>CM061921.1:63704542-64441961 GCA_031002005.1 Vandiemenella viatica | reverse complement strand
GATATTGTTTTTTCCCTTCTGTTACTTACTTTATGTTTAAATTCTTTTTTCATATTATTCGTTTCAATGTAGTATATGACAAAATGTTTTAAACATTGGGATTGAAATTTCTGTCGTATTAACGATAATTGCAAATTTGATTAGCTATTTTAGCAGTAAATTATGAAAACATATAGTAATAAGTTTCAAACCAAATTTTTCCATGCTCGTCACAACCATGGCCCAAGACGTTTGTGAATAAATGGTGTGCTAATGTACAGTGTTAATAAAAACTATTTTTTGCTTCCGTGTTATGATTTAATATTACATAATAGAGCACTGTCTAGTAGACAAAAAAAATCTGATTTAAATGCTGTATATAACGATCACAAATAGTGTGGTATTAAATAAGTAAAGCAATGGTATACTTGACGCTGCACTTTTGTCCTGCATCCACCAGTTCAAACCAGCTTCGAGAATAGCTGGTTTTAATTAAGCGACCTTCTCGTGGTTCCCTTGCCAAGTGAATAATATTTACTGTGATTTAGAACAAAGAAGACACATTGTTATCACCAATTAAAACGGTCAAGGTGATAACGCGTCCAAAAAACGGTTAAATACATTTTTATAAACTCACAAAAAAACGTTTGCTACGAATTTATAGGAAAACATTAATCTGACATACAATGAGCACTTCAACAACAATTTATATTAGATGGCAGTGCGTGAAGTAAGAATATAAGGAAGTAGCAAAGAGTGAAGTTGATCCAGTGCAACAAATATATGTTACTTAGAGATTAAGAGGTTAACAGTAGTCAAGTGATTGGGCGAGGTACTTCTAAATAATCCAATCAACAATAAAAATAATACAACTGTAAACTGAGAAAATGGGAAGCATTAAATAATTTTAATAAAAATTAAACTGAGGCCAGCTCCCTTCAATTTTTTCTGGTTCTGTATCCTAAAATGTGTAAACATAATCTACTCTTCTTCACTCTCCGAATTGTCTCAATTCCCAATGAAGATTGAAAGTCCTTAAATAGTCTTGAAGCTCTCAATAGATTTGCTACTCAACATTTCACCTATGAAACATATTCTTATCAGCAAGCACTTAGTTACACAGTGAAAACTGCTTTATATGTGGCTAAATTATTACGTTGCACATTACTTTCACTATCTTGGTGAACAGAAATCTTAGATATTGTTTGTAGCTCCATGAACTGTTACGGAGCTCTTTTCCATCTGGCGGTTCAGAATGAAAGCTGCTAGAAAATTATGACCTCTGCTTAATTCGTCCTTTATTCGCTCCTGTATCTTCTTAAAACAAAAATAAACCATTCCTCGGTGAAGAGGAAATTACTTCTGAAAAACCTAAAATTACAAAACGTACTCAGAATAAAAAAAAAGTTTGGAAACTAATGCAAGAATGTAATAAAAGTATGTTTTTTAATGTGACGCATTATGGTAGACAAGTGAGCGATGAAACTTGGGAGCGATATTTGTGAAAATAGTTCCTAGGGTTCAACAAGAACCTTACGAACTGTTTTCACAAATATCTCTCCCCTGTCTAACCAATTTTTGCTACAGTGTAGCCGTTTTACGTTAACATAAAAAGTATTTTTAAGAGTTTTACTTTTTATTGGTATACACCATTGGTTAACAACTTTTTTTCCAAAACCAGAGGTTGGAAGGTTGCAAGTTGTATGGTAAATGAATGGTCCGCAAGAGTTCTTAATTTCCGAGTGTTTGCTACTCACCCCGCGTGCCAGTCACATTCACACGGGCGCTCGATAATGAGTTAGGCACCTGCTGCTATCTGGTGGTTTTGAACTGAAATTGTGGATCTTCCACAACCATCACCGAGTAAAAGATATCCAAATAATGAATCATTGACGGTTTTAACATGGGGGAAAATGCTAAAACAATACACATAGTGATTGTTAACCTTTATAGAAATACACAAGACTTAATTGGCACTAAGATTACTGAAGAAAATCACGTTATGCACCACATAAACCACAGAACGTCATTTTTGAAACTGACTTCTTCGGTGACTGCAGTGAAGGGTAGAAGATTGTGTTTGTGTGAGTTTTTAAGGTTGACTTGATTGTCTCTGTGTGTGTGTGTGTGTGTGTGTGTCAGAGAGAGAGAGAGAGAGAGAGAGAGAGAGAGAGAGAGGGGTTGGTTGGAGAGGGGGTTAAAGAGTAAGAGGGGGAAGGTGGGAGCTTTAGTGGCAGGGGAGGTGGTGGGGAGTATAGAGAGAGATAGAGAAAACGACCGAGAGAGACAGAGTTTCTGGGTAGGTGGGTCTGTGGGTGTGTGTATGATCTAAGCTCCTCCCCTCTGAAGCTGTAGCATGCCATTGGCTGGTTTTTATAGTGAACACTCAAACAGTTTTCTTTATAATCACAAAAGATGTTGATATTAGGTATAAAATTTACTTGAGCAATACTGAGAATTGTAATTTGAAAAAACATGTGATGTTCACTAAAATCCCTTTGTGTATGAAATACAGCACTCCCAGAAAGAGAAAAATGAATAAAATTTGCTAGTTATAAGTCAAATGGTTTTTTAAAAGCTGTTCATTGCCAGAAAATGCAGTACCTAGTATACAGATACTGATTAGCAACTACAACTGCATCACGCTCCATTCTTTTGTTTTATGATGTTCGCGCCAATTACAACCTCATTATGTTTGATTTTCGTTACAAATCAACATAATCGAGTTAAAAAACAATGATGTGAGCTCTCTATGAATATTAGTCGGTACTGTTTACTTCTTCCACTTGTTTCTTCTCCTGCTCCCCCACCCTTTGTGAAGTACTAACGCTTGGTGAAACACTAACGCCCCGCCAAGCCACAGAATGGAACTTCTTATGTGACGTCACTCGTCCAATCGGATGCAAGGGATCCTTGGAACCAACTTGTGTAAGCCCCGTAGGACATAGGCATGTTACATGACGGGTGAGTGTTTTGAGAACATTATTTTGTTGATCACATTTTCACTGGGAAAACGGTTTGCATGGCGTCTACCCGTGTTCCGGGCTTCTCTGCGTTATTTGCAGACAGTACGCGAGAGCCCCACGTGAATGTTTGGCGCTGGCAGTGTTGTTGTTGTTGGAAGTGAATATTTCGTGTACTTTCATATGAAATCACTGCAAAGGACCTCGTTAAGTTAAAGGTGTGCATAACGTGAAGTGAATTATTTTCGTGTTTTTTATTGTTAGTGTGCAATGTGCCTCAAAAGTAAACAGGAAGCTTGAGAGTGTTAGGGTTTTCGCAAGTAAATTTTGTGATTTCCTATGCTGTGTTTACGATTATTAGTTAGCTGTTACGCGACAAACAGGTTTAAGATTTAAGATTTTCGAAGAGAAATTTGATCATGACTATCGCTTTTAATCTGTGCATAGCATGTGAAGCTTAAATGCTCTGCTACAACACAAATAGTTGATCGGTACATTAAAACATGCAAGTCATGGATCTCAAACTAACGATAAAAACCATTAAAGTGTTATTTTTTTCGGCTGTAGTTTTTTTTCCGTTTAGCCAGGGCTTTAAGTGTGTAAATTATGCTACTATATTACGGGACTGTCAACACCTTGCCATCGACAGCGACGCTTAGTTTTTCCTTTTGTCAGTGCAGTTTGTTTTCCCAGTGACTGTAGAATGTGGCTTGGAGAAAAAAAAAAAAGGTGTTGCGAAACGCTTCACCTAAAAATGAATTTTAAAAATAAAATATTTGATACCATCATTGTACCTTTTTCCCCCAGGAATTGAGAAAGCTTGACTGATTGACCCGATCACACTTATATATTTTGATTGTTATGGTCTTCGTATTTTACTTACAAATATTGTTAGTAGTCATTTACAAAATCGCAGAAGCTTCTCTTTATGGTTTAACGTTATGTATAATTTTCAGTATTGGTCAGCAAAGTTGTATGTAAACATAACCTGTCTTAGTTTTTGTACGTAAAAGAATGTAATGTTCAGCTTCGTGCAATATACTTTTTGTTTTTTATAATTCAAATAATTTCTCACTTTGCAGCGTAATGTGCACCTAATGACGCGATTATTTTATTTTCTCATTCGTAAAACTTTATTTATTACTACAGAAGTTTCGTTCTAGTACATTCACCTATGGCTGTTTTACTTCTTGGAAAATTTTAAGTATATGAGTTACTAGAATATTTCTTATTTTAAATATTTATATTTGCAACATTCAGCCTGTTTGCTTGATGATGGCTGTTGAGAACAGAAATTATTATATGGTGTGATGAAATGTAGTAGCATCAAGTTAATTGCGTAGTACAATTCTGGAAAAAATTGTTTTGTCCTCTCAATACCGTTCACAATGTTCATTAGTGCATTCTGTCTTTTCTGAAAATATGTGTAGCTAGGACTGAAACTTGAAAAGTAGTTTGTTTCTATTAAGTGTGAGTAGTGTATGCAGTGTTGAGTGTTTGTTTGTATATAGTGTTTGAGATGTTGACGAATTCAGATTTTAAGCAAAAATATTTTTTTTTTTTGTTTATTCGTCATATTGGGTTCTTTCATTCCAAAGTATTTTTAATTACTACTTTTCACAAGTTCCATAAACAGTGTCGTTTCTCACTGTCAAGTGAAGATCTTTGACATTACTTAATTTTTAAAAATAAAATATCGTATATAAAAAACTGTTGAGGTGGATGTTTTTTATTCTGACAATCGGACGCGTTTCGTCCATATGATGTGGGGCGTCATCAGTAGAGGTATCTTCACATAGTTGTCTGGAACAGAACTTTTACAGACCTGGTTACACATGTAGCACTTTTACAACCTAGTGTTTTCAATGTTGGAGTTCGAATTTTCTGCCAAATATGTTATTTACAAGCCTTAACTTTTTGCTACACGCCTATGCTAAAAACATGTAAACATGCTTGTAAATAAAACACTTGGCAGATTATTCAAATTGCAATATTAAAAACACAAGTTTTAAAAATACTACATGTGTAAACAGGTCTGTAAAAGTGCATAACGTGCTGTTCCAGACCGCCATGTGAAGATTATCGCTGAAGATGCTACACTCCATGAGGTTAAAACGCGTCTGGGAATTAAAAATATTCACCAAAGTAATTGTTTAGGGAAAGCATTTTATTTATAATATTTACTGTCCAGCATCTGCGGAAAATGGCTTACAAACAGATTTATATTAATTTAGTTCCTTTTGATAGAAGAAGCGTATGGCCTCATTAACCGAAATTACTGAAAACTTGTGGCTTTTCACTAATCTTAATTTTTATCTCCATTAAACTACAAAACCTAACAATTTCTCATAATTTTACATCTTCTGTAATATTGAGCAGTCTTAGAATAATCTATTTTATTGTGATTGTTTGATATCAAATTAAACCTGGAGGTTTCATTTATCACGGAATATGTAGGTCTTATAAAATATTCACATGTTTAGACTATTTTTACAGCCTTGGTACGTGGTAAGGAAAGTAGAAATCTTGTAAAAACAACTATTTTTTGTGACTTTAGGAATCGTTGCACGAAATATTGAAAAGGTTTATCGACTTTCTTTCTGACCATGTCTTTTGAAACTATGGGGCGGTAAAATCTGATAATTTTCACTTACCTCCAGTGGCGGATCTACGAATTTTCGGAGACGGGGCAAAAATGTGAGATCGCCGCCCCTTCAAACATGAATTTGCCGGCCATGCAATCCTACGGTTAATAGGAAATACCACTGTCTATATAATGCAAAATAAAGAAATAAATTTTGAAGATTACATTAGCTATATGAACATCACCTATTATGAAACTGTAAAACTGCAAAATACAAAAAAATTCTATGCGAGGATGTTAAGCTGTGTATCCACTACGCGCGGCAAACCCTCGAACACTAGGTCGCGCGGCGATACCTGGCTTTTTCCAGGAATCGCCGCGCGAGCCAATGTTCGTGTGTTTCTGTTGACAAGCGCGGCTGCCGCGCGCGGCAGCGCAATCCATCCAGAGTTGCGCGGCAAGCAATGCAGGCACAGTCAGTTTTCGCGACCATGGACGAGTGTGAATAAAGTGAACACTAAGTTTCGACACGCGATTTCAGTTACCGAGAGACTAGTAATAACTTTAAGATTTCTAGCAACTGGAGACTCATATACCTACTACTACTTATAACGTTAATTATTAAGCGGAACCGAAGGTGGTAAAATAAAAATAATCGAAATTTGGTTTTTTGTTCCAAAAATTATTTTAAACTTTCCTCTACAAGAGAAACCTTCATTTTGCGTTATAAAAGTCCTAGAAGTAGAATTATTGCTTTTTTTTATACCCGACATCCTATAGTGTGTGTATGTAGTTGTCATACGTTGAAAGCCCTTTGCTATAAATTAGATTTTTGAAATTTAAGGAACATTTTCTCGAAAATTACTCAAGATAGGAATATAAAAATTTTATATGTTTCTCTTTACTGTCCAAATTACATCTCCACACTATTGTAATAAGTCTAGTAGTTAAAATTAAATTTAAGAAAATGTTGTTGGCAGTGGTAATTTGTTTTCTAGCAATGAAACTTATGGAACTCCTCATTTACATAAACTAAATGAACAAGGAGTGTCTGCTATTTGTTGTGGTAATCTGCACATTTACTATTCCACAAAAATTCTTTCGCACCATACAGCTGTATTAGATACCGACACTTTTCGTTGTTCATGGCAGTAAACTGTCGCTGTGCCGCGCGAGCCAACTCAAAGAAAGACACTGCCGTCCCAACTGCTCGCGAGCTAATCAGTGGGGGGCCTTTGCCGCGCGCCTAGAGACCGACAGAGAATGGCTCGCAGCGCGGCATGTTCGACCGCGCCAATGTTCCTGGAAAAAGCCAGAATGTTCCTGGAAAAAGCCAGGTATCGCCGCGCGACCCAGTGTTCGAGGGTTTGCCGCGCGTAGTGGATACACAGCTTAAGACACTCTAATGGCAGAAATCCTATCTCAAATAAATAGGGAAATATTCACCAGTCACACGAGCGGCCCGTGATGATTTCAGGTTCGATGTAGAACTTGTCATGCTGCATATTCAGATATATCTAATTAAAAGCCATTACGCCACACCCAGTAAACTGTAACGACAACAATGCCATCATGTGATTTTTCACTGTGTTTGACGCCAAATGATGGTTGAACGTACATCCGATGTGCGCTCCCGAGCAAAGGATGAAAATAATTGGAGTGTTCACCTTAGCTGAGATAACGAAAATATATAATTTAATTAGTTTGTGTAGCATTATTCAAGAGAGAAATTATGTAATTTTCCTGTATCTAATTTTTGTGCTGTTTTGTAATAACTAAAATTTAATCATGAAGGGGCAGTATAATGATGTTTTTCGATTTTTCCGCCCCCTGATGGTTGCCGCTAGGGGTAGTAGAGCAAAAAAAGGTCGTCGTCACACGAATTTGTCATTTACTACTCCTTCAAACATGATTATGCCGCCCCTCTGAAGTTGCAGCGCCCCGGTTTGACCCCCCCTAGATCCGGCAATGCTTACCTCATCCTTTTGGTTCTTTACTATATACCTTAAAGTTGTTACTTCTGAGTGTTTCTTATCGGGGAACCCTGTTCTCTGTACTGAAATAATTTTAAGAACCTCTCATTCCAGGAATCAAACACTTGCATCTAAGTTAAAAATACAGATATCATTTCTCTAATAATTTTTCTATTTTTGTTCCATAGATTTCTACTATGAAAATACCCTTAAGGCTGTATTACAAACTTTCAAATTTGGGTTGGGAAATCTTGTCCGGTGGTTGAGTTGTATTATAAATCATCCATAAATAAATAAATGTTACATGAAATGCAACATTCTCGTGAAACTTACGCGTTATTTGTTTGGTATCATTTCTCCGCTCTTGCTTTGCTGATAACATACATATTACTTGGGACTGTACACACTGCCGGTGATCAGTTGATAGAGACTACTTGTAATTAAGAATCAGGTTACTACAGGTTTATTGGTCGTTTAGTTGAAAGGCGTAAGGGGGAATTGGACGTTGCGTTTACAAAGGCACTGGACTGGTGTGAAAATTACCAATTCCAACATTAAGAGTCTCCCATTCTTATTTCCGTTTACTATGGTTTTGCTGAAATACACGCTGCCGATTTCCGTAACAAACCAAAACCATGCCAGTGTTCCTTAGAACTATGTTGTGCGTAAGTTAGAATCAAATGATCAGTAGAAATCTGAATTACTAAAACATGGAACGAACGGGGACGTTTTTGTTTTATTTGCTGTTGTTTGCTCGACCAGTCTGACACAATCTTCAACCCTTCCCATTCTGGGTTAATATCTTCATCCAGGCATACCCATTGCGACTCCCCCCCCCCCCTTTATAAAAAAATGACATTCCGCTACTGAGGCCATACAGCCAACTGAATGTGATTTGATGCTATCAAGTATGGACACTACAACACGGACACGACATTTACACACACAACACTTAAACACCCATGCCCGCGGACTCGAACCGGCTACCTTCAGCACGTGGAGCTAACACACTAGCCCCCACGCTACTGAGGACGGCAAGACTTACGCCCTTATCTGCTTCATATATATATATATTTTAAATCTCTATAGTTACTCCTTTCATCATAGCAAATTAATCAATCATGAATACCATAAAAAGTGATCCATCATCCAGTCATCAATTTTTAAGAACGTTCTGGAAACATTTTTTTTCAGTTATCCTTTTGAGGATGTGATCATATTTTATATGTCCTTTTTAATTCTCCCTACTATAGCGCTAAATTTTAAATGTTTCAATTTTCATATATTCGGTGTTTCCAGGATTCTAGTTTCACTACCTTTAAGCGCTGCACTACATACAAATGATTTTAAAAAATCTTATGAGGCATAGATAATGTTTGATACTGATGTTTTTCAGGAACTCTCTTTTTTGCATTATTTTGTCTACTTTGTCATCTGTCGGTTGTGATTTTACTTCTTAAATAGAAATTCCCTCGAGAGTAACATAACCATCACGCCATCTTTCCAGATCTTTTTAATCGTTGTGTGTATGTGTGACAAGTTCGTCTGTTTAACAGAATTACATGTCATTTGTTTTTTGTATGTTGTTACTTTAGTGGAGAAGTGTGTTTAAGCTAAGTATTATAATTATACTTTGGGCAATTAAGAAGGAATATCTGTCGCTCTGAATTTTTAAAAAATAATGTTAAACTACATTTACGAAAATAAAATTCGAACCGTCCAGTATGTGGTTCTTCTTTAGGCCATGGCACAGATTTACGTTCTTGGGGTTAATTACCTAGCGGGGCGGTGTAACGGTTAGCGTTCTCGCCTCGCATTCGGGAGGACGGCGGTTCGAATCCCCGTCCGGGCATCCAGATTTGGGTTTTCCATGGTCTCCCCAAATCACTCCAGGCAAATGCCGGGATGCTTCCTTCAAAAGGCCATGGCCGAATTCCTTCCCATCCTTGCCCCCCATCCTTTCCCGTCTCTAAAGACCTCAATGTTAAAAAGAGACGTAAAGCAGTTACAAAAAAAAAAAAAAAAAAAAAAAAAAAAATTGGGGTTAATTGAAATGATTGAATTTTTAAGGTGTTTACTATTCTCTCGGCATAGTTACATTCGTAACAATGTTCTGCCTTTGTTCCATACAGCGGCATGTACCCGTGCAAGCAGGAAACGTAAAAGTGGTTGCTTTTTCGCTGTGAAAGAAACGGGTAATTTGACAACTGTTCGAAGTTGGCAATAATTCCCATATAAGCCAACAACGTTGAACCTATGCTTGTTAATGTAGTCTTTTCTAAGAGCTGCTGCAGCCTAAACAGCATTTAAAGTGCAGGTTAGAGTTAACTATTATGAAGACAGATCTTCGCAAGGGGGCGTCCATTAATTACGTGTGATTTTTTCTTAATTTCGGTCTTCCTCCCCCTTGGTGAAATTTGTAAGATGTGGCGGCACCATCCCCCTCCCCTCTCTTATTGAGATTTCCCTTATAATTTTAATTTTTAAATAATTAAAATTACTTGATATTGTCATGTATTTTGCTTCATGCCACTAAATACCCTAGCGTTAACCCTGATGTCTTCTATGTGCTATATTTTTTATGAAATAAGAGAGAGAAAAAGATATGAAACGTTGAAGTGAGATTTTTTATTGAACACTCCTTTGATTTGGTGAGATTTATTCAGACACTCTCACCCTATTTTGAGCTCACGTAATTAATGCAAACCCCCAACAGGGTTACAGTACCTTTGGGTAGATGTTGGCTTTTGATATTTTTGTATCCTGTAACAAAGGACTATAAAGTCACGTGGCCTACTGTAGTGTGTTCCGTATCGCAAGAGATAAATTAACAGTATGGAGACGCTGCAAGGGACCCCACGTTTTGTGATTGGATTCTGTAGCCGTTGTGACTGTAATCGGTTTGGCTGGATGATTTACTAGACGGAAGACGTAATATCTACTCAAATATATTGAAAAACCTATTATTTTTGTTGTTGACTCCACTGCAATAATACTTCCACCAGCGGCTTTGTGTGGCAATTGTATAAACTCTGGGAAAGTAGGTTACGTATAGATACCTTAAAAATTAATGACGAAGATAACTACAACCGGTGGACCAGGCGTCTGCGACTGGCGCGGAAGTAGTTATTCCTCTATGGCAACTTGTACTCTGTTTCACGTGGGCATACTCTATAATCTTCAAATGTAATAGAGTACGTTAAAATAATCACACATTTTCACTTCACTTTTTATGTACAAAAATAGTATCCGAACTAAATCCCGAGATTAGTCCGTCGTTCGGCCGCATTCAGCCTTAGGTCGTGTCCAGTGGACGCATAACAATGCCTTCTCCTGTCTTGGGCTTAATCGATCATATTCGACCGCAGTCGGCTGCCCACTTAACTTTTTTCAAAAATTAGTCTTGTTTTGTGTATTGTGCCACTGGGCCACTGTTGTTTTTTGTGTGCTTAACTCACCGCGCTCAATATGAAAATTTTATGTGTATTACGGTAGCTTTAAAACTGCATTAATTGCAAATTACTATGGACGGTTTATGTGAAGAAAAAATACTGTAGAACAAGTTGTATGGAAAAATTGTAGATGATAAAAGTTTTGCTGATTTGCCGACTTCTGAAAAATGACAGCATATATTTAATAAAAGTGAAGTTTTTTCCAAATGTATTTAAAATATCATCTTGTATCTGCCACTTCTGCATTCACTGAAAGTGTGTTTTTTGTCATGTATGGAAAGTAGAGATAAAAGACACAATTTTCTCAGTCAACTTAATAAAGAATGAGCTTATAAATTTCAGTTTAAATATAGACTGTACAGATGCTGTGAAAGTATTCAGGAAGAATAAGTATTTTTTGAATGTGTCAAAAAACAACGAAAAATAAGTGTTCAAGCATAAACAATGAACGTACACTTTTTGTATAAAGCACTTTTTGCCATCCTTGAACACAAATGTACTTTTATTGTAAAAAAAAAGGTGGCAACTGTATAGAGAATGGAGTGGTTTCACTTATTTTCGCCGACGTGTGTTACTGTTTTGTCTGGATGACTAATGTGTGCGTCTTGTGTATTGTATTGTTTGCGGAGTGAATGAAAGACGAAGGAAGGGGAGTATGTAAATTGTTGCTGGTTCATTCGAGTCTGCTATTACACCATGGGACCGTCAAGTTTTCCCGTGCGTACCGCTGCCTCTCATAGCGTGTCTACCATGCATGAAAGTTTTCCACCATCGATGCTCAAACCAGCTGAACCAGTGTCAAGTGTTGTAACGACCTGAGCCAAATGGGCCGTTTCTTAAACAATCAAAAATATTAACTAGACATAAACAAGTACACGAGGGATTAAATGAATATAAAAATATAGTTATTAATAAATATATAAATGTAGGTGGGGTGGAATATTAATAAATACATAAATTGGGAAGGGAGAATCTGGTATGAAAAGAAGTGGCGAATCTGTTGGTACATTCTTTTTTTGTTCCGTAAGGGTCTGGAATGTCCTCTGGATTGGAGGACTGTCGTTTTGAATGATAATAGAGTTTTGTTGTGATCTATGTAGCTTACATCTTTCCTTTGCTTTTGTGTGGAATGAATATTGATCAGCAACTGTGTCCGCCCGTTTCTTATTCTTGTAAGAGAGAAATTTATTGTTCTACATAGTCCTAATTTGTCCTCTAATTTGAAAACAAAATGCGATGAAAGATTAACGGTTCCTGGTAACATAAGAGACTCTTCGTTTTATAATTATTATTAAAGATTATATTTTTATGGCTCACAGAAAGTCACGTAATTTGCATGTTTTTAAGAATCCTGCTTAATGTAGTGTAGAAGATAGAAAGTGTACTCAATACCACACCATTCATGATTAATTATCCTGTTTGCCACCTCACATGGCAGAAAATGTTAGATATTATTTTGTAAGACTACATGTGTGAATATGATACGTGTGCTGGATTACTGTAATTATTATCTGCTTACGGCTTTACGCCACCGAGAGGGGTGGTGTAACGGTTAGCGTTCTCGCCTCGCATTCGGGAGGACGGCGGTTCGAATCCCCGTCCAGGCATCCAGATTTGGGTTTTCCATGGTTTCCCAAATCACTCCAGGCAAATGCCGGGATGCTTCCTTCAAAAGGCCATGGCCGAATTCCTTCCCCATTCCTTGCCCCCATCCTTGCCCCCCATCCTTGCCCCCCATCCTTTCCCGTCTCTAAAGACCTCTATGTTAAAAAGAGACGTAAAGCAGTAAAAAAAAAGGGCTTTACGCCTCGTCGACGTCTAGGTCATTAGGTCATTAGAGGCGGGAAAGGACTGGGGACAAGGGACTTGAAGGAATTAGGCCATGGCATTTTGAAGGAAGCATCCAGGCATTCGCTTGTAATGGAAAACCCAAATCTGGATGCCCGGACGGGGATTCGAACCCGCGTCCTCCAGAATGCGAGGTCAGAGCGTTACTGCTCACCTCGGTAAACTGTAAGCAACTTTTCAATTGCAGTAATATTTTTTTCCTTTTTTAAGTAATTGATGAAACTCGCAAAAGACTGATGCGTGTGATATGATCGTGGATAATCTTACTAAAATGTTAATTGTTTGTAGGGAGGAAACATATTTATATTTTCCTCTCCTTCACAGCAACTAAGTATTGTATCGGGCTTTGCTAATGTAATTTTGGAGCACTATAGTGATGACAAGACGAACACGACAATTGAAACTACCCATGCCCCAGGACGAACTCGAAACGGCGACCATTACAATACAGCTTGCTAGCCCATACACTGCCAGGGCCGGCGCAACGTGTATTAGAAACGCCCAATCGTTTGACGTAATTGCGTATGTAAACAGTATGACCCGACAGGTTGGGTTCTTAGCAGTACTTTCTAACCCTTAAAGGTAGTTATCATTTAACGAGTTTGTACTGATGAGTGAAGAATTAAACAAGGCCAAAAATAATGGCTGTTGATGAGATTTCATATTCCGTTTGGCCTAAGAACACACTTAATAATTCTAAGAAAATTACTACTGAAGGTAAACAGAGAGAGACAAAATATTTCATTTATTTTCAGTTTTTTTATAGAGCGTAAAACTAAAATTTATATTTTTAGATGCTGCTTTGATAATACTTATTCCCTTATAGGAAATATTTATCCTGTGGAAAGTATTTGCGGGAAATATTTGAGTTTTTCTCCCTTCAACTTAAATTTTAATCGGTTTCCAGTTGTTACGGTTTACCGAATTAAATTTTAAAACGTCCGCTTAACATATTGATCGAGATCTGTAGGCAAGAATCCTGTATCATATACGGTCAAACCAACATTTTTCTTTATATTAAATTTTTGCAAGATTTCACTTATGTTAATGTTTCGTTACTAAATAAATATGTACACATTTACTGTTGCTGACGATTTAAAAATTAGAATAATTTCTTTCAGTTACTTAGCGTTAATGAAATACCATTGGCTTTCTTCAGTAGTTGAGTTTCAGCTTACTGGTAGGCTACATATGTAATTAGATAGTGGGTAATTATTTCATTTATAAATTGTAACTTAATATTTAGTTTAAACATATCACTAAATACAAATACAGGGGCTCTCATTTGTTTCCTTTTTTTCCCCTCAAGAAGAAAATAACTTCCGCGTAAATGATGGTTTCTTTACGGGTAGTGAAAGAGTCGTGCGGCCAGAATCTATGCAACGTAGAAGTAGTAAGATATACATACGTTTCAAGTATTTTGGCAGCAGCGTAATGTATCTGCATTCTGTGCACTTGTCAGAGATCAATACAATCCACATGCGCAGTGGCACCGACACGTTCATCTCACAACACTTGCACCGCTTGGCCGCAGCCCAAAAACTCTAACAAGTAGCAATTGTATTAAATAATTTTTAAACACTACTGATTTTTTAAATATGTTTGTTGAACTTTCCTGATTACTAAAGAAGACTTAGTGGCACCATGAAGTTTTGGGAAATGTGATATATGATTTTGTGTATCTTGAAGTGGCCGATACGCAATGAAACACATTGCAGTTGCGAGCTCTTCCGTATAAACAATCATGACATTTGTAAAATTGTTTAACATTTCAATTCAATTGTAATGAATATATTTGGAAACAACAAAGAAGATTATAATTCTAGTATTTTATAGAGCAATTCTTCACAGCCGTTAATAATAGCTTTTGTATTTTAAAACAATTCGTACCAGGAATTCATTGTGTGTCGGCATGTGATACTGACTTTACTAACTGTCAACATGAGAACTTTGGTGGGTGGTCTTAATCAGGTTTTTCGCAATATTTCCCCTGTCATTCCTGATACCCATACGGATATTCTAAGAGGCGTGCCTGGAACCTGCCTACTACCCTCTAGTTGCGCTTTATGTAAAACTGTTCACTAAAACTTACCTACCCTTACACACACTACACATAAATCCAAACAATAAAAGTTCGTGGAAACGTTACCCATTCATACAACTTAAAAATTGGCGCCGTTATGTAACATATTCGTGGCAAAACAGATAAAATGCCAATGACAGACAACCGAATTGTGGAAAGGCGCCCATCACAACATTAACTAATGTGACTGACAGAAAGCTTTCGCACCATCTTGTGCAACTTGCCTTGTGAGTAAAGCAGACATTAAGAACTTACATAGTAAAAAGTTGGTAGAACGCACACTATAAAATTTATAATTATATTCGAAAACTTTTTTTACTCGTAATTGTCCATTTTCAGTGTTGATTCGTCTCTGATAATATCATGATGAGAGGGGAAACGGGTACTACATTGAATAATAAACAAATAGTTTCACTGGCGCCTTTAAATAACAATTCTTTGAAATAAGTTGAAAAACAGCAAAGACTGAGTGATTATAATTTACAAGAAAATTGGGTATTGTCAGTTGGGCATACTGATTGCTAAATGTTGTTGAAGTTGTAATATTTTTTGTTTCCAATACTAAATCTTAACTTGCCATGAATATCAACTTCATTTCTTTATCATCAATTATTTCTTTTCTGCTGAAAGTGAATTTACATTGCCCTGTTTTTTCTGGAAAATAGTTGAGTATTGGTTTCAAATTCCCTGCACAAAGATAAAAAAAAAATGCACTTTATGAAGCATATATTAATTACTTTTGTGTTTCCTATTTTTAACCTCTTAATTGAGCTATGAGTAATTGCGTGTTGATGCAATATTCCTAGATTTGTAAAAGGTTTTGAAGTAGTTTTACATTGGTAGTTGTTACAAAAAACAAACACAGAATTTACTGTCACCTTTGTGAACGGGGCCACAATTCTTTTAAAACTGAACGAACACAGGATGATATAGACCGTGAATCATCTTAAGGTGTTATGTCGCCTCTGTGGCCGCAAGGATCGTTTCTAATTTTTTCTCAGGACTTTACGCCTCGTCGCCGTCGAGTTCATTAGAGGTTGGAGAGGACTGGGAACAAGGAACGTGAAGAAATTCATCAATGTCCTTTTGAAGCATTCGTCCCGGCATTTGCCTTGAGTGATTTCGGGAAACCATGGCAAAATAAAATCTGGATTGACGGACGGGGATTCAAAATCGTGTCCTTACAAACTACAGACCCGAGCGTTTCTATTATTGATACCGAGCCTGGTGAGTGAGCGGTTAACGTATAGGTCTGAAAATTTGGAGCTCGGTTCACGGAAGAAATTTTGTAATAGCTGGATCAGAGGAGAAGATATAAGAATGCTCGGGATGAAGCAGGAAGAGAGCAGCAGACCTTTTAAAAATCAAGTAAACAGGAAATGCAAAAAAAAAGAAAAGTGGTTGCAATAAAAGTGCGAAGAAGTAAAAAAGGAAATGGTCTTAGGTAAAGTAGATGTGGCCTATAGTAAGATCAAATAGAATTTTGGAGAAATGAACGAAAGATGTATAAACATCTGAAACCTCTTTTAAGCTCAAAGGATAGAACTAACTGATGGAAGGAATGCATAAAGAAATTATATGATGGGGATGATTTGATCTATAGAGTACTGGTAAAAGAAGGGGATGTTAGGGGGCGTCCATTAATGACGTGAGGTGTTTTTTCCGGAATTCCGGACCCTCTCAAAAATGACGTGAGATTTTGAGGGAGACCCCTCCCCGCCTACCAATCGACCTCACAATTTTTGAGACTTTTTTTTTAGGTCTCATGCTCCTAGGGCGGTTATACCCCCCTCCCCCTCTAAGGTAGGTTTTTTGCCGAAAATACCCCCCCCCCTAAAATCGACTTTTGCCTCAATTTCCGTTGACCCCCCTACCCCTTGGTGAGATTTCGCCGAACCCCCCCTCTCCCCCCCCCCTATTTCACCTCCTTAGATCCTGTTATAAGGATAGAGCTTTGAAAGATTTTAAATCAAATTAGGTGGTTGTGATTGAGATTCCTGCAGAACTTCTGAAATCCCTTGTAGAAAAAATAATCCAAAGAATATTCAAATGGTTACGAAACAGTAGAGATTCCAGCCGATTTTAATAAAAATATCGTCTTAACACACTTTCGAAGAAAGAACAAGCTGAAAAATGTGATAATTATCGCACTATAGGGCAAAAATAACATGCATCATAATTACGGACCAGAGTAACATACAGAAAATTAGAAATAATAGTAGAAGAGATAGTAGGTGAAGATCAGAAAAGCAATTCTGGCTTTGATATTAATACTTAAAGGGTGGACCAAGAAAAACAAAGGTCCTTCTATGGCATTTGTTGATTGAGAAAAAGCTTTTGATAATGTTATGCAGGATAAGATGTTCAGAATTTTAAAGAAATCAGATCTAAAATATCGAGATGGAAGAAAACTTTATAATCTATATAAGAATCGGATGGCTATAATAAAAGTAGAGAATCATGAGAGACATGCATCAGCTATAAGAGTATGAGACAAAGTTGTAGTTTATCCCCGTTAATATTTAACTTGCATGTAGAGGAAGCAATAAAGGAAGTAAAAAAAAAAAAAATTAATGTGGATAAGTGTTCAAGGAGATAAAATAAGTATGTTACGATTTGCTAATGACATTTTCCTGTTAGCAGAACAGACTGAGGATCTTAGAAAAGTTACTAAATGACATGAGCAAAATACTGAAGGAAGATTTTGGACTAAATAAAAATCAAAGCAAGACAAAAGTGATGAAATGTAGCATAAATGATAGCAATAATAATTGATTAAATGTAAAAATAAGATCGGATGCAAGAGGAGAACTAAGTGAATTCTTTTCGTTAGTCAGTAAAATTACAACTGATGGCCGAAGCAGGAATGATGTTAAAAAAAAAAAAATAGCACTAGCTAATGAGCCTTCTGCAAAAGAGCAAGCTTTTAGTTTCAGATATTGATCTAGGACTAAGAACTTTTTATAACTCTATGTGTGGAGAACAGAACCTTATGGTAGTGAGGCATGGACCTTAGGAATAACAGAAGAAGGAAAATTGAAAGCAGTTTAAGAAGTCTCTTACTGAAGGATGAGACATGCAGGATTGGTTAATTTGTTAGTGGAGAATGTTTCCTTTAAAAAGTCATTGCCAAATTCCTTCCAATTGTTTTCCTCTTATCATATCCAGGCTGTAATTACATCCACTCTTGGTTTTTATAAATAATCTAACGAACAACCAAATTAATAGTGGACGACACACTGGTATGTGTTGTGAAAGGTTCTTTTCGCCGTCGTACAAGCTAAAAAGCAATGATATTTCAACTAAACATGACTTTGAACCGGTAGCCACTCATGAAGAATGGGAAAGTACCTATCCAGGTGATCGATACAGTTTCCGGATTCTGTAGCAATGGTGAGCATTTTCGAACGACTGTTTCACTTGGCGATCACGCTATTTCTTCCTCAACAGTGTATGGAACAAATACTATTTAGTTTTTCAATAATGCTGTTCTTAACAGTGGCGGATTTCTCGGCGAATCAACGTGGAAGAACATGATCGCCTCTCAGCCTGCAGTGATCAGTACTGTGACCATGAAGAAGTCGTGGAAGCTTCAAGTTATGAAGTACTACACGTTGACTTTACACGATAATTCTAATGCTCCGATGCAAAAACTAATAAATGCGCACTTTGAGAACGTGTACCTTTGGGAAGTGTTGCATAATCCCAGTTTCACACTGGACTGTGTACATTGAAATCTATGACATATAAAAGTTTGATAATGTTTAATGATGTTAATTCTTATTTAAAGTACCGTTTAGAAGGCATAGATAAAAAGAAAAACATTATTTAATTTTTTGTCAAATATTATACACGTCACTGGGCAATTAAATGTATATTTTCTAGAGCATTAAAAAACGTATGTACATTAGAAACTGTTCTCCTCATTTTATATAGAGCAGAGCATCTTAAATATTTAATGCTGTAGCATACTTTATTCCTGATCATTTTCCGAAACTACTTCTTCTTTTCTGATCCTTTGAAGTAAATAAGAGCATCCTCTCAAATGGAGGAGGAGGAATGTGGAAGAGCGACACTGGTAGTACACAAACTAATAAGCATCGGTGAGCGATGGTTTAATTCTCGCCGCTCATCATAAGGAGATCCCATCGCGCAAGCACATGACCAAGCAATTAAGGGAGGCACCGAATGTGGTTGGTGAGTGGTAATACTCTGGCTTCGCATTCGGGAGGACGTGGGCTCGAATCCCCGTCCGACCATCCCGAAATCCCTTCAGACGATTGCCGGGATGGTTCCTTCAAAGGGCCATGGCCGAATTGCTTCATGGTCCTTGTACCCACTTCTTTCCCGCCTTTCATGATAAAGGCTCGTGTGATCATAATGACCCAGTGTTAGGCTTTTTACTCACTACACGTTACGCTCCTGTCGTAGCAGCCTTAACCAAACCCGGCAATCCTACCGGGTATAGGTGACGTACATTTTAACGTGGAATCCGAACCACGGAAGCGGTCTGACGTACTCCCATTTCACAAAAAGCTGTGCCAGATGCTGAGGTCGGGTTAAAGGGCTTTTAAAATCCCCGCCGAGACAGGGATTCGAGCTGGGAACCTTTCGATCTCCAGTCAGACGCCGTAACCACTGAGCTACCAGACCACTCTGCTCGGCTGTAATGACCACGACGTCGACGAGGAGTTTAGTTAAAGAAAACTAAGGAAGGTTAAACCGAAGGGGTATTTTGGCTTAAGCAGCAAGGTATTCCAATCTGTTTTTTTTTTTTTAACTGTTTAATGTCTCTTAACAGCGAAGTCTTTAGAGACGGGAAACGATGGGGGGCAAGGAATAGGAAGGAATTCGGCCATGTCGTTTTGAAGGAAGCATCCCGGCATTTGCCTGGAGTGATTTGGGAAACCATGGGTATTCCACTCTGGTCGGATATATTGGGAAAAAGGAGGCATAGCAGGTTTGTATAGTTACGTGTAAGCAAAACAACGTTACTAAATGCCCCCCATGTTGATACTAAGATTCCATTAGTTTTTAAATTTTTTTGCTTGCGGTTTGTCGAGTTTATTAGAGATGGGAAAGGACTGGGGACAAGGAACTGGAAGAAATTGGCCATGGCCTATCAAAGGAACCATCATATCATTCGCGTGGAGTAATTTACGAAAACTTTGGAAACTCCAAGTCTGGATGGCCGGAAGGGGACTCGAACCTTCGTCCTCCCGAATGCGAGGCCAGAGCGTTACGTCTTGCCCACCAAGCTCGATAATTAGTTTGAGATACGGAAACGACTGCACAGTCTGGATACAATGCAGCAATTCCTTGATCGACTTTTACAAAGCTCGAGTCTGTGAATTGGGTAGGAAGCGCAATTAACGGTCGAAGTCAGGTTTTCTTTCCAATTTGCATATAAACTTCTGCATTTTTTACTCTAAAGATCTGTCCCAAAATCACACTTTTGTCAGAAACCTTATTTCACTTTCTCTCTTCTTTTCTCCTAGAATTCGACTAGATGGTTGTGCTTGAAACCTCCTTCTCCCTTCCCTCTATACGGAAAGCTACAATTATAATTTTAGATGTTCAGAATATTCTACAAGCACTATTTCTTTAAATTCTTGAACTAATCACACTGGTGGGCAGAATAAAGAGCTGGAATGGCTACAACAGCCGACGGTCACTTTACGAACTGTCGTTATCAGTGAAGAACAAGATAACATTCTTTCTCTTGGCACGCTGGGAATTTGAGGCGGAAAATGCTGGTTTCGACGAGTTACTAATTCCTGTTGTTTCGCGCTCGACTAAACCGTGAATCCGTTTCTAGAAGAACAATATTTTTCTTGGCTTAAGTTGTGTTTGACACTCATGAATTCATGTGTTAATTTTTCTTTCTTGATCGTGTGTATACCTTAGCAGCGTTTATTATTCTGTCCTGTTATTTATTTCCAGATGTAAATTTCATGCTCAAAGCACGATGAAGTGGTTTTATGAATGGGAAAGCATTTCTTTAACGCAGGGGCTTATCGATGTTCGCTAATCTGAAGCCTACGAGGCCTGCGAGCGATGAAGGATCAACAAAGCAGCAGCTTGACTGATCTCATATAGGCGGCACGATTGATTGATTTTTCGACCCTAAACGGAAAGACACTGACTCGGAACCACTTCCGATCGTTCATGTTTCGGGAGCATGTCGGGTTGCTTCCTTCCTGTAGTTCCATGAAAACAATAAAAATCTGTAGCTATATTTAAGGAGGATTATCTGAGAGAAATAAGTTAATAAAAAATAAAGGAGGTTATAGAGTGTTTATGAAAGATTTATACTATCAAATTCTTCACTATCGATATACGAAATTAAACTTGTTTTTAATGTTATCTTACTGCAAAGAAAACAATTGACCCCGCGCGCGACACCCCCCCCCCCCAAAAAAAAAATAGAAATTAGTCACTCAACCACGTGACAGTTGCTCTCTTCTGACTGAAGAAATTGCTAGAACAAGAGAAAGGTGTAGGATTGGGAACACATCGTACAATAATTTCCTTTTTACCAACGCTGTTAATCTGAAATTTAGTTTTCGAGGGTGGAAACAAAATTACAAAACTTCAATATTCTTGACTGGTAAAACGGTGATGATATTTATCAGGAAACTGAGAAGTTTCCATGGTGATAGTAAACATGAATTTTTTTATTGTTGTGTCGCTGTATTAACTTAATGCAATTTTTATTAATGTAGATAAGTCTATAAGAAGATTAAATTTTCCAGTTGAAATTATAGGGTTAGTGGAGAAAAGGAATATTATGGAAGGGTTTTGTGATGTAGCGCGGTATGTAGACTATTCTTGTAATAACGTGTCCCCACGATGTTATTAATCATCTTAGTACGAATTTTTCAGTAGGTACAGTACATAGAGAACATTCAGCTTAGGAAGATTTTCTTTTTTAAATCAACACTAAATGTTTCGTAATGTTTCGCTCGTGAACTGAATGGCTCCATTTGATAGTATAGGAAGCAGAGTAAAAAGATTTTTCTTTAAACAATTATCAAAATGTCACTGTGTGAACTTGTGGACTTTCGGCTTCGAAGATTCCGATCATCGGTCGATTGATTTCATCCAAGATTTTGCTCAGAGTTAGTAACTTATGTATTTTATACGAGTATTAGTTTAGACTCAACTTCACATTGAAGGAAGAATATATCGTTGAATTTGGTCTGTCTTTCTTTTAGTAATCATATGATCATCATTTTCACCTTTAAATTATTCTTTCCTGACACCTGAGGACAGATGGTGACCTGAATTAAGTATCTGCAATTTCAATAAGGATATCAACATCTACCGACAACCGATTCCCGTAGATATTAAATCTACTAACAAAGAGAAAACACGAGACTTGCTATATTGGTACCGAGAGAGAACATGATGTAATGAAGATCTGACACTTCTAGTGGAACGGATAAATACATTGCAGTATCTATTATTCGGATGTGGTAGAGATAAGCCAAAAGCGGTAGGAACTGGGTAGCTAAGATTTGGACCTTAGAAGATTTTAAACTGCAGATTGCTTGAAAAGATGATACCAGAAATTCTGTAAGTATACAGACGAGATGATCAGTATGTCACTGTTACATGAACTGTTTATAATATATTTGAAAATGCATAATAGCTTTTAAGTAAGATCCCAAGTGACAGGTCTGCAAGAATAATTTATGCTCTAAATCCATCTGCTCGTGCCAATTGAACTGAGGCAACTGGCAACATAACACACCTGAAGTGGCTAGTGTAGTCACAGTTAAAATATTATCAGGTATAGCCTTCATCCAATATAGGCAAATACCATTAGTCAGAAATTAAAAATTGGTAGAATTTGGAAATAATACGACGAAAGTACACCTACGAGTTTTGTCGTGATCCTTGACAAAAGCTCATAATTCACTTGTACTTACGTATTCATTTTGGGTCTGGACTTGTCGCCAGGAGAAATTTAATGGTATGTCATCCCATGGTACTTTGCTCTATGAATTCCAACCCTAACTTCACTGGGGAAGAAACAACTTAAATATGTATCAGTAAGGCACTTTATTACCTTACCTTATCTATCCCATCATTGCGACACAAGTTCGGTCGTGGGCGAAGTACTTCACTGCATTCGCAAGACAACCTGCTGCATTTTACGAGCGGCTCGTACAACGGTGTTGGTCAACATCCATTATAGTGCTCCGTCTGGATATTAATTACACACTGCGAGTGTCCTTGGCTGAAGCTACTGATGCGATTGCCTGAAAGGGAAGGCTAACCGTCTGCTCGTACTGGCAATACATCCTGCTTTTGCCTATAGAGTAATAACAATAGCACTGAAACGAGTTAATGTACAAATCTGAAGCCTGCAACCTAGTCCATTCACAAGCTACAGCCTCTTAGTAAGGAAAGCCCCCCTTAGGGGCGTCCATTAATTACGTGAGGTGTTATTCCGAAATTCCGGACCCCCCTTTTCTGGTGAGATGTGGTCGGACCCTCCCCCCAAGATGACGTGAGATTTTGACGGGACCCTCCCCCTCTCACCCTTCCTGATCGTCCTGGTAGTTCTTTGAGTTTTTTTTTTTAGCTCTCCTGCCTCCGAGGGTGGTTATACGCCCCCTAAAATCGGTATCCGCGTCGTTTTTACCCCCTTATAGTTGACATCCGTGTCTTTTGTAAACTTTTTTTCCTAGCTCTACAATTTCAAAACCTCACATGAGATTTCCGTCGACCCCCTCCCCATTGGTGAGATTTCGCCGGCCTCCCCTCCCCTATTTCACCTCACGTAATTAATGGACACCCCCTTAGCAGGCGTACCAGACCCGGGTGGAGACATAGGATGGAATTTCACAGTGACGACGTCTCGATCGTTTGTTTGATCAAATGACAGTTCTGACTATGGATTTTGTGACTGAAAAAAACAGCTAAGAGTCACTTTAACAGTCTAACACGAAACACACTTGCCGAGAATTACGTTCCGATCATTTGTGACAGGCTAGTTGCTATACAGAACTGTTACATCTTCCTAAATAGATAGTCTACCCAATAAAGATTGTTTAAGCGCTAGCAAGAAGGATGCTGTGACAAACCATCATCGCAGCATTTATTAAACAGACATAACCATACGGTGTTTTTGCATTCATAACTTGTAATTAGAAATTCAGCACGCTCTTGAAAATATTTTGAAATTGTGAAATAAATAGCAGCTTAAATTACTGCATATTGCAAAAAGAGCAAGGTAGTGCACATAACTACATAACCAACAAAATAATTCTGTTGTGTACGAGTATTTCCTGTATAATTCCTGTTGAATCCCTTTAGTATGTAGAACAATTTACGCTATTTTGCTCTAATGTATTAAAACTTCGTATTTTCCAACATTTATGAAATTTACGGTATTTAACACATTAATTACACTAATTTACTTATAAAATCACGATTTGTACTATATGTACGTATTTGCTGTCCACATATGAGAACTGCAACGATTCGCATCAGTGGCCTTGTGATAAATTTTTTTTTCACAGAAACAACACACCATCACAATAAATCATTAATACGTTAAGTTACCAACTCTTTCAACTAGCGAAAGCAACTGAAAATCACCTCAGTTACATCTACCAGGAAAGTTTCCACGATGGTAACACCCCCTGATATTCTGTGTTGGCGTGCAGATATTTATTCAGACACTGATGCTGTATGTCTGTCTGCTGACTGAAAACTGAAGAAAATAACGAAACTTTGATGCTGGAGGTAAGCATAGAGATTGAATAACTTGTACATGAAGGAAGGCATTCGGCGTTGGTTCCTACCTATATAACTTAGTTTGAGTCAATTGGCAAGGATGCATTGACGTATAATTACTACTCTGTCGACTAAGTATCAACAAAATAATGCATTTTCTTGCCTTGGAGAAGGGCTTCTTCTACCATCATAGAACTTAATGGGGTGAGTAAACAATGTCCTTCATCACAGCACACCAACGTACTCTTATCCTACAGTGGTACGAAGCGAAAAATTGCGCATTACAAGAGCGAGCTCCTCACAACTGATTATATAATAGCGTTTCTACAAGTCGTAGTGCAGCACTCTGTCTAGGAATTTGATGTGGATGTCGACTTCAAGTGATTGGGAGTTTCCGCATATATAGATGATGCACCACTCGAGTTGTTAGATGAAGTTCAGTACAGCACTTATGGTTGTACGTTACATCAAATACCACTGTCATGAATGTCGCTTGTTACAGATTTGTCGTAACATAAAAATAAAAATTTACGGACACTGTCTTTAGTTCTTATTACAATCAGTGGTATTGGTACTTTCAGTGTGTTAATGAAATTGATATTGAAACTTGTATTACAAATACTGCTATCCCATCTTTCTGTTATTAGACGCAATGAAATTACTACTTGCAATTCCTTTATGTAAGCGGTGTTGTAGATTGTGATGTGAACGTCAAGGAAGGGAGAGCTCAGTCATACTCTTCGAAACACTGAAAGAGAGCCATCGAGTTTCATGTTACCACCCAACATTAAATTAGCTATCAGCTTTTTTGCTTATGGCTGGAATGGACTGGGGAAGAGAATTAGGAATGAATTTGACTATCGTCTTTTAAAGAAACCATCCCGGCATTCGTCTGGAATGATTTCGAGAAATACTGAAATCTGCATGGTTTGGACGCGGATTCGAACCCCCGTCCTACCTAATACGAAACCAGAGCGTTACCGCTTATTCGCCATGCTCAGCCAGTGTATGCTCTCTGCATGCTTTACGGAGAAGTTGATTTAAAATCCCACTACCGGCCTACTCAACTTCTTGATTATGTATCTACGATTTTTGTCACAATTTACGTCAAAGTTAGGTTGATTCCTGGAATTTATATAATATACAATACTTGTACTATTCACTTAAGTTTACACTGATTTGCAATTTCTCCCATATTCAGTAAAGCATCGATTATCATAAACAATTAGAGACGGGGGTGTTCAGATCATTAACGAACAAATTTGCAAACATTTCGTAGGTGGAATACGAAAACAAGAAACAACAGTGATACGTATTAAATGCAAAACTTTTTTTTTTTCTGCTTAACGTATCTCTAACAGCGAGGTCTTTAGAGACGGGAAAAGATGGGGGGGGGGGCAAGGAATAGGAAGGAATTCGGCCATGGCCTTTTGAAGGAAGCATCCCGGCATTTGCCTGGAGTGATTTGGGAAACCATGGAAAACCCAAATCTGGATGCCCGGACGGGGATTCAAACCGCCGTCCTCCCGAATGCGAGGCCAGAACGCTAGCCGTTACACCACCACGCTCGGTATATGTTCTGTATATTGTAACACATCTCTTACAAAAAGGATAACACAAATCTTACAGTACTAACTTTGTTTGATAAGTTCAAAATGGTCATAAAAGTCTGTACTATAGAAAAAGAAGTCCAAAATTTTCTATTATTTCAGAACAAACACTTTTTTTCATTAAATTTTGCAAACGTTTTAAAGACAGCTTCATATTCTTCTTGTTGCTTTAACCACTTCATAGCTGTCTCAAGGCAATGAAAAGCTTCCTCGCTGGATCGCCATTTCTCATCACGTGAATGGCTCGTCATTTTGGATCTTGGACTTCCATGACACGCAATATTTGATAGCCAGGATCATCGATATCACGTTCGAGCCATTCTTTAATGTTTTCCTCGTCGCATTCTTCAAAGCCTGAAGATTCTTTAATCAATCCATCCACATCTGATACAAATTGGCTGTTTGGTGGCTCTTCAGGTGCAGTGACTCACTTATTTGATGGAAGGAGCATATATCAAGATTTCGATATTTTGCTAGTCTATTGGAAACACTGAGAACAACGCATTTAAGTTCAGGTGCCGTTCCGAAACATGTCACCAGCAGAAGGCCGGCAGTACCACGGCAGTCGCATCCTGTCCAGAACGCGGACAAAATTTAAATTTGCCGCTTTCGGTTGATCGGTATCCGGATAGTCGATGCTCTCCTGAATACAAAACTTACAGTATTTTTTTTCTAATTTTAACACTAATTTACAAAATATTCATTATTTCACAAATATTTGTAACTTTTAAGGTATTTTTTACATAATATTTATCGACTTTCGCGTCATTTGTAGACTTTTTTTTTTTTTAGCTCTACAGTCCAACAAAAATTTCCAAAGCCTCACGTGAGATTTCCGTTGAATCCCCCTCCCCCTTGGTGAGATTTCGCCGGGTCCCCCCCTCCTATTTCACCTCACGTAATTTATGGACGCCCCCTTTTTCCTCACTTGAAGGAGCGCCAAGGAGGCCGACGATTCGCTTAAGACGAGGAGATGAAACACTTCGGGACAACGTGGCTGAACACGCAAGGACAGGATTTTTATCAGGGGGCGTCCATAAATTACGTGAGGTGAAAGGGGAGGGGGGGGTCTACGGAAATCTCACGTGAGATTTTGCGAAAAATTTGGGGATAGTAGAGCCAAAAAAAAGGTCTACAATTTGCGCCTAAGTCGATTTTAGGAGGGTATTTCGTCAAAAAGTTAGGGTGTGACCTAAAAAAAAAAAGTTCCGAGTGCGATTTCTAGGGGGGGTTCTCACGGACCTGATCTCACCAGAGGGGGGGGGGGTCCGGCCAGATCTCACGAAATCTCACCAAGGGGGAGGGGGGGGTCCAGAAATCCGGAAAAACACCTCACGTAATTTGTGGATGCCCCCTCAGGAGGGAATATTCAAAATCCCAGGAAGCGACAAGTGCCTAAACCGATATGGAGACTGTATCGAAAAATTAACCTAGTGTATGTATTTGCTGTATTGGTCGTATGAAATAAAATGTACACGTTTCATTGGAGGCTTTTTAAACTTAGTTTCTGATCACCATCGTATATCGTTACCGTTCACACACTCAGCCTCTATTCTGTTCTTTCCTCTGGGAAAGCTTATTTTGTGAATGACATAACCGCCGTATGGTTTGGTGAACAGGTTTGTCACAACAGATCGATATAGTTTGTTTGACAATTGAACACATCAACCTGATTGCTGTCATACATGTCCTTAACCCTATGGGGTAATTACAAGTCACTTTGAATCCTGGTTTATTGATTTTATTTTTTAAATTTATTTTATTTTTTTTTAAGCAAATGTCATCAAACACATGTTCACGAGCCACTAAGATGCAGGGACTAGTGTTACATTGTTGAAATAATCTAGTATCAGTAAAACTGAAGAAAACAAAGGAACTTTAATGCTGGAGATAAACATACAGCTTGAATAACTTCCGCATTAAGTAAGATCATTTGATGTTGGTAGCTACCTGTAAAATATGAATCTAGTATCAACCTTGCGTCGAGACGTAATTACGGCTCTGTCAACGAACAGAAGCAGAAAATCAAAATAGAACCAAAACATTGCGATGCATTGCTCACTGCTGATTAATTGACAGACAGTTGTAGCCATAGTATTTTCAGCAGTATTTTCGTGAATGGTACTAACAGCAACAATTTCTACTCAAACAGGGTGATCAGCGACGTCCATATTTGAGTTTTCCATTGTTTACCTAAATTACTCCAGGTAAATGCCGGTTGGTTCCTTAAAAAGTCCATGACCAAATTCATTCCCGTTCCTTGCTCCCAGTCCTTTACCACCTCTAATGACGTCGGCGTCGACGAGCCATAAAGCTATAGTAAAAAAATGAGTGACGTATGTCTCCACAGACATAATTAAAGGTGGGTGTTCCGATGTTTATTAATACACTACTATTTGTGATAAATTGCAAACCCGAAATCGAAGGATGTGCTAAACAGTGTAACCATAATAAATGATTAAGATTGTAGAGAGGTTTCGAGCACGTAGGCCCAGCAGCGCTCTCCTCTCTGTGAACGGGCAGGTCAGTGTTAAGCTACGCTCAGTATGTCCAGAGCCATCAAATGAGGTGGAAACCTGCAGGGTAGTACCGGTATTCCAAGTAAACGTCAAAAGGAGCAATACCAATATGTGAGTGAGTCCGAACGTGGCAGAATGATTGATCTCCAGGAAATGGGTTTGTAGTACCATGACATTGCTGCTCGTATTGGGCACGCTACTACGACGGTGATGCGTGCGGAGAACCAGTGGATAGAAGAGAGTCGTACACAGTGACAAGCGGATATTGGGCAACACAATGTGACCACAGCGCAGGATGACTTCCGTCTTGTCCGCATGGCCGTAACCGACAGAACAGCTTCGTCCACCGTGTTTGCACGACATTGGAGTACTGAAATGGATGTGGAAATGTTTGCGCCGACCATTCTACGGCGTTTGCTGAGGGCTGGACTGCTGTCTTGTGTGCCATTGCGTTGACATCCATTGACCAGAAACTACCAATGCCCCAGACTGCAATAGGCACATGAACGCCAAAATTGGCGTGCTGAGTGACAAAATGTAGTGTTTTACGGACGAGTCCCGCTTCAACTTGTCCTACAGCGACGGCCGCGTCCGTGTTAGACGCTACTGCGATCTCGACTCCTACGTATTGAGGGCAATCTAAACAACCACAACGTCAGGGAGGTTTTAGAGCCCGAGGCACTGCCCCTCTCCAGGCTGTTCCACATGCCATATTACAGGAGGGCAATGCCCGGCCATATGCGGTGAGAAATGTTGAAGCCTTCTCCGAAGAAGGACGGGTACCTCTGCTTGCCTGGCCAGCACGTTCGCCTCGCATGTTCCCCATGGAACAAGTCTGGTCCTCCTGAACCGCTGTCGATGCTCTGTGCATGCGTCCACAAACCGCGTGGCATTGTGTTTCCTAGCAGTATATCAAGGCTCTATGATTCCAGCACATGGATGGATGCGTCACACCGCACTGAATTCTCACGGTCAAAGTGCATGTACAGATCTGTAATTCTAATCATTTGTGTATTGCCATGTCTCTAATTTGTGGAATGAATTTCATTGTAATCATGCGTCTCATTCGGGATGCTGCAGTTTTCAGAAACTGTAGTGTCGATTTACTGCGAAAATATTTCAACGATAAGCTAGACAATCCCATCTTAACCTTCATTAGAATTTGCACATATCGCATTGTATTCTTGCACAACAGGATCTCTTGTTTGTTATGTGCATTACCTTGCACTTTCATTCCAATATAGATTGTTATAACGTGTTAATTTTTTTATCATAAGCGGTAAATACTGATATACCGTATTGTTATGACTGTTTAATAAATTCTATAATGATGGGTAGGAGAGACAAATTAGGAAAAGGTAGCAATTTTTTGTAGCAACTGGTTTGTCACAAATGATCATAATGTAAGTCTCAGCAGCTTTCTGTGAATCGTATAAAATAAGTCCAGAGTATTTCGTGTTAGATTGCTGGTGTAACTCGAAGCTTTTCTTTCCAGTCGCAAACCCCATATTCAGTACTGTCATTTGAGCTTGTGGTAAGATTTGAACCTCTTTCTGAATCATCAGTGAACAATCGATCGAGACGTCGTAACTGTGGAATTCTGAACGGCCAAGAAAATCTCATAGTTTCGTTGAGTTTACAATGTATTGACGCACTTCAGTGGGTTGATGATTTATAGGCAGCAGTTGACTACAACAAGTGAAACAACCAAATTCACTGCTTGATTTAGGCATATTTTATAACCAATTGCCTCAACTGGAACTGTCTTCGTCCTACGAATAAACCACCCGTTCTTTGTTAGCGTCTCATTTTACCTGGAACATTCGACGAGTGTGATTATCGTTCAATTAACTGCGATTTTAATGTACCCGATCACAAAGTGGAGGCTGTGCGCCATACGTTTCAGTTTAATACCAGACTTCTGCGTTGTGTGTGTGTGTGTGTGTGTGGATCGAGTGCGTATGACATTGTTGTGGTCGGCACACAGAGTGCCACATATCTCTGTAGATGTGACCACATTTTAAATACTATAAAAATATGTTTGAAAGAATTTTCCTAAAAAAACCGAGAAAGTTGAAACATTTTTTTTTTTTAACTGCTTTACGTCTCTTTTTAACATCGAGGTCTTTAGAGACGGGAAAGGATGGGGGGCAAGGATGGGGGCAAGGAATTCGGCCATGGCCTTTTGAAGGAAGCCTCCGGCATTCGCCTGGAGTGATTTGCGGAAACCATGGTAAACCCAAATCTGGATGCCCGGACGGAGATTCGAACCGCCGTCCTCCCGAATGCGAGGCGAGAACGCTAACCGTTACACCGCCCTGCTCGGTAAAAAAAAGTTGAAACAAAGGTACCAAATGTATCATGCCTCACAAGTGACTTGTAATACCTCTAGTGTGTTCATGTACGGCACCATTGAGGTTGAAGTATTCAATTTTTTCCTGGTAGACTCACTCTCCACCGTATATGGTGGGCATGTCATTTCCAATATAAGCTTTTCCAGTGGAAGAGACAGGGTGGACGCTGTGTATGTGAATGGCGACGAAATATATCTCCGATCCATGTTAGTGTATGTACTGTAAATGTATTTACTAGCGCACTGTATATATTGTGTAAAAATACGTTACAAGTTTCAAGTTTTGTAGAAATTGCGAAATTTTTGTGTTCGACACTTCAGCTCCCGTATATGAAATTTCCGAAAGTAAATTGGTATTAGTGTTTTCTTCAAAACTAGACATTTTTTAGTGTTAAATATTGATCTAGGACTCATAAGGAACTATCTAAAACTATGCATGGTGCACAGCACTTTATGGAAATACCATGGGGGAAAAAAATTAAAGCATTTAAAATGTAGTTGCGATAAAAGGATGTCCGCTTGAGCTTCAAAATCCTTACCAATCAGTACAAAAAAATAATGAATAATATTGAACTGTATAACGCAGATTAATAAAGGGTGATAGGACGTGTGTCCCTGTCATCTAGATTTAGTTCTCCAGAATTCACTTCAGGTGAATACCGGTATGGTTCCATCAAAAGACGATGGTCGAATTCCTTGCGTCTCTTGCATTCTATCCTCACCCGGCCCTAATGACATTAACGTCGATGAGCCGTTGAATTCTAATACAAAAGAAGGAAGACGTAGGGAATTACTGAGCGTGGTGGGTGAGCGGTTAACGCTCTGGTCTCGCATTCGGGAAGACGCCGGTTCGAATCCCCGTCCGGGCATCCAGATTTGGGTTTACCATGGTTTCCGCAAATCACTCCAGGCGAATGCCGGGAGGCTTCCTTCAAAAGGGCATGGCCAAATTCCTCCGTTCCTTGTCCCCAGTCCCATCCCGCCTCTAATGACCTCGACGTCGACGAGGCGTAAAAGCCATAACTAAAAAAAAAAGTAGGGAATTGCATCAAATTAGTAGAAATGTTTATTTAAAAGAATAAATGGAATTTAACTTGAATCTGATAGTATTGTCCATCGTGTTCACACATTTAGACATCATACCAGTTTTTTAACTTGTTAAATTGTATTTGCGCTATCCAATGTGGAAAAATACGCAAATTCAATTGAACTTTCTATTATAGGATGCAAAATTTAAATTATGTATGATTATGTTGTGTTAATTACGACGTCGTATTCCCGCATTCAAGTCTACTTTTGTATCGTTCATCGCCACAACGGAAAATTTTTTTTGCCAACTCTTAGTCTCTAATGTACAGAATTCATGCACCCAGCTGTTTAATCTTACTTCTTTGGTCTTAATTTTTTATTGGTTTGATGCTATCTTTCACTTCTTCCTATCATAAGCGGAACTGCTAATCTCCACATACTCATTACATCCTCCTTTATCTGGTTTGTTTATTTCAGTTGTTGTTTTCCTCCGCAATTATATAGTTCCTATGAACCTGAAAAATAAATTTAGCTTTATATTGTGTGCTGTTGAACTCAAGACTGAAACAGAATTTTTCTTTCTTTTAGATAGAGAAATACTACTGGTGAAACTTTAGTTCCTAAAGAGTATACATGAGGTAAAATTATTATTAATGATTAATAATGTTTTACGTTTCTTCAATTTTTTGGCTATTGTTTTAGCGGGCTAAAGGGAAATTTTATGACAGTAAAAAGCATCGAGATGTGTATGCGGCAGTGAAAGTTTCTGCTTCTGCATCACTTCTTAGCCTTTGTGTTAAAGGTACAAGCTAACAGAGCTGAATGTAAATTGATCTGTATGGAAAGAACCTTCTAGATTCAAAGTTTTCAGTTTTGAAGGGTAGCTATTACGCTCAAATTTATCATATCTTCAGTCTCAGAAACACTTTTCTTGTGAATATCAACGACGTGAAAGAAAACTGACATAATGGTTCAAGGAGAAACACTTATAGTATGCTGTGATTTTCTGATAATATTGTCTTCTTAGGACGTAGGAGTGAAGATGAGAAATTACCGAATGGTATTACCGGATATCTCGTATTACAAAAGTCAATAACTGTAGCAGAAATTGTAATAAAAGTAGACAAAATATAAAAATAAGACCGGATTTTTTAGTAGAAATAAGAGATTTTTGTAATTCAGGACGTGTTTAGAGGACAAAACTTAATGTACATGAAGCAAGACAAGAAAAAAATGAAACACTCCAATTTTGGTGCCATAGAAGGATGTTAATAATTAATTGCATAGAACAAGTACGAAATTAGCAAGTTTTTGAAAGGGAGGGTGTGGAAAGAGTTTCAAAAAAATAAGCGACAAGTAGTGGTTCATATTGTAAGACAAACGGGCTTGATTGCACAATTGCATCAAATTTGTCAATAGACTGATGACAGGGATAAAATTGGGAAGAAAAATCTAATTAGACAAATGTTTATACTGTGAAATTTTAACCTGCAGACAATTTTCGTAAGGCTGATATTACAATTACGTTAAAGCATTATCGACATTACATCGTTAATAATGATTGTCAACTTTTCCTCGATTTTTCTCTTTCGCGTTTTAGCACCACTTAAGGAATCTTTGAAATAGTTTCTTCCTAGAGTAAACTGAATGTAAATCGGTCTGTTTAGAAAGAACATTTAGAGTGTATTTAAACCAGCTTCTGAAAATGCTAGAATATCAGCTTCAACATAAAATTATACTCTTCGACATAATCGCGTCTGATTTGCATGGTCGTCCGTTAACGACATACAGCCATTAAGTTAACTGCTGGTCTTCGATTGCCGTTGAACGGTGTGTTCACAGAACACGTCATCTTATTCACTTTTTCGCAACGTGGTAACTAGTGCAGTCATTCACAACCAGAAAATATCAGCATTACGTAAATCTTGTGATGATTTGTTGGTCCTGGGGTAATTGTTTTTACTAGTTATTTATTATAAATTTACTAAATTTAATTTCCCATTCTACCATTACTGATCATAAAATCAGTTAATAAATTGCAGTTTGAATATTCAGTATTTATATCAATTGTGAACTGTGAAATTATTATATCTAAGGAAAAAGGGTGAAAAGCGACAGTTGTTTTTTACTTACGAAACTTTCATAAGTAGACATTTATTTGTTTCTCATAAGGCTTACTGACTGAGGCGCATTATAGCTAATATCAATACAAAAGTTATTAAAAATGCAAAAAAGTCTTACATTGAGTCGGGGAAAAAAATATCTAAAAGAACACGACACATTGACAAGACATAATGTACTGAAAATATTACATATGATTTCAACTATTCCTTAAAGTGATCGATCAAATTAACTTGTTATAAACAGAGAATGATCATTACTAAATAATGTTACGTTACACTGATTAAAGAGGCGTGAAATAAATGGCGGCAAAACGTTCAGAGTTTATATTCACAAAATAAAGTGATTGAAAGTCATATGGGATATGGTCCGTCTTTCAACACCATTAATGCTCTCGGCTTTAAAATGTTAGCTCAGTGAATGTTCGGAGAAGAGGCTCTTAATCGTGCAAGTCTCCTTGCCATGGCTGTTAAGGGTATGAACTCAATGAACCAAAAGTGCACACACTTTGTTCGTAGAAATGCGTTACTATTTTATAATGAGGTGATTTGCATCGGCGTAGGCATTATGATGCATCAGTTCAAGACAGTAGTCGCTTGAAAATACTTGTGTAGACACAAGGTCAGACAGTACCATTCTGTCTGCTTACGTTAGATTGCCAGTACGCCAGTCTGTACTCGTGGTTGGCAACGTAAGACCTCGTCGCCAAAGGTCGTTCTTGCAGCTTCTCTTCCTGCGTCCAGGATACGCCCCCTCAGCAGCATTCGGTGACATGGAAACAAAATTCACAGATGTTTAGGTCATATGACATTTTTAGTGTTGTTCATTGGCTCGCATAGAGATACCCTCAATCATCAGGAAATCTTTATTGGATGGAGCTGTTTATCGCCCTTGGGAGAAGTCTGTACATCTCGCGAGTCGTCGGTATTCCCCGATTTTGAAACTTTCCCAGCTATTCAGTGTCCCTAAGGCGAGGCAGACATTTTGTTTCTATTTTGAGCTCACAACCTCTAACTTATACTTCCCCGGGGAATACATTGCGGAGCGTCCATAAACTACGTAGCTCCATTTTGGCCTCCTGTGAACTCCCCGCTCTCCCCCCCTCCCTCCCACGTAGCCTGACGTGGCATTAGCCTCTACTCTCCCCCCCCCCTTTTCCTGCGTAGCACGTAGCTTTTTTCCTTATTGATTCCGGATTTCTCTTGTCCGACTATCGTAAATTACATACGGAGAAAATTAAATGAGGGGAATAAAAAATAATATGAATGAAAAGCTACGTGGCTTGGCTCTGACCCCACCCCTCCCCCCCCCCTTCCCGCACGTAGCCCACAGTAGCTTTCTACCCAACCCCTCTCTCCCTAGACCAAGCCACGTAGTTTATGGACGTTTCCTTGTCGATGGGATCAGTAGAGCCCTCACTCTTTTGTTAAGGAGCGTCCATTAATGACGTGTGGTGAAATTGGGGGGGGGGGGAGTCCGGCGAAATCTCAAGAAACCTCACCAAGGGGGATGGGAGGGGGGTCAACGAAAATACTCTTGTGGAATTGTAAAGCTAAAAAAAATGGGTCTACAAATGACAGCGAAAGATGATTTTAGGGGGAGGGGGGGTATATCCGCTCTTCGGACCATGAGACCTAAAAAAAAAGCCTCGTGTGCGGGAGAGGCAGATATAGGACACCGTTAGGGGACATCCGAATTTACGGACGCCCTCCCCCCCTCTCTGGTGAGATTTCGTGAGATCTGGTCCGTGAGAACCCCCCTCCCCCCTAGTAATCGCCCTCGAAACTTTTGGAGACTTTTGTTAGGTCTCACCCTTCAAAATCCGGTCACAAACCCACTTTTAGCCGAAATACTCCCTAAAATCGACATTCGTGCAATTTGTAGACTTTTTTTTTTAGCTCTACAGTCCAAATTTTTTCCCCAAAACCTCACGTGTGATTTCTGTGGACCCCCCCCCCTTGGTGGGATTTCGCCGGACCCCCTCCCCTATTTCACCTCGCGTAATTAATGGATGCCCCCTTAGGTCCGCTGAATTTTCCACACTCGTCCAGTGAACCATCATCTCGAGATTGTACACACTCGAATATTTTGTATACATACTCAATTGCGAGCATTTTTATTGCATTACAATTGTATGGGACACCCATTTCTGTCATCTTACTGCAAACTACTTCTATGCTTTAGTTAAACATTAAAGTCAGAATGGTTACAGATATTGTTTATAAGTTCTAAATGGAAACTAAATAGAAAGTATAGGATTTTAGGAGGGCCAGAGAATTGTTAGAATTCGCGCAGCCTCATATGGTCTTAAGCAATGAGTAACAGAGTTTAAGTTTTTGCTTATTATTTCACTATCGTAGATAAAGTTTAACGTGGAATTCACACTGCGGAGCTTTCACAGAGTACTTAACATGCACAAAGTAAGCTTTGTTGTGGATGTTTTGGTTAGTTTTTTTTATTTTTTCTTAGTGCTCTTCCACATCGAATGTGGGATTGGGGACATGGCCTTCTGAAGGAACCATCATGGCATCCGCCTTTCATGGTTTCGAGAAACTATGGAAAACCTGAAATCAGGATGGTGGGAGCGGGGATCGAACCAGCGTCCCCCCTAATACTAAGCCGAAAGTACTGGAGCTGAAGTTCAGATTAAGTGCCGGTATAAATTCCAGGTCCAAACAGATTTCGAACCGGGATCTGTAACATTGACACTGAGAGTGGTGGTGTAACGGTTAGCGTTCTGGCCTCGCATTCGGGAGGACGGCGGTTCGAATCCCCGTCCGGGCATCCAGATTTAGATTTTCCATGGTTTCCCCAAATCACCGCAGGCGAATGCCAGGGATGCTTCTTTCAAAAGGCCATGGCCGAATTCCTTCTCATTCCTTTCCCCCCATACTTTCCCGTCTCTAAAGACCTCGCTGTTAAAAGACGTTAAACAGTTTAAAAAAAAAAAAAAAATGTAAAATTGACCTGCTATACGCTTGCAACAGACAATGTTGATCAGAGCGTTTTATTCTTTCTTTCGGTGGGTTTACATAATTATCTTTCTTTACACCGAGCGTGGAGGCGAGCGGTTAACCTTCGAGAGATGCTGGTCTTAAGGCTACGGTTACACTGCAAGCGAATTCGCACGAAGAAGTGGTTCAGTGCAAGCGTCTTCTTGAGAACGAAGTCGCCGAAGAAGTTCTCAGTTTTCGCGCGATTCAGAGCAATTGTATTTTTTTAGTCTAGTAAAATTTATTAGAAGATCAGACTCGACTGGTGAAATTTTAAGAATATGGATATTGAAGAAGAATTTTATTTAGCTGAAAACTCATTTTTGAAACTCTTTCAATTTGAAAAGAGAAAGAGGCAATTCTAGGTTGATAAAAAATTCGCGAATTATCATTTGAGTGAATATTTTAAAATTTTTGAATAATTAAAGAACCAACCACTGAAATTTTATGAATATTATCGTATGACGTATGACACATACTCATATACGTATACTGAATAAATTGAGGACAAGGCAGTGTATCTTTAGAGAATGTATTTCACTATTAGAAAATCCACAATGTTCTTCTGTCAAATACAAAACATATCAGTTTTTCACTATACATAATAATATTTAAATACAACTGAAGTAGACAAGGACGGATTTGCAGGAAATAAAACCTTTTAGAACTATACGGAATCTACAGCACTTGCCTCAGCCTACAATGAATCTCTCCATTCGCGCGACAAAAACGAACCAGTTTGAACTACTAGCGACAACAAGCGATTCGCGCGACGAATTCGCTTTTGCTGTAACCACCTGCCTTTGTTTGTATGGGTTTGTTTATTCGGGCGACTCCGCGTGAAGGATAGTTCATGCGAATTCGCTTGCAGTGTAACCGTAGCCTAACCCCTCTTCCGTTATTCAGATTTCGTTTTTTTTCCCCCAAAAAATCAATCCAGGCGATTATCTGGATGGTACCTTCGTGAAGGCCATTGCTGATTTCCTTTCTTCGCTTCCGACTTCGTCATCAAAGAGTCATATAACCATAAATAAGTCCCTTCCTTTACTTCAAATACTAAAACGCGCTATGACTTCGAGTGTTATTAACCGCATTGTTACTAGCTCCCCGCTGAAGTGTTATGAGTAGGGTTCGGATCTTTATGACCAAAAAAATAGAGAAATATGCAGGCAAATATGACCTTAAAATGGGTAAACATGACCTAAAAATGACAAAATATGACCAAACATTTAAATTTACTACACATCAAAACATGCTCAATTATACATCATTTATTTTATCTAGTAGTGTCACTTTCATGTAGACAGCATACTTTGCTTCCGTGCACTCGCTGCACCACTGAGAAATTAAATTTTAAATCGTTTTGTTGAAGTCATTTTAATTTCAGATAATTTACAGAATAGAACTCTTTCATCTGTGCTAAAACTCTCCTCTTTAAATTTGATCACGTAACTTCGCACTTTCAGAATTTTGTATTTTCGGCAAATTTTATTTTCGGCATGGCGGTAGGTCTACTCACTGATACATTGCAGATTTGACGATGACTGAGGATATTTCATTGATATATTGATCGAAGAGGATCGACAAAGTCATGCTTCTGCTGCATTGTCGAGATTAAAAGGCGGGCGGAACATTACTTTTAGAAAGTGGCAATAATCTATAACTTTGATTGTTGACTGGTGAATCCTGATCATAGTGAAAATTACTTTTGTTTTTCTCCGCCACTTGTATAGCAGAAGTACAGTTCTGTGAATAATTATCTTTATTTCTTCTCATCTATATCTTGTGAATTCTCGCTACTATTAAAAAAAAACTACCAGATTTTTCCTCAAAATGTGACCATATGACCTTAAATACTATCGAAATATGACCAAAACTAGAAAAATGGCCTGAATGTGCATTTATATGCTATATAAAATACATTTAAATACAATCAGAAACGTTGAATCAGTGTACAATTCAACATTACAGCTCAAAAAGAAAATATGACTTTTCCCAAAGATCCGAACCCTAGTTATGAGGATGGCATTGCTAGGCCACTACCTGTAGCTCTTCCAAAGAAAAGCTTCATGAAAAAAAGGTAATGGTTGTCTTTATCTAGCACCGTTGTGGCTAGTGGTAAAGCTCTGCATTTGTTTCTATGACCTCAACACTAGCATGAAGGCTTTGTAGTTAACACAATGCTCCGGCCGTTTTCCCATCGCGTTGTGTTGTAAATGGTGCAGGAAGAAATAAAATAATGAAAGAAACTGACAGTAGAAGAGACTGGATGGGGGATTACGTTGTAATACATACAAACATGATTAATTAGTGGAAGGAATAACTAGTAAAGAAGGAGAGAAAACAAATATTGCAATGTATTAATCAAATTATTGACGGCACTGGTCATAATGGATACATGGAGATAAGAAGAAATGGAACCAGGCGTCAAATAATTGGAGAGAAACGTGCAGTGATTAACCAGTTGGGCTAAGCGGTTGATCAGTACCGCTGCAATGGCACAGGATCGGACGCTTCTACTGAAACGTAACAATAGCGAGGACAGCAGACACTAAACAATACGTCACGTGCCAAAACTATCCATACTCCTGACTAGGTACGATGAACCTACTTGTTAAATGTTTCAGTGAACCTAGAAAAATTATTCTCTTCCATCTGGAATAATTATGATTTGTGATCAGTCTTTAGGTTTACGGCTAATTTCGTTATATGCACAATTGCACATACCAAATTCTACTAAGTCCATAATTATCTGCGACATACTATATACTGGCACACGCCCACTATTACTAAGTCCTCAATGATCTGTATACTGGCACATTCCCAGTATTGCCAAGTCCTTGATTACCTGCAACGTACTATATATTCTAAAATTTATGTTCCTATAGTTCTTCCATTCAAAACTGTACATTCTGTGCCTTGGCCTCGCAATTGGGGGGACGCGAGTTCGAATCCCCGACCGGCCATCCCGATTTGGGTTTTCAATGGTTTCCCCCAAATCACTCCAGGCAAAAGGCTACGGCAGAATTCCTTCCCGTGCCTTGCCATAATGACCTCAACGTCGATGAGGCGTAAAGCCTTAAGGAAAAATAACTATCTCTTTCTTGTATTACCCTTAGTCCAACCTATACATATGTAAAGCGCTACGCTTCATACATATAGTTTGGAAAAATTCTTTCTGTATTTTTATTTAGGTTTTTTTTTATTCATTTCTATAGCATCAATTTTTTAGTACAAATACGTGTGAAAATAACTTTAGTGCCTGGAACATCGGACACGGATATTTTTAGATAATTGATACCTCTTTAGTTTAGTTTGTATTGTAGTTAACGTTTGCAAACTATCCCATACGATTTAGAATGTCAGCTGAATATTAAAGATCGTGATTAACTTGGATTTCAAGACCATAATCTCGATTGTTTGATCGCTGGGATGAGTGTCACTAGGCACTAGTTATTTGTTTATGCCTTCCATAGAGTTTCGATTTTTTTTTTTTTCAGGCCGCCGATTATTACCCAGAACGGGGCAAAGATGCATAAACGTTTATTCCTTGACGCTCGTACCGCGTGACTTGATTTCATAACCGCTTCGCTGTAAAGACACGGCTCTCTTTTTTTTGTTCTGCCGGAACGCCAGTGTTGTAGAGAATTTCAGACTCGCGAAAGTTCCCCCAAGCGGATGTTGTTTTGCTATGACGGGATGGAGCGTTTATATTTAGACGTTTAAAGAGACAGTCATCTTAAACAGGAGGCTATCCTAGAACCCTGCTCACCTTTAAAGTACTTTCCTTGGGACTGTACACAAGGTCACACTATCGTTGGAAATGTTTCAGGAAGGCTTCTTTGGCAGTGGAATAAGGTGACCCGTCACTATATGCCGAGTCTAGCGGCGTATTTAGCTTGGAGAGTATCGAAAAGTCGACGTATAGGATGTTAATGAATGAGTGGTTCCTTAGTTTTGCAACAAATGGAAGTCATAGCTGATTGCTAGCGACAAAGGTTTCATGAGGCAACTCAATGTTCACAGATTCCTCTGTACTTCGCTGGAGACCATTCCACTGTGCTTATTTTATTTCCGACGGAAAAAAATAAGGTACTATCTTTTTGAACATAACTCGTATAATTTTTAACTATTTTTTCTTTGTATTCATACTCGACAATACAAAACTGCTTCAGAATAGTAACTTAGACACTTCCTCTACTGATAAATAAACTCCCGCTGATTAATAAACATATACTAATAAACAGCTATATGACACACTAGATTCTACTTTGTTGTGACTAAGCACTATGCAGAAACAAGATACGTAGTTCTGGATGAAACAGTGACGAAGAAAAAAGTCGATAACACATTCTTTTAATTCTGACACAGATGTTCTTAGTGTCAAGCGTTAAGCTTAGTATTATTTGGATATGGGAGGATGAGGATTCGATCCCTGGTACGGCCATCCAGATTTAGATTTTCTACCGTTTCCGAAATCACTCGAGGAGAATACCAAGATGGTTCCAAGACTATGCCCGAATTCCTTCCTGTTTCTTGTCACCGGTCCTTTCCCGGCTCTAATGATCTCGACATTGACGAGCTGGAAAGCCCTTATAGAATAAAATATTAATTGGTTTTTTTATACCTATTCAGTTGAAGGAGACATACGGTAAAAGTATTCCTTCGAGAAGGAGAAAAACAGAGCAAGTGATAGCAGACCTCGCGCGTTCCTTGATGACTTTAATAGATATCTCATATGTGGTAGGTCAGAATGCAGACACTTGGCGCAAAAATCAATGTTTGACTTACTTTCACGTAGGATAAGGATCTCCAACGAAGCACCTGCCACCAGTGCAGTCGTTCCGGTCTAAAAAAAATTTTTTAAGGGACATCAGGATGCAATACAGTCTGAGTAAAGAGCACCTGCAATGCAATGGTACTGATATATGACAACTTTTGCGTGTTTTGGTCTCAGCTTACAAACTATATTAGATGTAAGTAGATTTAATATTTTTTTGTTGAAATACAGGATGTCGTCAATATAGGAGACAAATTTCAAATTGAAGACTTTAGAGATGGACCTATAGCCCGTTCATTTAACAGAGGCGGTTCAAGGTCAGTCTACTTTATCCCCATTCCGCTCCCTTACCCCTACATGCGAAGGGGAAATTTGCCACTCGCTTACATGGACAAAGTGTTCAGTCAGAAAGGTAGGAAAGGAAGGGGTGGTGAGGTGAAGAGCGGGGCCAGGGTAATACGGCCTTGATCTGCCAGTATGGAGTGAGCGGGGCATAGTAAGAAAAATGGTTTAAACACACACAACTTTGACTGCCACTCACATCTTAATTTTCCAGTGAAATTTATCTATTTCGCGGCTTTTAACATCTGTACCCCACTCGCCTTAAATATGTGTTCCGACCGCCTTTACTTCTAGAAACCTCCTAGAATATAATTTTACATAGTTTTAAATACGATAATCGGTCTGGGTCGACGAAACACACTGTACAAATTTGGGTCTGCAACTTACGAATTGCGCTTAAGAACAAATGTATGTGACAGATTAACGACAGCAGTAGACCTGCGTTTCCGGTTTTTTTTGGAACCTTGAAAAGGTGAATGTTATGCGGAGATGTCGCAAGGTAAACTGATGACCCTAGAATCCACATAAATTTCTCTTGATCTTACTCCGCACCAAAATATGATATTTAGTAGTTAGCTCCTGACAACAAGAGTGGATGACTTCTTTCCAAAGTTATTCCCTTTTACCAGCGTCAGAGGGACCTCAATTGATCTAAATTTTCCATGGTGAAACTCATAAATCATACATTTTCTTTCTTGAGTTGAAGCGAAAATAAAATTCACGAAAAGATGCGATTAACTAAAATCTGCTCAGCGAATCCCAATTGATTTGTAATAAAATCAAAGATTTTTTCCAATAATAGTTGCAAATCTAGATCTGGTTGCAAGTGCGCTGAAAAGAAAACTTAAGTTGTCTCAAGGGTCAAATCACTGGCAGCGTAAAGTTGCTAACCTTGACTTGCAACACGTGCCGATGCAAAAACTTTCTCGAGACCTACTTCTCTCCTAGAGCCTACCAGTTCTTCCTAATACGTGCCCCAAAGGGTGTCAGGAAACCTGTTAACAAGAGCAAGTCATAGGTCAGGAGGCGTGGCAGAAGTAACAACAGTTAGAATAGAGTAAATATCCAAATAGGAATAAGAAAGTAAAATTACAATATACGTCAGAATAAGCACATCAGCAAACCAGTTTTATAGGACTGAAGCCTGGGCTTTAGGAATACCAGAAACGCGAAAACTTAAAGCTTTATAAATATGATTACACAGGAGGGTGTTAAAAATTAAATGGATAGATGAAGTACGAAATTGACACATTGTGGAAATAACTGGTGAAGAATGAGTATTGTCGAACTAAACTGTGAGATAGCAGGCAACGTTTCAAAACAAACGGGGTCTTTTATTTTGTTAGCATAGGGAAAACGAACATTAGAGCATTTGAAGCGAATGAACAAGAATTTTGGTTATAAGGGAATGTGAGGTTGAAGAGCATAACGCAGGGTACAAGAAATGCGGGATTTTACCAGTATAGTCCAGAGACTGGTGGAAAAATAATAAGACCTTAAGTTTTTTCTGTATTTTTTAAAAATTTAATATAAAATTCTTTTACAGTTGCACCTCTAGAAAATTTCGCATCTATCCATATATCTATTATAAAGGAAGGCCCTCAATTCTAGTGTGTTATCTCACTGGCTGCATCTGATCCAGCGAGGAATGTTGGCCGCAGTTCCTTTTGGCTCCGTGACAGACAAACACTGAAGCTGCACGCCAGTAGTAACCCTGTCACTAAGGATTGCAATCCCGCGTCGATCCTGCAGGATTCACCATAAGATATCAAAAAATAAACATCTATTTAATTAATTAATAAATCAAACTTAGTGTTAATTAAAAAATACACAGTTAAAAATAACATTTAAGAGAGGCTAGATTTTTGAAATTATACTCTTTGTAACTGTTACTATAAATTAATCTCTTACGCATTAAAGTAATTTTGTCATTTTACATTTTTTAAATCTAATTTAGCAGTTAATTAAATAATCAAGTAGGGAGAGTAAATCAATTTTTAATCACATCACATGCCTTGCAGTAAGTTATCTATATACTGAGCAGTCAATAACATTAGTTGGTATTTGCATATAAGATACCGGCACCTAAATATATACAGTAAAACATACTCTTAAAACACACAAACAAACAAAACAAAAATTTTGTAAATCAGTCACTTCTGCTTTTGGAAGAAAAATGTTAGAAAACAAATAGTGTTGACCGTGGGTACCTGCGCGAGTAAGGGCACATGCCGAAATATTGTGTTTTTGGAGTGCGGTCTCGTCCTCGCTGCCCTTCTCCCTTCAGCTTCGGTGAGTGATGGGTGTATATCTTTTATTTACAGATAAACATTTCAGTTTTGATACACAAGAGAACGTTTACCCCGTACTTAACTGCTACAACACGTCTTTCAGAGACGGTTTACAGAAGTAAAAAACACCAGGCTGGTCGATTGAGGTATCAATGCGTTCCTCTGAGTAGTCCCCGTCCATCGGATGCAGTTCTATAGCGGTAACGCCCTCGCACGATTTTATTCCTCAATCGGTAGAGCATTTTTACAAAAGGGGCTACAAAATGCAGCTGACGGTCATGTGCTCGGAAGTTAATACGAGTACTGTAACCGACAGCGATCAGTTGGTTCAGTGGTTAGGGGGGCGTGAGCTCAAGGGAGACGACGAGGTTCCGGCAAAATCTGATCAAGGGGGGAGGGAGGTCCATAACAATATCACATCTATTTTTTATTTCAGATTGCCGCCTTTCAAAGAGCAATAAGGCAAAAAAAAAAAAAAAAGCCAAGGGGAGGGGGAAGGGTCAAAATTTAAGAAAGAAACCTCACGTAATTAATGGACGCCCCCTAAGGCGTCTGACTGGAGATTGAAAGGTCCCTGGTTTGAAACTCCGTCTCGGTGGGAATTTTCAAAGGTCCCCTATACGCGGTAGGATTACGGGGTTAGGTTAGTTAGCCACGACAGAGGCGCATGGGCGGCAAATTAAAACTCTGTCAATCGGCGACCTAACCCTTCGGGGATGTCCCCGCCCATAGTGCCATACGAAATTCTAATTATTAGTCGTTAAGGTGCGCGACTGTGGATCGAAAGGTCCTCGGTTCGAATCCTGGTCCCGGCTAATTTGCAAATGCTCTTAACTCGTCCTTCACTTCTGGCAAATCTTGCTTTGTGTGAGTGAAGTTAGTCAGAACGCTTGCCTGGTTGGGATTTTACGGTAAGCTGTACGTCCCCTACACTCGTCAACAGGCCCGCTGTAAGCGGGCGTGCAAGGGGTGCACCGCACGCGGGCGGCACGTCGAGGGGCGGCAAATCGAGCGATCGGTCACTTAATATTTTAAGTCACCCACCTACAGCATAAGAAATGACCACCCCATTGTGGTAGAGCTAATAAAGAGAAAGGTCACAGCGAAATAAATTTGCCGCCTCCAAACACGATTTTGCCGTCCTCGTAAGCTAGGGGTAGGTACCTGTAGCTAAACAGGGGGCCGCAAAATTGGTATCGCACAAGGGTGTTCAAACAGTAGCGGCGGGCCTGCTGGTTACTATAGGTCGCTGCTACAGAGGCGCATTGTGCAGCCGGTAGGAACCTCTGTCAGCAGCTCATAACGGCCGCAGTAAATTACATTACATTACTGTATTCGAAGCTCTATACTCAGACCGAGCGTGGTGGGTGAGTGGTTAACGCTCTGGCCTCGCATTCGGGAGGGCGGCGGTTCGAATCCCCGCCCGCGCATCCAGATTTTGGTTTTCCATGGTTTCCCCAAATCACTCCAGGCGAATGCCGGGATGCTTCCTACAAAAGGCCGTGGCCGAATTCCTTACCGTTCCTTGTCCTCATCATTTCTCACCTCTAATGACCTCGACGAGGCGTAAAACCATAATCAAAAAAAAAAAAAATCTGTTTTCATTGATTGAAAGAGTGAATGATTCAGTTATCTTAGGGGGCGTCCATAAATTACGTGAAGTGAAATAAGGGGGGGGGGGGGTCCGGCGAATTCTCACCAATATTTCGCTGACCCCGGTCTGTCCTCCTTTGTGTTCACCGAAGGTGGTGCATGAGCGGAAATGTGGCCTCGCATTCGGGAGGATGCGGGCTCGAATCCGCGGCCTCCCAAAATCACTACAGTCAAATGCCGGGATGGTTCCTTCAAAATGCCATGTCCAAATTCTTTGCCTCCAGTCATTTCCCGCCTCCAATGACCTAAACGTCGACGAAGCTTAAAGCCATAAAAAATCCATTGTGTTTGGCCATGGAAGCTCCGCGGATCGTTTGTCAGAGTAACTTGTAGATTATTACCCCCCCCCCCCCTAACGCCGGCCCTGCCTCCAGAAAATCTTCTTGCTGGACCTTCACGTGTGCAGTTACTACGCCTTCGAAAGCCAATTCAGTGAAAGATTAAGGAATACTGCCGGTGCCTCTGGACACTAAGTGCAGTCGCAACTAGGCTAACTCTCGCAGAAGGTGTACAAAAGTCAAACATGAGTATTAAAACAAATAGCCCTCTTTAGGGCTTAGGCAACACCCTCCGGGTGTACTATTTTGACGTAGAGAGATTATCTATAGAGAAAAAATTGTAGATAACCCACTGTTTTGATTTTTTTTTCCGTTTCTGGCGTGCGGGGGTGGACTAACGTCTCATCGATAGTAACATATCTGCGTACAAAATGTGAATTTTCTTATTAAAAATGGTCTAAACATTGTTGAGAAAATCGTTTTCGAACTTTTTTTTTTTTTTTTTGACAGCATTTAACAAATGCAGCACCTATATTGCGCAAGGTGTTCTCATATTTAATTCTTGATTCAAAATGTACTGTACCATCTCTTCTAATATGTCTGCGTCCTCATATATGTCATACATCCTTAATTGCCTATGATGCAATACCATATTGTGCACCTTCTAGATGTTTTCATTTGTGGTTGCAATTTTTGGTCGTCATTGACTTGGATCGTCTTCATGAGGTATACGACCACTTTTAAGTTCAGCTGCCCATTTCTTCACTGTTGACAATAAAAGAGCAATGAATTTCCGTTGGTGATGATCTGTCCAGAAACGAAGAATTTTATGACTGTATGATATTCCAGTTTAAACTGTTTCAACGAGACACACACAGTATGTCTACTTTAAAATGCCGTATAAAGAATACTGCTTCACAAACCAAAAGCTGAAACTTGATATGCGTTGTTGTGACACGTGCACCAGCATCACAAGCAAATGCTTCGACAGCAAAGTCATATTTTTGCCGGACCGAGAGCTTTTCACTCTTGAAAAGTTTTTTGAATGACGACTTCTGGCTGATGGCCTGCACCTTCCTGTTGTCTCCAACTGAAGTTTTTCAGGGATTTAATTTAAGCTATTAAACGTGCAAAAGAGTACACCAGTAATATTAGGTGTTTAATGTTAATTACCAGAGAAACCCAATACAGCGTTTTGACAACAAACCTTGACATATTAAATGTCCTTAGGTTGTAGTATAAGAAAAAGCTGAAGTAGATAACGAAGTTACATTCTTTATGACTCTACTTGAGCTAAAGTTTCTTAAACAAGTGTTTACAAAATATGAGTTAGTTGAAGCTGAACTAACACATAGTAAAAATATTAACATTGATATTCGAAATGTGGCGGTACAAAAGCAAATGTAATATGCAGTGTTAGCTGCTAACTACAGGGAGCGTCCATAAACTGCGTAGCTCCATTTTGGCCTCCTGTGAAACCCCCCCCCTCCCCCTCTCCCACACGTAGCCCGACGTGGCTTTTGCCTCTAAACTCCACCCCCCCCAACCCCCGCGTGGCACGTATCTCTTTTCCCTCTTGATTTTACTAAGACATTCTGTACTTTTTTCTCTTGTCAGACTATCTTAAATTACATACAGAGGTAATTAAATGGCGGAAATATATATTCACATTCCGTTGTGTGTTCTGTATCTTATTTTAACTCTGACAAATAATATGAATGAAAACTTACGCGGTTTGGCTCGGAAACCCCTACCGAGAGTGGTGGTGTAACGGTTAGCGTTCTGGCCTCGCATTCGGGAGGACGGCGGTTCGAATCCCCGTCCGGGCATCCAGATTTGGGTTTTCCATGGTTTCCCAAATCACTCCAGGCAAATGCCGGGATGCTTCCTTCAAAAGGCCATGGCCGAATTCCTTCCCATTCCTTGCTCTCCCCCCCCCCCCCCAATCCTTTCCCGTATCTAAAGACCTCGCTGTTAAGAGACGTTAAGCAGTTAAAAAAATCGGAAACCCCCTCTTCCACGTAGCCCAGCGAAGCACACCAACCAACGCCTCCCCCCCTGGACCAAGCCACGTAGTTTATGGACGCTTCCACAGTAGCTGGAGGTTCTCCAAGAAAAGTATTTCCGCCACCAGTTGCTGTTATTATGAAATACCTCACTTATCCTCCTCCATCATATTCAACTTCGCAGACCAGCTAGAAGAAGCCACTCACTTTTAAGGTAATAAATATTTCTTTATAATCTTTAAAATGATCGCAATGAGGTATGATTGCGAAATGTCACTATAGAGAGGAATAATATTGAAATTAGATATTGTTTCTGTATCTTGTATTAAACATGTCACGAGAATAGGTCTTGCTTTAGACACACACTAAAAACCACGCAGTATCTTTGTACAAATTTTATTTTTAGCAGAAATGGATTTTCCGAGAGATGCATTTTTCTTAAAGAATCTTCCTCAGTTAGATTAATCAAGGAGTTAGTAATTCTCTGAGTTTTTTTTCTGTTCAGTAATCCACTAAAAGACTACTTCTTTAGCCCTGATTTCACTTCCCAGCTTTTAATTATTGAAGTGCTAAATTGCAACTTGCTGTCACAGCATTGGGTTTTATTGCGTTGCCTCTTCCTTTTTGACATGTATTCTAATAAACGGTCATATACTTTACTAATATTGGGAACAGCTTGAAACTATGGGCTTTTTAATCTTACTTGACCTGGTTCGGTTGTTTCGGCTCTTCCAATTGGTCAGCATTGAAGCCGAAGACTAGGTTCTACCCGTACTTGCTACGGAAAGGGGACACCCATAAATTACGTGAGGTGTTTTTCCGGATTTCCGTTGACCCCCCCCCTCCCCCTTGGTGAGATCTGGTGGGATTTCGCCTGACCCCCCCCCTATTTCACCTCACGTAATTTATGGATGCCCCCAAACAGATGTAAGGAAAAAATCATTAGCAGATCATTTATTATTAATTGCGTTGGTGCATATCCCCTTTGGCAAGTTCCCTACACATTTACTTTTGCATTAACTGCATTTTGCAATGTTGTTGCAGGCCATGTTTCCACAGTTGCTTAATTAATTACCAGTTTAAACTGGTAATTAACTGCATTTTCATTATAAATTCTTTCAGTGTTTGAGGTAGCTCATACATTCTGATTCTTAACTCGGTTACCTCAAATTCTCTTGTGTTCAAGATTGTCTCTTCTGCTATTTATAATTCTTCTCATCGCCAATGTACACACAGGCACCACTCTCTTTATGCTTCTCCTGTCTTCTAATGACTCCCAAACCAGTTCCTTTGTACTACGGTAGTTTTCTGGGAACAAACCTAGCTCCCCTCCCCCGCTTCGCGCGATCTCCAGATTTTTGTATTTGCTGCCCATAATGAACCCAACAAAAACTGTAGCACTGAAAATAAGCCGAAAGAATACTGACTGCCATATAAAATTACAAGATCACCAGGTTGAAGTTGTTGACCAGTTCAGTTACCTGGGGAGCATAATTGCTAGTAACGTTAAAGGTGAATTATAAATAATGAATAGAGTAACCAAAGGGGCCAACTTGTACAATATCGTGCGGGGTTTGCTATGGGACAATTCCCGGATAAACAAAAATTGTCTTGTACAAATCATATCTCATTCCTATTGTCACATATGCTCTGGAAACATGCACACTAACATCAAAGGACCTTAGCAAGATTTAAGCCTGTGAAATGATGAGATTAGATCAAACCTAGAGTTAAGGGAATCCATGGAAGAGAGACTTAGGTCATTTAGACTTAAATGATTTGGGCGTGTTAAAAGAATGAATAGTACAAGGAGACCAAAAGCTTATTTGGAAAAAAGGACAATGGGCAAAAGACCAGTGGGAAGACCAAGAAGAAGACCAACTTGTATTAATTATTCTTTCTGTCGTTTCAGCCTGCTGCCTCTGATTTACGTATCTCGTGTGAAAAATAATTTTATTATCTTCAAACACGGTCGCCCTTTCTTCTTTAGGTTATTTTCATAGATAGCATAGCTAACTATGAACTGATGAATAAGCCATTACTTGTTCTGGTAATAACTTTTATTTCAATCAGTTAATAATTTAACATTTTCCACCAACACCAGCAGAAACTAAGACCGTACTTTTATATCGGACTTCTTGTGATACTTCCCAGTTCGTATACTGAATTTACAAACTTAAGGTAACGAATCAACTACGGAGCTACGTAGTTTATGGACGCTCCCTAAGCACCTTTGGCAGGTTAGGTGGCATCCATTAATGACGTGAGGTGTTTTTTCCGGAATTCCGGACCACCCCTCTAAAATGACGTGAGATTTTGACGGAGACCCCTCCCCCCCTCCTACCAATCGACCTCGTAACTTTTTGACATCCCCCTAAAATCGACTTTCGCGTCATTTGTAGACTTTTTTTTTAGCTCTACGGTCCGATAAGATTTTCAAACCTCACGTGGTATTTCCGTTGACCTACCCCCTCCCCCCTCCCCCTTAGCGAGGTTTCGTAAGATTTCGCAGGAAACCCTCCCCTCCCCTCCCCTCCCCCCCATTTCACCTGACGTAATTAATGAACACCCCCTTAGGTACAAAGTCTGTTGTTTAGGAATTGGGCGCCACCATCTCTTGTACCTTACTGGTCAAGTCTACGCTCACGAAAATTCATTCCAGCACCGGGGCTAAAACCAGCCAACAACTTGACTTGCTACATACACCATTAAGAGCATTGAATAGTAATATATATTTTACGAAACTATTTTATTCATTCAAATTTTTAATATGCCTTTAATTAAGAGTCCATGGATGTCCCAGTCTTTTATTTTCATTGTCAGCACTCACTGGCGAAGTAAATTCCTTCGTGTGAATGTGAACTGTACACATTTTTTACTGTGTTGATCTTGTATGCCGGAGGAATGTAAGATCCTTGGACCGGTAATTAGGCTTTTCCAGAGGTTTTTTTAAAAAAAAAAAAATAAAGCTGCTTAACGTCTCTTAACAGCGAGGTCTTTAGAGACGGAAAAGGATGGGGGGCAAGGAATGGGAAGGAATTCAGCCATGGCCTTTTGAAGTAAGCATCCCGGCATTTGCCTGGAGTGATTTGGGAAACCATGGAAAACCCAAATCTGGATGCCCGGACGGGGATTCGAACCGCCGTCCTCCCGAATGCGGGGCCAGAACGCTAACCTTTACACCACCACTCTCGTTCCCAGCGTTCGGCTATTTCGCTTGCGTGTTGATGGAGGGGGGTCAATGTACCAATCAATATCATTTACGCACAAAGAGAGTCGAATAAGGATTCGTCAAGGGTACGCCGCGGTTCGTGACTTGCGACCCTTTGTTAAGTTTGGCACCTAGGGTCAGTGGGTCAGTAGAAACTGCAGACCCGAATAAATTAATTGGCTGTAGCGCGCTAATTGAGGTACGCCGGTTCTATTCTAGTCTTGCGTAGGGATTGGGTGTCTCGTGCCATCCTTCATATTAATGGTAATAACACAGAATTGAATAAAATAAGCGTTTATACAAATAAAAAAGTATGAAGAAAGCAGTACTTGCGTATAAGAAAAATTTCAAACTAACGGTTAAAAGTTACACGAAAAAAGCTAAAAGTGCACAGGAAAAGTGAAATGCGTATCATCTGGACATCTGATTGTAGCAAAAATCTTCCCATCATCTAGCTACAGAAATTCTCACCGAACAGACTATAACCTATTTTAGCATTAGTCATCAAACACGCGTTTCAGGACAAAAGCTTGGGCAAACGTACTGTCACGGAAATTATGCCAAAGCAAGTTCGGTAATAACGAAATAATCACAAAAACTACCTGTATTGAGCAGCGGCAGTGAATTGCGCATCAAACAGTAATTTATCCTTCAATTTATTGGAATAGTGTATTTACAACTGCGATTGTAAAATAGGGGCTCGCGTATGTAATAAAATTGTGTCAAACGCTAATAAAGACTTTACCGATCCTGGTGGGTGAGTATTTAACGCTCGGGGCTGTTATTTCGGACACTGTTTCTGTATCCTGTCCTTCCATCTGGATTTTGATTTCCTATGGTTTCTTTAAATCACTCCAGGCTATGGCTGAAGTCCTTCTCGTTCCTTGTTCTTAATCCTCACCCGCATCTAATGATGTCGCCGTTGACAACCTGTAAAACCCTAACAGAAAAAAAGATGTTGAAACTGTTACCGAACATCATAGCATTTAAAACTGTAAACCATCAAATTTCTGAAGTTGAAAACAAACGATGTAATCAATCGCTTTTTCGTGATGATCAGTGTTACGTTTGAAGATCTATCGCTTTTTTACTTGTTTTGTCCCATAAATGCCACAGACTCCTGGGATAACACCTCCCCCCCTCCCCCCACAAGTGATACCTTAAATACCAAAACACTTGACACACATCTCTGGTCCACTAAGCACGTTAGCTAAAATTAAGTTTTTTTTTATGCTTATCTCTAATTGATAGTATTGGTTTTTTAAACTAATATAAGAACATTATTAATGTGTTAAAATTTACTTAGTTCCTCTCCTTACTTTGGAAAGTTTTTAACCGACTATAACTCCCTGTCATCATAATTTCCCAGTACTTCCTGTGGTACCAGAAAAACACATATTTGGTTTCCCTCCAAAATCATATTCCTTGTAAAACGTGAAACGTTTCGGCGAATATTTGAACGTTAATTTTTTTGCTCTGCCTCAATTTTCTGTTATGCATAGACATCAGCAAGCTTAACTAACACATTAAATTTTACTTTGATCCCGTACTTAGTTTCAAAGTTATTGATACACTTAGGGTTGCAACTTAATTGTAAGAAAATAAAGTATATTTATCTTTGGAAAAGGAAAATAAAATATATACGAAAGAACAAAAATTAAATTTAGGTATTTACTGTCTGAAATACATATTTGTTCGAGCTTATGCAACTAGTTATTAATTGTTTGTTTCCTTTTAAAATGCTACCACATCCTAAATCTAGATTTATGAATAAATTATCAAATTGTATATTTTACCAGAAATAAAGTATTTCCGCATAGTTTATGAATAGGGTAAAGTATGCCGACCAAAAGTAAAGTATGATACTTTATAATCTAGTATGGTTGGCAACCCTACTACTCGTCTACTCGGGTGATGACAGTCATGCAAGCACAGCATCTCTTGCCTAGAACGAATCGGACGCGAGCCCATTGTTTCAAATAAGACTATGCAGACATTCACTCTTTGCGCTATTAGCCGGAATATTGCCAAATACGGATAACAAACTGTAGATAATGCGTAAAAATCAGAACCGATAAGAAACACGACTCAGAATAAGCTAACTAATTTAGTTCACAACTCGAAAATTGTTTGGATCCTCCCGAAGGAGGCATACTAAGCCATTGTGTCATAGGTAGGACGGCCAGTTCCTTTCCTCTGGGACCTACAGTTTAACGTGGAATCTGAACCACGGAACGTCCTGGCATAACTCAGATGATCAATTACAACTCTTAAAAATTCCTGCTTCCGCTGGGATTTAAACCCAGGACCGAACCATGAACTTCTGAAAGCTAGCTCAGCTACCATACCGCTCCGCTAACAACCTACAAAAAGAAATGAAATCCCATAGAAACTATTCTTTTACAATAGCGCCACGTCTCGTTGCTTTTTTCTGATAAAAAGTTAAGAGATTTTGTTCTAAGCCTAGTGTACACACTTTATCATTATTCTGGGCCGCCGCTGAAAATTTCTATCACTCTTATCTTGCACAATCCTTCATCAATGTCATCCCAGGAAACAGTAACGCAATACTGACGAGCCAGTATTGGGTTACTGTTTCTTAGGATGACATTGATGTAGGATTGTGCATGATAAGAGTGATAGAATTTTTCAGCGGCGGCCAAGAATAATGATAAAGTGTGTACATTCTACAGTATATATTCATTTCATACATAACTGTTTCTCTCTGTTTTATGGACCGTTGGTTTAAAAATAAAATAAAACAAATCAGCAAACTTGGACACTATGCATGCCAAATTTTAGCAAGCTAGTTGGTAAAACAACTACCTATAAAATATCATAATCGTGTTGATTTATCAGTCTTAGAAAAACACAAAAGCCAAGATTTCCCTCACAACTTTCGTGTTTTACAAGTCTTGGACTAATCATTGGACTAGGCATTTTCGTTTTAGCAAAACTTATATCATGACTCACCTGATTCTTTTTTTTTTTTTAGATCAACGATCGGTAACATCGAGAGAAATCATTCCGTTTCAGAAACTGAAATGAATACACTGTAGGCTCTCAATCCACTCTTTGCTTTTGGTAAAGCTTACTTCCTGTTTGTGAACTATGATTGAACGCTTCCGTCGTCACGTTACATGTGTCACTTTACGTCCTCTTCAGCAGTTTTAATTCCGGCTTAGGTTAGGCGAATTGCGGAGCTGGTAGAAAACTCTGCCACTTCATAATTATAACCTTAAAACAGTATCGTACGATACACATAGGTAAGTTGTTAGAGGTTTACCAAGAAACTGTTATCTGGAGTGTTTCCCGTTGTTTTCCACAGCATGGATCTATTGGTAAGTGTTACTGTTTTGTATGGATGACTGTAATGCAGGTGTATTCAGTAAAGCGTATTGTGTAAGAGAGAAGAAAGAAGGGAAATGGTAAAAACCGGTGTCTTTCCATTCAGGCCTACTCTTCCGAAAGATACCGAGATACCGCCAAGTTGAAAGTCCCCATTTGACGATGTATCACCAAAAACGGTGTCGTAGTACAGCCTCACTTCATAGGTGCTGTAGAGAAGTGGTAAAAATTCCTTCCCCCACCTTGGCTCGATCAGCTAACCACGTGACAAGTGCCGGACATCATTAAGGTTCCAAGACCATCACGAATTGTTATGGTATGGTTGTTTTATTGTTTGGCCAGTTTGACCGTCCGCTATAACTCAGTGAGTTCCGGAGATTTAGAAGCTCTTTCTCAGCGAGTCATCTCGGGCACACGCATGTATTTTATATATTATACAACATAACGTAATAGAGATTTGCAAAAGCGCTCCTTAGTTACATGGCATAAGCTTCGAAGTAACTCCTGTAACGATGTTTTTATCGTAAGGACGTAGCTACTTCCTGAAACCAACATTTTGAACTGATACACGAACAAGGAGATTTTAGTGTGACTACTTATTTTTATAATTCTGTGCGTGCATTTTAGGTACCCCGCCTGTGAGAGATGTGCATTTGTAGTACATTCAAAGCAGAACATATTCATCATGCACCTCCGATGCTTCATCACAGGTTCTAGAACGTCTGGTGTTTCTTTAATCAAAATATTTTGGATACAGTTTGAATGGAAGGCTACGGAAGGTATGTTTGTACTTCAGATCCACTGTACGATATTTTGTCATGAACAGAAAATCAAGAGACGAGATTATTATATTGCATTCGTAAGATTTGAAATGTTAGAGAAAATACAGTTGTGTGTTTCGATCCCAAACCCATTCCTCCAGTCTTCCGTTTACTCTTTTTTCTGGAATTCTGTGTTTAACAGATGCTATGATCTGTCCTTAACGATCAGAGTAAAATTGCCAAACTGATAAAGAACAATCTGTAATACCTTAAAATAAAGGATCAACACGTAAATAAAAACAAACATAAAATCTATCAATTAGATGTAGTAAGAAATATACAGTGCAGTGTTTTCGTACAGCCGTAACCTGCAAATACTAGCAAGGCCTGTTGTAGATACTGAAAAAGTAGGTGCAGTGCAGTGAAGTGATGTTTACATTAATATTTGAAGAAAACTGGAAAATGATTCCAACATTTTCGAAGGCAGAACTAAGTGGCATGTATAACGCTGACGCTGGTAAATAGATGTAAAAGAGAAGTGTATATATATATAAACCGCTGAGGATGCTTCAGGAAAAGGGAGTAAAAAGCGTGCGGAGAAAATATATAAACAAACAAAAAAGATAGTTGCATTGGTGTAGTACTGATTATATATACAAACTGATTAACTGCAATGGAGGAACATTGTCCACGGCACATAGTGGTTAAAAGTAAAATGGTTCATCATCCGCCGAAGCGATAGAGTTTCAATTGGCCGCTATAATCGCCTTTGTGTTGCCTACTTTGAGGGCGAGAGTTGTTTGTGAAATATGAACCCGAGAAAAAAGCGTTCTAGAGTACTTCATACAAACGTTGTTGTACTTTACTTAAGCGATCATTGTTACCTAAAAAAAAATATAAATTAACATGAGCGCGCTGCATCCCATTCTAAGCAATGAGCGCTGCTATTGGTATATAGCCAGAAAAATTGCACACTTAAGAACATTAGCTGTCAGCTACTCTGTGACGTTAAGACTCTTAAGGATTTGCAAGCTAATAGTAGTTTGGAACACCGGACAAAATCGTTCAGTCATTTTGCTAATTCACTATGCTTCCTCATTAATTTATCAAATTTATAATTGATTTTCATGTAGATACGTTTTTAAATATGAAGGAAACACAACTTTAGACATTTATTTAGCGATATATATATATATATATATGTGTGTGTGTGTGTGTGTGTGTGTAAAAGAATATACTAAAATATGAGAAAATTTATTTTTCAGCTGATAAGTTGACCAAAGCCTTGAACCATAAATAAATAATAGAGAAAAATAACATAGCAAGAGTGATGACATTCCTGCTCAATATCTCGATAGTAAAATTGAGGTGGTGTAGTCACCACAGTACTGCGGGCGCTTTAGTGCAAAACACTGTGGATAACACTAGAGAAACGCTGAACTTAATTAAAAATACCAGTGCCCTTGGCCGGAGGCAAACTGGTCGGTCACCTTTACAATGCATAAACCAGCGCCATTGCCACTTTCCTGCCGAGACAAAGACGTTTCGTAGCTGTCCTCGCATTGTAATGGTGAGTGACGTAAGTCACAGTAATCCTACCAGGAACTTAAATGCTGATTGTGAAATATTACATTTTGCAAGAGGTGAAGTTTAGAGTTATGTCAAAATATAAACACGACATCAATAGACAAGCACTATTTTCGAAAGAGACAAGCTTAATGAATGCTGCCAACCGGGACGGCAGGTTAACGACATAGAATCCCACCAGCGGCTGTTTACATATGATAACACGGCAACAGACTTCGGATAGATACATTATTCGATAAACGGACGGTAGCAGTAATCCAAGCTGCCTTACAAATTAATCCCAGGATACGTACAGGGATTTTAATCTGGCAATTGCTGGAGCTTTCGTCGCTACATCAAAATCCTTCGTAACATTGGTTTTAGGTCTTTGGTGATTACAGCCGAATTTTAGGATCATATAATGGATTTTTAATAAGGAATTGGTACATATCCCATATTTTCTTCTACTTTTATCAAAAACCGTAACAACAATGATTTCGTAAAAGTGTGGAAAACAAAATTTTAAATACTATCGAAGACTGCTCCTTGTTTCCACAAATGCCAGTTTAATGGAATAGCCGTTTCACAGATCAGTAATGTTACGCGCTTGCATTAGATATTAGTGATTTTTGTCGTATATGGAGATGGCCCGTAGAGCACGCGAACTGTAAGCTGCGAGACGCCAGAACCAGTTTACCGCAGACGTAAACAGCTCGCAGGTAGAAGCCAGGGGTGGCCATCACCACTCCGCAGACCACATGGGGAAACAGCCAACTAATCGCAACACCCCGGGCCCCATTTGATAGCGCGCAGGCTTCACTTTCTGAGCTACACTGTTGTGCAAAATACATTTCCTAAATGATGCAAAGACAATATAGTAGTTCAGTGTACCGTAGAAATTAACAAGTAAAACTCCCTGACCCATCCCCACGAGTGTTCAACCTTTTTTTCAAGGAGTTTTAGCAGCCATTTACAAGATAGGATGATTTTTTTTTAATTGATTTTTGTTACATATTGTACAGATACAAAACTCATTTCATTTCTCCAGAATTCTTCCTATAAATGCAGTATTGAGGCTGGCTTCCCTAGTACGTAGATTCTATTTTTCAAGGTTCTGCTACTAACTAGTATCTTAGGGAATTAATGGCATAGTCAGTTTACTTACTTACCTGACACCTGACACCCAAGTGACCGGCATTTTCTTGTATGTCTATGTCATAAGAATCGTGTCCTACTTCTTCACTGAGCGTGGTGGTGTAACGGATAGCGTTCTGGCCTCGCATTCGGGAGGACGACGGTTCGAATCCGCGTCCGGGCATCCAGATTTGGGTTTTCCATTGTTTCCCAAATCACTCCAGGCAAATGCCGGGATGCATCTTTCAAAAGGCCATGGCCGAATTCCTTCTCATTCCTTGCCCCCCATCCTTTCCCGTCTCTAAAGACCTCGCTGTTATGAGACGTTAAGAAGGTAAAAAACACCCTACTTCTTCAGGCATCCAGATTTCCAATGGTTTGTATAGTTTCGCGGAATCACTTGAGTCAAATGCGTAAATTTCCTTTTACATGGGGCAAGACCATTTTTCTTCCCGATTCTTGTCAAAAATCTAACCTTGACTTCATTGACCACCCAATTATTATTATTATTATTATTACTCCGCGGTTCACTAATAGTGTGTGGCGGAGGAATAAATCTCTGTTTCTTGCAGTTCTATGGGGCCACATTGAAAACTATGACTCGTATCTTTAACATCCCTATAGCTTCTTCGGGGAACAGTTTAAATGTTTTGTTAAGTTTATTTCTGACATCTTTTGTATTATACTTTCCCGTCAATTTATTTACATAAGACTGCTACCTTACTGTTATCAAATAACGTATGTATAAAAAATCTTTTAGCTTCGCCAACGCGTTGTTACATTTTGTAAACTATCACGCTTGTGATTTTGTGTTTCATCAACGTGCGATCCTGGTTGGTAATATTCATATGTTTCTAAAATGTTCCTATTGTTTCACGCAAGCTCCTTGCGATGTTGGGAGCAAACTGCTCGTTTAATAGTCACTTGGATTAACAAGGTAGGCTTTTTTTTTCCAGCGGCATTTGCCATAGTAACTGAACCGTAAGGCGGTAGATCTTTGATAAGTGTTTTTAATTGTTGCGTTTGTTTTCTTGGTATAACAAGCACAAATTAATTACAACTGACAATAATGTTTCACGGATTGTGCTAAGTGGGCGTCCATTAACGATGTGAGGTGAGATAGGGGGGGGGGGGGTCAGTACCGGAGTAGCCACGTAGCAGGAGTTAGCAAATGCTACAGGCCTCGCGCCTCCTAGGGGGCAAATGCTGCGGGCCCTGCGCTGTCTTAATCGGACCCTGGCGGGGAGGGAGGGGCGAAATCTTACGAAACCTCACCAAGGGGGGAGGGGGGAGGGTCAACGGAAATCACACGTGAGGTTTTGAAATTCTTGTAGAGCTAAAAAAAAAGTCTACAAATGACGCGAAAGTCGACTTTATGGGGGGGGGGGGTATTCGGTCAAAAATCCGACCTTGGGGAGGGGGGTATAACCGCCCTTGGAAGCATGAAACCTAAAGAAAAAAAGGTCTCAAAAAGATGCGAGGTCGATTAGCAGAGGGGGGGGGGGGGGGTCTCCGTCAAAATCTGACTTCATTTTAGAGGGTGGGGGCGGGGGGGTCCGACCAGATCTCACGAAGTCTCACCAGAGGTGGGGAGAGGGGGTCCGGAATTCCGGAAAAAACACCTCACGTCATATGGTCGTAATGACCTGGTGACAGGGTTTATACTAGCGGCGCATTTCGCACCTATTGTAGCTGTCTTAACCCAACCCGGTAATCCTATCAGATATAGGAGAATTACAGTTTAACATGTCATCCGAACCAAGGAAGCTTTCTTACCAAGCTGTGCCAGAGGTGAAGGGCTGGTTAAGGAACTTTGAAAATTCCCCACAGAAACAGGGATTCGAACCGGAGACCTGTTGAACTTCAGTCAGATGCCAGGACCACTGAGCCACCAGACCGCTCTCACAGATTGTGCTGAAAAATAACCATGAAACTCGCTGAGTGACAATTCAAAGAAAATAGCAATGAAAAACAGTTGAACGTATCTGCGATTACGTGTTATCATATTTCGTCATTTGATTATTTATCACAGAAGGTACAATGCAAGTTTGACTCACTGTCGAATCTTCTGTAACTAGCTACATTTATGTCCCGGTAATCCTCTGACCTAAAAAATGGCGCTGTGCTTGATAATGAACCATGAGACTAATCTATTCATTAATGTGAGTAAAGATGTTTCAGTGATTTGAACAAAATAGTGGTACTTGTACCTATAAGCTATCCTGATTACTGCTTTTAGGCGGTTTTGCATTTCTCCTCAGAAATTATAGATTTCGCTAACATTTTAACACCTAAAACACAGACTGTAATTCACATGGTTCACAGATAGATGATAACAATTTCCCCCTTCCACCCCCCTCTCCTATTCATCACTCCCCCCCCCCACTATAGGATAACCAATTCCCTATTGAAACAATCGTTCTGATTTAAGTCAAACAGTCCTATAAGGCATGCTGACTTTGAAATGGCACATCACTGAATGACTGAATTGACTGATAGTGATTTAAGTGACGTGAGTGGCATTAGTACATTTTATGTACGCAGAATATAGCACTGAAATTTCGTCATTCCCGCTTTTATTTCGAGAAGAAATGAAGTCTGAACCGCTCGACGCTGAAAGTCAGTTGAATGCGAATGTAGCTGTTGCGCAACGTTTCAACATCTTGTATTACTGTTTGGTGAGGGGTCTGAAATGGCTGGCTGTGCAGCCTGTGCTGCCTATTTCTAATGATTCCGTAATTATTCTTTTCGTAAGTCTTTCTCAGTGATTGATGTTTTCTTAGTCTCTCGTTGCAACTTTGATAAGTTTTTTAATGGTTAATTTTGCAGAAACAGATAAGTGCTAGTTTCTCAACTTGATTTATGCCAATAGAATCTGAGTACTTCGTTTTGAATGTAGTAATAAGCACATCCTTGGCCTTTTTGTCCAGAAAACAAGATGTCCTCACCAGAGTTGCGATTCAAACATTACCTAACTTTAACGAGCCTTTTAAGCACTCATATTACGTAACCTTGTAACAATGTGCATTGTTTTCTCCACTTGCTTCCGTTGCTTTTATCTGATGAACAGAGAACAGAAGTACAGTTAGCCACTTTTCACTGCTGCTGGTAAAATTACAACCGATGGTCGGGGCAAGGGTTGTATCTAAAGCAGAATAACGTACAAAAAAAGTCTTCAGAAAACTAGACTGCGGGTATCAAATATCAATCTCTTGAACAAAAATAACTTCTTAAAACTGTGTGCATGAGCACAATACTTTATGAAAGTGAAGCGCTTGAAGTGTGGTGCTGCATTAGAATGCTAAAAATTAAATGGGCCGATTAGAGAAAGAGAAAAAAAGATATAAAAAACTACGATGTTGGTCAGTGGTGGGGTCCCCTCAAGATCTCACGTCATCATAAGGGGGGGGGGGGAGTCCAACCAAATCTCACCATAAGGGGAGGGAGGCAGAATTCCTGAAAAACACCCCACGCAATTAAGGGACCATGCACAAACTGCGTGGCTCGGTCCAGGGGGGGGGGGGGGGGGGTTGGCTGGAAGGCTACGCTGGGCTACGTGGGGGGAGGGCTCCGAGCCAGGCCACGTAGCTTTCCTTTCATAACATTTTTCACTGTTAAAATGAGGAAGAGAACTCACAACAGCATGTGAATATTTATTTCTCTCAGTTAATTATCTCTGTATGCAATTTTCAATAGTCTGACAAGAGAAAACAGTACAATCAAAAGGGAAAAAATCTACGTGCTACGTGGGGAGGGGGGGGGGGGGTAGAGGCAAAAGCCATGTAGGGCTACGTGGAGGGGAGGGAGGGGGGGGGTTCACAGCAGGCCAAAATGGAGCTACGTGGTTTATGCACGCTCCCTAAGTAGCAGTTTCGTTGACCGCGTTTGATACCATCAATGGCTACGGGGCAACAGATGTGCGCCTAATTTATAAATTACTATCAGCATCATTACAGAGAATGGATGTCGCTAAGCACTTACGGTCCCGGACAAAACATACTGTACTGTTTCGAATAAATGGAGTATTCCGAAGAGAATTCGTTGGATTCTAGTAGGTAAGATGGTCGTTGAGAGGTAATGATTCCAAACTGTACAGGGTGCTTCAAACAAGACTTTAAATCGTTGAAATCATAATGAAAAATTTATTCAATTAAGTTAGGGAGCGTCCATAAATTACGTAGCTCCATTTTGGCCTTCTGTGGACCCCCCCCCCCCCCCCCCACGTAGCCCGATGTGGCTTTCGCTCACTGATCCACTGCAGATTTAACGATGACTGATGAGATTTCTTTGTGATATTGATTCACGCTGATCGACACAGGCATACTTCTGCTGCACTGTCGAGATTAAAAGGCGGGCGGAACATTACGTTTAGAGAGTGACAATAATGTATAACTTTAATTCTTGTTTGGTGAATTCTGACGACAGTGAAAATAAGTTCTTTTCTCCTCACCTGTATAGCAGAAGAACAGTTCTGTGAATAATTATCTTAATTTCTTCTCATCTGTATCTGGTGAATGCCCGGTACTATTAAAAAACTACCAGATTTTTCCTCAAAATATGAGCATATGACCGTAAATATTATCGAAATATGACCAAAACTAGGAAAATGGTCTGAATATGCATTATATGCTATATAAAATACATTTAAATACAATCAGAAATGTTGAATCAGTGTTTAAGTCAGCATTTCAGCTCAATAGAAAGGCAGGAAAATATATGACTTGTCCTAAAGATCCGAACTCTACTGATGATCTTGATATGTTTACTATGACTATTTGTTACTGTGCACCTGTGTGCGTAGGGCAACGATTTAATTTTTTAACAAGTTATTTCACAATAACAATTAATACATAATTAGGATTAATAATGTTATGTATCAAAGACTAATTACAAATATCCTGCGGGCTTGTTTGCGCAGCCTGTTCTGGAGCATTGGAATTGTGAAATATGCAACAAATATCGCTTGTAGCTGATTGTAAGTTGTACCAGAGTACCGAAATGTTTACTTGTGGCAAGATTGGTAAATAATTATAATGAAGATCGAATAATGTGACTTAGATAGATTAGATATGTTCACTTTGATCCCATTTCGTAACAGTCTCCGAGAACAGTAACAAACCAGTAGTATTACCAACTACTGATAACCGTTTGGCTACTTAAAATCCCATTAGTATAATCGATTTCAACTTCAAATACATAACAGCATATGTTAATTACTCTGTATGATTACAATTTCCAGATAATCTTATGGCTTTACGCGTCGTGAAGGTCATTAGAGGCGGGAAAGAACTGGGTAGGGGGGCAATGAACGGTAAGGAATTCGGCCATGACCCTCTAGAAGAAACCATCCCGGCATTCGCCTGGAATGTTTTGGGAAAACCCAACTCTGGATGGCCGGACAGGGATTAGTGATTGTGAATAACTTTGTACCAAGCGGGGTGGGTGAACGGTTAACGTTCTGGCCTCGCATTCAGGAGGATGCGGGTTCGAATCCCCGTCCGGGCATCCAGATTTGGATTTTCCATGGTTTCCCCATCTTTAATTGCTAAATTCAAGAGGAAAATGGGCAAATGATTTAGTTTCTTAATGACAGAGCGTGGTGGGTGAGCGGGTACGCCCTGGCTTGGCATTTGGGAGGACGAGGATTGACCATCCAGATTTGAGCTTTCCATGGTTTCCCTCCAGGCGAATGCCTGGAAGATTCCTTCAAAATATCATGGCTGAATTCCTTCCCGTTCATTGACTCCAGTCCTTTTCCGCCTCCAGTGATGTCGGTGAGGCGTAAAGCCATAAGCAAAAAAACCTTCTTAATGAGTTATTTCACAAACGTAATCTAACTTGGCAATTACAGTCTTACGTGTAATCCAATACAAGAAATCTTTCTACTCTACATTACAGTGTGAGATGGAAGAAACGAGCAATTTTAACACTCATATATGATTCACAAATACCAAACATTTATTATTATTATTTAGTCAGAAACAAGACATGCAGTGAATCACTTTTACACGGATTGTACACAATCGAATGGAAATTAAATATTACACTTACATGGTACATGGAAGTGTACAACTCGTCAGGCATATCAAGAGAATAATTATTATCAGCATGAGATATGATTGAGTAAGTGATGAATAACGATAAAACACTATGCTTTGTGGAAATCGCGGCAGTTGCTCATCTCTAATATATAGAAGTTTGCAGCCGTAGTCCAGACATCTTTCTTCGCCGTTCAAGTAGCCAGTCTCTATAGTTGAAGTTCAAACAGTCTGTGCCTCTTCCCTACTCTCCTCTGCACCTCTATCGTAGGCGGAGGAGGAAGGAACCAATCAGCAGATTCTAACAATTACCTCTTGGCGACGATTAAAAAGTACAACAAAGAAAAATAACAATATTAGTAGCAATTCCCTTTGCCTGCTCTCGCGATTAACGGAAACAAGTTCACTCGTCTCCTTTCACACCTCTTTCCTCTCATTGGCTTTATATTACGTTGGCCCTGCCTCAAGCTTCGAATTCGCCGGTGTGGGTTATTGGATTTTGATTTCGTGAAAATGTTTATAATTCTATATCCCCTCCTCATCGTGGAGTCTCTTGGCGTTGCCTCTCACACCATTCTACAAGCATTTTGGGGATTTCTCGCACGAAGAGGGTAATTTATCACTGGGCAATTGTATTGAAAGACATTGCCTCTTGGGCCTTTCACGTAGATGCATAAAATCCCGCGGGACATCCACGTTCGGGAGTTCTACCCACCTAGAGTGGAAGGTGAACGGTTAACGTTCTGTCCTCGCATTCAGGAAGACGTAGGTTCGGATTCCAGTCTGGGCATCTAGATTTGGGCTTTACATGGTTTCCCCAAATCACTCCAGGCGAATGCCGGGATGCTTCCTTTACGAGGCCATGGCCGAATTCCTTGCCGCCAGTACTCTCCCGTCTCTAATGACCTCACCGTCGACGAGACGAAAAGCCTTAAAAAAAAGTTCTACCCACAAGATGACATTCCACAGAATGCCAATTGTCTGCTGGGTAGCTTAATAATCCATCTCCTTTGAGCCGGTTAGGGGGCGTCCATTAATGACGTGAAGTGAAATGGGGGGGGAAGGGTCCGGCGAATTCATGGGGGGAGGGGGGGTCAACGGAAATCTCACGTGAGGTTTTGAATTTTTTGCAGCATGGTAGAGCTAAAAAAACGGTGTCGACTTTAGGGGGGTATTTGGTCCAAAAACCAACCTTAGGTGGGGGGAGGGGGTATAACCGCCCTTCGAGGCATGAGACCTAAAAAAAAAGGTTTACAAAAGTTGCGAGGTCGATTAGCAGGGGGTTAGGGTCTCCGTAAAAATCTCACGTCATTTTAGAGGGGGGGGGGGTTAGAGGGGGCGTTCAACCAGAACTCACGAACTCTCACCAGAGAGGGGGGGAGGTCAGAAATTTCGGAAAATCACCTCACGACATTACTAGCGCTCACTTTCCGGCGTCTCTTCGTTTGTTATAGCGTTGTATGAGAGTAGACAGTGCCTGTTTTCAGGAGTCAATGAGCCACAGAACAGTGTCTCTGCTGAGCGATCCGTAATTCACCTTCCTTAATGACAGATTACAAGAAGAACGAACACTTTGTCACCATTTTAACATTCCCGAAATCCATTTTCGATTACGTGTACGGCGTGTTAGAATCATACATCCGGACAAGAATTTTAAGGTAATCCGACAGGTTACTAATAACATTAACGGACGTAGTATTACTGTGAAAATGTGTTCTTGAAACTTGAAATATTCTGTGAGGACCGACGATAAGTCTGGAGTTGAAAATCGAATTTAATTTTGTAAACACAGTGTGCAGATAATTTTTTTCTTTTGCTTACGGCTTTACGGCTCCTTGACTTCGAGGTCATTAAAAGGGGGAAAGGACTGGGATCAAGGAACATGAAGGAATTCGGCCATGGCCTTTTGAAGGAACCGTCCCGGCATTCGCCTGGAGTGATTTGGGGAAATCATGGAAAACTCAAATCTGTATGGCTGGACGGGGATTCGGACCCACGTCCTCCCGAATGCGGTACAGATTCTATAAAGCCATGAACATAATTTTTGTTAATTAACGGTGCGTAATCGTAACATGTGATAATGAGGTTATGCAACACAGAACAGTCAGCGTGCGGTCAGCCGTGTATTATATTCAAACTTCTTTGGGTCAGCCGGACGCTGTGTGTTGATGAACTTGCGCAACTACTCCAACCCGCACGAAAATTTTGCTCGAACTTATCCGTCCGGGTAGTGACAAAAAATGCGTGAGAGCCATCCATCATACTTGCACCACTGGAGTGGAGCTACTCCTCTGGAAATTTAAACAAGGTGGATTTCCCTTGCCGTCACTAGTGTGTAAAAAGTTTTTTAGTAATTGCGTGTGTGCTTAGTTGTGGAAAGGAGAGGGTGAAAGCTAGTGCCGTTCTGTTAAGGCCATCTGTTTCGAAGAACATTCCGAGCCTGTTGGGTGAGCAGTTGAGGGGCGTCCATAAATTACGTGAGGTGAAATAGGGGGGGGGGGTTCGGCGAAATCTAACCCAATCTCACCAAGGGAGGGGGGGTGTAATCGGCTTTTGGAAGGGTGAGACCTAAAAAAAAAGGTCTCAAAAAGTTGCGAGGGTGATATCTAGGGGGAGGTCTCACGGACCAGATCTCACCAGAGGGGAGGGGGGGTCTGGAAATCCGGAAAAAACACCTCACGTAATTTATGGATGCCCCATTGATGCTCGGGCCTGGCATTCTGGAGAACACACGTTTCGTTTCTATGGTTTCCCGAAATCTCTCCCTGCACGAATGCCGTAATGTTTATTAAAAAAATCAGTGGCTCAATAACCTTTCAGTTACTTACCTCCATTCCTCATCTGCATCTAATTATCTCCACGTCGTCGCACAAAGCTCTAAACAAAAGAAAAAAATTATAAATTGAAGGACGCTAAGAAAGCTGCCATGTGTTATGATAGGAGGAAACACCATCAGCAATGCTCTCTTTCCTTACGCTTTTTTTTTTTTTCTTATAACTTTTCGCCTCTTGGTCAAAGAGGTCATTAGAGACGTGAGAGGACTGTGGTCAAGGAACGGGAAGGGATTTGGTCATTTGGTCACGGCATTTTGAGGGAACCGTCACGGCATTCGCCTTAATTATTTCGGAAAACCATTGAAAACCGAAATCTGGATGGCTGGACGCAAGCGGTACCGTACTCGGCTCATTCCGTACGCACCCATGAAAGATTTGGGATTCAACTGAAGTCAATTTGGTGAATAATAACTGCGCACCACCATGTTTCCAACTTCGTTGTCCAGATGTCGAATGATGAAAACTTATTTAGCAACGGAGCTCGAGCCTTGCCACCCACCGTCGACTCGAGATGCTGTAATAATGCTTTAGTGACCAGGCCGGCTACTAAACCGGTTAACAGTCTATAATTACTGTCAGATTAAATCCCGTCATTGCTCTGATACTGTAATCAGTTACCGCGTCTTCCCGTTTGTGGAAAACAGCATTTGAATGCCGCGGTTGATACTATAGTGAGTTCGTGCTTGTCCAGAAGATCAATTATTATTAATTGAAGTATTTAATTTTACGTTGATTATTTTTTGAAGTTGATTTTCCATCATATAAACATCAATTTAACTTGATAAACAAAATTATGATTTTATTCAAAACTTGTCAATTAACTGAATACGATTGATTAAAACATTTATCAAACACTTTGGCAAGTTACAAGTGCCATGAAAGGTAAACAAGTATGAGACATGAGTACTTTAATTCAGAGTTCCACATAAAAACGCAGTGGAGCCACTATCAGTTTCAAATATACTTGAGGGCGCTAATGACCCCGTCGTCGACGCGCCCTAAAACCCAAATAATAACAACAACAACAACAACAACATCAAATATACTTGAGCATAGGCATGAAGGTCGCAAGGGAAAGCGTTTTGGTACAGTGAATAGTTTGTCGTCGAGCATTATCTGTTCTTTGAACGGCACAAAACAACTTCCATGGTGACGGATTCCACTCTCTCGAACCAAAAATTTAAGCGGTTATTATTATTATTATTTTGCTTGAGTTTTACGCCTCGTCGACAGCGAGGTCATTAGAGGCGTGATGGGATTGGGGCAAGGAACGGGAAGGAATTCAGCCATGGACTTTTTGAAGGAAGCATCCCGGCATTTGCCTGGAGTAATTTGGGAAACCATGGAAAACCCAAATCTGGATGCCCGGACGGGGATTCGAACCGCCGTCCTCCCGAATGCGAGGCCAGAACGCTAGCCGTTTACCCACCATGCTCGGTTTGCTCAAATCACAGGAGTGACTGAAGTTCCAAAGATCTGAGTAGCGTCGTGTGCGAACATTGGTCAGTAAGGGAGCGTGCATAAACCACGTAGCTCCATTTTGGCTTCCTGTGAACCCCCTCCCCCCCCACGTAGCCCTACTTGGCTCTTGCCTCTCTCCCCCCCTCCCCCACGTAGCTTTTTTCCCCCTTTTGATTCCAGAAGATATTTTGTACTGTTTTCTCTTGTCAGACTATTGTATATTACGTACTGAGAAAATGCTGAAAATTAGGTGGACTGACAAAGTGCGAAATGAAAGCGTTTTGGAAATGATGGGTGAGAAAAGAAGTTTATGGAAGAAGCTTACAGAAAGAAGACAGGCTGGAAGGTCATATTTTGAGAAATGCTGGATTGGTTAATTTGTTAGTGGAGGGGACAGTCGAAGGTAAGAATTGTAGAGGAAGACAGAGATTGGAATATATGAAGCAGATAATTGAGGACGTGGGTTGTAAGGGGTATGTAGAGATGAAGAGGTTAGAACGTGATAGGAAGGGATGGAGGATTGCATCAAACCAGTCGAAAGACCGACGACAGCAAAAAAAAAACTGTGGGAAATAAATATTCACATGCTGTTGTGAGTTCTGTTCCTCATTTTAACTGTGAAAAATGTTATGAAAGGAAAGCTACGTGGTCTAGCTCGGAACCCCCCTCCCCCACGCTAGCCCAGTGTAGCCTTCCAGCCAACCCCCCACCCCCTGGACCGAGCCACGTAGTTTGTGCATGGTCCCTAACTAATAATTTCAGTCTATGATCAGTTCCGTCTCCTTTGAGCAACGTCGTGTGAGAAAGGCCTAACCGTCGCCTTGCAGAGATGAGCGCTCTATCGTGGTTGGCTGAACGTACAACATGTTTACATATCTTAGGTTGCCGAACATTCATCATTTTAGCTACTGGCTCTTTGAAACATTCTTCACTGCTATACTGCGGCGTAAACACCGCAAGTGGTGGCTGGCTATTTCTCTCTTCCATCTCGATGTTCCAGCAAAATTTATCAACCTTGCGGACTTCCAAGCGTTCTGTCCATCGTTCGTGTGGGTCTCCCCATCCTCGTGATTTATTGTGACTGCTATAGAAACTTCAATTCCGCATGGCTATTAACTGACCTTAGCTGCTGATTTATCTCCTGGTTTCCAATGTCTTTCCTTTTGTAAACTCTCAGACAATCCTGCATTCACAATGCGACCCCTGCCGAGGCCCAAACAGAAACTCAGCAACACCCTTTCTGGCGTGTCGTGGAGATGTTACCATCCCGCTGCCATTGTGAAAGTCCCACACAAGGGTCGTTCCTCGAAGTATCTGTCCCAGTTGAGGGTACTGTGCGTCGATGGGCAGCAACTCATGTGACTGTACCTACTCAAAAGCCAATTCTCCTGTTACCTAGTAACCAATTGCACATAGTTGATTATCGACACAGGTAAAGTCGTTATTTAATTTTAAGAAATGTGACGATTCTCAAACATCACCTTAGCCACCCCCGATCATAACTTTGATAAATCAACAGAGTTCGGTTTCTTAAAATCACTTAGACTCACCTATCCACTGTCACTTCACACCGAGCGTGGTGGGTGAGCGGTTAAAGTTCTGGCCTCGCATTCGGGAGGACGCTGGTTCGAATCCCCGTCCGGACATCCAGATTTGGGTTTTCCAAGGTTTCCCCAAATCACTCCAGGTGAATGCCGGGATGCTTCCTTCAAATGGCCACGACCGAATTCCTTCCCGTTCCTTGTCCCCAGTCCCATCCCGCCTCTAATGACGTCAACGAGACGTAAAGCCGTAAGTAAAAAAAAAAAAAAAAACTCTACGTAAATTGTAAATTTTGTTATTGCCCATGTCTCACTGAAAATTAGAGCAAATTAATCCTTCCAAAAATGGCATACTTTTCACCATCAAAACAAAAATGTCATACATTTCACCATCGGGACAAGAATTCTTTCTTTTACCGCCCGAACAATAATAGTATGTCATTCAGAGAGTAGAGTAGTCTATGCTCGAATGTGCTCTACGGTCACTATTTCCCGACGAAAAGTCTCCGAATCGCATTGACATAATTTCCCTCACAACATGCTCTCCCATTGTCATCGCATTTTAGCCCTCCGCCACACACTTTTAGTGAATCGCGGAGTAATAATAATAATAATAAATAATAAACCTCATTTACTTAGTCCACATTCGTTTAAACCATTTTGCAGTTGCAATTAATCTCAGCAAGATAAGCATAAACGAGAATACATTATGACACTTTATTAGAGCTCACATTCATGACATCTTGCACCGTTTATTCTGCGTATCTTAAACTGTAGTCAAATTATTCCCTTGTATTGGGGGTTGATCACATCATATAAAAAATATGTCCTTCTAGGGCTAAAATAAGTACTAAAGTACTAACACAATCCTTATCTTTGTTGATACATTTCTTCAAGTACATTTACATGATAAAACAAACCAAGTCTATCAAAGAAAAAATCGGGAACAACAGAGAATTGCAACTCTAATAACCTACGCAGCTGCATAACTATAAGACCAAAACTATCACCAAATTTTCAGCCCCTTTGCCACAAAATTTTTCATATTTTCCCCCTTCGCAGCCCTTTTTCACCCCGCTGTTACATTCTCTTCTCATTTCATCTTATTTCACTCTTCAAAACGCTATACGATTACCAAGATGTGATTACAAGAATCCTAGTCCATCAGGCAATTTTCCACTTAAAACTTACTGCTTTCTTTCTCGCTGTGTTTCAACGTTGGGGAATGGTAGTTACTTATTACCATCAACTATGTCTTCAAATTGCCAAATTCTGCAGTGCCTCTTTCACTGATCCCATTTTACCATTTTTTCTTATACATTTGATTTCAACTGCCTGCCTTTCTGGATTCTTCTTTCAATTTTACTAAAAACAAACTTGTTCAGAATGGAGCGCCGTCTTATGTGGATAACTATGCCACATACTTAAATATAAATCTGGAGTAGCCATGTATGACACACAAACATCTTAGTCTTACAGCCTCTGGTCTTAGGTTTCACATCCAGGAAACACCACCTTAATTAAACCCAGTGCTACCACCTTATCTCAACGACGACTTCAGATTCTAATTTTTAGCATACAAATTGCACAGATAGACAGTACCCCTAATAAGAACAGTCCCGCTTCATCATCATATTTACGACCCAGCCAAACCAAGCAGTTGTCGTGACAATCGCGCACAGTGACATTCGCGCACAGCGACAATCGCGCACAGTTTAAAGGTCGGGCCCCTCTCCCGTGAACTTTTCAATTTACGGAACGCAGAATCGACAAACCATCATCACACTAAAGCTTTGCCAGAGGTGAACGTCAATTTTAAGGCCTGTAATAATTACATACAACGGAGCCCGGGATTTGGACCGACGACCTTCAGTACCCAAATCGTGCGCCGTAACACCGAGTCACCAGACCGAATATACAGAAAATGGGAAATAAATATTCAAACACAATAAAACAAACGTACTCTTTTTCTCTACAATTTATTTTTGCTTTGTAAAACACAAATGTAATCTTAGATTTGTCTGCCTACGGGGAGCATTTGAAGAAAATCTGATGAACCTGAAAGTGAGGTTGAAGAGAAGAAAGACACTTTTGTAAGTCAATCAGTAAGATCAAAATAAAATTTGGTCGTAAAGGACCAGAATTTTCAGCAATCTACATATCGCTTCTCCATGTTCACCAGCGCGACACCGGCCCGCACCGTCAAAAAGTAAACCAAACTAATGACTACCGAGTGTCGGACGACATGCATGTATGTTTCTTTTTTCGTCAGTGCTGCCACAATCCGCATGTATCGTGTAGATTTGGGAGAACTGCTTACTGGCAGTTTTAATAGCACCATCCATAAAGAAATGTTCGTGTAAGTTTAAACTTTGTTTGACTCTTTCACCGCTCAGAACAATTATTCTTTCACCTTCCATATCATCCGTAAGAAGGAAACTTCCTCCATCTCCCATCTTCAACAATTCATCATCCAAGATCACTTCGTCAGGATTATTTGGCTCCTTTTGGTTTCCTTGTGATATACTCCACTGACGGTACAAGTTTCTCTTGACAGTTGATTGGGCTGGCATTTCAGCAGCAGCCACGCCAATTTACTGCCTATTTTCAGTTACAAAGTCGTAGCCTTTATTATGGAAATCTCCTAGTTCCTCAACGTAGATTTTTGGAATTGAACTATCTTCCGCTCGAGCTCTCTTCTTCGGCACATGAAGTTTTTGATGTACTTCAACGCGTGCGTCGTCAAGGGGTCCACATATATGCTCTGTAACATTCAGTATGGCAGCATCCTTACTCTTCAAAATTCCACGACATTGTTTTGATCTTTCTTTGAGACAGTGCCAGGTGATCGTTCCATATTCTTTCTTTCTAAACTCTCGACAGCTGTACCCGTCATAATGCGCACACGGCTTTCCATGTGTAGTTGAAGTAACTTCCATGACTAAAACTGTGATACTCAAGGCAGCAGTCAATGCGAACAGTGGTGTGCGGTCTGGTTAGGAAGGGATGGGAGTTGGAATTCCCAGAATCCAGCATGCTGCTGTAGCGGTGACTAATTGGTAGCTAAAAGCAGGTAGCAAGAGACGACCCGGTTGTGCGCGATTGTCACTGTGCGCGATTGTCACATATCCAACCAAGCAATGGCATGTTAACGCAACACGCACTTCACTCCCTTAGGAACACTAATATCTTTACTGGTGGACGCACTACCCTGTTCGTTATATTTGATAACATTTCCCCTGCTCAGGATCTTTCGTTTTTGGTACTCGTCACTCTAACTATATTATTCAATAAAACAAGTTTAATGCTTTTTCCTCTGTCCATTGATTGAACTGGTGAAACTTAAATCACTTTGTTTGAAGTTTCTTCAGTGTTACTCGGAATGATACGATCTTAAATTTATTGAGTTAATCGGTCCAAATATCTTCAAAAAAAAACTTAAAACTCAACAGAAGATTCTGGACTCTTTCTTGTTGGGTGCATGAATGAAACTAAATAATTTCCCGGTGATGACTGTCTCTTCAAGTGTAACCTAAACTCTCTTTATACTATATTTTTACATTAGTTGTCTTATTATCTAAATCAGTAAGCCTGTCCGTAAATCTACAAACATTTCCATTTCAGGTTTTTCGTCCAGGTGAAATCAAAAACTTTTTGATCCTTACCACCCTTCATAACTTTCGTATCTGAAACACACCCACATCTCTCTTTACACTTAAAATCTGAAAGTGATTGATCTACAAATTTTACACTTCCCATACTGTATGTGGCTATGGCTCTGCTCATGAAGACCACATTTACCATCTCCACTCTGTGTGTTTGATGCAATTATTCTGACATAACACATCAAAATTCGTTATCGACGTTTCCCTTATGCAGAAACTAACCAATTTGTTTCTGCATGGACCAGTGTTTTGTTTCATCTATCCTCTGTCGTGCCCATCTAACCTAACCAAATAATTCTACCAGTTAAGAGAAACAGAACCATGAAGTTTCCTGACGGATTTCCGTGGATCTGAACTAGAAACTTGATGATCAACTGTCAGGTACTTAAACCACTGAACCACTAAAAATACAGAACCTGAAAGCCTCATCCACTGGAACCGAGATAAGCGAAGTCACGAGTACTTCCTGTAGAAGCCATCAGACTGTGGGTACGGTAATCATTGTTAACAGCTTCATACCGCTAAACCATGGGTATGCTAACATATCATGAGAATGTAGCGTGATGGATGAGCGCTAACGCTCTGGCCTCGCTTTCGGGAGGACGCAAGTTCTAATCTCTCCTGGCCATCCAGATTTCGGTTTTCCTGAAATCACTCCATGCAAATGCTGGGATGGCTCCTTCAAAAGTCTTTGGCCGAATTCCTTCCCGATCCTTGTTCACAGTCCTTTCCCGCCTCTAATGACCTCAATGTCGACGAGACGTAAATCCATAAGCAAAATGTAAATCTTTGTGTCGTTATATGATCATGATGAGGTGTAATTATAATATCTAGAGATACATTAGGAATATTTCAAACACTTGTATCGAAATAAATAATAAAACGTTACTGAGTGAACAGTTCTCAGACTTTTCACCCAGTCAGCACGTCTTATAAGTGCAACGTTTTAAAATCAACCACATTCTCGTTTTCCGGCGATTTTTTGTCAGTTAAACTGTTGGGAATTTATAGAGTTGGCATATCGGAAATTGTTTTATCGAGTTCTAATGAATTCGGTTATATAGTAGTGGAACAGTTATCGTAGAGATATAACGCACTCTTTGATTCTTGAAAAACATTAATTGTGTTCTAGATAAGGTCAGTGAGATACATAATCTAGGACCAAGCTACTGTTCGCAAGCGTTGTTTCTTTCACTAACGGGGTGAAATTAAATTCTGGGAGTCTTTCCTTGTGTAGCGACGTGACCCGGCCAACTAATCGATCAGCAAGCAACTGAGCTGCCTGCTCCACCCGGATACATCGCTCTCAGAACGATAATTACTTGCAGAGACTCAATGCACGACTAGTCTGATTACGTTTTATCGCAATCATCTTATTGAAACAAGAGATAATGCGTCAATCCTCTGCTAGAGGAAACACGTTACACAAACATAATAACGTAACGTGCATTATTACGAGGGTCGTCCCTTAAGTTTGTAGCCTGACACTGTTTCGGATCAAGTTATGAGCTCCGCACACTTCCTCCAACGACCTTTCATACCACAATGTAGTCGTAAGTCTGAGTTAGCAAGACTAGTGAGATATTGGTGTTGCGATAAACCACACTCAACAGTTATAGCAATGGCAAAGAGTTCCTTGTGACTGGATGCATCGACCTGATGAAACAGAAATCTTTCTTTCCCTTCTCTTTCCTTGATAGTTACTCGAAGTTCACGTGGGTAGCTTAATATGCCACCATGATGGTTTCACTCTTTTTCAAGAAATCTAGGCGTATACTGTCAGAATCACAGAAAACAGAAACCTATAAAAGGGAAAAAACTGACGCACTTCAACTATGTAGTAAAGGTCTCATCCATGGTAACAAATCGTTCAAGAACATCTACTGAATTGACTTCAAAGATGGCTAGATTTGTCTGTAGATTACACTGGCGTCGCCACTGCCTTATCTTTCTTTCTTAACGTACTGGCCTCGCATTCGGAAGAACGGCGGTTCAAATCCCCGTCCGGGCATCCTGATTTGGTTTTTCCATGGTTTCCCCAAATCACTCCAGGCGAATGCCGGGATGTTTCCTTCAGAAGGCCATGCCCGAATTACTTCCCGTTCCTTGTCCCCATTCCCATCCCGCCTCTAATGACCTCGACGTCGACGTCGACGAGGCGTAAAGCCATAAGTAAAAAAAAAAAAAAAAAATCTTTCTGTCGTTACATAACATTACATAACATGCGGAAATGTTTCTGATGTCAGATTACCTTGTCAAAATGCTGTTTGCCGTTCTTGGGTTATCTGACATTTTCTCCTCTCTGAGAAATGTGAAAATTCTGTCTTGTCGTACCATCTCATGTGCTGTTTTCATATTTTCATGAGTGATTATCGCCATTGGACTTCCTTCGTGGTTCTCCTCCGTTTAAATTCAAATACCCATTTTTTACTGCGATGTAAACAGGAGCAATTTACCGTAGTGTTGTCACCATATTCTCATGAATGTCTTTTGGTGACTCAGATTAAGCTTAAACTCCATCCCCTTTCAGCAAATGCACCAAAATAATTTTTCGATCCAGGATCCAGTAATTTTGGAAAATAATCTTCTAAGGACTAAAGAGTTGTATGCAGCTTCCGCAAAATTGTACGATTTCGGTTTTCCGGCCAGTCCACTGCTGACAATGACATGGTGTGATTATAGGGGGTACAAAGGAATATTTGTCAGAGAAGAAAGTAATGTAAAACCAATAACAGAAGTCGAAGAAGGAGTATCAAAATGGTATGAGTGGTTACAAAAATATATTGAGTATTTTTATTTATTTATTTAAAAAAAAAGTAAATTTCAAATGAGTTCTAAAGAAGTTTTATGTCATATTTATTTATGTTCAGAACCAGAAGTAAGCGAATTATTCCAGCTTATCTTTCTACGGAATGAAATACTTACGGAGATTGTGAGCTTATCCTGGCAGGTAGCCATATGAAAGCTATCCTGATATTGCATGACGGCGTGTTATTTACGGGAGATTGGCCCGGATTCTCCTCTTTCAACACACGCAAGCTATTAGCTCGGATAAACAAATTGAGAGGTATTTTGACTTGGTCTGAAAATGAAAAAACCCCACTGTTTTGGTCGAGGTATTATAGAGTTTAATTAATATCACTCACTGACACAACTTTAAAGACACTTATGTTACATTTCCATATATTTCACAAGCTATTTTAGCATGTGTACGGAAGCGCTATGCTCGCGCCATACAACCTTCTCCAAGCGACGGGACCCTCACACTGCCCCGCTTCCTGCCATCCTACAATGCCGGCGCCCAAACAACAATCGAGGCCCGCACAGCTGTTAAAGATTGTTACTTAAAAATTACAACGCTATGCTACTACCCTGGTTTACTAAACAAACTACTGACTGAGGAAATCCAACGTTATTAGACTACAATTCAAGTTTCAAACATTAATACAATTTGAGAATTATGGGGCGTCCATTAATGACGTGAGGTGAAATGGGGGAGCGGGGGGGTCCGGCGAAATCTCACGAAACCTCACCAAGGGGGAGGGGTGGGGTCAACGAAACTCTCACATGAGGTTTTGAAATTCTGGTAGGATGGTAGAGCTACAAAAAAAAAAAAAAAAAAAAAAAAAAAAAAAAAAAAAAAAAAAAAAAAAAAATCCACTTTAGGGGCAGTATTTGGTCCTAAAACCGGCCTTAGGGGGGTATAACCGCCCTTGGAAGCATGAGACCTTTTAAAAAAAAGGTCTCAAAAACTTAGGAGGTCGATTAGGAGGGGGGGGGGGTGTTCTCCGTCAAAACCTCACGTCTTTTTAGAGAGGGGGGGGTCCGAGCAGATCTCACGAAGTCTGGAAAAATACCTCACGTAATTAATGGATGCCCCCTTAGTTGGTTCGACATCCTGTGGCGCAACAAATTTTCGCCATCGGAATTCGGTCTGCAGATTGTGCACCAAAGTCCTAGGTTGAACTCTTAACCTCTGCGCGATGCGTATTTAGTGAAGCTATACGATGCTGTTATATAGTGATGATTCATCCGTCAGATGGTGACATAAAATTCAACGGTCCCTTTGGTGTATTCCAGAGTTAGGGTTTTAAAGGAGGTCATCTTTGCGGATGCTGATGTAAATGCGGAGGTTCAGTGCTCGACCTCCGCGGAAGCAGAGGTTTAGCATATATGGAGGTGAAAAATATTTTTCAGATGTAGGACTGTGAATTAGGTCGCAGGACTACGTGCAGAACATGTTGAATGTTGTTGAACTATCAGACCAGCCAATAGGGGTCCCTCCCGTCAAACACCCTTTCGCGTCGGATCGTGACTGGACAGAGCGTCCAAAAATCACGCGATGATGACATTGGTGTGCCGCGAGAAAGTACAAGTGAAGAAGACTGGTTGGAACATTTTGTTGGGCCATTTGTAGGAGCGTATCCAATGGTAGTCCTACTGGGATATCCTACAGGTTCGGCAGTGAATGGGCCACTTTACTTTACATGCAAGTTAAAACTTTCAATTCGTTAACAAACTGTTAATTACGTTGTTACTCTTATTGCAGGATTGTAAGATAAAAACAACCATGGTGATGTTAACTAAGTGACTATGTACCAAAATTGGTAAAAAAAGAAAAGAATATGGTATATAACGTATATAGTACAATGCAACCAAAACCTCCATTACACCTCCGCTGTAAAATTTGCGGAAGCGTAGGTACGATTTCAAGCGAAGATCCGCACTTGCGGATGCGAATGTGGAGCTCCGTTACAACCCTAGCCAGAATTTGCCGACGTCGGGCTACATTCTCTCCCTTCTTTAATCTCTCATCCAGAAAACACTTCACCAAACACACGCACACAATATCACGAACACCTTCCACGCTGAGGAAGCCAGTACATCTCACGCCTGCAACTGATACCGGGTATGACAAACACTTTGACTTTTATTCCAGTTGCTGCGGCCGATTAGTTTTATTTATTGTGCTACTAAGGAAGCGTCCATAAACTACGTAGCTCCATTTTGGCCTCCTGTGAACCCCCCTCCCCCCCGTAGCCCGACGTGGCATTTGCCTCTACCCCCACCCCCCTCTCCCCGCCTCCGCGTAGCACGTAGCTTTTTCCCCTTATTGATTCCAGAAGACATTTTGTACTGTTTTCTCAAAACTATCGTAAATTACATACGGAGATAATTAAATAACGGAAATAAGAATTTACATGTTGTTGTCTGTTCTGTACCTCATTTTAACTGTGTCAAATAATATGACTGGAAATCTACGTGGCCTGGCTCGGAATCCCTCCCCCCTCCTCCCACGTAGGTCACCGTAACTTTACTACCAATCCCTCCCCCTCCCCCCACTCCAGACAGATCCATGTAGTTTATGAACGCTTCCTAAAGACTGGTTCGCACTAGGCTAGTAATTTAGACGAGTAATTTAGTAACTAAATGTGTGTCAACAATGAAACTTTAGTCGAGCTGTTTAGTCGAGTCGATCCGTTTTGTTCTATTATATCAGGGGAGTAGCACCCCCCTCCACGCGCAACTGGCCACGAGCTCATCGGCTAAACAAGTCTGAACCTATTGTTTAAGTCGAGTTAATTAGCTGCCGCTAAATGTAGTTTCGCTGAAGCAAAGAATCAATTTTAAAATTTGTTTCTAAATATGTAGAACATGAATGCTTATAGAATATTAAGTTCCCGCACTATAAAAACAAACAAAGGAAGCAATCTGCGCACATGGATTTGGAAAATACAATAAACATACCTGGATTTGGTGAGAAGTAAATTGAAAATTAAAAACATCTGCTTAATGCACAACTTTACTAATTATTTTATTACAATAGCATCTGGATTATACAATAAAATCTTATTATTACTATTCTTATTAGAAGTACTACCTAACGCAATAAAAATCTTTTTACTATTATCTACTCGCAGAAGTTAAAAAAAAAGTAGTCAAAAAATTTAGGTGCAGGTACTGAAACAGTTTACATTCCATCAGTAAAATCATTCAGTTTACTGGATGCATCTCTACAAAACATTATTTCAATTCCTTAAATGTTTCATAGATTCATTCACATTGTGGTGGATTAGGAAATAGCTGATTTTCTGTGTATAAATACATGTGTGAGTGTCCTTAAACTACATCCGGTGGCAATAAAGTAGAGAACTGCCTGTAATTTTGTAATTGACGGAATTACTTGTTAAATAGGTATCTTCATGCTGAATTTGCGACTGCATTTTCATTAACACAACTTTTGGAAATTCTTAAACTATTTTTAGGGATCTTCTAATGCTAATTCCTTCAGAAGACAATTTGTAGCTCCTAGTTCATCCTCTCTATTAATCCATTTTCGTAGCCATTGCTTTTTTTTTTCTTTATCGCATAAACGTATTCATCCACCTCTTCTAAAATAGCGATTAACCTAAGCTATATCAGGCTTTGCAGTCTGTTCATCTGGCAGAATACCACGAAACTTGTGTACTGTACTCGACCGTAGTGCGAACGATTTTTGAGCAGTAGCTACTAAAATATTCGCCACTCGACTAAATTACTAGCGGTTTCTTTTTTTTTTTTTTTTTTTTTTTTTTTTTTTTTTTTTAATTCATTCCACTTGGGTGACGCCCAGCGGAGCGGGCTGTTGTAGGGCCACATGTCGGCCCTTTTCAGCCAGAGGCTTACCAAATGCTCCCTTGATCTTTATTATTTCGACATTGAAACATGATACATAAATTTTTGTAGGTGACATACAGAACAATTACATTATACAGATAAAAGGTACAAATTTTGTAGGTAACATACTCAACATTAATAACATCATATAGATAATATGGTACAGTAGATATAAGCAGACGAAAATGGAGTTATTACTTGGGCGTTAGATGTGCTGGTGTTGACGCTGGTAGCGTGGTGACATTAAATTCCATAGATTGCCAATACAGCAACATTATATTGTTGATATGGTATGAGGAATATAGTTTGACAGTAATGGTGTTATTGTGTGTTTGGAAGATGCGCTGATGTTAATTGTTGATTGCGCCGTTGGTTGTGTGGAGTTGTGGAAACGTCGCAAATTTATATTGTTTTGTTTCGGCCTCGTCACGGAACACCCAACAGGCTGCAATGCTCGGGTATAGCCATTATGTTTACTGTTGATAGTTTTTCTAATGTTTGTGAATCTATTGTGTCATCTGTTAATATGGAGTGAATTACTAGCATAGTGCGAACCAGCCTAGTAGTGAGATACGGATCAGGAACGTTTGTCGCACGCGCTTTCGTTCTGCTCTGCTGAATGTAGGAGGTGATTGAAAACTTGATCAGACGTTAAAATACTGCCACACTGGTCTTTCAGGATTGATTTTCAATAATAATTTATGCAAATGCTACAGTAGTCGCTTAGTATCTTTTCAAATAAAATGTAATAACACTACAAATAGTATTACAATTGGTGAACCGCCTGGACACTCAGTGTTTGAGGCGAAAGAACGCTGGTTCGAATCCCTGTCTTGGTGGCGATTTCCAGTGGCCCTTAATCCTACCTTCACCTTTGGCACAGCTTGCTGTGTGGTGCGTCAGAACTCTTCACAACTGGAAAATGTAGTCTACATCTATTGTGGGTGGCAGAGGGTGCTCAGCACCAAAGTTAATCTCTTTGCTGTGCATTCCAATCCCTAATGGTACGAGGGAAAAAGAATACATATAAGAATCAGTCCGGCACCTTATTTCTCTAATTTTATCTTTCCTGTCCTTCCGACTCAAATAGGTTGGTGGAAGAAGTATTTCACTACACCCAAAAGTGAAAGTGGGAGTACGCATATTTACCAATAAGTTTAAACGAAACGTGTATCGTCTATCTACCAGAGACTCCCAACCTAATCTACTAATCAGTTCTGTGACGCTTTCATAAGGACTGTAGCAAGCGGTAACGAATCGAGCGGCTCTTCTCTGTACTTTCAATATACTTTCGATCAACCCCTTACGAAACGGGTCCCAAATGGCACAACAATAATCCAAGTGTGGACGCACAAGAGATTTGTACGCTATCTCCTTCGTTTGTTCATCACAATTTTTCAAGATTCGACCTATGAATCGCAGCCTAAATTTGCTCTACCTACTAACGAATTAATGTGTATGTCCCATTTCATGTTCCTTTGTACTGTTACTCCAAAATATTTCATAGAATCGACGATATCAATAACTGTATTGTTTAACTCGTATTTCTGAACAATTTGATTCTTTTTGTTAGTAATGTTCATTGTCTTGCACTTTTTACAATTTAGAGTAATTTGCCACTCAGCGCACCAAGCCAAAATAACATCCAGATCGCGCTGAATTTCTAAGCAATCGGCTAAATTTCTTACTTCCCTATAAATAACCGCATCATCAGCAAACAATCTAAATAGGCTTTTCACTTTGTCTCCGAGATCGTTTATAAAAATTAAGAAAAGAAGTGGTCCTATTACACTTCCTTGAGGTACACCCGATGTAACATCTAGATTAGAAGAACTTTCTCCTTCAACGACAACATACTGCGACCGACAAGATAGAAAATCCTTTATCCATTCACAAATCTGATCTGGTATACCGTACGCTCGAAGCTTCGCTAAAGGCGGTTGTGTGGCACAGAGTCAAAGGCTTTCTGGAAATCTAAAAAAATGGCATCTACTTGTGAACCTGCATCGATAACTTTCATTACGTCGTGTGTAAATAGGGTCAGCTGTGTTTCACATGATCTTTTCTTCCGAAATCCGTGTTGATTTGTTGTAAGCAAATTATTATCATTTAGAAAATTCATAATGTTCGAGCATATAATATGCTCCATAACTCAACTACAAACAGATGTTAATTGCATCAGATTTACAAATGGATTCGTGATGCAATGAATTTTATTTTGGTTCAGTTTTACTTGATAATTTATAATGGAACGCTAGTGAGAGAAGTTCATAAGCTATAATCGTACGAGTTCCCACGATAAATATACGTATTGTAAGTTTGGACTTCATTCTATCCCCTACGAGTACAACATCGTGTAAACTGTTGAAAATTAGACGCTTTAATAAATGCATAATGTAAAACTGTATTCTCTTTTTACCGCTGATTTATTATTTTTTAAATATAAGCCCACTTGAAAAAGAAATTATTTCCTATTCTAATTATTTGACATACTTGGAACTTAATTAAAACGTCAAGTTATGTAAAAATTGTCAGTTTTCGGATGGTCTTTGTTTCCGACTTTGTGTGATGATTCACTCTGACAAAGACTGTCCAGGTGCGACAGGATCTGAGTTCTTTGTTTTTGAAGAATGACTTAGCATTTTAAAGGTATTAGGTTCATGAAGGTACGATAGTCGATTCGTGTATTCTCTGCTAGTATCTTTAATTTTTATTGAAAGATTATAAGCAATAATAACAAAAACTTCCTTGACCTTGAAGTGGATTGTAAACAGTTTTACGTAATCACTAGACCTCGGGTTTTTAGGCTCTAAAAATCTTATTTTGGCTGCCTAAAATTGGCTCTTTCCAATGAAAAATAGGTTCTACTGTATGAATGTCAAAATAGGCTGTCGAAATTGTGGTTATATTAATGAAATATCATCAATAAAAATTATCTAATTTGTAATTTAACATCGACAAGCGTAATTTGGCAGAACATTCTTCAGTTTAGCTGATTTTAGCTGGATGGGATTATCTAAAATCAATAAAACTATTAATGTGCATTTGTCACGTATTTCCTATTGGGGGAGAAATAAAATTTGAAAACACAGCTGTTGGATATTTATTTACGGATACAAAAATTCGTATTTTTATATGTACGAATTTTTATTATATATTAATATTTTTACTTTATGTATATTGTTTTTACTGTGTTATTTATAAACAGATAGTTAAATTTACAATGCAGATAGTAGTGTCAGCATATTCATATTGTAAAGTCCTCGATTTGCGGATTGTTAAACTACTGACCAAACACATTTATTTTGAACAACCAAATCACACTATCTATATATTTCAAATCCACTGTTTGCGATTTACGTTGTTTAGCAATCCAGTATTGTCGGTGCGATTTTTTAAATTTTATGCTCAGTCATTTAATAATATTAAATTAAAAGTTTCAATCAGGCGGCAGTATAATTCAGGTGGTAAATCGCCTGACTGCGGTCCGGATGATCGAGGTTCGATCCCTGATGCAACCAAAGCTGAACGTCCGTAATGGCTCTCCCTAGGCCCACTCAGCCTACTATCCAATGAGTACCGTGAAGGTAAACGCCCGGAGCGTGGCGCTGGCCCCGTCGCATCCTACTAGTGCCAATGGTTATGATGAGAACGCGGAGCTCTACCTCTGTAAATCCTGTGGGAAGCAGCAGGAGCCGTAAAACCCCGTGACCTTTACCTTTTAAATTTTTCGAACTAGTTTCCGCACATAGGCACAATAACAGGTCATGCATTACTATTCAAATTCCTGTCGATTACCAGAAGCTATATTCACGTTTGTGATACTGTGGAAGGATGGCTGTTCTATTTTTCATTAAAAACGTAACAAACCTACATGTACGGCAATTACATTATTAAAGTATTGTTAGCTTAATTGTGAAAACTGTTCAACACAGTTACTGTTTACTCTCCTGTTTGTGGCACACGTCGCAATACATAATGTTTCTATCCGTTGAGGAATTAACTACTTAATCCACTGCCTAATTAAAGACGATTTGGAGATAGGTACCTCGGTAATACCGATGCATTTATGAGAAAACATGGCTCACTGCAACCTCTGTGCGACTAATACCAAACAGGGACCTAGCGACAGTGACCCTATTACACGTTCACGTCAATTGTTGGAAATAAATAATTAATAAAATATTTGAGTTAAAAAGCTTTTGTTGACAATCCAGAGAAAAATTCATAAAATAGGCAAAAATAGGTCCTAACGTCAATTGAGGCATTTTTAGGCACATTAAAATCACAAATAACGGCCATTAATCTCCATAAATCGTATATATATATATAAAACTAAGGAAGGATGGGGAAATATGATCCAACACTTACCACAGATGAAGGCGGCTGGGACGACGAAAAAAAATAAAAAAAAACACAAGAGAAGCGCAATATTTCATGTATTTCAATCAGGAACAAAATAGGTTTTGCCTAAAATCCGCGGTCTAGTAATCACCTACACAACAAAATAACCACATTATCCAAAAATCGTACATCGATCGCAGTATAAGGTTGGCAACGATTGTGACAGGACGTTCATCTCCTGCGAGGAAAAACTAATAAAAAAAAAAAAAAAATCACGTCTCTTCTATCACGTGCTGTGTGAGCTAAGCTGTGGAGCAAGACGCCAGTATAATCCTTTGTGATCATATCCCACATTTTCTTTGAAAGGTTTAAGTCTGTACCCAACGCTGGTGTTTTTTTTTAATTTATTTTTTACGCCTCGACTTCATTAGAGGTGGGATGGGACTGGGGACAAAGAAAAGGAATTCGGCCATGGCCTTTTGAAGGAAGCATCCAGACATTCGCCTGGAGTGTTTTGGGGAAACCATGGAAAACCCAATTCCGGATGCCCGGACGGGGATTCGAAACGGTGTCCTCCCGAATGCGAGGACAGAGCGTTAACCGCTCACCCACCACGCTAGGTTCAACGCTGTTTATACATTTTCTTGACAAGACAGGAAGGTTCTGGTGACGCCTGGCATCGTCATGCATTGGAATGGATTCAGCAACCACATCACATGTTCTTCCACAGTAAGACGAAAACGGTCCGGCAACAATGATTTTTTTTTAGGAAAAAAACTCAAATTCTGCGTTACCATACGCGGACACATTAGTTAAAAAAAATAGTTTTGTGGATGAGACAAAATCTTCACTAGAGGCCTGGATTGACAAAGTTGTTAATTGATACGCTGAGAGATGAACTTCAGTTGATTTCGTTGTGTTGCGACATCAGGCATGACGCTCATTCATCCTGTCTTCTTATCTGATCAGATACCGCTAGTCGCGCCGCTCATCTGAGGTCATACTGAAGGTCAACCGCCGTAGCAGCACATAGACACGAAGTGGAGATACAGATATTGTTCCTGATTGTATGTGACCTCGCTCAAGCTTCCTGGTGTGCCGTAGCGACTTGAAGCTCTTTGGCGACGTAACTGAATGTCCTTCCACCCCTTGCAGATATAATTGTTGGTTATAATGTGTCTTTCATAGTGATTAACAGTCGAGAAATTACAACTTTTGACCCACTTCTCCATCAAGATACGCTCTTATTGTATACAGCCGCCATGGATCATGTCACTTTGACAGAGTGTCTCTGTTGTTAAATGAGCATTAGGAATACTTTATCGGTATAATGCAGATGTACCATTGAGCGTGGTTGGTGAGCGGTAACGCTCTGGCCTCCCATTCGGGAGAATGAAGGTTCGAATCCCCGTCCGTCCATACAGATCTGGGTTTTGCCTAGTTTCCCAGAATCATTCCAGTCGATTGTTCCTTCAAAGGTCATGACCGAATTCTTTCCAGTTCCTTGCCCCTTGTCATTTACTCCCTTAATGACGTCGACGAAGCGCAAAGACAAAAGAAAAAAAAAGAAGCAGATATACTAGTCTGTACTAAATAGTATTAACAACGATAATGCACTAAATTTGGTGAATGAACTTGACTTTCTGGAGGACACGAGTTCGACCCCCCAGTCTGGACATCCAGATTTCGCTTTTCAGTGATATTCAGAAGTAGTTCTTGACGAATGTCAGGGTAGTTCCTTCGCAAAGACCACCAATTAACGGTAGCATAACGTTAAAAAACCTTTTGTTCATATTGGTACCCTTGAGGTAGAAATTAAAGTAGTAAAGTGACTGGTTCTATTTAGCTGTGACTGTGGCCTGTCAAGGATTCTATTGCAGTGTATTATAATTTTAAAAGCGGTTTGATCGCCGTGTGGAAATTATTCTGAGTTAGGATGAAAGGGTTCTGGGAAAACTGTAGCTTTTTACCTGGTAATACGTATTACCAGACCAGGTTCCAGGGCGGACTGCGCAGCCAATAGATACTATCAGCAGGTTTACGAAGCCACACGGAGATTTTATTATTTAAATTTAAAGCGCATTTTTTCTTATTTACAGATCCTGTGGAAAATTTGCATCTTGCCTTTACATCGTCTCTGGCAATAAGGTTGTTCTGCATGTTCACCCGGTGGAACTACATGTCACCAGAAGGATGGTACTGCATCGTCAAGATCTCGTGTTGTTAACTCGTCGGGATACTTGCTAAGAGGTAGATGCATTTATAAGAATCTACACGTAGATAGCTAGAGGTTGAGGATAATTGAGGTTATTGGAGAAACTGATGGTGCCTTCATCTGTCATGGTTGCGACAGTAGTTTAGGGGATTAACACAGTTTCCTGGCAGATGCGTCAGACCATCTCAAATAAATCTTTACGGAGGAACTCTTATATAACATATCTGCATGTGCTATATTTTCTTCATGAAACTATATGAATGATTTTATGCGAGCAACACCATATTTAATGAAAGTTACTGAGATTTGGCATGAATACCAGTTTTATAAATCTGAACATGTATGATCGTCTTCCCCTTTTTCCCCAAATTGGTACGTTATTCTATGTTGTAATGGTAAATAAATAATATATTATAGAGAGCATCACAGTCTATGATATAGACCGACGACTTATCATACCTCAGGCCTATATTTGACAGCAGTTCGCTTTCATTTTTCAAGATGGTGGCGGGGTCACGACCGACAACCAGCTATCTCTTATCAGGGGTTGAAGGTCAAAGGCCACCTGCAACTGGAAGCTGCAATTAGACCACCCAAGATGCCCCTTCTCCCCTGTTATATAACATTTATCGTTATTTGCACCGGTTATCTTGGCGTGTTTGCAATGGCTATCATTTTAATTTATTACTGTGCAATTGTGCGTTTTACGAAACAGACAGAATCTCAACCCGTTTATCTTTCCTCACCACATCTCCTCGGCCATTATCCTCAGACGTTTCGGCTTAGTCAGCAGCAATGTCTCATCCGGTGTTTTTGTTCGCGTTGGCATTCCAGCTGATTTGAAACGTCTTATCGTGGGAGTGTCACGGAAATAAGAGTTTGGTCCAGTGAGGGTGCTTCAGAATATTGAACACAACAAAGTTACGATATCATATAAACAATGGTCTGCGCTGATTCACGGGTTTAACCCAGTGTCCGATTTATTTAGCAGTAATCACCAAACGAGTGTTACACTGGGCGGCCATACTGTCTCTTGTCTGTCATATAGTAAACTATATGATTTTCCCGCTGTACGGATCCTTGGTGAGCTTCTTCTCCCGTGACTCATAATGAGTGTATCTGGTTTGCGTCCAGTCTGCTATTACCGTTATCTCCACCAAGAGCATATACAAGTTTTAAGATACTAAAAAACACAAAAATTCTTCTCGGGTATTCTGCCGGATAAGTTCTTGTGTCCACAACGTTTCGGCAACAGCCTCCTCGGCCTTCATCAGGTGAGAGTTTGTGGGCACAATTACTGATAATGTGCTACGTGAAAATTAATTGACGTGCGTAATCTGAATGTAAATATAAGTGATGTGTCCTACAATCCCAGGCCTGTTAAAACTATACTTCATTGCATATAAAAATTTGTTGGTATTTGATGATGTCAGTTCTAGAGTTTTTCAAAATTTTAAACCTGCAAGTAATATTTGTATTATTATAACTAACATAATACTATGTTAAAATCTATGATTATGAGTAACAGTATAAATTTAAAAAAAATGTATTTCATTTTATTTCTTTTTATTTTACTTACCACTGGACAATTAAAAATACATTTTCAATAGCACACATATTTTATGAAATATACGTCCTTTACAAATTATTTTGCTTGAGTTCTCGCAGCGGCGGACATCCTAAATGTTCTATGTTGTAATAGACTTTCTTCCAGAAAATCTTCTGGAACCAATTTCTAGGCCTCTCTCGTGTATAATAGCACCATGTTGATTTATAATTGCTTGCAGAATAGTAAATAGTTTACTGAAAGTTACACCAGCTGCGTTGCGTGGCATTCTTCTCCTTCTATGAACGCCTTCCTCGTGTCCGGGCATTGACGGTTACTATGGGGGATGTTTACCCCACCAAGGGAACGCCTGGGCCCTTTGCCGCCCCCAGTGTGAGTGTTCATATGTGTTGATGACTGTGATAGGGTGTGCGCTTAGTATAGAGTGTTGTTTGTGTAGTGGATGAGATATAAAAGAAGGGAGAGGGTAAAAACAGGTGCGCACACATTCTTCCGACAGACACCAGGGGGGAGGGCCGCCGAGTTCAACGTTCCCATCCAATGGACGAATCACCACCGAGGGTCGTCCATTAATTACGTGAGGTAAAATAGGGGGTTCCGGCGAAATCTCACCAAACGGGGGGAGGGGGTCAGCATAAATCTCACGTCATCTTTTTAATTCCTTGAAGCACAGTAGAGCTAAAGAAAAGTCTACAAACGACGTCAATCCCAACGTTATTTGTGGGGTGGGGGGGTGTCTAACTGCCCTAGAGAACAGGAGAGTCTAAAAAAATACAAGGTCGTCAGCAGAGAAAAGGGGGGGGGAGGGATCCCTCAGGATCTCACCTCACCATAGAGGGGATAGGGTGCGACCTGATCTCACCACAGGAGGGGGTCCAGATTTCCGGAAAAACACGTCACGTTATTAATGGACGCTGCCTCAACAGTCTGGTATGCCTTCCTCCGCTGCAGAGAAGTTTGGGATTTAACCCAGTACTTTGGTGCACAATCTGGTGATTATTAATTGTGCACCATCACCTCTTCTACCCTGAGGCCAAGTCATGATGATGGAAATTTCCTACACCACCACGATTCGAACTTGCTAACCTCGTGTCAGCGCCGGACACCGACACGGCGCCACAGCGAACTGAGCCAAGTGGGTGGGTGAAGAATTTAATATTTTTTCTAAGCATACGTAACATTACGAAAGCTATCCACGTATTAACTGAAAATGCGATTATTTCGCTATTGGCCAAATTTGTATAAAAATTTTGAAAAAAAATAAAAATCTGCCTTATTTTGATACATCTCCTTATTTTCTTATCATAAACGTAAAAATAAAACTATCCAAGCTGGGGTTACGAGAGTACTGTACTATCCATTGCGGTCTAATTGCAGTTGAAGCTGGCCTACGGCCTTTTACTCTTCATAATAGATAGCTAATTTTATGTTACGACCTAGCCATTATCTTGAAAATGAGAGCAAAACAATTTCAGGGAACTATTTTTAACATTCATTGTGTAGGTATTATAACTCGGTTGAAGAGATAAAAACTCCAGTTTTACAGGGGCACACCTGACAGACTCAGTTATTCATCTCAAAAGCGTTAGTACATTTTGATGAATTTTGGATAATAGGAAGCATATTCAAGCAATTTTTTGAAAAAAAATACTTTTTGAAAAATGAACGGAAACTTTCAAATTTATAATTAAACTTGGTTGATTTTTAGCATTTATGTGAGGCTAACGATTTTATAGGCGCACTGTATTAATTACCGGTTTCTCAGGATTTTTTTTGCTAGCTTGTCATTCGTGTTGCGTTAATTATTTTCGATAGAAGTGTTCTAAAAGGGGCAAAACTAAGTTCCAAAATTTCTTCTTGGTCATATCCAATCCTAACAGAATAAGATAATAAACTACATCTACATTTTTATCTTAAGAAATGCTCATCAAAAATATATTCCTCTTTAACCAGAATGTGATGGGGCTACGAAAAAATTCACATTTGTAAAGAACTAATCTGTCGGGTGCGAGGGGCTGTCCGGTTTGTTCTTTGTGAAATTGACCTCTCTGACGCCATGAGTTTGCGAGGAGTTCACTGGCAAGGGAGCGTCCATAAACCACGTAGCTCCATTTTGGCCTCCTGTGAACCTCCCCTACGTGGCTTTTGCTTCTCCCCCCCCCCCCCCCCCCCCCCACACGTAGCACGTAGCTTTTTTCCCTTTTGATTCCAGAAGACATTTTGTACTTTTTTCTCCTGTCATACTATTGTAAGTTACATACGGAGATAATTAACTGAGGGAAATAGATATTCACATGCTGTTGTGTGTTCTGTTCCTCAATTTAACTGTGAAAAATGTTATGAAAGGAAAGCTAAGTGACCTGGCTCGGAAACCCCCTCCTCCCCCCACGTAGCTCGGCGTAGGCTTCCAGCCAACCCCTCTCCCCCTGCACCGAGCCACGTAGTTTGTGCACGCTCCCCAAGTAGTACCTGCAGTGTGGGAGAGACGCTAGCGAACAGATCTAGTTCGCTCCGAGTCTTTGAGCCGTGCGGATCGTTTACTGTGTTCACGCCGCATACCGGGTTGTGTGGAGTGAGCGTTCTGACATACGGCACAACCCAGGATTGGAATCTAACTTCTAAGTCAAGTTTCTTTATGTTCTACAAAGCAACTGGTGGAAGTTAGTGGGTAGGAAGACCTAACAGTGGCAAGCCTGCCGGCTTAAGAAATGGAAGAGCGCCAAGATTCCTCATCCATTTTGGATCTTTTTCTTAAAAGCAATCCTGATATTGTAGATACAGTTTGTATAGAAGACAGTATTAGTGATCACAATGCGGTTGTAGTAGTTTTATAATCTAGCGTGAATTTGAAACATGATAAAGACAAACTCGTATATTGCTACAATAAGGCTAATGATGCGGGTATGGTTGATCACTTGGCAAAAATTTTTGAAACATGCATAATACAAATGCTGGGGAACTTTGATTTAATTTAAAAGAAATAATATGGGCCGGTTTAAATCAATTTGTTCCTAAGAAGTTTATTAAAGTTAGTAAGAACTTCCCGTGGTTCAATCGGGAAGTGAAACGTTTGCTCAGGAGGCAAAGGCGTTTACATGCCACGGTGAAGAAATTTGGGGGACTCATTTAATCCCGCTAAGTTAGTCCAGTTGAGAGCGGCTATGCGTGATGCGTTTAAAGAATTCCAAGCCAGGAATTTTTCCGAAGATCCAAAAAAGTTCTCGTGGTATATCAAAGTAATAAGAGGCCCTCGTAAGGTCATGCCGTCACTGATTAAGGAAAATGAGGAATTATCAGAAACTAGCATAGAAAAAGCAGAAATTTTTAATAATATATTTAAAAAAAGCTTTCTCAATAGAAAGAGGATATTCCTATTGTAAACAATCGTACCAATAACCAGACAGTATTCCTACAAGATTCTACCTTATGTACGCAAAGGAAATTGCGCCGTATTTGATGAAATTATATACCGCCTCCTTGGATCAAGGAAAAAATACTAGCTGAATAGAAGACCGCCATTGTAAGTCCACTGTTTGAAAATGGAAATGTTAATGATCCTCAGAATTATAGGCCGATCTCGTTAACCTCTATATTTTGCAGGATTTTAAAACACATCACCTATTCAAATGTCATGAATAGGGGTCGGATCTTTATGACAAAAAAATAGAGAAATATGCAGGCAAATATCACCTTAAAAACGTGTAATTATGACCTAAAATAACAAAATATGACCAAACATTTAAATTTACTATTCGTCACAACATGCTCAATTATACATCATTTATTTCATCCAGTTGTGTCGCTTTCATGTAGACAGCATAATTTGCTTCCGTGCACTCGCTGCACCCATGGGAAATCATTTTGTTGAAGTCACTTTAATTTCAGATAGTTTACAGAAGAGAACTCTTTCATCTGTACTAAAATACTCCTCTCTAAATTCCCTTACGTAACCTTGCATTTCCAGATAATTTTATTTTCGGCATCGCGGTAGGTCTACTCACTGATCCACTGCAGATTTAACGATGACTGAAGATATTTCAATGAGATATTGATTGACGTGGATTGACAGAGGCATGCTTCTGCTGCATTGTAGAGATTGAAAGGCGGGCGGAACATTACTTTTAGAGAGTGACAATAATGTATAACTTTGACTGGTGAATTCTGACCACAGCGAAAACAAGTTTCTTTCCCTTACCTGTATAGCAGAAGTACAGTTCTGTTAATAATTATCTGAATTTCTTCTCATCTATATCTAATGAATTCCCGGTATTATTAAAGAAAACTACCAGATTTTTCCTCAAAATATGACCATATGACCAGAAATATCATCGAAATATGACCAAAACTAGAAAAATGTTTTGAATATGCATTTATATGTTAAATAAAATACATTTAAATACAATCAGAAACGTTGAATCTGGGTTTAATTCAGCATTTCAGTTCAAAAAGAAAGCAGGAAAAAAATATGACTTGTCTTAAAGATCCGAACCCTAGTTATGAAGTTTTTGGATGGTGGAGAGCTTTTAAACTAAAACCAACATGGATTCAGAAAAGGCCGATGCTGCAAAACACAACTTGCACTTTTAATTCACGACCTGTGCCATATTATAGATGAGCAGTCACAGGTTGCCTTAATTCTATTAGATTTTAAAAAAAGCTTTCGACACTGTGCCTCACACTAGGTTACTTAAGAAACTTCGTGGTTATGGTATATCTAGACAAATATGCTAGTGGGTTGCTGACTTTCTGAAGGATAGAACTGACCGAAGTAAGGTCCGGGGTTCCTCAGGGAAGTGTTATAGGGTCTCTGTTGTTTCTCATATACATTAATGATTTATGCGACGTAATAAGGGGAAAGAAAAGACGGTTATTTATCGTGAAATCAAAACCCATGACGACTGCGTTTTGTTACAAGACGATATTATGAAAATAATTGCGTGGTGTAAAGACTGGCAGTTGGAGCTAAACGCTAGAAAGTGCCAAGTAATGCATATAAGTAAAAAGGCGACACCCTTTAGTTCTGAATATACAATTCATGGCACTATCCTTAGAACGGCAGATTCCGCTAAATACCTAGGGGTAACAATTTGTAGTAACTTGTGGAATGAGAATATCGAGAAGATAATTTGGAAAGCAAATCGTATGCTACGATTTCTAGGTCGTAATTTAAAACAGTGCACACCGGAAGTTAAATCGATTGCATACAAGTCATTAGTGCGTCCTCACTTAGAAGATTGTTGTTCTGTATAAGGGCCCTATCAAAAGGGGTTAATGGAGGCTTTGGAGAAGATACAAAGAAGAGCTGCCCGATTTGTAACAGGTACATATAGTTGGAGGAAAGCGTAAATGTTGAAGGAGTTGGGTTGGGAAGACCTGGAACACCGAAGGCGTTGTTATAGACAGAAGCTAACTGAAAAATTCACGACTGACTTGTTTCGGAATGACAGCAAACAAATGTTACTACCAGCAACATTCACATCTAGGAATGATCGCGAAAATTAGATTAGACAAATCAGGGCCAGTGTAAAGGACTAGTCGAGTGGTCTAGCTCCTCTTCCGGGGGTGTAATTTGGAATCGGCAGAGAGTGTCTGGAAACTCAGGTACTAACCTTTAATGGAGTTGCTGCTGCTGACCCCCGGCGACCTCGGTTCCACCCTCCAGCTCAGCTGTAAGGCTATTTACTAATATCAGGTTCTGACACCACTGTGTATTAAGGCCACAGACCTGTGTGGTTGTTCGTATGGCTTCACCAACTTAGGCTTACTATGGAAAACAGCAGGTTCTCTTATATTTTACCAGTGAGAACATAGCCTAACTGCTGTACGATACTGTTTATTCCTCGTCCATATCATCCGTTTTGACGCCGTCTGCGAGGCTATCCCCGTAGTCTTGTATTGGATTTACATCTTCTGAAGTACTAGTAGATGATGGAACAATTACTTACATACAAGTAGAATGGCTATCGGAGGATACCGCCAAGTGTTGCAGCATCGTCGACCCTAACGCGAGACCAGGCTATTAGAGAGAGAGAGAGAGACTATTTTCTATCCGCTAACTGGCATAGTGACATGCCTAATGTCAATCTGTCACTGAGAAGACCGAACACATGTCCTGCGTTCCTTATATTTCCCGCATCGAACATTCTAGAAAACTCTCGTAGCTCGAGAGCCACTCAGCATATATCGGACGTCAGCTTCGAATGTTCCCGAAGCTGCCTGAATGCAAGCGTTCACCCGATGCCGCTCGCTCAGCGCTGAATCTGCCTTTGTCAGCGTCTGTCTCGACCATTACCGGTGTCGCGGTTTACACAGCTACCGCCTTCACTCAACCTTTATTTCCACAATTTATTCCTTTATTCATTTTAATTGTTATCCATTAAATTTGTCCATTACACCAGAACAGATTTATTTCTGTACTAATTTTTTCCACGAGCGATTAGGGAATGGAATAGGAAGAATTTGCCGGGCGAGCAAACGTAAATCTGACAGGAGTAGTTCTCGATAAATCATTTCGGCCATCCTGATCTGGGTTTTTCCATGGTTTTCCCAGATCGCTCCTGGCGAATGCCGGATTGGTTTCTAAAAATAGCCCGTGGGCGCATCCTGCCATATTCCGTATATCCCTTCGTATGAACAAATGGTTACACATTAGGGTTGGTACAATGCACCCTATTAATAATAATAATAAAAAGGCGGTGTGAAAGGTAACGTGGCCGAGGCGATTTCGGTGACCCTCAGTGCTTGCTACTCGCTAATTGAATAGGACCCTACTCTCTGATCCAGAGATATTTCTTAAACACAGAGTACACGTCCCAGAGATATACTCAACACAGGTCAAATGTATGTTAGTAAAAATGGAGACGATGAGGCTGTGAATCATCAACCCTAGGGCCAGTACTAAGGGACGACTTTACTGCAACCAATCAGCCTGTAGATATCCCGGTATCCATAGTCATTTACAGACAATGACACTTCAGAAACAGAAAATCTCAAGAACCAATAGTAAACGTGCCTGTGAAATAACAGACCAAGTATTGCAGAAAATATTTCTCTGTGCCAGCTGACTCGAGGAAGCTTTGCGCATTCAACTCTTTCTCCAGCCCTCCCATTCCTTCACCAATCGTCTTCAAAAAAGACGGAGCCAAATCAACTACTAGAAAGCGCTCAACTCCATCAAAATCAGCCCACCATTTCTGGTCATCTGATCCAGATCCTTATTATGTATTTGTTGAAAGCAGAGATCGTAACGTAGATAAATTACACCCTGTGAGTATCTGAAGATTTGTTAATATCAGTATTCCTGAAACTAAAAGTCATGTCAACATATCATCCATAAGGAAGAATGTAATTAAAATTGAAGAAGAAAGTCCTTCTGTAACTAACAAACTAGTGCAATCGTTTTAATGGAAAGAAATTTAGAAGCTTACATTCCTGACTGAAAAGCAGAGTGTCATCTCAGGTGTAGACTTGAACTTTAAAGAAGCAGAGGTTATGGTGGACATTAAATTTCCGGTTAGTATAATTATTATGAAAAGACTAACCAAGCGCGTTACAAGAAAACTTACCCATAGTAGTGAAGTTTCAGACCTGTATTCTAACCTTTGAAAGTCAACAAGTTTCCCATTATATTTATTTATTTGGCATGAGATGTGAAGTAAGTTCTTATATACCCTCTATTAAACAGTGTTATAAATTTTTAATATTTAGGTCAATATCCTTAGCTGCTATACTAATGTTGGGTTTTATTCTCCGTCAAGTGCAGCTAACAAATGAAAAAACTTTGTTATGGCCTATGCATTTCGGTTTATTAGACCATCATCAGTGCCCTAGAACAAGTTATGTACAATTTTGATGTGCAGCATAATGTTTATCTAAATGAAGGTATAAATTTTGTTATTAAATATTATTATAGCTTATTTTACTTACAGTTTTTCCTTTATTACATTAATGTATGGAATTGTTCCATATCAGTTTCTCCCCTTGAGATTTCTCACTCACTGAACAATTTTCAATAAAGACCATAATTTGCACACGACTGATTTTGAAAGCAAACTTTTGAAAACAAGCTTGGTTGTTGTTATTCTTCTTGAGGTTATTCACCAACTGACCATTTTGTTATTACAAGCATATTTATACACGTATTTATACAATGTAGCTTTTAGACAGACTTTTGTTATTGTTTATGGTTTCTTCTCAAAGATGCTAACTGTCTATGGCTTATGTATTACCAACCTAATTTGTTTACTGAAGTTAAGTTTTATCTTTGTTTGAATGTGAGTTTATTTTCAGTGTTCTAAATAGTGTCTGGTTCGTAAGATGGATGTATTCATTGATCACATTTTCCCCTTCGTTTAGTGCCTTTTGTATATGAAAATTTTCTTGAACTGTCAACATGTTTTTTCTGTGGTTATTGATTGCCAATATTTGCATGTCTGTCCCCATTTCTGTGTGTTCGTGTTTGTTTTCAATTAAATGTTCTGCATATGTGGAATGATTGGAGCATCTTAATGCCCTTATGTGCTCTTTATATCGGATTTCGAATTTTCTGGCCGTTTGTCCAACACATACAGAATCAGCAACATTCTCAGAAGAATGGGAATAAATATAGCTTTCAGAACTAACAACACCATCCAAAAACATTTTAACAGTAATACAACTGAAAATAAATACCAACAGTCAGGAATATACAAACTGACATGCCAACAGTGTAAGGCTATCTATATTGGACAAACGGCCAGAAAATTCGAAATCCGATATAAAGAGCACATAAGGGCATTAAGATGCTCCAATCATTCCACATATGCAGAACATTTAATTGAAAACAAACACGAACACACAGAAATGGGGACAGACATGCAAATATTGGCAATCAATAACCACAGAAAAAAACATGTTGACAGTTCAAGAAAATTTTCATATACAAAAGGCACTAAACGAAGGGGAAAATGTGATCAATGAATACATCCATCTTACGAACCAGACACTATTTAGAACACTGAAAATAAACTCACATTCAAACAAAGATAAAACTTAACTTCAGTAAACAAATTAGGTTGGTAATACATAAGCCATAGACAGTTAGCATCTTTGAGAAGAAACCATAAACAATAACAAAAGTCTGTCTAAAAGCTACATTGTATAAATACGTGTATAAATATGCTTGTAATAACAAAATGGTCAGTTGGTGAATAACCTCAAGAAGAATAACAACAACCAAGCTTGTTTTCAAAAGTTTGCTTTCAAAATCAGTCGTGTGCAAATTATGGTCTTTATTGAAAATTGTTCAGTGAGTGAGAAATCTCAAGGGGAGAAACTGATATGGAACAATTCCATACATTAATGTAATAAAGGAAAAACTGTAAGTAAAATAAGCTATAATAATATTTAATAACAAAATTTATACCTTCATTTAGATAAACATTATGCTGCACATCAAAATTGTACATAACTTGTTCTAGGGCACTGATGATGGTCTAATAAACCGAAATGCATAGGCCATAACAAAGTTTTTTCATTTGTTAGCTGCACTTGACGGAGAATAAAACCCAACATTAGTGTTATAAATGCCTTCGGTATGGTCACATTATTATGCTGTGTAGAGCGGGGCAGCATTGCGGTAGGTGTGGAGGTACGCACAATCTACAACGGTATCAATCCATGAAAATCAACGGCATAAACTCTAAAGATTAGCATGTTGCTACGGATCGGTCCTGTCCAGAATATGTATTTAGAAGCCAGGTCGATGAACTGGCTAGCTTAAGAAATATTTCCTTTAAGGATGCAGAAAGTGTCCTTACAAATAGGTTTTACGCTGCATCTTGTACCTAAAACTCCTAGCAGTGACTTTCGGCAAACTCTTCCTTTATTAGAGGTTAGAAATATCATGGAATTTCCTCCTCTGTCTGAAGGAAATGCGTCATTCGACGGAAGTATGGGGCATCACACGTTTTAAAAATGCTAAATATTTGGAAACTATTATCATTGAATCGAGTAATTATCAAGCAAACCCCTCCTATTGAATAAATGCTGAGAAAGGGGATTAAAAGCTATACATAACCTTCAAACTCTAGACCGCTCCCTACATGTAATGGGTTCTCAGGCTATCGATACGAAATAGACCTTCGAGGTGTACCGGGGAAACTCATCCTACCTTCCGCGGCCGCAGTGGGACAAATCAAATAGGGGATCCCATGAGCCCATCATAGCCAAGATTATCAGTCTCGCCCTCCTTGTTGTGGATAGCTCTCTGATTAAACTGAAAACCTCTTAGAAAATTGTTAATTAATGTTCTTTCTGCATCCAATGGCGTTTACACTTTTTACAGTGGAATTCTCGGTCTACAATAGCCGATACAGACTCTCTTGTTACATAATTATTCAAGTAATATCTTTTTTTTATCTGCTTAACGTCTCTCTGACAGCGAGGTCTTTAGAGACGGGAAAGGATGGGGGGAAAGGAATGGGAAGGAATTCGGCCATGGCCTTCTGAAGGAAGCATCCCAGCATTTGCCTGGAGTGATTTGGGAAACCATGTAAAACCCAAATCTGGATTCCCGGACGGGGATTCGAACTGCCGTCCTCCCGAATGCGAGGCCAGAACGCTAACCGTTACACCACCACGCTCGGTTTTCTTTATTGGTGGAGGCCCGGGAGATGCATGTACATATCAGAAGAAACTGGCTCTCGGGTAAATTCTTTGTGGAGAGATAAGCATATCGAAAACATCCAATTATCTCTAAATGTAAAGAACTCAATAGCTTGTTGGATTATAGAGAGAGATTCCTACTAGAGTCGTGCAAAAGCTGTCTAGGATCGCTCGGTTTGTCGCTGCGAGCGTGACCTCTGCCGGCCAAATACAGGAAATACAGTGCAGAGGACCGAGCCTGGACGCAAGGGCAAGCCTGGCCTATTATACGCGTGCTGCGTGATGACGAAGCGTCGCTGGTATTCGACCGGTACAATCGGAACAGCCACGAACTGAATCTTAGTCTTAAATTCGCTACATTGAAGAATGTAGTATTGGTCGGCTCGGTAGCGTAGGGGCTAGAGTACTGGGCTCCGCGTGCCGAAGGTCGCCAGTTCGAGTCCAGCCGAGGGCATGGCTGTCTGTGTTAATGTCGTGTCCGTCCGGTGGTGTCCGTACTTAGTGACTACAATCTACTTGATAAACAGATACACATTGAGCTGGCTGTATGGTCTAAGTTGCCAAATGCCATAAAAAAATGAAGTAACTGAAAAATTAAAGAGTGGAGAGTATATGTCTTTTTTTTTCTTGTTTTCTTCTTGCTGTTGTGTCATTTTGTAAGATTGTATACGTTTATTTTCGGAAAAATCGGATACTTAAAGACAGGGCACAACTCTTATGTTAATGAAAAAGTAAAAATCGATAGATTGCACCACTTTTCAACATTTCTGTGACGCATTTCATAAAAGTGGAACAATCTTTCGCTGAACATGTGAGTGATATTTTGGTTATTAACAGTTATTTATTAGAATAATATCAGTTATTTCATTAAAGTGAGTTGAATTTTGTGCATTAATAGGTACAAACCCTTTCAAGACATCACATATATTTGAAACCTCCTTATAAATCTTAATGCCAGATTCGAGAATGCCCCTGCCGTACAATCTTGTCCCGTTTTCTGTGATGTATGGGAGAGGAAGACACTGCGCTATTCCTGCATTGCCGAGCCTTCGTTTTCCCCTGACCGTGGGGTAGATCCAGCAGTCACAGCTCGTCCGGGTGGAGAGGACCAGTCATAAAGGGGCGTCCATTAATGACGTGAGGTGAAATGGGGGGGGGGGGGAACGGAAATCTCACGTAAGGTTTTGAAATTGTTGTAGAACTGTAGAGCTAAAAAAAAAAAGTCTAAAAATGACGCGAAATTCGATTTTAACGGGGTTTTTTGGTTCAGAAACCGACCTTCGGGGAGATATAACCGCCCTTCGGAGCATGAGACCAAAAAAAAAAATAGGTCTCAAAAGTTGCGAGGTCGATTGGTAGTGGGGGGCGGCTGACGAAATCTCACCAGAGGGGGGGGGGGGGAGGGTCCGAAATTCCGGAAAAAACTCCTCACGTCATTAATGGACGTCCCCTAAGAATTACCGAGTGAGTTCGAGCGTGAGTAGACGGCGCACGACACCCTCTCCTAAGTCCATTATAGCTATAGGGAGTAGGAAGAACCAACAGCCAGAATGATAACAACTAAGCAATTTCCTCCACTCCATTTTAAGTATAATTCAACTAACAGTGTATTATATGTCCCTACGCATAATCAGTTCACAAACCTCAAACTGTCGGCAAGGAAGTATCTTGAGGAAAATTAGAATAACACCTTAAATATCTCAATAATTGCTCCGTAGTAAACATTGTGGAGGATGGAGTTGAATGCTCTAGAGTCTAGAACATAGGTGTCAAACTCAATTTTGCAGAGGGCCGTATATTAAATTTAGAATGTGTAGGCGGGCCAGATTCAAATAAAAAAAATTACTGAATTATTATAACATTTTATTTATTTAATTGTATAGTATACATGATTCTTCTTTCTGTGTCACATTGCGATCGCGGGCCGTATTGATAGGGCCCGGGGGACGCATGTGGCCCGCGGGCCATATCTTTTACATCACTGCTCTAGAAGAAACAGATTCATCAACTTTCTCTTGATTAATGTTCATATAGGGGTTACATTTACTGAAAATTCACATGAAATGGCAAAGGAGGCAACTAGAATTGGTATCATTCTCAGCATTCGGATGCCATGCATGCACTACCTGGCAGAAGTAATAATCAAGGCGTTGAACAATCGGCATAGAGAGTGCGACATAGCTACAAAACAAGGGGCTAATATTATGGTTCCATCCAGCCTCGAATTCCCACCCTTCCTTGGTTTTTCAGTTCTCCGCAGATTAAAGGGGTTGTTACTACAATGTTCAGAATGCGATTTAACCACGATATCTTTACGCAGCACCTGTCTCTCTTAAACCTGAAAAATACAGATATTTGAGAATGTTAAAACTCTGAAATAGGTAATGTAAACCGCCTAGTTTTTTCATGTACCAGGTATAAATCCAGAGACCTAAATTCTTGAGTCATCTCTAAAGTCTCGGAATACATTTCCCGACCAGATTCCGTTCTCTCTTCCAGTGCAATAAAGAGGCTGTATATAAATTGATTATGAATTTTATAAAGAAAATAATAGTAAGGTTTAAATCAGTGGTTCCCGATTGGTTTTTCCCTGGTACCACTTCAAGAAGGAGCGCAACCTCACGTTCCCCTTATAGCTGAGACGATAAATAAAAAAGGAAACCTGGTTTTCGCGATTTATTAAATTTTAATCGAATAACAAACGTCACATAAAAATGAACAAATATCCCGAAAATATATTTCGCAATAGTAATGTTTGCGTAATTGTTCTCTAATTATTTTAGTGATTGCCTTAGCCAAGAGATTACCCAGATACGCGTACCACTAACTGGGAACCACTGGTGTAGATAAATAAGTTCTTCGTATTTTAGTACTGTCTATTTTTTGTATGTGTATATGATGAGTAGGGTTCGGATCTTTAGGAAAAGTCATATTTTCTTCCTACCTTCTTTTTGAGCTGAAATGCTGAATTTAAACATCGATTCAACGTTTCTGATTGTATTTAAATGTATTTTATATAGCATATAAATGCATATTTAGACCATTTTCCTAGTTTTGGTCATATTTCGATAATATTTATGGTCATATTTTGAGGAAAACTCTGGTAGTTTTTTTTTAATAGTACCGGGAATTCACGAGGTATAGATGAGAAGAAATTAAGATAATTATTCATAGAACTGTTGTTCTGCTATACAGGTGGCGGAGAAAAACAAAACTAATTTTCACTGTGGTCAGACTTCACCAGATAAGAATTAAAGTTATACATTATTGTAACTCTCTAAAGTAATATTCCGCCCGCCCTTTAATCTCGACAGCAAAACCATGCCTGTGTCAATCCTCGTCAATCAATATCTCGATGAAATATCCTCAGTAATCGTTAAATCTGCAGTGGATCAGTGAGTAGACCTACCGCCATGCCTAAAATAAAATTAAAGTGTGAATTTATGTAAGGAAATTTAGAGATGAGAGTTTTAGTACAGATGATAGAGTTCTATTCTGTAAATTATCTGAAATTAAAGTGACTTCAACAAAACGATTTAAATCGATTCTTGGCTGCCCGGGTGACGCCGTGTCTTATTTCTTGCAGCCGACGTTTCGCCATCCTTCTGTGGTCTTCTTCCAGGGCAGAAACTGGGCAGTTTCTGCCCTGGAAGAAGACCACAGAAGGATGGTCGAAACGATGACCGGCGTCACCTGGACAGCCAAGAATCAACTGACTCTGGCCGCAGAAGCCTACGATTACAAAACGATTTAAAATTTTATTTCTTACTGGTGCAGCGTGTACACGGAAGCAAAGTATGCTGTCTACATGAAAGTGACACTACTAGATAAAACAAATGATGTATAATTCAGGATGTTTTGATGTATAGTCAATTTAAATGTTCTGTCATATTTTGTCATTTTAGGTCATATTTACCAATTTTTAAGGTCATATTTGGCTGCAAATTTCTCATTTTTTTGGTCATAAAGATCCGAACCCTAATGATGAGCCTTATGTACCCCACTATTGATACACAGAATTTTATCCATTTATCAGCTTTATTTATAATTTTATAAATATATATGCATCCATTTGATGCCTATTGGATTTGCGCTTTTCGATATATGTATACTTTTCGTGCACAATGATTTGCTTATTTGTAAAAATGGCTGATGGCTGTACAGTGTCATGTAGTTCTTAATGCCAAATTAAAAAAAAAAAAAAAAAATGTGAAATGTATCCAGAATGTTCGATAGTTATTTGGAACAATCTAATTTTTTTTTGTGTTCATCACATTTTAAAGAAAGTCAACAGATGTTACCCTGTTGTTATTTCGCCGTAATGCACGGATGAACTCGAACCTAAATAGATATTAAACGCAAGGTCTTACAAATTTAGCTGGCAAAGTCGGCAGAAGACAAAACGGCATAGAAATGGAAGCAGAGACGGCCCGGATACATCTTATTATTGTCTCACAATTACATTTGTGGAGCAGTATTTCACTTCATTGAAAATTGGAATAGGTGACCATGATTGTGACAGTAATTACGTCATCCATTACCAGATTGATCCAGCTTAGCAACCGCATCAAGTTTTGGGAAATATCTTTAAGAACTGTTAATAACCATTCACAAAATGTGCTGCTCTTTCCCGTACTGTTAGATAAGCCTTTGGAATCGGATCACAAACATCAATTCAATACTCTAGGTAATGACGTCCTTCAGAATGCGTTCTATGGGCCATGATGTGTTATTAGCCTCTCCTACCACCCTTCTTAGGCGCTGGTCACATTATATATTATTCTGTTTCCATCACATATTGCACGGAATCAGTATTTCCGGGTATTAAGGTGGGCTGTGCTGGGCAAGAGGCGTCTTTTCTTTCATCTTTCACATAACTTGAATTTGTTGCCGCCTGTTTCTCCCCATGCTGCTATTTCTCATAAGGAGGCGTCCATTGGTTTCGTGAGGTGTTTTTTCCGGAATTCCGGACCCCCCCCCCCCCACCATCCTTTGGTGAGACTCCGTTAGATCTGGTCGGACCCCCCCCCCCCTCCTCTAAAATGATGTGAGATTTTGACGGAGACCCTCCCCCCTACCAATCGACCTCGTAAATTTTTTTGACTTTTATTTTTTTTAGGTCTTATGCTTCCAAAGGCGGTTATACCTCCACTTCTGGACGAAATACCCTCCCTAAAGTCGACTTTCGCGTCATTTGTAGACCTTTTTTGGCGAGGTTTCGTGAGATTTCGACGGACCACCCCCCTATTTCACCTCATGTAATTAGAGGACGCCCCCTAACCTGTTCAGTATGCAATATGTTCTAGGGGTCATTAAACCTAAAAGTTAAGGGGTGAAATCTAGAGGATCCACTTGGAGGAACTAGAAGACCGGAATTCCGCAATGTCAACCTGTTAGGCAAATGTGACACGAGCGTGAAAACAGGCGAAAGTTCTCCTTTGAAGGCTCTTCCGTCCAACACGACGGGCCTTGTTTTCGACGGACATCTGAAGGGTCCCCCTCTACCCCAATCATGATAACAACTCAGTATCTGTCGGTCGTTCCATGGAGCTTGTCGTGGATTTGTTTTAAACAAATGATTTGCTTCTAGTTTTCGTCTGTACTCGTACTTATCGAAGGCCCATTCGTGTCGTTGAGTTTCGAGAAAAATTATTCTGCTTACGTGGGATCTGAACTCTGGCCATCAAGTCACCCCGACCTTATTGGCCGGGTCTCTATATCTTTTGTCTGTGTGAGTTTCTAAAACCTTCCTAGCGTCATTGAAGAGTGAGATCAAACGTGCCAAACAATTAAAATAGCTAACATGATTATAGTGACACTCCCATGGGTTAAGTAAGATTCTAGATTTTATTTTTTAGGCATTGAATTCGTATTTGTGGGCGACATAAATACTTTCAAACGACTCGCTGAAGATTATCTTTAAACATATATTTCTATCACTCTCGCTGATGCCTTTGACTGTTTTATTTGTGTCATAAACTAATTATGACTCATATGCCTTAGTATTTCGAGTAAATATGTACTACAACTGTTTTATATTTAGTGTTTCAAATATGTATTCGGTAGCGGTAAAAGCTATTTACGTCGCGGTGTGGTTTCTGGAATTTTCACTCAACGAAGGTGTATTGTTTTTAACAGTGTTGGAAGACTTATTTATAGCTTGTGGAATCTTTCTCGTTTAATTCTGCACCTCTGCATCTCCAAATTATTCTAATTGCACGATACTAAAGAAAATGATTCTTACTGCTTATGAAGAAACTGAATTGACGGTGCTGATAAGGTTTATATATTTTTTATGATGGCGACTTCGTAGATTAGATATAAGTTTACAAACATAATCATATCTGTTGATTTTAAGTAATAGAATCAGTTTCTCAATAGACAAGGAGTATGTATACCATCTTTTGTATTTATCACAATGATTAATAATCGTTCCACTTTGCTAACAAGAGGTATGTGCCAGAGGCAGGATGGCCAGTTCATTTCCTACGGGACCTAACAGGTTAACATGGAATCTGGACCACGAAGTAATCCCAGCGTACTTCACATATAAAAAACAAACTTTCATTGAGGGAAGGTACAGGTTAAGGGAAGAAGTCGCGATTCGAACCGGAGACCTGTTCCATGTTTTTCCAGAGAAAGTGACATTTGTTTACCTCAATGCTACATCCATTCCATGTAAATTATATCTTAGTTTCGCACTGATACTTAACTATAAATACTTCAATGAAAGACCTGTTTAAAAAAAGTCACAACCCATTTAGATGTTAACTGCATAAAAAACACCACCAACGCAATACGAGTTAAAACCGACTACTGGCTGCCGAGGGATCAGTTTGATAATGAATTTACAGCAGATTGATTTATATCTGTAAAGCTTCAAATAGTGTTTCCTTGTCGGTAGTCGGATGGTTCAGTAACATAGCAGTACTTAAAATACATCGCATTTTAGGAAAGGAAAGAAATTTGGCTATGACATTTTGAAGGAATCATCCCAATATTCAGCTGGAGTGATTTCGGAAAAACAATGAAAAGCAGATATGTGGATGACTGGGTGGGAGAACGAACCCGCGGACTCCCGAGTGCCAGGCTAGAACGCTAACCGTACATCCTGTGAGATAACAACCATAGAGATAGCGAATGGTAAAATGAATTGTGTAAATGATAATAAAATAGTATGGTGGGACAGTTAAGTTGGCTGACCTGTAAGACAAAAAGTTATGCAATGAACATGGCTGACTGTATCTATGGATGTTGTTTACTGGTTGTAATAAAAGAATGTTGACTTGAAAGTCGTTGGATTAAATTTAATTTAATTTTGTGAGAGTTTCAATACCAAGAATATAATAATTATTCAGTGTTGGAAAAACGAGAGTCGATTTATTTAATGTGTAATCAATAAAGTTTCACAAGATAATGGTTTGTTTTAAACAGTAGCGAGGTGGCTATCGTTTGCCATTTTTGGTTTTAATCCAGAATGCACAACGGGCCATATTAAACAACAAAAGGAAGTAACTACCTCGTAATTTGGTGAAGCCTCGACAGGACAAAAGCTACATGAAATAAAAGTGTTTACCGCGCAACCCTCCAGACTTGTGTAATGTAACCGATACTTACAGTATACTGCATCGTTTAAAATCAGAATCCTTGCAATCATAAAATTTAAACAAATTAAACTAGTAATAAGGAACGATAAACTAATTGCTACTTTGGAATCGTGAATAGTTTTGTTTATATTGCCGCAATAAAGAGGTACATAATATGTTTACTGAGGTCAATGAACTTACCACTCAAGCAGAAATTGGAGAAAGCAATGTTCTTAAGGATTTCAATGTGGAGACAATGGAATGGAGTCCGGTTTCAAGTGTCTCACCTGTCCGGAGAGCATAATTCACTCAACATTGCTTTAATAACGGTTGGTGTATTCATCAATCACCATAATCTATGAAATTCGTGTAGCAGTTTTTTTTTAAAATCTTTTTGTCAAATAAATGTGAGTTGATAATGTGTATTTGTTCATAATAGTTCGTTAAAGCTATAAACGCGACAAAAAAAGTTGATTTTCGACAATTCTCGTGTGATATTTACCGAAAATCTGTTGTTTCTCGATTCCCACATGCCATGGAAATCTAGTTTTTATCTTTTGAACTAGAGGTAATAAGCGAAAATTAATGGCTGTATTTTTGTACACAATGGAAATGCCCTGGAGCACTCTAGACAAAGATTGTGCGAGCTGCCGGGCTTTGGCTTTCTAGACAAAGCTTGCGCGAGATACCGCTATGTCTCTTTGTTAGCACCGTCGTCACGGCAACGCTGTTCCGGGCCGCTGGTGGCTCACCTTTACACGTCCTGACAACATTTCGGGAATCCGCAGAAAATAAGTAACAATTTGAAGCTTAGTTACGAGCACCCACGCCTAATTCACACGCGTATACAAATACCAGTTTGGTCTCATTTATGTTTTACTTACGTAAAGAATATACTTGCGCAGTGTAACCATTCGTTTGCCTTTTCATTGCAAGCGAAAAGTTGCTGGAGATACCCAAATACATTTTAAACTGACATGAAAACACGTTTGAAAATTCAACTCTTTAATACACTTTCCAAAGAATCTTTTACTGGAAAAATGTATCTCCACTAGCCCGTTCCTCAAAATGAGGATACTGTTCCACTTTGAACCCTGGCCTTGTTTGTCCGGACGTAGGATTTTTTCTGACCTACATGGAGTGAGACTGCGTGTATGATCAGGTTAGTGAGGTATCACACAGGGTATCTGACCTCATATTTTGTGCTCTTTTTCCTTATTGATTTCGGGTTATTCGCCTTCCAGGTCACACAACAAACGTTGCTGTATCCCTGGGTTGCCACTGACCTGCCTGTTGGTACGGTGGTCTTCAGATAAGTTCGTGGCCCATCGCTAATACACATGACGTAAAAGAAATGTTATGGTATAGTCCCTTTTAAGTTCCATACATTTCATAAAACGACGATCAAATGTTTTTATGCCACCCGCCTAAAAGAATTTCTCAAGAGTGTCAAAAAATGAGGTGAAAGTTCGTATCACTTTTTCCCACTTGAAATTACTGACAAACAGAAGCTTTTAAGGTTTGAAAAGAGGTTGATATCTGAGTGGGCCGGGGGGGAGCGTCAATTAATTACGTGAGGTGTTTTTTTTTTTCGAATACCGGACCCCCCCCCCCTTTTCTGGTGAGATTTGGTGAGATCTGGTCGGACCCTCCCCCCCACCCCAATGACGTGAGACTTTGACGGAGACCACCCCCCTGCTAATCGAATTCGTAGTTTTTTTATTCTTTTTTATTTATTTTTAGCTCCCCCCCCCCCGGAAGGTCGATTTTCGCGTCGTTTCTAGCCCGGATACCCCCCGTAAAGCCGCCGAGATTAGCGTCATTTGTAGACTTTTTTTTTTAGGCTCTACTGTCATTCAAGAATTTTAAAACCTCACGTGAGATTTCGCCGGAAACCCTTCCCCCCCTACTTCACCTCACGTAATTAGGATGAACAGGTGGGTTGGGGCACTTACTGTATTATTGAGACGTATGACTAGGAGCGTTGTACTGATGAAACAGCTCTTTGATGACAACTTCCGTTTTCTCTTTTGCTTGATAGCCTTACGCAGTTGTTCCACAAAGTTAGCATAATCTTCCCTGTAACTGCCTCAACCATAAGTCGTAAGTAGAATGTAGTTTATTATTAGTTAGTTTTGTATATTAATATTGTAATTTTGTTAACACCAACATGTATATACATCCACAGTCACTGACGATGCCCCATTCCACAAGGGCGAAACGCGTCTGAGCTTACATCAATAAAACCAGTTGCTAATAGACGGTGTTTTTATTTACAATTCCCTGTGACCATTTAGCCCTTTTTCAGGAAATTTAAGGTCTAATTCAGAGTCACAAATCGTTTAACAAAATATTTTCGACCTGAATGAAAGGGGGCTAGATGTTTAGCAGGCACCAGCCTCTTCACTGACTTCTGATCTGCCATCAGAAGTTCCAATTACTCTTGTCAGAATGCGATCTACTGTTGTTCCCGGAATGCTTGATATATTCTTAAACTGTGAAATTGTTAACCATCTGTTTAACTCATGTATCCTGCCCACATTTTCTTTAGTAATTGACTTCACTTGTCTCACTGCATGGCGATATTATTGTGTTGATTGTTCCCCATCTAAGCTAAGGTGCTCATGTTTGTACTGTGTTGTAGGTGTGGGTGGCTTTCACTAATGTTCATATCATATCCTCATGAATTCATACAAGTACTTAATCAGTGAACTATTTTCTTCCACCCTACTTCATATTAAACGTACATTTCATACACTTTCAGCACCGGTAACCAAAAAAAGGTTCTTTCCAGGAGGTGGTAAAATTGGATTTTATTCTGAAAAGGACTAAATAAATGTATGCAGTTTTCATACGGTCATGTAATTTCTTATTTCTGTTCAGATCACTCACTACCTAATTGGAAGACTCTCTTAACATTTCAAGTTGGAGGTTTGTTTGTCATTAAACCGAAAATCATGTCATAAATGCAACTTGTTTCTTCCCTCCCTTTTTTCTTCTTCTAGAGTTTATGTTCTGCCTACAGCTGAGACTATTAAGGACGATCTGACCTAAGTAAGCTTTTACCATCTGTCTGAGCTTGGAAATGAAACAAATGTTTCTCAGGTCCCAATTAAGTTCAGTCCCAAAATTAAGAATTTGTTTTGCTGATTCTGGAAAACCGCCTGAAAAATATGGAAATTAGGATGTACAATATCGGATAGGCGGCAGCTTTTGAATCCGCGCCGGAAATGCCGCCCTTAGAACAACATAAAGCAAAAGCACTTAGTCAAACCGTGGATTTGTACTTGAAGCACAAAGAAGATGCGTTAGTTTGGATTTCTTGTATCAGAGCTGTTTCTGTCGCTGCGTGGGTGGCCGGAGTGTTATATTGGACACGGGTCATCGCCAGTGTGACTGGATCAAATCCCGGGCCGCACGTTACGTTGTACGCGGTTTCTCGCAATCACCTACGCGAATGCTGAGACGATCCCAATTTCAGTCTCAAAAATAACACATTTCACAAACAAAATTACACTTGTCATACAACACAAATTACATGTTTCACAGACAGTTGTTAACACTGAAGCTCCCTCTTTTATAGGAATATATGTTAGGTGGGACAAGATGTTCAAAATTTTAAAGACGTCAGGTCTTAAATATCGAGATAGAAGAGATAAATTATATAAGAATCTAGTAGCTGTAATAAAAGTAGAGAACCATGAGAGACATGCATCAGTTGAAAATGGTGTGAGACAAGGTTGTAGTCTATCCCCGTTAATATTCAACTTGTATGGAGAAGAAGCAATAAAGGAAATGGAAAATTTTCGTGTGGCTTAAGTGTTCACGGAGAAAAAAAATCAGTATTCTACGATTTGCTGATGACATTGTCTTGTTAATAGCAGAAAGGGCTCAGGATATTGAGAAGTTACTGAATGGTATGAACAAAATACTGAAGGAAGATTTCGGACTGAATATAAATCAAAGCAAGACCAAAGTGATGAAATGTAGCAGAAATGATACCGATACTAGTAGATTAAATATAAAAATAGGATCAGATGCAATAGGACAAGTAAGTGAAGTCTGTTACTTGGGAAGTAAAATTACAACCGATGGCCGAAGCAGGAATGATGTTAAAAGCAGAATAGCACTAGTAAAAAGAGCCTTCATGAAAAAGAGAAACCTTTCAGTTTCAAATATTGATCTAGGAGTTAGAAAGAACTTTTCAAAACTCTTTGTGTGGAGCACAGCACTTTATGGTAGCGAAACATGGACTTTAGGATTTAGGAACACCGGAAATAAAGAAAATTGAAGCATTTGAAATGTGGTGCTACAGAAGAATGCTGAAAATTAAGTGGACAGACAAAGTAAGAAATGAACGAGTTTTGGAAATGATTTGTGAGAAAAGAAGTTTGTGGAAGAAGCTTACGGAAAGAAGAGACAGGCTGGTAGGTCATATTTTGAGACGTTCTGGATTGGTTAATTTGTTAGTGGAGGAACAGTCGAAGGTACGAACTGTAGAGGAAGACAGAGATTAGAATATATGAAACAGATCTACATCTACATATATACTCTGCAATTCATAAAATTGTGGGTGGCAGAGGGTGCTCAGCACCAAAGCTAATCTCTTTGCTGTGCATTCCAATCCCTAATGGTACGAGGGAAAAAAGAATACATATAAGAATCAGTCCGGCACCTTATTTCTCTAATTTTATCTTTCCTGTCCTTCCGACTCAAATAGGTTCGTGGAAGAAGTATTTCACTACACTCAATAGTGAAAATGGGAGTACGCATGTTTACCAATAAGTTTAAACGAAACGTGTGTCGTCTATCTACCAGAGACTCCCAGCCTAGTCTACTAATCAGTTCTGTGACGCTTTCATAAGGACTGTAGCAAGCGGTTAAGAATCGAGCGGCTCTTCTCTGTACTTTCTCTATACTTTCGATCAACCCCTTACGAAACGGGTCCCAAATGGCACAACAATAATACAAATGTGGACGCACAAGGGATTTGTACGCTATCTCCTTTGTTTGTTCATTACAATTTTTTCAAGATTCGACCTATGAATCACAGCCTAGAATTTGCTCTACCTACTAACGAATTAATGTGTATGTCCCATTTCATGTTCCTTTGTACTGTTACTCCCAAATATTTCATAGAATCGACCATATCAATAACTGTATTATTTAACTCGTATTTATGAACAATTTGATTCTTTTTGTTAGTTATGCTCATTGTCTTGCACTTTTTTACAATTTAGAGTAAGTTGCCACTCAGCGCACCAAGCCAAAATAACATCTAGATCACGCTGAATTTCTAAGCAATCGGCCAAATTTCTTACTTCCCTATAAATAACCGCATCATCAGCAAACAGTCTAAAAAGGCTTTTCACTTTGTCTCCGAGATCGTTTATAAAAATTAAGAAAAGAATAATTGAGGACGTGGGTTGTAAGGCATATGTAGACATGAAGAAGTTAGCACAAGATTGCATCAAACCAGTCGAAAGACTGACGATAGCAAAACAATAATAAGACACGGGGAATAGAAAAACTTTCATCAAGGGGAGCAGATCAACCGACATGGTCTCCCCGGCACTAAACGCCATACGCTAAAAACCTCCGTCCCAGCCATTCGTATGCTAATATTGAGATGGCTCCAACTCTCTGTGTCGAAAAGTATGCGTTCTACAAACAAAAACATATTTGCACAATAGTTCAAGGGTTCACTTAAAAATCATTACAATTTATCTTTAACTAGTTATCATTCAATAAAAACTACTGGTTTTCCATGGTTTCCCCAAATCACTCCAGACAAATGCCGGGATGCTTTCTTTCAAAAGGCTGTGGCCGAATTTCTTCCCGTTCCTTGTCCCCATTCCTATCCCGCCTCTAATGACCTCGACGTCGACGAGGCGTAAAGCCATAAGCAAAAAAAAAAAAAAAAAAAAAAAAAAAAAAAAAAAAAAAAAAAAAAAAATGTAATGAGTGAAAAGCTAATGATTCCTCATAAGCTGAAAAAGTCTCACAATTACATCACCGTTACACGGGACTTGGAGATAATGCTCCGTTTCAGCTGTAAAAATGAGAAAACGAACATCATGCTGGCAAGCTAGAGTGGCTTTAATCAAGATACGGAGACCTGACAAAGTCATTATTCTGAACTTACCGAGATGCTTGAAAACATGTTGTATGTAATTACTGTGTTGATTGTAGTGTGTATAAACTTTCACTATCAACGCGGCTGAGGAACTTGTTCAGTGACTGCTCAATCGAAATCAACGAGAGAGTGTTATGAAGCCAGTGCAACTTCCTTTGCTAAAAGTTTAAACCTTAACTGTGAGATAGAAGCAAGAGTGTATAATGAAGGAAGGTGAATATTGCTGGCATGCTGCACTGATTCTCAGGTGTGCCTTCCATCTGTGTGTGTCTGAAGTTTCACTAGCAGGGAACCAAGCGATTCTTAGAAGTTGCGGGGTTGGCACTACCTGAAACCTCTGCAAGCGCTTGACTGACATTTCCGCATACCGCAGCGGCTCCATATGGTCTGGCACACCTTACTTTGTTTCCATGAACTATATCAAGTTTCTGTCTTTATTCCGACACCACAGATCGTGATAAAATATCACATACGGTCTTAAGTTAATTCTGTGAACAACTCTAAATGTTGATTACGTAAAGAGATAGGCCCTTACCGTTCTATCAATAACCTTTTTAAGATTCATAAACACTTTATTCGACCATTTATTTTCATACCGTATTTATTTCGTTCTTTATTTGTCCAGTTAATTTTCAGCATCACGTTTCAGATACTTCTTAACTCTATCTGGATCACACAGTGTTCCATTAATTCTGGTGGACCCTACATACAATTTCAGAAAACTTTAGTTCTAGATGAATGTTGAAGACTTTTTTATTGCTAATGTTAATATGTTTTTTCATGTGTTTCTTCTTTCTCGCGTCGTTTATAATTTTATTCTCTAAATAATAGAACTCACTTACTGCGTCAGTTCTAGTCGTCTCATTTGGACTTTTTTGCTATTTTTGTATCACTTAATGACATTGATTTGTCTATTCTTACTCTAACGTTATGTGCATTTCGTTCGGTTATTTCGTTGTACACACATCTGCTAATGGGACAAAATTGTAAAAAAATTGCAACATGTTTGCTTCTTGAATATTCATTCCATAAAGAAAGTTTTTTTGAAATTATCTTGTTTGGTTTCTCTACATACTGTAATGAAAGATTACAGCTTGTGATCACATGACCGTCACATCGTGGTTTTGCCTGATAGTTGTTATTATCTAGTCAGCGCCTGCCCTCAATGCTTAGATCCAGGACAAAATTCCTGAAATTCAAATAAACTGATTTGAAACGTACTCAAGCTACTTTAAATAAACCAATGAATCCAATATAATAATCTCTTCACTTACATTTCACGCTTTCCTTTAACAGCAGGCTCATGAGCCTTTTCTGACAATCTATTAGAAGATTCCACGTGTAATTCGTAAATTTTTCTCTTTAAATACTTTTCTGTGACGTTCACACGTTTAATGTTTCTTAAATATTCCCTAACAGTACCCAATGACACTTATTTCACTTATATGTTGCGCAATGATCAGTAACGCGTACCTTCAATAATTAAAGTTCTCCTTTGAAGTATACAATGGCCTACCTACCGCTTTATTTACTTTGGCTGATTCTTGTGTCGACTAACAGCTGGTTTATTCGCTTCCCTGACTTCTGACCGAAATCTGGATGGCCGGACGAGGATTCGAACAAGCGTCCTTCCAAGTACGAGACTAGAGCGTTGTCCCTCACCGGCCATGCTCGGTGACAATTGTTGAATTGTGGTCATCTTTAAAACATGGCCCTTATTTATACCTTCTATCTGTTTCCTCCATCTCATGCAATTTCTGTTGCGAATTTCATATTGAATTGTTGCCCTAAACCATTGATTCCCAACGGAGGCGGTAAGCGTTGAAGAGATCGATTTTTTTTTTTTTTTTTTTAATGTATTTACGTCTCTCAACAGCGAGGTCTTTAGAGACGGGAAAGGATGGGGGGCAAGGATGGGGGCAAGGAATGGGAAGGAATTCGGCCATGGCCTTTTGAAGGAAGCATCCCGGCATTTGCCTGGAGTGATTTGGGAAACCATGGAAAACCCAAATCTGGATGCCCGGACGGGGATCGAACCGCCGTCCTCCCGAATGCGAGGCGAGAACGCTATCCGTTACACCGCTACGCTCGGTGGAAGAGATCGACGAGGGCGTTGAGGTCCAACCACTGCTTTGCCGTATTATATTTGTATTTAAGGACTGAATGAAAGAAGTTTTTAACTGCATTCCTATGATCACCTGTAGCAAAAATAGGATTTAGCATAGTCCAAAATTTATTAGCTAAGAAAAGAAACAGGGTTTTAATCGGGGAACGGAGTGATTTAAGATTTCTAATAACAAATATGGAACCAAACATCGCAAAATTAGTGTCATTACACCGAGATCAGCTATTTTTTTCATAATATCTATTTGTTAATCAAACTGTGAACAATACACCAAATCTTTTAATAAAGTAAATTTAGAAACCTGTCCTTATCTAATCTTACTTGTCACTATCTCAAACAGTTCTGGAAGTCTTAAGTTAGTTGCACTGTCATGGCAATGTCTTCAATAGACTAGAAACGGTTTTCTTTCACGTTCATTTTGAGTTTACATAGAAGTCAGACGACGCATGCTTTTAGATCCGGCGAATAAGACGGATAAGGACGCACCGTAATGTTTTTGTTTGGCAGAAATTTTCGTAGCAGAAGCGATGTGTATCGTTGTCATGATGAAGGAGCAATGTTTAAATTTATCGTTACAGCAGAATCATAAGATATGGTGAACCTCAGAAATTTCACTAATAGTCAATCGTATGTCTGGTGGATTACAAACACACTTTCAGAGGTTGACAACTTACTCTACACCATTCATGCTGAACATCGATGCTAATGCGACTTTCACGCACGACAGTTTTGGACGTACGATAAAAAAGACATACGATACTTTCCCGTAGCGTTCATGCTTCCACACACGGCGATTGTTTGCCGTCTATTGAGCTCAGATCTCGTTTTGACGTCATGAAGCTCATAGCGTGTTGCAATGAATAAAGCAAAAATTATTGCATTATGGCTAATTCATCATGGAGAACAAGACGGAACCGTAATCGTCTCGTTTTTGGTGCATCCTATCAGTCAAAAAAGAAAGGAACCAGGTTTATTTTGCACGCTTTTTGAAGGGCTTAGGAATGACAAAAATATTTTTTTGTTCTTGCATATAAGTTCCTTCCTTTGACGAATTATATGACGAACTTTACGTTGCAAATGTATTACCAATCTAAATTCTGCATACAGTATCTGTTGTAACTAAAATAAAAGCTTACAAAAGTTTGGAATATCATATTTTCGTCTGTGATATTTGTTCCATCTTTTCTTCTTCTTCGCCACATTTTCCCAACATTCTGGGGTTGGCTGCATTTGACGAGTTTTTACTCATTGTTGGCAAGGTCAAATTTGGAGCTTTGGTTTTACGGCCGTATGTCCTTGCTGACACCAGGCATTTTATACCTACTGCCAGGTCGTACTACGTACTATACCCTGTTCACTCTGGACTGGCGGCTCAAGGTCATGTTCCCCTGTCCCCGCTCCTCACTTCACCACCCCTTCCCTTCTTGCCTCTCCATGCTGATCGCTGTGTCCAGGCGGGTGATTAGTATATTTCACCTACGCTTGTAGGGGTAGAGGCAGCGGAGAGGGGATAGAGCAAACTGACCTTGAACCACCACTGTTAACTGAACGCGCTATTATAGGGGGAAGTGAAGTGTTGGCATATGTCTGTAAAACGTGAAACTGTGTATGTGATAAGTATATTTTTGTTTGTGAAATGTGTGATTTATGAGGCGGAGATTGGAGATCGTTCCGGCCTTGTTGACTGCGGAAAACTACCTAAAAACCGCAGTCAGTACAATCGGAAAGTCGGGCCTTGGATCGTGCCCGGTCCCGTTGTACCACCCCTATCCAAAGTGCCGCGCCTCAGCGCGCACTGAGCCATACTGTCGTGTCTATTTTTTCTGTCTGATTATTTTTAATAAAGAAACGTTAACACTTATCAACCAGATAAATCAGCACTTTACTGCCAACATTTAAGTTTTTTTTTCCTACGACGTGCGGCGAAAATCCGTTGCGCGTGAAAGACTTCATTTGTTCACGTAGGCTACTGGCTTAAGACGGCATTTTTGCCATCCGGCATCCGGCCGCCGTCGATTGTAGAGGCGGTGGACGGCTGTTGAACGGCACGGTCACGGCGTTTTGCCGTCGCCGTGGCGTGTCATAGGGCCATACACTTATTCGCGTCATTAAAGCAGTGGTTCCAAATTAGTTTTTCCTGAGTACCGCTTCAAGGAAGAACTTAACCTCGCATACCCCTTGTAGCAGAAATGATAAATAAATGCGTTCATCCCAGTCGAATGCTTACTGTAATATAACCCACATGCAGTTTGTCTTATATTTTGTAAAGATGATAGTAATGATTGCGTAATTGTTTTCTTTCTCAATTATCGTAGTGATTACTGTAGCCAAGAGATACCACGCGTACCTCTTCAAGCAGCCTCACGTAACCCTGGGGGATCGCATGCGACTAATAGGGAACCGATGCAACGAATGTGAACGTACGATATTTTACCGTACTTCCAACACCGTGGTGTTTGAATTTGCCTAAGGCTCTTTTCACACTATACGGTTTTGACCGAACGGCAGTAACTCGAACGGTGCAAATCCGAAAGTACATAGTCGTTCACATTGTACGGTTTATGTGCAGCTTTTTTCTATCACAAGCTCCGTGTTGTTGAGTGGTGTGTTGTTTAATGTAATTATTTGTTTACGTTTCATTATAATCAATGTTATATCAGCGTTGAAGAAGTATATGTATATATATAATTTTTGTGAATTCTATACTGTACTATACTGTTCTATATTCTTGAAACAGGTTATAAGATTTTGGACATTTAAAGAAATGTACACAAATTAACTCAATACGCCTTTACTGAAGAATATAACACAACAGAATGAAATACACAGAAGACAACAAACATATTTTTAAGAAATAATGAAGTAATGCATAGTCAAACACCGATTACAATGGCTCGAGGGCATGACCGTACGATTGAAAATCGTCTAATGTGAAAGCGTGCATTTGGCCACGAACGACACTGAGTTAGCGGTCGTCATCCGACTGCCGTGTGTTGCAGTGACAGTGGACGGCTGTTACACGGCGACCGGGCGGCGTTTTGCCGTCGCCGTGTAATGTGAAAGAGCCCGCGGCTGTTCTTCACGCCACTGAAAGAATGTCGCCGTACGATTTTATGCCGTTCGGTGAAAACCGTATAGTCTGAAAAGAGCCTAAGTTGCACGCGTGTAGCTCTCCATTAAAATTCACTCTATCATTAAAATTCACTCTATTTGGAAATTCATCATTCCTCGTATGATCGTCGACTGTGGACACTTTTACCTCTTCATTTGTATAGAGACGGGAAATGATTTTATCTTTCTAAAGGCGCGTCCACACTATGCCATACGAGAAGGTAGGCAAGGTCATATAGCAAAGTCAACTAATAAAGGCATACGGCTCCCATTCAGTTTCACTGCAGTCACATAGGAAATGGCACCCACTAACAAAATGTTACCGATGAGGAACTGCTTGTTGCCGCCGCTGCAGTAATGATACTACAGGGCGTTCGCCGGGAAACGCAACCCACTGTTAGCGCTACAAGGAAGAAACTGCTCCCGGCGAGCGAGCGGTCAGCTTCCGGCATTGTTCGACCGTCGGCCGCGGACTATTTCATAATAATTACGCTTCATAAACTTATATGTGCTAAGCATTTAAATGTGACGTAATTCATTAGCTTACCTTATAAAAGATGCTGGAAGTGTTGACCCTCTTGTGTAATGCACATTTCACATCTTCTGAACATATTTCGAGACACACGCTGCCCTAACTGACTTAATGATTTTTTGGGTGACTGTTCTAGTCGAAAAGCGATATCGTCAATTTTCTCCTCTGTGAGAATACGGTTGACCGACAGTCTCTTTTTGTTAAAAAATGAACCCGTTTCTCTTACTTTTTTAACCAGACGCAGAATTGTTGATTTAGCTGGCAGTAAAGCGCCAGGAAATTCGCGACGAAATTTACTGCGACACTTTTTAAACGACTTCTTCTTCACATATGTATCGTAGAGAAATATTCTTTGTTGCAAACTGTAACGTACCATAATTTTACTCACACTCAAACACGGTACAGATTAGTAAGAGTATGAAGCCCCAAACCAGCCAAACCGCAAAGAAACGTTTGTTCACAACACTGATTAATAAGAGACTGAAGTCACAAACTAGCTACAATGCAAAGAAACCGTTCTTAACAATGTAAGGGTCCCATTATACTGCGTCACTGCACTGTTGGGGCAGCGGAGGTGTTAAACAGTGCGGTGATTCACGGTGCCGTGTGGCGGGAGCTGCTGGCTGGACTGCCCGAGCAAGTTGCCGACGGCAACAGACTGGGAGGGTAGCGTTTTCCGGCGAACGCCCTGTAGAAAGTGAATAGCGTCGTGAACCACGCAAATGATGTGTTTCTCCGAGGTAGAACCCGATATGAATCCAGTGACTTGATACATACTTTCTTAATGGACGATTCAGATGAGTCCAATCTCGAGTACAGAAGTGAAGGTGGAAGTAACTTTTTTGAATGTCGAATAGTGTTTTTGAGACTCCTCTCAATTTGATAGGGTTGAAAAACAGCAGGAGTGACACCATTTAGAAGAGCTATGCTAGCCAGTGAACGCTTAGCGCTTACACTGCCGTTTCTGGCAACAGGGGACTCACTTTTTAATCTTTATTGAAAATATCCAGCTAGATCCTTTATTTTTCTATTAATTTTTATCTTATCAACACCAAAACTAATTGCTATTTCCGTGAGCGTATCATGCCTTTTATTACGATCTTTATTTTCTTCTGATCTACAACTCCACGAAACATATTGAGTGCAGTAAAGCTCTATTAATGCACAGACTTTCTCGTTAGTTCACTCCATCCATGTCGACTGAAGCTCCCCCATGGCCAAGCGACAAGTCCCCAATACCTGCTCTCTTTAAAAATGACATGGCTTCCTTTAAAGTGGGCCGACACTAATTGGGTGAGATTCGTGGAAGGATAATTCCCAAACTATTCCACTGGCATTGTACGACAAAGGCGCGCAGTTACGGTTGCTGAAGGACCTATAACCATCTTGCTTACTGGAAGTCATAAAAGTTTCGGATGTAATTGAAACCACCGCCATCCGGATTTCGGTTTTCCATGATTTCCCCAAGTCACTCCAGGCAATTGCCGGGATGGTTCTTTTAAAAGGCCATTGCTGAATTGCTTCCCGTTTCTTGGGGGGGGGGGGGTGAAACAAGAAACCACCGCATACGGTGAGTTTCATTCTACCTTGAAATTAACTAAATTTCATATATCTGACAGCACATTTCAATATTTAATTACTGGATTGGGCAAATGTTTACCGTACACATAGCTTGCAATCATTTCGGTGTGTTTAAAATCGTCTTGAATTTGCCTTCTTCAGTATTTCTTTATTTGCGTATTTACATTACGAGTTTATTTCTTCTTGTTCCGTATAGGCTAGGGGTTCCCATACTTTTTCTTAGCATGCCCCCTTTCAGTCAAAAGTTCCCTCACCTCCCCCTCCCACCTCCATCAAAATTTTGTTATTAAAAAGGTCAATGTCTACTTCTCAGTACCGGCAGTGATGTTCAGAGGAAACTCAATGTTGTGTGAAGTTAGAATAAAGGTTTTCAACTCTAAAGGTGCGTTCCCACGGCGCGTTGTTTGGGAGGCCGCACCTCATTAGCCAAAGTGTACGTTTCAGCGCCCTGGCAGCCTCCCCGAATATGTGACAATCGCGCACAGCGACAATCGCGCACAACCGGGTCGTCTCTTGCTACCTGCTTTTAGCTGCCAATTAGTCACCACTTCAACAGCATGCTGAATTCTGGTCAGAGGAGTATATCACAAGGAAACCAAAAGGAGCCAAATAATCCTGACGAAGTGATCTTGGATGATGAATTGTTGAAGATGAGAGATGGAGGAAGTTTCCTTCTTACGGATGATATGGAAGGTGAAAGAATAATTGTTCTGAGCGGTGAAAAAGGCAAACAAAGTTTAAAATGACACGAACAATTCTTTATGGATGGTACTTTTAAAAGTGCCAGTAAACAGTTCTCCCAAATCTACACGATACATGTGGATTACGGCAGCACTGACGAAGAAACAAACATACATCCTGTGGTGTTTACACTCTTACCTGACAAAAAGAAGACTACTTATGTACGTATGTTTCGTGAAATTATCAAGGCTGTACCAGAATGGGCCCCTAAGACAGTGACTGTAGGTTTTGAAAGTGGTGCAGTATCTGCCCTCAAGGAAGTGCTTTCCTCAACGGAAGTAAAAGGCTGTTTTTTTTTCACATAAAAAAATGTATATGGAGAAAGGTTCAGGAGCTTGGACTAGCGCGTGAGTACAAAGAAAATGAACTTCGCCTCCATATTCGTATGTGTCCAGCTTTGGCTTTCGTTAAACCAGAAGATGTGACAGATGTTGGTTGGAGATCCAATCACAGGTTCCTAATAACTCAAAACTATTGAATGAAAAAATCCCAATTCACATGTGAAATTGTCACAAAAGACGTCATCGCACGACTAATGCTGTTGAAGGATGGAATAATAGGATTAACAATGTACTTGGCAGACCAAACCCGAAGCTTAGAGACGTGTTACTTTATTTGAAGAGGGAAGCCGAGTCTTCAGGTCTCATGTATATGAGATCTGAATTGATTCTTCAAGGAAACAGAAGAAAAACCACATACCAGAAGTTGGACGAAACAATTGTAAAAACTGTTGACAGATATGAAAAGAGCGGCGACATCAGATCATGTCTAGAGGCGTTGTCCTACAAGCACAAGCTTGAATAAATGTAGGTCTACTGTAAATAATAATCAATTATGACAAGTCTCTCTGGTTGATTTGGATAATTTCATTATTTTAAATAAATGTAAATAAGTAGTAAATATTTATTATGACGAAGCTTCTTGGATGATTTTAAACACTTTACTTACTTTTACTTTTCGACGGTGCGGGCCGGTATCGGGCTAGTGAACATGGAGAAGCGATAGGTAGATTGCGGAAATTTCTGGTCTTTTACGACCAAATTTTATTTTGATGTTACTGATTGACTTACAAAAGTGTCTTTCTTTTCTTCAACCTCACTTCCAGATTCATTAGATTTTCTTGAAGCAGACAAATCTAAGATTACATTTGTGTTTTACGATAGCAAAAATAAATTGTAGAGAAAAAGAGTACGATTGTTTTATTGTGTTTGAATATTTATTTTCCATTTCCTGTATATTCGGTCTGGTGACTCAGTGTTACGGCGCACGATTTGGGCACTGAAGGTCCGCGGTCCAAATCCCGGGCTCAGTTGTATGTAATTATTACAGGCCTTAAAATTGACGTTCACCTCTGATGATTTGTCAATACTGCGTTCCGTAAATTATAAAGTACACGGGAGAGGGGAGAGTGTGGCCCGACCTTTAAACTGTGCGCGATTGTCGCTGTGCGCGATTGTCACGACACCGCCTCCCCACCACCTTGCCTAGTGTCATCTTCACCGCCTGGCGATGGGTAGATGCGTACCGTCCGGGCCCACGGCCGGCTCCTTTGAAACCCGGCGCGGCCGGCCTTGTACTCGTCCGGCACTTCGCAACTTAAGAAGCGGCAAAGGAGACATAGTACTTCCGACGGTGCAGGGTTAGAGTATCGTTCACACGGGCGGCGAAGCAACCTCGCAGCCCCCGACTCCCCCCCCCCCCCTTTTCCTGATATAGTGTAGCATTCAGCCTACAGTAATATTATTATTCATTTGGTTACTAAATATTAAGAGTCAGGTTAATACGTAATGAATGTTTCATAATTTTCTATCTGCAGAAATTCTAAACATGCTTTTAGATTTACCATGTTATAATAGTTCAATAAAATATGTCCCAAATTGTAATAATATATACTTAAGTAAAAAATTAGGGGCATCTACGCGTAAATTAGCGGTTCGCAGTATTATTTTTGACAGTTTACCAGTTCTCGGGTTGAAAAAGGTTGAGAAACGCTGGTATAGGCCACCTAATGAACACTACTGTACATTTAACTGTTGCGTTTGAGGAGATCTTTGCTGTTTGTCCAATAATTAAGCATCATCTGATTGTGCTGCTCTTTACTTTGGCCAAAGGGCTCCTGTCTTGTTCTTTGGTGATTTCTCCGGGAACTTCATTTGATTAAGCATCCTCCTCAGAGATGTTAAGTCTTCTAAGTCTTTTACCGAGCGTGGTGGTGTAACGGATAGCGTTCTGGCCTCGCATTCGGGAGGACGGCGGTTCGAATCCCCGTCCGGGCATCCAGATTTGGGTTTTCCATGGTTTCGCCAAATCACTCCAGGTGAATGCCGGGATGCTTCCTTCAAAAAGGCCATGGCCGAATTCCTTCCCATTCCTTGCCCCCATCCTTTCCCGTCTCTAAAGACCACGTTGTTAAAAAGGGACGTTAAACTGTTACAAAAAAAAAAAAATCTAAGTCTGTTACTGTCCCCTCTGCCCAGTACTCGCAGATCCTTCTGGTTGCCACGGCGATTTGGTCTTTCTTTTCCGCCAGGATGTGGTAAGCTGGTTGGACAATCTGACAGGATGTATCCTGGAGACGATTCCTGACCACGCCCGTGATGTGTACACATTACCGGCAGAACTCCTGATTAGGTCGCCTTCTTTACTCCAGGGTTTCTTTATTTATGTTATTTACATTTTTTTTACAGAGTTGTTTATCTAAGAATGCGGCTTTTGTAGGCAGGATGTCCTCTTAATACAAGACAGTTGCTATTTTCCTCATACTGAATCTGTTGTTGTACGTGTGCCTAGTAGTAATTGTATTCGTGTGTGTTTTGTAGGAGTGGAACTAAGGCACGGAGAAAAACCGATCATGGCTACACGATTTCATGTTAAATCGATTTAAAAAAAATTATGTAAAATCGAAAATTGGACGGGCAGACCTGTTATGAAGTCCACTCCTTCCTTAGCCCATTTAGCTAAATAACCGTAGAGTAGTTTTGCTCCATATCGAACTGTATACAGTTAGAAATATTTTCCTGAATTGCTTCACTGTGAGTGGTAGTAAACGTTTTCTAATTTTAAGCTAACCGTAGGCTGTTCTTGCGATTCTCTTCTGATTTTATATGCAGTTTTCTATTGGATAATAGCCCTAAAGTTTGGGAGTTACATCATATGCAGGAGTGTCTTTTAATGCTTTCAGATGACCGAGAGTGGTGGTGTATCGGTTAGCGTTGTGTCCTCGCATTCGGGAATCTCCGTCCGGGCAACCAGATTTGGGTTTCCCATGGTTTCCCAAATCACTCCAGGCAAATGCCGGGATGCTTCCTTCAAAAGGCCATGGACGAATTCCTTCCCATTCCTTGCCCCCCCCCCCCCCATCCTTTCCCGTCTCTAAAGACCTCGCTGTTAAGAGACGTTAAGCAGAGAGAGAGAGAGAGAAAAAAAACTTTCAGGTGACTGAATCCGTACCGTTGCGAAAAAACTCTGATGTAAGCACTGTTCGTATTGTAACAGTATGAAAAGTCTGGTGACTCAGTGGTTAAGGAGTCAGTTGAAATCCCGGTCTCTGCTAGGATTTTCAAAAGACCTTTAAGCCAAAATTCACCTCTGGCACAGTTTGCTGAAGTACGATAGAGCGCTTTCTTGGTTCAGATTCCACGTTAAACTGTAGGTCCCCTATACGGGGTAGGATCACCGGGTTGCGTTAAGGCAGGTTACGATAGGGGCGGGATGAGCAGCCAATAAAAATCCTGGCACCAGGTCATTACGATTGCAAGGGTAGTTTTAGTAACAGTATTATTACTTGTTGCAAATAATTTGCATACCGTTCACCAGACGTTTCATTTAGAAGAACTTGCACGGCATAGACGCTCCTACTACTTCTGGTATTTCCCCTATGTCTCTAAAATGGAACAGCAAAAATTTACACTGACATTTTCTCCCTGTTTGTATGAAGTGGAACTGTAATGGATTTCAGCAGATAAATACAATAATCTACAGGATTTCATTAGTTATCGAAACACCAAAATTTTATCCAGTTGGCTCATGTGTGCATGGAGCTGTTAAAAACTTCGCTGTCATTGTTCCGGTATTTGGTTTTTCAAGTAGTGTATGCGATATTACAGTCCAACCCATCTTCTTAAAAGGTTACAGCTCTGAGTGTTTCTCTTTTGCTTTGTTTGTTTCGTTTGCCCTTATTCACTTCTCCGTTGCGTGTTGGTGATCAATGCTGCAGGATAGGTCGTGGCGAGCGCTTAGAGGCAGGTCCAGCTCAGCTTTAAAATAGCACCAGCGGCGCCTCTTACCTCACACTACAAATTCTGGAGGAGTTGGACGGTATGCAGCTAGATTTTCCTGTGGAAATTACGGTCAAACATAATCATAGCGACTGATAAGATTGAGGAGCTAGGTTGAAAGAGCTGGGTAGGCAAGAAATACCTGATTGTGTACTGGATGAAATATTAGGAGTAGTTTGAGGAAGGGAAGAGAGGATCGTGACCATGAATTGACGCTAGATTTCAGAAATGAGTAAATTTTTCATTTATAGGTAGAGGAGTCAGCGACTGGTATAAGTTAGCGAGGTAGATGCCCTAGCTTTAACCTCGAACTGTGAAAGAATTTAAAGTAAAAATTGAAGGACAGAATTAATATGTGTGTAGATAAATTTCCATCGCAGTTTATAATTATTTTTTCAAGCAATTGTAATGACATTAGTACTCATATTCGCATTGTATATCATTCGTCATAATGTTGCCTACTTATTTATCTTGAATCTCATGTTCTATATATTGGCGGAATTCATGTTTCAATGATCTGAAAGACCTTGGGGATTATTCCCCGTAGGTTTTTTTTTTTAATTTATTTTATTGGCCTTTTGTCCTGCCGACCATACAGCCATCTTCTAGTTTTACAATTCTTATATACATTTCAGGCTTGTTATCTTTACTTCCTTTTACAACGTGATGTTAAAGTTACACAATTCTTTGTAAGTTGACACATGTCTGTAGTTGTGATTTACATTTATATGATGTTTAACTATATTAATTAACTAAATGGCTCTTAATTATATTTCCCTAAATATCTATATTAATGCCGTTTGAGCTTTTATATATAATAGGAAGTATACTTCCTCTCTTATTGTTATATTTATACAGTTTAAACGATTTAAACAAGGTTGGATTGTACATAGTTATTTACATAATAGAGGAGCTTAATTCGGTTAATACAGAATATACACAAGAGTGGTGGTTTAGAATAAACATTGTTTGAATTGGCTTTACCGTGTTTTTCCCCTAATCTTTACTATTATTGTTTGCCTTGTTTCTTTTGTAATGAATATATTGATGTGAGGCTCTTGCATTGTAAATATCCTTATATTACACACTCATATGAGCTAACCGTCTTTATGGTTGCTTGCTACGTTTTATACAACACAATTTAATGTCCCCGTAGGTTAATCTATGGATCTCTGGGATGGTAAACAGACCGGAACATGGGATCGGTCGGTATCTCCATCTTTATGGCATTCGTAGTGATGTTCCGATACCATCAAAGTATCGATACCTACTTAAATGAGTAGTATTCAAATTGTTTTACGATGCATACTCATATGAGTACTGCAAAAGTATTGATACTTACTCATATCGATACTTTTTTAAATTAATGTCGAAATATAAAAATATACGTGATATGTTGCTAAATTATTTATTTTATTTGCCTAATATAATAAAATCAAATAACACTCAGTAAACATTTTTATTTATTTCTTAAAATTATAATAAAGCTCACATTGTAAGCAAATTTTGAAGGTTTTGTCTTTAAATATTTATTTATTATAGTTTTAACACTTTTAAACAATAATAGTCCGCTTTTGGAAGGTTTCTCAAAAAAGCAATTATTACAAATATTTTGGGGACAGCTTGTTTCTTTTGTTTGTCATTGTTTCACCCGCATTATAAAACAAACATTCACTCAATACTGACGTTGTTACAACAATAAGATACTGTTGTGCGTATTTATGCAGACAAGGAAATATAAGTTTCATTTCTTCCCATTCGGTAAATGGATTGCTTTTTGGAGACATTACAGTGTTTGACAAGTAGAGAGAGACTTTGTCACTACCGTGCGTTTTATTTTTCTTTGTGATGTTTCCAGAAGTGATATACCTGTGAAAAGCTAGCTGAAGCAGCTTCTTCTTCCGATTCACATGGGTTAATTAGTTGCTTATGAAACATATCGTTTAGTTTTTGTGTGGGGCTGCACGGTAGCTACCATTGGCCAGGTATAGCGAAATGCGCGCCAATTACAACTTTATTACAATGAAATAGGGACCTAAACAATCTCTTTGAGATTAGATTGCCTATTCTAAGACTGATTTCGTTTGATTTTCAATGCTACCAAATTGACGTCAGCGGGAAAATTAATTTCGCAGGCGCGACTGAGTGGCGCAGCAGGGATGATGCATTTAGAATTTAACACCAGGTGCGTTTCGATAAAAGTACTTTTCTTCCGATACCGAGTTTCGAACGAATTAATTCGAATACGAAAGTACTCCGTATCGAGTACTTGTACCGGATCGTCACTAGGCATTCGGCAACTAAGGCCATCATCGTAATTCTTCCAGTGAATCAGTTTCTCCAGAACGTTGTAACTTCCAAGTATGGACACCACAGGACGGACACGACATACAAACACACAACACATGCCCTCGAACCGGCCAGTACTCTAGCCCCTTCGCTACCGTGGCCGGCTGTCTCCCTTCTTGTGTCAAGAAACCACTTTAAATTTTTTTAAATATTTGGAACAAAGTATGGTCAAGGGTTATCATCTATACTGTGATTCCCAGTTTGCGATCTTATATTGGAGAGAACATGTGATAAGAATGTCGGATAGAATACCCAACCAGATTTGTGGCGCTATCGCTGTAATTGTAGGGATAGTCACTGCCACAGAATAATAATGTACTTTGGTCGTGGATTGTCCGTAGTTAGTGTTTACTAAGGGTGCATCCATTAATTACGTAAGGTGTTATTTCGGACCCTCACCCCCTCTGGTGAGATTTGGTCCCCCACCCCCTAAGATGACTTGATATTTTGACGGGACTCTCCCCCCCCCCCCCCCTGCTGATCGTCCTCTTAGTTTTTTTGAGACTTATTTTTTAGCTCTCCTGCTTCCGAGGGCGGTTATATCCTCCACAAAGGCGATATCCGCGTCGTTTCTAGCCCTTATACCCCCGTAAAATCGACATCCACTTCGTTTGTGGAGCGTTTTTTTTTTTTTTAGCTCTACTGTTCTTCAAAAATTCTTCAAAGATTTCGCTGGTCTCTCACCTCACGTAATTAATGGACGCCCCCTACTGGGCTAAAGCCTAAAGTTCTTAGCTTCTGCCGTAGACGGCGATGTTAGTATCAAACTACGAAACGTGAAATTTTTTTGTCTATCACTCTCCAAATACAAATGTAATTTCCTAGAGACTTTTGTAAATTTATTTGTCGTTACGACTTAGAATAATCGGTATCTCCAGATATGGCCGAGTACTTTACGGGTGTCTCGAAAGTAGTTTCGTATTTTGAAGTAGCGGCACAGGGAGTGGTTAGCGAGTGCGATTCCTGGAAATTCAGTCGTCATGTCTCGCTACATCGGGCAACTGAATGTTTAAATAAAAAAAAAAAGAGGCTTTACGCCTCGTCGACGGCTAAGGTCATTAGAGGTGGGATGGGAGTGGGGACAAGAAACGGGAAGGAATTCGGCCATGGCCTTTTTGAAGGAAGCATCCCGTCATTCGCCTGGAGTGATTTGGGGAAACCATGGAAAACCCAAATCTGGATGCCGGGACGGGGATTCGAACCCGCGTCCTCCAGAATGCGAGGCCAGAACGTTAACCGTTCACCCACCACGCTCGGTCCTGCAACAGAGTGCTTTCTGCGTTCGCGCGTTTCGTCAAAACAATAATTCTTTAGCTGCTGCTCAATGTTTGTACCGTGATCACTACAATTTGCACGATATTTTACTAGTGCTAGCAGTTCTTTGATTAAACATTGGATAAATACTTTCGAAGATACGGGTTCCACCACATCACCGAAAAATACAGGACGGCCAAGGACATCGAGAATCGTTGAAAACGTGGACCGTGTTCAAGAATATGTGCATGATAATCTACTTGAATCCATATGGAAGAAATCTTCACAATTAGCCATACATCGCTCGACATTGCACCGTACCTTCAAGAAACAAGATCCAGTTATTGAAGAGCTAAAAGAAGGTGACAAAATTTATCGACTTAATAGTTGTCAGAACACGACACACCACAAACACTTTAACAGTTGAACTGTATAGCACAAGTAGAATTACTGCAAGTAAAATGCAGTGTACGAATGCTACTACTGTAATAGGAACCTTGAGCGGTGAGCTGAGCCGGCTGTTCAGAGGTGAAATAGTCACTCCAGACCAGGTGTAACATCTCTCATCCCGGACGTTCCACTTTATTTTATTTCAATTGCAATGGGGCCTACACGCTCCGATGATTATGTCCCTACTCTCCTAGTTTGAGAGCTGGTAAATATTTTTGGTTTGGAACTTGAAAATTTGTATAACACCTCCTTCGCAATGTCTATGCACAAAATCAAAGACCTGGCCGATGGGCAAAGCGGCATCAACTATGCAAAACCTTACTTTCCCTCAAAATTGAGTTTAACAAATATCGAAAAAATGCATTTGAGGCACGCTGAGACTTGCACAGAATAATACTTACACCCAGAATTATTATTATTATTATTATTATTTGCGCGCTATCTCCTAAATTCCTGCCGTCACAACAATATCATTAACACAGCAGTTGGACTGTGATAATTTTACGTGCAGACGTCAAAGTTTCCACTAGAATTTATTGTTTAACATTTTTTTTTTTTTTTTTTTTCTGTCGTCAGTCTTTAGACTGGTTTGATGCAATCCTCCATCCCTTCCTATCCTGTGCTAACCTCTTCATTTCTACATACCCCTTACAACCCACGTCCTCAATTATCTGCTTCATATATTCTAATCTCTGTCTTCCTCTACAGTTCTTACCTTCCACTGTTCCCTCCACTAACAAATTAACCAATCCAGCATGTCTCAGAATATGACCTACCAGCCTGTCTCTTCTTCCTGTAAGCTTCTTCCATAAACTTCTTTTCTCACCCATCATTTCCAAAACTCGTTCATTTCTTACTTTGTCTGTCCGCCTAATTTTCAGCATTCTTCTGTAGCACCACATTTCAAATGCTTCAAGTTTCTTTCTTTCCGGTGTTCCTAAAGTCCATGTTTCGCTACCGTAAAGTGCTGTGCTCCACACATAGGGTTTTAAAAAGTTCTTTGTAATTCCTAGATCAATATTTGAAACTAAAAGGTTTCTCTTTTTCATGAAGGCTCTTTTTGCTAGTGCTATTCTGCTTTTAACATCATTCCTGCTTCGCCCATCGGTTGTAATTTTGCTTCCCAAGTAACAGAACTCACCCATGTGACAATTAACTCACCAGATGAAGGCAGCGGAGGTGACTGCCGAAACGTCGTGTCTAGAAGATCTTAACCGGCAGAAGACCCGTGAAGAATTCCAGAACTCACCCACTTCTCCTATTGCATCTGATCCTATTTTTATATTTAATCTGATAGTATTAGTATCATTTCTGCTACATTTCATCACTTTTGTCTTACTTTGATTTATATTCAGTCCAAAATCTTCCTTCAGTATTTTGTTCATGCCATTCAATAACTTCTCAATATCGTCAGCCCTCTCTGCTAACAAGACAATGTCATCAGCAAATCGTAGCATACTGATTTTTTCTCCCTGAAAACTTATGCCACATGGAAATTTTTCTTTGACTTTCTTCATTGCTTCTTCTACATACAAGTTGAATATTAACGGGGATAGACTACAACCTTGTCTCACACCCTTTTTAACTGATGCATGTCTCTCGTGATTCTCTACTTTTATTACAGCCACTTGATTCTTATATAGTTTATAGAGTATTCTTCTATCTCGATACTTTAGACCTGACTTCTTTAAAATTTTGAACATCTTGTCCCACCTAACATTATCAAAAGCTTTTTCTAAATCAACAAATGCCATAAAAGTATCTTTGTTTTTCTTGATCCACCCTTCAAGTATTAATCTTAAAGACAGAATTGCTTCCCTTGTACCGCGATTTTTCCTAAACCCAAACTGATCTTCACCTACTATCTCTTCTACTACCCTTTCCATCCTTCTGTATAATATTCTGGTCAGTAATTTTGAAGCATGTGATGTTAGACTAATGGTGCGATAATTCTCACATTTGTCGGCTTGTGCTTTCTTTGGAAGTGTGAAGATGATATTTTTATTAAAATCAGTTGGAATTTCTCCTGTTTCATAACTTTTTGATATCAGCTTGAATAATCTTTCGATTCCTTCCTCTCCTAGGGTTTTAAGAAGTTCTGCAGGGATCTCATCAATTCCAGCTGCCTTATTTGCTTTCAAGTCATTCAGAGCTTTATTAAATTCTGTCCTCAAAACAGGATCTCCTAAGTCATCAATGTCGACATCGCCTTCCTTTTCCAATACACTATTGTTCAAGTGTTCCCCAGCATACAGTTTCTCAATGTATTCCTTCCATCTGTTAGCTCTATCTTCTGACCTTAAAAGAGGTTTCCCATCGGCAGCTTTAATGTTCATACCTCTTTTCTTCATTTCTCCAAAATTCTGTTTGATCTTTCTATATGCAACATCTACTTTTCCTGCGACCATTTCCTTTCCTACTTCTTCACACTTTTCTTGTAGCCATTTTTCTTTTGCTATTTTGCATTTCCTATTTATTTGATTTCTAAATTGCCTGTACTGCTCTCTTCCTGCTTCATCCTGAGCCTTTTTGTACCTTCTCCTCTGATCCATCAGCTGCAAAATTTCTTCTGTGATCCAAGGTTTTCGGGCAGCTTGTTCCCTAAAGCCTAATGTTTCTTTACCAGCTTTCATTATTTCGGTCTTTAATGCATTCCATTCGTCCTCGGTTGAGCTCCTTTCACTGTTACTTCTTAGACCTAAGTCTACCATTTCGGCAAATTTTTCTCTTGTGCTAGATTGTTTCAGTTTATTCACTTCCAGTCTGTTCTGCTTATGCTGCTTCCTTATTCGCTTGAATTTCAGCCTGCACTTCATTATTATCAAATTATGGTCCGAGTCTATGTCTGCTCCTGGATACGCTTTACAGTCTAGAACTTGATTCCTGAATCTCTGTTTGACCATGATATAATCTAGCTGATATCTGCCTGTATCCCCAGGACGTTTCCAGGTGTATATTCTTCTTTCATGGTTTTTAAACAGTGTGTTCGCCACTACTAGCTTATATCTTTCACAAAATTCTAGCAACCTGCTTCCTCGCTCATTTCTTTCTCCTAGACCAAAACTTCCTACAGTATTGCCCTCTTTTCCTTCTCCCACTATTGCATTCCAATCACCCATGATTATTAGATTTTCCTCCCCTTTCACATATTGGATTAATTCATCGATTTCAGCGTATATTTTTTCTATTTCTTCGTCATCTTCCTGTGACGTTGGCATATATACTTGTACTAATGTGGTTGGGACGGGCTTAGTTTCTAACCTCATCAAAATAATCCTGTCACTTAACTGTTCATAATAACTCACCCGTTTCCCTACTTTCTTGTTCATTACAAATCCTACACCAGTGACTCCATTGACAGCTTGTGTGCTAATTATCCTGTGTTCCCCAGACCAGCAATCCTGTGCGTCCGTCCATTTAATCTCACTAATCCCAACAACATCTAACCTAAGTTGTTCCATCTCCCTTTTTAAGTTTTCTAACCTACCTGCCCTATTCAGACTTCTAACATTCCACGCTCCGACTCGTAGAATGTTTCTATCCATTCTGATGACTCCTCCCTGAGCAGTCCCCACCCGGAGATCCGATTGGGGGACTATTTTACCTCCGGAATATTTTACCCAGGAAGAAGCCATCATGATATATGTAATTTGAGAGGATTACATGTCCTCGGGATACCCTTTGGGTCTTTAATGCAGTGGTTTCCCGTTGCCTTCTGCATCCCCATGCCGTTGATCATTTCTGATTCATCCGCCTTTAGGGGCAGTTTCCAACCCCAAGGGCAAGAGGGTGCCCTGAACCGCTCCCCGCTCTTCCGCCCTCCTTTCGGAGGCCGTTGGCAAGCAGTGGGTGATTCCTTATACCGGGAATCTTTCAGTCGCCAGAGCCTCGTCCGTGCAAACAGGGTGCACCACGTGAAGGAGAGGTTGACATTTGGTTGGAAAAGACTAGTATAGTCTCTCCCAAACCCTTACACCCCGTTTAACATTATATGCTTTCATTTCCGACAGCAATTGATTGGTTCTCTCGCTATCTCAATTGTGTCTCAATTTGAGCTCAGATAAGATCAGGGAAATATGATACCGTGCTGATGTCTTAGCAATTCTTTCATTCCTCCTGCCGGTAGGGATTTGAATGAACACATGTGATCCAATTTTTGGTTAAAGTCTCCACAACTGCAGAATAAAGAATTAGATACAATTTTAATCTTGACAAATCCTTCAAGTCCTGTTATTGAAGCCATCTGCCCAGCGTTTTAATTTCTCATACATCGTAACTGGAAACGTATTTCAGCTTTACTGCTGATTTAGTGTTTTTTCGCTAGAGTTGTGGTTTTATATTACTTTTACTAATGAACGGGAAAGATATCTATCGTGGCTTTCTTTACCTTCAATTGTTGTGTTTTATGGGTACCATACAAAATCGAAAATTTAATTGCTGTTTCGTCCAAAATGTGAGTGCAGTGATTTTGGTGTACCATCTACACCAGTTTGTACCGTTAGAAACCTTTTTTCTATTAATATACTAAAGAAACCCTGCGTTTTGTATTTCAGGCATTTAATGATTTTGTTTTCAGTTTGATATACGATTTCAGAGACAGTTATTGAGGGAAAAAAAGGAAGGGAGTCCCCGTCCCATTAAATCCAGTTTCAGTCACGAATGATATGGCTTCTTTAGAGTCATAGAAATCTCATGAATTCTTAACCTTTTAATCACCACAACTGCAAGCACTTATTCTAAGGGGGAGGGAGGGGGGAGAGCGCTAACTCTTATGTATGGTAAGCGTATGTTTTTGTTAGTGAAATTTGTCGTTTATGAAGCGGAAGTTGGAGACCATCCCAACATTAGCCTAGGTCAGTGATTCTAGGCAGAATATTAAAAAATTAATTCCAATTGAATTAAAGATAGCATAACAATTAATAAATTAGTAAAAACGTTCATATGAAATAAATACTATACTCGAATTGCACTGCTTGGCATAAAAAGTGAAGCGCCCAGTGAGGGAGTAGGAAATGAAATGAAACTTTAGTGTTTGAGAGGTTATGTGATTTTATTTCAGTGATTACGAAATCGATTTAAATTTACAAAGAACTTGGCAGTATGGGTCCTCTTATTAGTATGACGTTGCACCACCTCTGGCCTGGATTTTTTTTTTTTTTTTTTTTTTTTTGTAACTGCTTTAGGTCTCTTTCTAACATCGAGGTCTTTTAGAGACGAGAAAGGATGGGGGGCAAGGATGGGGGCAAGGAATGGGAAGGAATTCGGCCATGGCCTTTTGAAGGAAGCATCCCGGCATTTGCATGGAGTGATTTGGGGAAACCATGGAAAACCCAAATCTGGATGCCCGGACGGGGATTCGAACCGCCGTCCTCCCGAATGCGAGGCGAGAACGCTAACCGTTACACCGCCCCGCTCGGATGCAGGCCCTGATTCGGTTGGAAGGCCTCTCCTGAGGCAAGCTGGACCACAACTATTTTAACTGGTTCCTAATATCCTGGATACTGGCCAGTACCGGATCTAGAGGGGGACACCAGGTAAACCGGGGCATTTTCCCCGGGCGTCAACTTCATGGGGGTGCAAAATTATTTGGTGGCACCATTTTTTTAGAGCTTTACTTCTGCCCCTGGCCGCAAAAATCATGTTTTGAAGGGGCGGCAATCTCAGAGTTTTTTTGCCTGGCTCGGAAAATTCCTAGATCCGCCACTGATACTGGCACTGGTACAGAGTTGACTTCCGAACTGGTCCCACACATGTCCTATCGGGGGCAGAAGTGGGGATCTTGCTGGCCACGGGAGTACCTCAACATCACGCAGACAGTTCATAGAGACACGTGTATGTGGGTAATTCGAAACTCTGACAACCGGCGGCCGAACTATCCTTCGGGGTCTCGCGGCCAACAATGCCATACGCCCTTTTACTGTGGATCTGGTCATCTAGAGTTCCTATTTTCATGGGTGAATTTGGGGATGGTTCCTCCTTCAAAGGCAAGATGGATTTCCTAAACGCTCTTTCCACACACTCCCCGCTCTAATGGCCTAGCCCTATAACGAGCCGTAGGGCCCTAGCTTCTTTCGTTTTCTTTTCTTTTTTAAAACAAAACAAGAAAGATTAATTATAAAAATTATATTTTTATAAAATGTGATGCATAGAAGAAATGAATCAACGTTGGCTTGAGATTAATAGTTATTCTTAGTGAAATTACATACAGAGCTATTCCGAATCAAGTAATTTAGAAGGAAAATATGCGATCCATGCACCAATGAGATAGCAGAAAATTCCATACTTTAATCTAAGTTGTTCTGGCCGCAGCTTTTAATCTACAGAAAGGATGTTATTAGTATTCACCGACAACTAGTCGTCACATTCTGCACAGTGGCAACATTGTTTCTCCGTCGTGAAATACAGTCACCGAGTAAAACAATGTAACGGCTTTAACGTTGATCTAAGCCAACTGCTAACAAAATTTTCACTAAAATGCGAGTTAATTTTTCTTTTTTTATATATAGATGTTAACGAATTTTTCTACTTAGGAAGTAAAATTTCAACCGATGGTCGGAGCAGGAATGATGTTAAAAGCAGAATAGCACTAGCAAAAAGAGCTTTCACGAAAAAGAGAAATCTTTTAGTTTCAAATTCAGTAAGGCCCCAAAGGAGTGTTTTAGAACCTACCTGAGGAATAAATACCATAATTTCAAGTCAACAAAGGACAACCGTTGAAGAGATGTGGCATCGTTTTATACATATAGTCAGGGAAGGCATGGAAATACATATACCAAAGCGGACAATAAAGGGAGAGGATGATCCACCGTGGTACACATGCGAAGTCAAAAGATTACTCAAAAAACAAAGGAAAATACACGCACGCTCAAGAAGGAAGGGGTGTCTCAGCGATGTAGTAACCTTAGTTGATTTAAGAGGACGTATTAAGAATGAAATGCGCGAGGCCTTTAACGATTTTCACTCCAACTCTCTCTCTAAGAGTCTCACAGAAAACCCAAAGAAATTTTGGTCGTATGTACGAAAAGTTAATTGTACCAACAGCAATATTCCAGCACTAATTCGTGAAGGTTCCGAGGTTAATGAAAGCCGCGATAAAGCTAACGTACTAAATACTGTATTCAAAAATTCATTTACAAATGAACATAAGGATAGTATTCCCGTTTTCCCACGCCGTGGCGAGTCGGTGATGGAATCATTACGAATAGATACTGCAGGTATCGTTAAGCAATTAGAGCTCCTGAAGTAGGGGAAAGCACCGGGCCCGGATGGAATTCCAGTAAGAGTATTTTCAGAGTATGCTGCAGAAATCGGGCCATTTCTGTCTGATATATTCAGTAAATCATTAGAAGAGCGAAAAGTACCTTCAGACTGGAAAATCGCGCAAGTAACTCCAATTTTCAAAAAAGGTGATCGAAGTGATCCTGGGAACTATCGTCCCATATCTATAACATCTGTTTGTAGTAGAGTTATGGAGCATATTATATGCTCGAACATTAAGAATTTTCTAGATTATAATAATTTGCTTACAACAAATCAACATGGATTTCGGAAGAAAAGATCATGTGAAACACAGCTGGCCCTATTTACACACGACGTAAATGAAAATTATCGATACAGGTTCACAAGTAGATGCAATTTTTTTTAGATTTCCAGAAAGCCTTTGACTCTGTGCCACACAACCGCCCTTTTAGCGAAGCTTCGAGCGTACGGTATATCGGATCAGCTTTGTGAATGGATAAAGGATTTTCTAACTGGTCGGTCGCAGTATGTTGTCGTTGAAGGAGAAAGTTCTTCTAATCTAGATGTTACATCGGGTGTACCTCAAGGAAGTGTAATAGGACCACTTCTTTTCTTAATTTTTATAAACGATCTCGGAGACAAAGTGAAAAGCCTTTTTAGATTGTTTGCTGATGATGCGATTATTTATAGGGAAGTAAGAACTTTGGCCGATTGCTTAGAAATTCAGCGCGATCTGGATGTTATTTTGGCTTGGTGCGCTGAGTGGCAACTTACTCTAAACTGTAAAAAGTGCAAGACAATGAGCATAACTAACAAAAAGAATCCGATTGTTCAGAAATACGAGTTAAACAATACAGTTATTGATATGGTCGATTCTATTAAATATTTGGGAGTAACAGTACAAAGGAACATGAAATGGGACATACACATTAATTCTTTAGTAGGTAGAGCAAATTCTAGGCTGCGATTCATAGGTAGAATCTTGAAAAATTGCAATGAACAAACAAAGGAGATAGCGTACAAATCTCTTGTGCGTCCACATTTGGATTATTGTTGTGCCATCTGGGACCCGTTTTCGTAAGGGATTGATCGAAAGTATAGAGAAAGTACAGAGAAGAGCCGCTCGATTCGTGACCGCTTGCTACAGTCCTTATGAAAGCGTCACAGAACGGATTAGTAGATTAGGTTGGGAGTCTCTGGTAGATAGACGAGCACCGTTTCGTTTAAACTTATTGGAAAACATGCGTACTCCAACTTTCACTCATGAGTGTAGTGAAATACTTCTTCCACCAACCTATTTGAGTCGGAAGGACAGGAAAGATAAAATTAGAGAAATAAGGTGCCGGAGTGATTCTTATATGAATTCTTTTTTTCCCCTCGTACCATTAGAGATTGGAATGCACAGCAAAGAGATTAGCTTTGGTGCTGAGCACCCTCTGCCACCCACAATTTTGTGAATTGCAGAGTATATATGTATGTAGATGTAGATGTAGATGAGATTAATCTAGGACTCAGAAAGAACTTTTTAAAACTCTATGTGTGGAGCATAGCACTTTATGGCAGCAAAGTAGGACTTTGGGAATACCAGAAAGAAGGAAAATTGAAGCATTTGAAATGTGATGCTATAGAAGGATGCTGAAGATTAAGTAGACAGATAATGTACGAAATGAACAGAGAATGGTAGACCATATTTTGAGACATGCAGGATTGGTTAACTTCGTAGTATAGGAAATAGTCGAAGGTAAGAACTGCAGAAGACGGCGGAGATTATATGATGCAGGTAATTGAGGACGTGGGTTGTAAGGGGTATATTGAGATGAAAAGGTTGGCACAAGTTGGGAAGGGATGGAGGATTACATCAAATCGGTCGAGAGACTGATGACAGCAAAATAATAATAATAATAATAATAATAAGAGTTGAGTATTTTACTCATCCTCGTACTGTTATTCCACAAGAATATTAGTTTTCAGTTTAACCATGTAGTTTTCTGTTTCCACGATTTCCCTAAAACATTAAAAGCGAAAGCGGTATCATTGCTTAATACAGATTGTCCCATTTCACTAAAATTGAATTATTTTGTAGTTGACATTGTTTTGTTTCAGTTATGTTTATTTGATGCAGCCGTGCTAGTGAGACCCACATCTGTCCGTTAGCACCCTCCCCCTCCCTCCTGCAAGCGGGGTTGCCAAGTAAACTTAGTGCCTGATTCCTTTTGTCCACCAAATGACCCTGTTTTCTTTTACTGTCCAAATTTCCGCGAAGTGATAGCTTAGCTTCTTTGTACTATGGGGTTCTGGTATTTTCTAATAAGGTTTATGTTTTCTGTCGTGAGAGTACAACGGAAGTATTGTATTATGAAAGTAATAAAACAGTTGTGTTTAGAGAAGGAAATCACAAGTGCTCTGGCAATAATAACTTAATAGCAGTCAATCGTCTATGTTTACTTTCCTGAGAAGTTAATGGGCTTTAAAAAAATAGCGACTTCCAAAAAAATTAAAGTTTTATGTAATAAACAAAGTACCTATAATCAACAGCTATTATTACTCTGGCTCCGTTGTTACAGGGAACTAACACTTGATGATTCGACTGTCACGTAAATTTGTCACTTAGCAAACCCAATAAAGAGGTAATTCTGGTATTACGAGTATATTGAGTGCCAAATGCCATTCATGAAGAATTACATAAATTAAGAGGATGGTCAAAAGCAAACGGATTTTATTTGTAAAGAAAAAGAACTGTAGCTATGTAAGGCGTATACATTTGGCAGTCATATGTTAATGTTGCACCGCTACAGACAAAAATTTATCTGTCAGTGACGTGTAACTTTTTTCGCCAATCTCATACCTTTAGACTTCTTTAACTGTACAAAGTGGAAACTCAAGACATCGCATAAACATTTGTTATTATTTCAGCTGTGTCATGCTTAAAGTCAAAACACTGCAAAATTTTAGCTCCTTTAATTTTTATATCTTCCCAGTTAAGAATTCTTTCGGCAAAGTACAGATATAAGATTCGCGAAAGTGTTTGCTATAATCACACTCTTGAAGCGCGTATGAGTATACTACGGCATTCTGCAAACTTTCTTTTCATTACAGCTCAGAATAATTATCTGTAGCCGTTGCCGAGAAATTTTGTCATACTTCTAAGTTCGCTAGATGGCTGTGACAGACATTTTCCAGTCCGAGCAAACGATTATCTTAGAATGATAATAATGGAACGTCCATAAACTACGTGGCTCGGTCAAAAAGGGGGGGAGGAGGGGTTGGCTGGTAGGCTTCGCTGCGCTACGTGGAGGGGTTTCCAAACCGGATATGTGAAAACTGCGACCAGTGAAATTTGCGGCCAACCTAAAATCTGCGAAATCTGCGGCCAATACCTCTTCTCTTTGTGTCATGCCGCGCCGTCCCTAATCACTCTAAACGCCCCTTTAGACGACCCGACCTGGTCTCACTAAATTGTGGCCTGGAAGTTATTATGTGAACAAATCATTTTACATTACACGCCCGAAACAGCCAAGTTAATTTCTATTTTTTTTTTTTTAATAGACACGCAAATGTTTCACAGGTTTCTTAGACTTAGACTTTTTTCGCACTCGTTACTGAAAGCTGAATTTTTTGCTGATCTGCAACACTGTTCGGAAAATCCAGTGCGGTACTAACTAGATCGGAGTGGCCGAGGTCGACTAGAGGCGGCCATACACGATCGCTCCATCCGTCCAAATGGAGCGATGTCACTCCATTATCGTGTCGTCTGTGGGGAAATTTGATGTGGATGACGTTAACCCACAACTGCTGATGGTAGAATATTTTTTCCTACACTAGTTTCTTATCTGCTTAACGTCTCTCTAACAGCGAGGTCTTTAGAGACGGGAAAGGATGGGGGGCAAGGAATGGGAAGGAATTCGGCCATGGCCTTTTGAAGGAAGCATCCCGGAATTTGCCTGCAGTGATTTGGGAAACCATGGAAAACCCAAATCTGGATGCCCGGACAGGGATTCGAACCACCGTCCTCCGAATGCGAAGCCTCCTGCACTAGTAATGTGAGGCAAAGGGAGATTTTGCATGAAATCTACTACGATTCTGTAAGTATTTGCCTCGTTATTACAATTCTTTTCTACGTCTTTTAAGCAAGAATAAAACTTGTATTTTAATAACAGTTATAAACTATAAAACATCTGTACTGTCAACCTGCTGTTTAGAAACATTGGCTACAAACGCAGCAATCCGTTCAGAGCGCCGGTGGGGCGGCTTTTAACAATACAACCAGTTTGATCCTATTCTATAATAAACATGCCGCTACAGCATTGTTGAGAATTCTGGCCGCAGATTTCACTGGCCGCAATTTTCACTGGCCGCAGTTTTCGCGACACCTTCCAAACCAGGCCACGTAGCTTCCATTCATATCATTTTTCACAATTAAAATGAGGTACAGAACACACAGCAGCATGTGAATATTTATTTCCCTTCATTTAATTATCTCCATATCTAATTTTCAATAGTTTGACAAGAGAAAACAGTACAAAATGTCTTCTGGAATCAAAAGGGAAAATAGCTACTTGCTACGTGGGAGGGGGTAGGGGGGTAAAGGCAAAAGCCAAGTCGGGATACGTGGGAGGAGGGGTGTGTAGAGGGGGGTTCACAGGAGGCCAAATGGAGCTACGTGATTTATGGACGCTCCTTAAGGGACCGAGTGTCTGGCATGAGGTTCGCTCTCTGGTCCGGTCATCCAGATTTCGGTTTCCCTTGCTTTTACGAAATCATTCGAGGCGAACGCCAGGATGCTTCCTTCGAAAGACCATGACCGACTTTCTTCCCTTTACTCGCCCACTCTTCTCTCGGCTTTAATGATCTCTATATCGACCAGACGTATAGCCTAAAAATAAAGAATTTCTTTAAATTTTCCTCTTCGAAAACTGTCGTTTTCACATAATAATCTGTGTCGAATTTGCTATACCTGCTGTATTACCAGAACTCTTAGCTAACGATGTTGATAAGGAATATGTCTTTTCAAGTTTTCAGTGATTTGTTACAATTGCAGGGCGAGATTTTATTGGAATGGAGTTTGGTAGGTGACTGCTTAAGGAGGTAAATATTGCTGACTGCAAATCACCGCACGAATTTTGAAATCCAGAGACGAAGTTAGTGTCACGTTAGCTTGTGTCTGATGCAGGGAAGAGGTAATAATCTCTTCTGACGCACATAATAATATAATTTTTTTTTTTTCACAGCCAGCGGCTCAATAGATATTCTAAGCCCCACTAATCCTTAACGGAAGGGCTTGGTTAACAGTATAGAGGAAGCACACTCTTGACTGCTTCCCACAACCCTTACGAAAGCGTCACAGAATTGATACATTGCGGATTGCCTGCCAGACAGACGACGTGGATTTCATATGAATTGGCTAGCACTTTCATTTACGAGTGCGAATAAACACTTCGTCCACAAAGGTAGTAGAAAAAGGTTTGAAAATTCTGCATTTGTTGAAGAGAGTTATGAGGGCATGTACGAGAGAAGTAAAGGAATTGGGTTACAAAACTTTGGTCAGACCATTGCTTGAATATGGTGGTGTTGTATGGGACCCACATTTTGGGTATCAAATACAGGATCTGGAGGGGGTTCAAGGAAGGGCTGCTAGATTTGTTTCTGGAAATTACCACAGAACGCAATCGGTAACAGATATGATACAGGAGCTGGAGTGGGATTCATTGGAGGATCGAAGGAGAGTGAAGAGAGCCATGGAGTGTACAAGGCCTATATTGGAGATGAAGCATGGAAAGATATTGGTGGGAAAATTAAGAGAGTTGCTTGGAAGGGTAAAGTTGACCATGACCACAAGTTGGCTCTTGATTTCAGGCATAAGGGTGTGGGAAAATTTTGTTTCATAGGAAAGGGTGTAAGGGATTGGAATAAATTGCCAAGAGAAGTGATGAGTTATTTACCAAAACACTGAAAGAATTTAAAGTAAAAATTAACAGAGGGCAAAAGTAGATTGGAAGAGGAAAGGAGAAAGACGGGTGTGTAGGGAGATTGCCACCGGGGCGTACGCTCCATCGCAATGTTATCAATCATTATTATTATTATTAAACCTATTTCGGTCTCAGTGACAGGAAAGAGAAGATGAGAGAAATAAGATGGCTTACTGATATTTGAATGAACTCTTTCTTCCCTTGTGCTATTCTGGAAATGAATGCACAATGTAGAGATTACTTTTGGTATTTAAGCACTCTCTGCTACCCACAATTTTGTGGATAGCAGATTATAGATGTAGAAATAGATCCCCATTCTGGAGATATGCATTCGATTCAAATTCACGCAATTTTGATTGCGTTATCAGATCCCCCACTTAGTACACTCAGTAGCTTCATAGAAAACTCAATGGCTTTCCCTGTTCAGACCGTTGGAGCCCACAACTGGATAGTGGCGGAGGTATAGAACCGCATTCCTCTCCATGAAATTGAAACTATAATGGAGTTTGTACATGCAGTATGAAGTGGTCCTGGGAACCTGTTGTTTTACAGGTCCTTGGTAGAAAAGAGGGATCTTGCCATTAGTTGTGAATCGTGCCTGGCTTAGAATATTTTTAAGTGGAATTATTTTGCTGTTTCATTTACAAGCTGAATATGTTCGTTACGGTTCTGTGATATTACGCTGACCTATGATTTGTTTGGAATGTGAAAGTGAACGTGCATTTAGCTCATTTTCGGTTCTGAAAAAGAAAACAGCTGCAAATCGGAAAAAAATCCAGGTACAGTTGAATATTCATTTTGACTACAGATTAATGAACATTATTTTACTTTCTAAGAATTTCAGTGCTTACTTGTCTCGAGATGTATGATTTGATGCTGAAATTTCTTTACTGGAATTTACCATCCATTTCATCTTCCGTGGGCTCATGATTCTAAGAACAACAATAAACATTTTGGTATTCAGTTGTACGAAAGACCTGGAATTTCGCTGCTTCGAAATTTTAGGTCGCGGGGATTGAGCAACATATTTTTTCTCTCTTGTGCGTAGATTCTAGTCAGCGTAAGTAACTCTTCCTTTCTGCAGCTACCAATATCTTTTGCTGGGTTGAGAACATGCTACAACCCTATGTTGAAGAAAGTTGGGTATTGTTATCGTACATTCGTGTATTGCTCGCCTCATGTAGTCATGCTGTAGCTCTAGATGTGCGATATCATTAATTTCTGTTGATAAAAATTTGTCTCTGCGTTCAAAGTTATGAAAATGTTGCTCAAGAGTTATGCCCTCTTCTCTTACTTACCTGTGTTTATTAAAATACAAAACCCCTTTCTCCCATAGAAGGTACACAGATTAATAAAAAACGCTGTTGGTGTTCAAAGGGGCGAGGCATAAAGCCCGTGGAACTTGGAATACGCCCTTTCTTGAACAAGTGAACACTACAGGGACAGGCCGCAGCGCGACCTGTTAGGGAACGTCCATAAACTACGTGGCTCGGCATAGGTGGAGGCGGAGGGGGTAGAAACCTACGCTGGGTTATGTGGGGGAGGGAGGGGGGTTCCAAGCCAAGCCACGTAGCTTTTCATTCATATCATTTGTCACAGTTAAAATACGCTACAAAACACACAACAGTAAGTGAATACGTATCTCCGTATGTAATTTACGATAGTCTGACAAGAGAAAACAGTACAAGATGTCTTCTGGAATCAGTAGGGAAAACAACTACGTGTCAGGCAGAGGGTTTAGAGGCAAAAGCCACGTCAGGCTACATGTGGAGAGGGGGGTTCACAGGAGGCCAAAATAGAGCTACGTAGTTTATGGACGCTCCCTTAGCGCCACGAGGAAAGATACGTTTCCTAGTTGTGTTTCGAAACATCTGTACCATATAATATGGTGTTCCTGTACTCCCAGATTTTACAAAAATTTGAAGCGAAATGAGATATACTTAAAAATTACAAAAGTGTAAATACGAAAGTTGTCATATCTGATGTGACAATTCGGCTCCATATCTACTTTTTACGAACGTGACTTACCACTGTTGTCTCTGTCTGTAGGAGCATTCAGCAAATCTCTTGTCCTTGGTTTTTTTTTTTTTTTTTTTTTTTTTTTTTTTTTTTTTTTTTTTTTTTTTTTTTACGTAATCAGGGGTGACAGAAACTAAGATTGTTTCGATACTTGTACGCCAAACAATATTAATGTTACTTGTACCGGATGTATATGAACAGAAAAAAAATGAAAGTTTCACATATTTACTGATGCTGTTAATAGCGTTATTAGTTATTGCCGCCAATTTCGTGACTTATTCACCATTCAACGTAGAAATAACTTTTAAATTGGAGATCGGGTTTTAGCGGCGGTATGTATTTGTGAGAGATTTAATATGAAATATAAAGGACCTTTATCTAAATTATTGAGACGGTTTAGCATTTAAAGTTTTGACCGCAAAATTTTGTACTGAACATAAAGCTTTTTTTATATAATTATTCGTTCGTTTACATCAAATTTGTTAAACGAGAATACGCTTAATTTCTTCTTCGAAATAAAACAGACTGGAAATAGTACAATAAATTACATTTTATTGTTAAAGTAGGAAGAAAATGATGTACAGAAGAGCAAAATCTTCATTTGAGGCGAGAATTATGCGCAGTAGTGCTTTATTCGAAATGAACGGCTACAATTAAAATCAATAAAAGCATCTTCCTTTGCCCGTTGTCTGTTGTAATTCACATCTGCGGCGCATCTGTGCATCGTTAGCACGTGAAATTTTTAAAATAATCAGTACATAAACAACTATTGGTCTCACTTGGCCAATAAATTTGGATTTTGTAATGTCTGTTGTCAATAGTTTAATTCACTCTTAAGCTATTTTAAAATAAAACTGCTATAACAATGCACATGAATTACCGCGGAAGAGAGGCTACTTCACAGTGTATAGGGAACATCGTTGGCAAAGTGCTTCATGCATGGGCTCAGGTTAGCGGATGGTGTTTTGAATGTTAACTGCATTGGAACGATAAAAATGGTAGCCATGCTGAAGTCAGGGATAAGGCGTTGTGTGTTTGATATTTACCATTGCGAAAAATAGGAGTGTAAATTGAGATTGAACTGAAGTGTGTGTGATTTTTTTTGTGCGTGTGTTTAGATGTGTTTTGTACAATCAGAGTTGTTTACAGAAATATCAGATGTATTCTCTCTGAAATGTTTGACATGGGTATCGTTTTGTTTCTTGACGGATTGACTTTTGTGGATTTCGCAAGTCTGCATAATAAATTATTATTCTTTGTTTTTCGCTATCAACGAGTGAAATTGCTTGTGCAATTTTATTGTCGCCTCAGTAATTTCTGCAGTGTTCTGTGTGTATCGCTGTTTACAGTCTTGTGGAAGTTATTTGAAGTGTTTGAAGCAAGTGTCACAGTATTTGTTTCCTCTTGGAAAAGTGGCAGAATTATAAACAAGTAAATGTTTCAGCCAGCAGATGTTTTTAACCGAGATTTGAGCTATTGCTGTAACAAGTTCGTTCTGTTTCAACCTCGTATTTGCCGCGACATCGCTGCACGTAAGCTTACTTTTTTAGACATTAATGTAATTATTTGAGCGTCTTGTTATAATGTTTATAAATACGTTTTTTTAACATGTTCGGTCGGTCTTATTCATTCTCTGTCTTATAACCTTGTAACAAAACTTTAAAAATTAACCATTTCTGACAGTAAGACCTTCCAATTTACAGACTATTTCTTTGGTTCTTACATTTACTTTACTGTTTCTTGTTATGTTGGCTATTTTTATTTAATGAATTGTTGGGAGGCTATCTTTACATATTTAATAGTTTATTTTAATGATTTACAAGGAAACTCACATTAAACATGATATTATTACTATGAAAATTATTTTGGAATGTTTAAACTATATCAGTATTTTATATTCATAACCAGAATGTATGTGAATTGATAGATATGTTTTATTTCTGGCAACTGGAAGGGTATTGTGAAAGATGCATTTCAGAGGGATGAATTTGTAATTCCTCTTTTTGCATTGCTGATTAGGTATTGTGTTTGCAAAAGTACTAATTTTTTGCTGTAAATGAAAGTAGCCAAAATGTAACATCATGCTCATTAACTCTGCCTACATAACAGTTGTTGTTATCTTCCGGTTGATACTTGGTTGTGGCCGGCTTCTGCAATTTGTCATAGTTCTTGCTTTGTACAAGGAATTGAGTGCTGTTGGGAAGATTTGTTTTAGTCATTCACATTTTTTCCATACAGTTCTCTATTTTGTTGCAATTGTTTCCTTAAATATATACTGTGGGGAGGAAACAACTACGCACTCTTGGAGATTTTTTAATGTATGAAGAACCAAGTTTTAACATACCGGTATGCTGAAGGTATAACAGTTGTGTTATAGTAACCGTTATACACTTTTCCTAATGTCATTTGGAAATATAGATAGAAATTGTGGTAGCAGCATTAGATACACCCTACTGAAATGTTTATTATTGCCACTGCACCATCATTTTTTGTCGATGGCTTCTCTCTTTCTGCGTTCTATATTCCATCAGGTACAACCTAGTATCAAACGTAGTAAATTTTCGAACAGTTGGGGAATAGAGTTAATATCATCTCTATTGCCTGAGCAGTTAGTTCATTGTCAGATCTTACAATGTAAAATGAAACTCAACAGGTAGTAATAGCTGTTTGTTTTGTAAGTCCACGAATGTTTTTAAGTGGGATGGATTTTTATATTGTTGGTCCATCTCCATAATTCAGATCTGGACATCATTTTATTTTGAATAAGTCTATTGTAGATATAACCATGCAGATTTGATTAAATGAAATTGCTTTTTACCAGGAAATATTATTTAACTCTGCATGTATATCCCTGATTTAAATTACTTTTTAACATGTTTGCATATTAATTAATCATGTCAATCAAACTTGGTGAATATACTAGTAGGTTTAATTGTGATCTGTGATCAGTATACTGTGTATCTGTTGTTGCAAATATTAATGCTTGGTAATATGATAAAGTAAATAAACTTTTGCTGTAATTATTGAGGCTGATTCCTTGATTAGATGAACAGAATAACTGTATCAATCACGGTTGTTAAAGGTACAGACATGGTATGTGAAAAATTATTTTATCCTGCATTCGATGAAAAAGTACTGCTAAAACTGATCGCATTTTGGGGATTACTGGAAATCGCGAGACCGCAAGGAATTGGCGTCGTACCACTACAGTTGTAAAATGCAGGACACCAGCCACTAGAAATACTTTCTGAAGTGGTTTTAATGGTGTAATGCTGGTCCAGGGTGTATTACAATCTAATTACTTTTTGAAAATAGTCTAGGGTGTATCAAAAATAATTATTGTGGTAAAATAATACGTTTTTCAGTTGACTACAGCAATATAATGACGTCATTTGAATAGTGTTGAGATGGGTGTAAAGGATATTACGTTAGTTGTGTGATCATGTATTCAAGATTCTAATTTACATGAAGTCTGGTACAAATGAGAAGTAGTAGAGTATCAACATGTGTCATGGGTAAAAGTTGAGTGGTGGTATGCAGAAAATAGAGGGTAGTGTATGGTTTCTTTGGCATTAGTGCATATATAAATACATTTTGAAAGTATTTTGATAAAAAACACCTATCTAAGTTCATGTTGTGTTTCTCCTTGCACAAGTAAGGACTTGGTGTGAAATTTATGCACTTCATCTGCTACAGTTTGCTTTCCATTCATCTAAACAAGTGCTTTGTCAATGCATATAATGGTAAGACTGATTGGCCAGGTATAGTTTTTGAAAATGTTCAGCATTATAAATGCATTCATTAAATTACATAACACCATGGTAGAAATGCAGTAGTTCACATGTAATCAACACAAGATAGTGGGTGGTGTGCTCTCCCTCTCTTTCAAATGTCTCTAGACTGGTTTGATGTAATCCTCCACCTCCTCTTTATCTCAGTATGCCCATTACAACGTACATATTTCGTTATCTGATTCATATAGTCTATTTTTATTTCTGCATCTCATATCTATAACTATCCCCTGTACTAACATATGAACCAATACCAACCACATGTCTTAAAATGTGCCCCAGTGTGGAGTATGTTTTTCCTGTGAGATTTGTCCATTGATTCCAGAGTGTTTATTTTGGTAATACCTTAGAACATAATACCACTAGGAATCAAGGTAGATGATATTTGTAATTTTACATAACAAGCAATCTCATAGGTGAAAAAAAGCTTCAGGCAAAGCTTTATTCATTTGCTCTCTAATTACTGTATGAGAATAATTGTGCCACTGATAATACAACGATATGTACTGTTCCAGATCCCCAAGACAGTTCTCACATGGCATCAAAGTGAATATACCTAATCCAATCTTTCAACTTTGCACAGAAATTTTATTTTGGCTGCTTGTATTCTTAGTTTATCTCTGCAGGATTGAATCCAGTTTTCACAACTATACAGCAGCAAATCTGTTGCCATGATCTTGTAAAAATTTAGCAAACTGTTTCCTATTTTTATAATACATTTTGAAATCTGTATAATTTGTTATATAAGTTGTAATCTTGGTCATAAGTTACGTCTAAACCCAGACAATTGAATCATGAAACCTGTTCTAATGGTTGATCATCAGTGATTATTTTTGTCCTGTCTGCAGTCTGTTAAATGTCACAATGTCTTTTGCTTTGAGATTTTCATATTGTAGTTGCTGCACGAATCCTCTAGTTGATGAACTGTTGGTCTACTGGAGATCGAAATTACAATACAACAACATCCACTGATTACGTCATAATACTGCTGTAGTCAGCCACAAAATGTATTAGTTTCAAGCAGTACTTCTGTTTTAATTCATCTTGGACCATTACTTTCAAGCAGAAATTAGGTTATAATACTTCCTGGACCAGCGTAATACCATTAAATATCTAGATGTGTCTTGCATTTTATTACTGCAGTATTATGATACCATTTCTTTGCAGAATCACAATCTACAGTAATCCCAGACTTCTCTTCCAAGGTTATTCTTAGTTGTTTACTTGCTCATCATGAATATGCCAAAAGCCTGTTCCAACTCCATTTTTTTAACTTTTTCATTTTTGCCAATAATGGTTTTATCATATGCAAACTATTTATGTATGGATTATGTTTCAGTCTGATACCTTTTATTTAAATGTTCCATTCTCGTATATTCTGTCTATATATACAGGAAGGTGCCCAAAACTGGACCCCCATTTTTTTTTTTTTTTTTTTTTTTTTTGCTTCTAAAAAACATAAATTAAAAAAATATGTTTTTAAAGCGGGAAGTAATTACTTAAGAATGTTATGAATCATTTAAATTCTGATTTCAAAAAATATTATTCAAAATCATTACCAAAAAAATATTTTTAAAAACCCTACAGTTTGGAGATACGAAAAATAGTTGCCTAAGCCCTCATAAAAATTAACGAAATAACACTGAACGAAATTAGAAAATTATATTAAATCACAGAAAACATTTTAAAATGAAATATAATAATTACAGGTTTCAGTTTTTAAAAAATATACAAATATAGCATATATGTAGTGTATATAAGACACAGAAAATACATACAAGAATTAAATAGTTTGGCGACAAAAATTGCAGATGTACTCATCCTTTTCAACCTCCACACGGGCCCAAACTAAACATATAATGCACATCGTCCAAATTTCCATTCTGAAACCTAAAGAAAAAATTTCCTGTCGCAAAATACGCACCAACCGTCATCATTTTTGGAAGGAGACACTCCAGGGAGATTCTCTAGTTCCAATGTTCCAGAGGTCATGCTCTTTACATCATCAGTGCTTGATTCTTTCACATTTTTTGCAAAATTAAGGCTCCTTTTTGCAAGATCTTTCTGGAGGATCTATAGCTGACCCAAGTTCCTGGCTGTGACTGTTTTTGCATCCTTCAACACGATTATGTTCTTGCTGTTGAGCTTCCTCGGGCGTAGACAAGATGACCGTAAAAATGCAAGCATTACATTCCATACTTTAAGCATAAAAAAATAAGGGTCCAGTTTAGCCAACTAGAGGAGGTCTGGTTTGTGCAACTATAGCCTGTATGTTGTTAATCCAATAGATTTTCAAACAAACCTCTCAACAAAATAGTTTAGCGATAAATATTAACATCAAACATTTTCATTTAAGGGTATATGTAGGTCGGAAGGCCTACCTGCCCATATCCAGGAGAAATTTTAAAAAATATGGCAGAAAAGGTTTGTCTACTGCCAAAGCTCATAATGGCAATTTAATGAACAAACAATGAAGTGGTCTACACGAGCATTCTGCTACTGAGTGCTAGAAGCCTGAACTACTATTTTCACTTGAACCTGTTAGAGTTCAAGAAAATGCAGAGGCAGGAGACCGGGGGTTCACGTTAGGTGGATGGGTCTGCTAGAGGGCACTTTCCTTTAATATTCTGTGTATATCTATGTTTATAAAGATGAATGTATGTTTGTTGGTTTGTTTGTCGTTCATACAAATCCACAGTTTTCATCCGATCTCGATGAAACTTTGCACACTTATGCTTTGAAACAAGGAGAAAAATACTGTCTACATTTGGTTGAAAAATTATCTGTATAAATAATACATGTTGTCTTATAATTTCGAAAAATTACTGAACAGCGATAGACAGATGCGTTGGATATGGAGGTCTCTGTACGATTTTTCCGTGTAGCAGTCAGGTAGCTCAGTGGTTAAAGTGCTTGCTTACTGATGTTTGGGTCATGGTCTCCAGTTCAAATCTACGTGGAAGCTAAGATTTTAAAAAAATTGTTTTTGATTGTAAGAGTCACGCCTGGGCCGTCAGTTATTCGGATTGAATGTTAAACTGTAGATATGACAAAGTTAGGGGTGCAATGCGAGGTAAATCATAGGTAGTCTTGCAATGCTGTAGGTGTACACTTTTTTACGTTATATTGATCTCTCAGGGGTGATTCGCAGTCAGTGTGTGTATGATCTGCAGTAGTAATACTATAAACGTGGAAGTAAGTCTCTGTCTTCTGTTAAGTTTTGACAACTAAATGCCTATACCGATATTGACCTGAAAATCTGTAGGGAGGACACGGGACCTTTTTTTCAGTATGATTAACAGTTGTAGTCACGAAATTATGAGAACTTATCGAATGGTGACAGAGAGTGGATGTGTGTGTTAGTCTGTAATGTTATGTCGCTTGCTCAAGCTATGCTTCTCGCGCATTTTGTTAGTGTATAATTTTTTTAATAAATTTCGTTTAGAGAAAAAACGTATTATTTGGTATAGATGTCGATTTTCTCTGTCCTTTTACTCTGTGTCTGCTTAAATGTTTCTGGCACCAGTTTATTTTAGCTTCATTTTTGACATGCCTTGCGGGCGTAAACTGGCCTACGTTGTAGCTCTAGCAGAGCACGAGCAGCTAAAGTTATTAGAACCCAAAAATCGGATGCTCATGCTAAAGAAAGATAAAAGTCCAGGCTGAAATAAAGCTGCCCTTAGTTAACACCTCCCGCCACCCCACATCCCCTAACATTCGTTTATTTTTCTGTTTTTAAATTCTCTTCAAGAGACAGGTTCAGTGGTAGAATGATATAGTGATGGCTTTCCGGTCATATTTTTCCGACTCGGTGTTGTTTGGGATCAATCCTTCGCTACCAAAAACTTTCTATATTCAATTCTGGCAAAGAAATTCTTAATCCACGCGTACGAAGTCGCGGGTATCAGCTAGTATTAAATAATGTTGGAGATGTATTTCAGCCCTGTTTCAAGCCTTCATTAGTTTTTAACGTTTGAAAGTTAGTCTCATCCAGTTTTCTACATATATTTGTATTTTTGTACAGACTTATAATTACCCTTAATAGATGACCCAGATAACATCTTTAGTTCATTACTGTCCATAGTTTCTTCCCATTTACCTGGTCAAAAGCTATTTCAAAATCAATAAAATTACTTTGAGGTTTTAGGTTGAATTCTATCTGTTTTTCTGTAACATGTTTTGGTATAAAAATATTGTCTAATCAATAGTTCATAAAACTGTTTTGTTCATCGGATGAAATAGAATCAGCTATTACATTAAGGCTTCTGTCAATAATTATAGAGTAGAGCTTATAGGTTGTGTTTAACAAGCTAATACCTCTGTAACTGTCACATTTAGTTCAGTCTCTCTTCTTTTTTTAAGCAGTTGGATGTCTTGTGCCATTTCCCTTTCTGCTGGGATTATGCCTTTCTGCCGGCATTCATTATGTAGTTGTAGTAATTGGGTGCAGAGACATGTATTTCTAAGTTTTGTAAGTTCCATGTTAATATTGTCGAGTCTTGATGCTCTTCTACATTTCACTGTCATATTACTTCTCTCAGTTAATACATTGTTATTGGGTGTATGGAATCATGTTTTGGTTCATTATCTCCTGAGTTTCTTCTTTTGGTTTTTTTGCATAAATTCAAGTTGTACCATTGTTCTATTTTTCTGGCAAGGTATTTAATTTCAGTCTTGCAGTTTATTTGTATATTATTCTTTATCATCACTTCAACTTTGTAGGTATTTTAGGAATGATCTTTCTTTCTCTGCTATTGCTTCTCCAAGCTCTTCATTTTATACTCTTATCACCTTCCTTTTTTCGGGCTTCTCTTCCCTAAAACTTTTGAAGGCAGCTTTCGTAACTCATTTCTTATATACTTACATTTCTCTTCTCATTGATGAATTTTACAAATCTGTCATGGTAAAGCTTTCTACTTCTTTCGCCTTCCAGTAGGTTTACTTTGAATGGTTCTTCAGTGTTTACTTTTTACTCCATCGTGCGAACAAATCGATAGTTGCTACCAGTAAGCAGTGATATGAGTCTCTGTCTATTCTCAGCCTTAATGTTAAATTCTTTTGTTTCCAATTACAACTTCTAGTCTGCTAAGATTGCAATACCACCACAGGCTCTATATTTTGGTCTATGGTGGAGTGAATCATATTGTAATTATGAAGCTCCTTAGGAAGTCGTAGTTATTAGTTTCTGCATACATTATTATTATATAATGGTAAAATATGAAACTTGGATTATTAAAACTGGCAGTGCTTAATTATTTAGAATAACTATGAGTTGTGCACACTATGCTTGAACTGTATTTTTGGACAAACTGTGTTGAATTTAGGTGGTGTGTAAATTAAAATTGTGTATATTAATTGAATCCTGCACTAGTATTCATTGATCCTTGTTTCAAGGAAGATCACAGTTAATAATTTTGATACTGAATAAAGAAATGTTGATGTGGGAAATGATATGATATAGACAACTACAGAAAAACAGTCAATCATGCTTGCTAAAGGTAGCTAGGTTATAATGACCAAAAACTAACATGATAATGATGATAGGGAAAATGCTTTTAGATAACAAAATGCAGAAGCATAATGAAAGTAGACTCAACACTTATCAAAGACAAGGGCAGTGAAAGGACACAAAAAAGATGAACACACATTACACAGTAGTAAACCTTATTCATGCGAATAGATGAGACACATGGTGATGAGATCGGATGTCTACACATCCGAATGTTGAAAGGGTAAATGCTTGTAGAAAATGAAAATTCTGTGGCAGTACATTGAATCTTTTTGAGATGGGACATGAAAATATAGGGAAGGTTCGGGAAAGTCTTGATCATGATGTTTTATCAGCTGTAGCTTATTTTAGATCATTACAAATTTAATACAGCAGTTAATTTGAGACAGTTTAGCAGTCTTCTTATACCACATATCTGTTGAGTAATATTACATTCCACTTTATGTCAGATTGCAGTGGTGTACCAGAACCAGGGGCGTAGCTACTACAGGGCTAGGCGGTGCAATGCACCGGGGCCCTCACGCTCAAGGGGACCCTAAGTGCAACTGAGGGGGCCCCCAAGAGCAGCTCAGAGGGCCTTCAGGGCAAATGGGCGACTTTTTTTTTTTAGCTCTGAGGGCCTTGTGAACCTAGATACCCTACTGCTCAGGGGGCCCCCAAGCTCAGCTCAGAGGGCCCCCAAGCTCTGTTCAGGGGGTCCCTACCAGCACCTTGGCAGAGCTAAAAAAAGGTTTCCCGTCTGGCCTGGGGGCCCAAAATAATTTTATTTTGCACCGGGCCCCTTGTTGACCTAACTACGCCACTGACCAGAACATTGAATTATGTAGGCCTTAGAGGTAGCAAAAATAATATTAGGGAAATAAAATTCCACACAACAGATCTAAAAAAAAAAAAAACCTACTCCTAGAATTAGGTGTTAGAATCAGTTTATAGGACTTAATATTGGTGCAGTACATCCTATGATGCCTGCAGTGCAGTGAACTTCAGAGTAACAATGTAGATTATGATTGATATTCATCTAGTATTTCTGTTACTACAGACTGTATGGGGCACGGTTATAAAGCACAGGTCAAAACAGGATTTGATGGTGAATAGTTTCAAATATTTAGATCAAATTGTTGGAAAAAATAATACCGTAATGTAAGAGCTACAAGCAATGTTAATAGAATGTCCAGCTATTCTTTTTGTGTGTGTGTTGGTTATAAGGGTTTGATAACTTTCTTGACATTGTTTTACATAAATCGAAGAGCGTCACTTTATTCAGATTGAGTAGGTGAATGAAATAGTTTTTGAAATACTATAGTAGGAGTTTCTTGATGAATCTGAGATCAGATGGATGTGGTGGTCTCTAAGGGAATGTAAGCGCACTGTAATGATCCATATGACACTTTTTATTATGTAAGTGGTAAAGATCAACTGTGTACATTATTTTGCTGCAGATGTAGGTATTAAACTTGCTTTTGAAAAATCAGTTGCATGCTAGGGTAATTGTTAGAAAAAAGTTTTTCCAGTCATTAAGTCGTATGTCCAACAACAGTTGTCAGTAAGCACTACAACCAAATAAAAGTCTTCAAACTGCTATTTTCCTACTGTCCTTTCACTGATGTGAGTTTAACAGTTGATGTCTTCACTGCCTACAGCTTTTGTTACTTGGTTTACTCTCTCTATTCTTTTTTATGTAAATACTGTGTTCTCTGTCTTGCTATTATGTCACTGATGTAGGGATGTAACGGATATCCGCATCTGCAGGTGCGAAACTTTCGCACGAAATCCTACATCAGCATCAAAATTTTTACTGCGGATGTAAAGCGGATGTTTTGTTTACATTGCAATATATATTATTATTTTCTCTTTATGCAAGATTCTGCCCATTGTTGCTTAGCTAACAAAGTGGTTGTTTTTTCTGAAGATCTTGCAATAAAAGTAACAATGAACTGAACGGTGTTGTTACTTAAGCAACGAATTTACAAGTTTGAACTTGCATGTAAAGTAAAGCGGCCTATTCACAGTCCAACTTATAGGACATCCGTAGGATGCGCTCACCCATTCACGCTAATAGGAGTGGTCCAACAAAATGTTTCAAGCAATCCTTTCCACTCATACTTACTCGAGGCACACCATGTGTCTTTACCACACACTGGTAGCATGTTTTCTCCAATAGCTTTAGCTTGATGGACAGCAAGGACCCTTCCTGGTTGCCTGGGAGTCCTACATGTAGTCCTGTAACCCTTTTCACGGCCCATCAAGAGCTCTTTATCGAAAATCAAATCATTGTAGGTCCTATAAGTTTTACTGTGGATGGGCCGTTTGAGTGGTGGGAGGGTGGGTGGTGAGCACGGAACCAAGCGTGCTGGTTGTGCGTTAACGCTTCGGCCTCTAATGATGAGGCGTATAGACATAATGCAAAAAAAAAAAAAACCGTGAACAATGGTGGTGTGCCCTTGTGTTTGAATTAGTCAAGCCATGAACTCCGCAAAGTTCGTATGACAAAGATTGGTTTTTAGATGCGTGCGTAGTTACGTTAATAATTTAATTCACTTGTGAAATCATCTCACGTTTGTTGTTGTTGAAAGATGAGGCAAAAATAAATCAATATGGAAGTATTATATGAAAAAAAGATACAACTTGGCATAAAATATATACTTATTTTGATTTTAAATTTAATTTTGATAAAATCTAAATAATAATAAATTTATTTTTCCACCACCACATCCACTTGCGCATAACATCTACATCCGTGGATGTCAAGCACTGGACATCCACATCTGCAAAGATGACCACTGTTACATCCCTATTTTTAACTCTCTTTTCATAATTGATTGCACTGAGTCTCATTTGGACATCAAAACTGCCAACTTCATGAATTATAAATCACATCATTTTACAAAAGATTTGATTTTTTTCCTTTTTGCAGTGTACAAAGATTATAAAAGGTTAACAAATGAAAACAACACACAATTTGGTACCAAAAAAGTGAATCTGTTGGAAAGGCTATTACTAAGAAGACTACCAAATAAACCAAAGGAAAATTTTAAAAAATACCAACACAAATGAAGGAAGTGAAAGAATTTGTATAACATTAATATACTTGAATGTTTAAGTATGGGAAATACACTTAACAAAATTACACATAGGCCACATGAAGAGCCATGAGATTATCCAAAAATAATCATATAATGACTTGCATGAGAAAATTACGAAGGAAGTACTGCAAAAGATTAATAACTGCGAATCTGGTTGAGAAGATAAAATAACTAGTGAATTGATACACGATACCAAAAGAAATAACCAATTCAGGTTATTAAAATGGAGATAATGATATCAGAATTCCAAATTTCAATAAAGGAGAAAATTATGTAAGCATTTACTTTCTTGGTATATGTTTCAAACTAATTACTGAAATAAGTACTTGAAAACTGTCTGAATCAATCATTCTCCAAGATGGACCACAGAGATTTTGACAAATTTGCAGTGTTTCATAATTTGACACCAAATTGAAAAGTGTTATCTGTAATTAACCAGCTTACTTCTGCTCTATGATTAATAAAGCAGAGCGGATTGTAACTTGGACATATTCTAGTGAAATAAAACATGCTCAGTACTCTTATATTTTTTGTCCAGAATATATACACAAATAACATTGACGTATCAGTCGGAGAATAAGCTAGATTTGTAACAAAAAATGCTAATTTGTTACACAATTGATGCTCGTTACAGAAATAATAGATTCGATATAATTACTGCCATTCCAGGAAAGCTAGTCATATAACAGATTTCATCTTAGAATACCAATTACAGAAACAAGGACTTTTATCTGTAAGGGATAATTAGGATTCAATTTTTGACCATATGACAAAATGTGAGGGGATGCTTAGGAATTGTAGTAAAAAGTAATAAAAACCTGTTAGATGTAGTACTGCAACAAGCATGTAATACTATAAACTTCTGAATGTTTTAACGTGATACAGTATGGTGGAAACCATTCGTGGGGATAGAGCCAAAAGTAAGATTATCTGTGGTATGTTTTATAGTAACTTATATGTTCAATATGAATGCTGAAACCACAAACAAACACATTCTTGAGACTACAGAAAACTTGAAAGAAGTTTTGTAATAAAACATTGCTTGTCAGAATTAAGATTCAGCAATACAAAATCCAGAAGAAAGAAATGACAAAGTTAAACAACAATAAACTGGAAAAAATTGCAATATTAAATAGGTTGTCATGAGAAAATGGAATGGTGTTCTAGGTTGTCTTACAAAAAGACGGAATGACATACTGGCAGAAACATAAGAAGTGGATACTTCTTAACATACTGCTCTTGATTGTTTTTTTTTTTTTTTTTTTTTTTTTAATTTTGCTGTCATGTGAGGGGAGAAATGTTAAACCATTGCATGTTTAATATTGTACCAGGCATTTGATTGCTAAATAAGCAATAATACTAGTTTTCTAAACAAAAATTAATTGCTTATACCAAACCAACACAAATTTTGGAAAAACAGCAGGCCTTATTGTCACGCAACATGGCGAAAGTTACTATGCAGATTTTTTATTATTATTATTTTCAGAAAGTCTTAACTCTTTACCGTACAGCTGTATTTTAGGGAATATTCAAGTGTACAGTGCATCGTATTAGATTTGTGAATAGGTACAAAATTTTCTAAGTGATCAGTTGTTGACAAAGAAGCCTATATTAATCTTGATGTTATATCATGCATCCCTTGAGTATATGTAATATTCAGTTATATGTATGACAAGGGACTGATTGACAGTATAGGGAAAGTACAGAGAAAAACTGCTCAATCTGTGACTGCTTGCTGCAGCCCTTATGAGAACATCACATGAACTGGGACTGTTTGGCAGATAGACAATGTAGGTTTCATTAGAATTTGTTAGCACTTTCATTTATGAGTACAATGAAATACTTCACCGCAATGTCAGAAAGATAAGGTGAAAGAAATAGAGTGCCATACTGATGTTTTTATGAGTTTTTTTGCCATTCACTATTCAAATTCACAGGATAGAGGTTATTTTTGTGTGAAATGAACCCTGGCTTGTAGAGTATAGCAGAGGATAATAATAGCACGTAATAAATAACACAATTTTGTGGATTGTAGAGTATAGCTGTTGATAATAGCATGTAATGAACAACAATAACAAATGAGAGCAACTTTCCCTTCAGCTCAGATTTTTTTTTCCTTTTTTGAATATTTGGGATGTATGTAATGAAGCTAATATTTTCATAGATTTAAAAATAGATATCTATTTGTGACTTAAAATCACATATGAATTGTATAGTTTAGTTAGTTTATTCTAACTTTTAAGTGGCAAACTTTTGTGTATTTAATATCTTTTCCCCTTTTTCCCCCCAGGAATGTGATGCCTTAGCAGTTTCTTTCCACACAATCAACAACAGAGCAATAATGGGTTAGATTAAATAATTTGTTAGCAGCAGTTAACTTTCACCCAACAATAGAACTCCGTTTCACATTAGACATTCTGATTGGGTTTGAATTGGTGACTGGATGCCAAAGAAAAAAAAAAAGTGTTTGAAGAATAATGATCAGTAAAATGGCTGTTCATGCCATTGTGTGCTTTTCATCGAAATAAAGTGGCGGCTGAAATGGATGATGGATCACAAAAGTTATTGGATGTAATTGAGTGAGTATATTCATATTTTTGTTGATCTTATAGAATGTATACATATTTTAGAATGTAGCAGTATAGTTTTTAGAATTCTGAAGAGAACAGTGAAGTAGCTTGCCCCTTATTGTGTAATGTGACTACTTTTGCTACATGGGGAAAAGTATTTAATATATTGTCTTGCACTTCTACTTCAGTGTTTAAGTCATTACTTTTTACTACCAAAAGTGCATTGTGCTTGCTTGGCAGTAAGGTGTCTGATTGGAGGTTAAGGAGTTCTCAGCTAGAATCCTGGTTTCAAATGGATTGTTTTACAGGACATTAAGCTAATGTTCACTTCCATTATACCTTTCATTCTGTATTTGTAGTATGCTAGGACTTCATGTGGTTTTGGACCTGTTTACCCAGTATGATTACCAGATTAGATTAAGCCATTACAGAGATGGAATATGTTCCAACTTCAAACACTTGTTAGCCTATTCAGTCATTAAGGCTTCATGACATTAAGTTTTCTTACAAAAGTGCAACCGCAAAACATCTGTACACATTGCTTTATGCTGCTAAATCACAATATTTTATTTCAAAATTCCATAAGAAAATAATTGGACTTTTTGCCTCATAGATTACATGTTTCACAAAAAAAATGTACCCTTATCGTACAGGACCTATATTACAAGTTTCTTATACAGATGGCGACACTTCATTTCCTGTACTATGATAATTCTCATGGCAGAGGTGGCAATGCAATTTCTGTACCATGCAGCCAAAAAACCTCCCGACAGGGTTTCCCAACAAAAAAAGGTATCAAATGATGAATGTTCCTGGAAGAATTCCGTACTGTTGAAGTATTGTGTTTGACGGTGATTTCATTTTGCACTAGGCTCGAATATGTTCCTCTTTCAAGTATTTCTTCTGATTCTACAAATGTGTATCATTGTTATATTAACTCCCAAATTGTAGTGATATTGAACTGTTATAGCTTCCATATTCTGCTTCTGTATCTCCAATTTTTAATACAAGTCTTTAGTTGAAACAAGCACTAGTAACATTACTGTCTACATACTTGAAAGTATGGCATTGGATTTGGAAGAAGTTTTAAATGGTACGTATATTACAGAAGTATCCTTAGAGTATCTGGGTAGCCATCAGATGGAGAAATATTTCAATTGTGGTCCAAACATTTGTAATTTTCTGGTTTTGGCTTGGAATATTGTGTTACTTGGTATATAATATTTTTTGGTGTTTTTTGTTGATACATGACAATGCTTCTAAAACCAGTTTTTAATTTTCTCAGTGAATGCATTTTTTATACATTTTATTTAATAACCAGTAGTGTTTTAATCTTCCATCATGACTTTGGCATTATACTTCTTCCTTCAGTTTGAACACATGATCACTGGCTGTTGTGCAGTTAATAAATTATAAATATATAATAAATGATGGATTTCCAGTGCAATGATTTTTCATTAGTTTATTTTTTTACCTAACATATTTCATTTCATTCTCTGAAGCACATGTATTATAATTGTCATTGTGGCATAAACTCCATCACCATAATAATACTTATGGCAAAATAATTTTTTCCCCTCTTCACTCAGCTGGGCATTCATATGTTTATCTGATGAAAACCATCATAATTATTGCCTATTTGTTTTCTATTGGACCAACAGAAGTTTTTCTCTCACAAATCTCGAAAGTGCAGTTTTGTTTACATATATATGACGGAAGTGATGTGAAATTCCCTTCCAAAAATATTGTAAAATGTTGATGGTAACATGTTATTTCTAATTCAGTATAATGATTGGTTCCACTAGTGCTTTAACATCTTTCAGCTGTTTAAAATTTTGTAGATGACTAGTTGGAACTTCAAAAGCATTTACCCACATACAAGCAGTGTTTTGTGATTTTTTAATGGCTGTGCGGAAGTAAAAACAGAAGTGGTTGTAAACAGAATAGATGTGGCATAATGAAATTTGAAACATTATTTTAATGATATGGAGAAGAGAGATTAACTTCAAAAGAACTGATGGGAGATATCTTGTAAGCTTAGAAGAAAAAGTGTACATATTGAATAGCTGCATGGAGGAAATATAGGATGGACAACTATGGTTCTAGTGTGATCGATGAAGATAGTTACTTATTTGGTTTCAAAAACAATTTCAGATGGCTTTGAAAAACATAAATTTAGAGAAAGCAGTAAAAGTAGAAAAGGTGCTTTCTTAACTAATTAAATCTGTAAAAGAGGCAATAAAAATTTTGTCACGTTGATGTTAGAATTTTACAATACATGAGATTCTGCCAGATTATCACAACAAATGATCTTTGCTGAAGAAATTGTTGATGAGTAGGAATTGTAATGTCATCTTGTCGTCATAAATTTCAAAATTGCTATTGACGATCATACACAAAACAATAGAAATTGGAAGAGAGGCTAGATAATCAATTTGTGTTTAATTTAAATTGAAATACTGGGGAAGTCTGGTTTTTCGAGTATTATTAGAAGGATGGGTCAAGAAAAATATGGATACATACTTTATTTGTATTCCTGAAAAGGGCTATTGATAGTATTATGATGAAAAATATTCTGACAGATCAAGATGATAGAAGTATTTGTAATCTATATAAGAGTCAGGCGGCTATTGTAAAAATATTATTATTCAACGTTTATTTGGAGAAAACTGTGGAATAAAAAGATTAATAGGACACACATATTATTGGAGAAAGAATCAGTGTGCTATTATTTGCTTTTGAAGTTTTAAAAGTGATGATGTAGCAAAATTACTGAATCATGTGAGCAGAAAATTAATTGATAGGAGGGTGGTCTGAAAAGTTTCCGACCTAACAAAGATAAAAGACATTTTTTCTGAATGTTTTATTTTTCAACATAGTCTCCTTGTAACTCTACACACTTCTCCCAGCGATGCTCCCATCTCTGTAACCTGTCCAAATAGTACTCTGTGTTTTTCTCTGCAAAATAATTGTTCACGTAGGTGATTGCCTCTTTATTTGACGAAAATCTCTGTCCTCCGAGATGAGGGAACAAAAAGAAGTCGCTTGGGGCTAGATCTGCTGAGTAAGGCGGTTGGTCAAGCAGTTCAAACCGTAATTTGTGAATTTTTGCCATGGCAACCGCTGAGGTGTGAGACAGCGTGTCTTGGTGAAACAGGATTTTCTTTTTCTGCAAATGTGGCTGTTTTTCCGCAAGTTCTGCCTTCAGCTTGTCAAGTAATGATGCGTAGTATGCTCCTGTAATGGTTTTTCCTTTTTGAAGGTAATCGATTAAATTAACTCCATGACTATCCCAAAAAACAGTCGCCAGCACTTTCCCAGCCGAAAAAAAAACCAGTTTTTGTGTTTTTTGGAGCCGGTTCCCCCTTTGCAGTCCACTGTTTGGACTGTATTTTTGTTTCAGGTGTATAATGGTGTATCCAAGTTTCATGTACAGTAATTAATCGGCACCAAAACTCGGCTTTATTGCACCAATAGAGCGTTGGAAATGTTAATTCGAACACGTTTTTGGTCTAATGTGTGCAAATGCGGCACCCAACGTGCAGACAGCTTTCTCATACCTAAATGTTGATTTAATATGTAACAAACATGTTCTTTTGAAATTTTCATAACCTCTGCTATCTCTCTCACTTTAATTCGGCGGTCGTCTAGCACTAATTGGTGAACTTTGGCGATGTTTTCGTCAGTAGTTGCAGTTTTTTGACGTCCTGAACGTTCATCGTCTCCCAAGCTCATACGGCCACATTTAAATTCAGCTGCCCAAAATTTCACTGTTGTAAGTGATGGTGCAGAGTCCCCATACACAGAATCCAACTCATCTTTGATTTGCGTATGCGTATTGCCTTTCAAAAACAAATATTTAATGACAGCTCAATACTCGATTTTGTCCATTTTCACAAAAACACTCACATAAACTCACTTAAATGACTGTTACATAACAACTGCACATCCAAAATGGCTGAAACTTTGGTGAGTAACTGTCAACAGATAAACAACTAAATTCACTAGCTTTCATTTACGAGTGCTGCCATCTTCACGTTGAGGTTGGAAACTTTTCAGACCACCCTCGTAAGTTTTTCTTAAATATTAACAAGGGATAAGCATAGTTTTAAATTCATTAGTGACAACAGTAAATAACAAAATTGAAACTGATTTGTTAATAGTGGTAAGGAAATACTGTTATGTAATATGTAAAATTACATACAATGGCTGAAGTAAGTTTGTTACCAAGATTAGGTAACACTATCATAAAGTATTCGTCAAGAAGGGAAACCTTTAATTATCGAGTAGTTACCAAGGAAGTAACTTTCGAAAACTATATATAGAGCACAGGGCTTCTGGTGAAGCGAAGTTAGGCTTTGTGAATGCTAGGAAGGAAGGATACTGAAGCAAATGAAATAAAATGCGGTATGCAGATATTCGCACAAGATAAGGTATGAAATAATGTTCCAGAGAAGGATTTCATTAAATTTTACAAATTGGATATATGTAGGTGGCTTATGTTTAAAGGTGGTCAGATTTAGTTAACTTGATAATAGAGTGAATAGTTGTAGGGAAGAAATACAAAAGGGAACAAAAATTAGGCTGTCTGAAGTTATAAGATTGTTACAATAGTCAAATCATGCTGGCAGAAAAAGTTACTAAAGAATTTTTGGCGTTGTCATTTTCAAATTACGGCATTTAATTTGAAGTATAACTGTTTTTATAACTATCTTAATTATAATGATATCAGCCATAACATCATTTTTTTTTTTTTTTTGTTTTTATTTTACTACCAAAATAATATATCTTTATAAGGCAAATAAAGTGCTCTTTTAATTTTCTAAAAGAGTCTATGTCCATCAGGAATACGCAAAGTACTTAACTATTGCTGAGGCCTTAAGGAATAATATAAGTAATATAGCTTGTCAGTTTCTGGATCCTGCAATAATACTAGGTGGTGACTTCAACTTTCTTTATATCGTCTGGACTAATTACATTTACATTACTGGTGGCAGGGATTAAACAGCCTGTGAAAGTATTCTTGGCCTTTTCTCAGATCTTCATCTTGAGCAGCTCGTTACTGAACTAACGCGCTGCTACAATAGTAACAAAAACATTTTAGATATTCTCATTTCAAATAGGCCTGAATTATTCAAGGACATTTCTACCACCAGGGGAATAACTGATGATAAAGCTGTAATTGCTTCAGTAAAATTAACAGCCGAGCGCTAAAAGAAAAAAGAGAGGATCATTTACAGATTCCAAAAGGCCCCAAAGGAGTGTTTTAGAACGTATTTGATGAATAATTACCTTACCTTTATAGAAGCAAGAAGCTCGGTTGTAGAGATGTGGCTTCAATTTATGCATATATTCGGGGAAGATATAGACTTACATATACCGAAATGGACAATCGGGGAAGGGAAAGATCCCCCATGGTATACATGTGAAGTTAAAAGGTTACTTAAAAAGCAAAGGAAGATACAAGCACACTCAAGAATGAAGATGTATAGGAGTGATTTAGAAAAGTTAGATGAGATAAGGGAACATGTTAAGAATGCGATGTGCGAGGCCTTTAAAGATTTTCATTGCAATTAATTTTCCAAGAGCCTCAACGAAAACCTAAAGAAATTTTGGTCGTAAGTAAAAAAAGTTAGTGGTAGTGACAACAATATGCCAGTTCTACTGCAAGACAGTCAGGAAGTTGATGACAGCTGCAACAAGGCTACCATATTTAACACCGAATTAAAAAATTCTTTCGCTGACAAAAACATTGAAAACGTTCCCACTTTTCCTTGGCAAGTATAATGTGATATGGATCCGGTACAAATTGATGGTTTAGGTATTATAAAGCAATTAAAGCTCCTGAAGTGGGGGAAACCGCTGGGTCCAAATGGTATACCAGTATGAGTATTTTCAGAATACGTGGAAGAAATAGAACCATTTCTCTCAGATATTTTCCATAAATCTTTAGAAGAGAGAAAAGAACCTTCTGACTGGAAAATAGCGCAAGTGATTCCTGTTTTCAAGAAAGGAGATCAGAGAGATCCTAGGAATTATTGACCCATATCTCTAACATCTGTTTGCAGTAGAATTCTGGAGCATGTCATATGCTCTAACGTTATGAAGTTTCTATATGAAAACGAGTTACTTAGATCAAACCAACACAGATTTCGGAAGAACCGATCGTGTGAAACGCAACTGACTCTATTTTCGCATGACGTAATGAAAGTTATTGATGCAGGATCACAAGTTGATGCTATTCTCTTGGACTTTCAGAAAGCTTTTGACTCTGTACCACACAACCAACTATTAGCGAAGATTCGAGCGTACGGTATATCTGATCAATTTGTGAATGGATACGCGATTTTCTAACTGGTCGGTCACAGTACGTCGTTGACGGGGAAGCCTCTTCTAAGCTAGATGTTACTTTGGGCATTCCTCAAGGAAGTGTAATAGGACCACTTCTTTTCCTAATTTTTATAAATGATATTGGTGACAATGTTAATTGCAGGTTGCGACTGTTTGCTAATGGTACACTTATCTATAGGGAAGTAAGGTGCTCTGACGATTGCTTAGAAATTCAGCATGACCTGGATGTTATTTCGGAATGGTGCCATAAATGGCAACTTGAACTTAACTGCAAAAAGTGCAAGGCAATGCAAATAAGTAACAAAAAGACTCCATTTGTTCACAAGTACAAAGTTAAAAATTCAGTTGTTGACACTGTTGATTCACTGAAGTATCTTGGCATAATAGTACAAAGCAACATGAAATGGGACTTGCACATAACTTCCATCGTAGGCAAAGCTAATTCTATATTATGATTCATAGGTCGTATTTTGAGAAGTTGTGAAGCTCATACAAAGGAAACAAAACACTAGTGCGTCTGCATTTGGATTGCTGTTGTGATGTTTGGGTTCCATATTGACACGTTAGAGAAACTACAGAGGAGAGCCGCTCGATTCGTGACTGTTAGTTACAGCCCTTACGAAAGAGTCACAGAGTTGATACATAGATTGTTCTGGGATTGTTTGGCAGACAGACGACGCCATTTGAATTTATTGGACAATATGCGAAATTCTTTTTTTTTTTTTTACCTGCTTAGTGTTAGGATGGGGGGCAAGGAATTGGAAGGAATTTGGCCATGGCCTTTTGAAGGAAGCATCCCGGCATTTGCCTGGAGTGATTTGGGTAACCATGGAAAACAAAAATCTGGATGCCCGGATGGGGATTCGAACCGCCGTCCTCCCGAATGCGAGGCCAGAAAGCTAACCGTTACACCACCACACTCAGTCGTGAAATTCTTTAGTTTATGAGTTCAATGAAATACTTCTTCCGTCAACCTATTTAGGTTGCAATGACAGGAGGAATAAGATGCTGTACTGATGCTTTTATGTATTCTTTCTTTCCACGTTCTGTTCTGAATTGGAATGCTTAGAATTAGGATTGGTGCTTAGCACCCTCTGCCCTCTCACAATAATTGTGAATTGCAAACTATAGATGTAGATGTGGAAGGATTTGTTTGCTTTCATTTGTGTCCATATTTCCTTTATATGCTTGGTGTGGACTTCTTTTCTCTCATCCAGTTCTTTTCTTGTGTCTTTCCAACCAATTTCTGCCCAGAAATGTATCTTTGGTTTACAAGCAGATACAGGAGGAGAGCTGAGGACATTAATAGGAAAACTGCCTGATCGCTGGGACAGTAAATGTACATATTAAGAGAAAGTAGTAGGTACGAATTAGAAGAGAATGACACAGGGTCAACTTGCCTTTAACAAATTAGAAACTATCTGCTGTGATGTTAAATGTAGTTCATTCGGCTTCAGGCATCTATGACCTGAAAAAAAGGATTTATGTAGCTGCTTAGTAATTATACTTACAGTAGAGTGCCATTTAACCAAACACATAGAAAGTGCTATGGTCACCCCCGTGCAGAATTGATGTCGCTTAGTAATCATTTGCACTCTATTGTGATTGAACACTTATGTCAAATTTTACACGTAAACTCACTATTTAAAATGCCTAAATGTAAACGTGCTGTCCTTTCTATGAAAGATAAATATAGGATTAATAAAAGGTCAGAGGAATGCTAATCTGCAACCAGGTTTTCTCACGAGTACAACGTTTGCAGGTTGACAATTATGGATATAAAGAAACAAAAGATGAGCATAACAGATTTTATATCCTACATTTTGCTACTGATGGATCAACAAGTCGTAAAACTATGAAGCTTCCCGTGAACATGGATCTAGACGATGCTGTTTACAAGTGGTTTACACAAAAAAGATTGCAATGAGAACCTATCTCTGGTCCTATTCTATGTGAAAAGCACTTCAATTTAATGAAAAACGTGAAGGGCTTTCAAATTTTCAAGCATGCACAGGCTGGTTAAAACGGTTTAAGTCAAGAGACGAGCATTCGTGAGCTTCAAACACGAGGAAAAAACTGTGTGATGATTATTTAGCAGCTGATAAACTAAAGATGTATTGAAGAAAGAAGATTATGCTCTGTACTACAATTGTTAATAACACTGATTTCTATTGCCATTTAGTAAAGGGTATTCTTATTAGGGAGAGTGCATAAACCACATAGCTCCATTTTGGCCTCCTGTGAACTCCCCCTTCCCCAGCCCTACGTGGCTTTTGCCTATCCCCCCCCCCCCCACGTAGCATGTAGCTTTTTTCCCTTTTGATTCCAGAAGACATTTTGTACTGTTTTCTCTTGTCAGATGATTGTAAATTATATACGAAGATTATTAACTGAGGGAAATAAATATTCACATGCTGTTGTGCGTTCTGTTCCTCATTTTAACTGTAATGTTATGAAAGGAAAGCTGTGTGGCCTGGCTCGGAACCCCCCCTCCCCCCATGTAGCCCAGCGTAGCTTTTGAGCCAACCCCTCCCTTCCCTGGCCCGAGCCACGTAGTTTGTGCACACTCCCTTATTATGAGTATGGTTTTTATTGATAAATTGGCTAATAAAAGTACACAGTTTGATTATCAGAATAAACCGGTCTTCCGAACACCTATGTCCCGCCAATTAGAAGCTCTACTGTAATTGTTTCTTAGAATGTTTTATGTCTACCATTTTTTTTTTTTTTTTTTTTTTTTTTTAAGGAAAATCACTCATTCAAGTAAGTTACAAAAGGTGAAATATGAATTTAATTGCAGCAAATGTATTTTGTTAAATTTTCAGACAGATTTTTTTTCTTACTATCACTAGACAGTGTAGCTGATGCTTTTGTTAAACTAAATAACCAAAATATGTTTCCCTTTCTCTAATATTCTCCTCAAATTTAATTAATTCTGTGTACTGCATTTTAGTTGGTGCAAATAAAATAATACGAACTCCTAAAAAGTGATCAAGTTGACATAAGGGTGCATTGGATTCTTTAACAAACTCTGAGCCCACTTCATTTCTTCATTATGTCAAGTGGGCAATTTAAAAACTTGCTATTTTTTTATTTTTAGCTATTCCGTAATTCAGAAATCGAGAAATATCATCTTGGAATTGACTATTAGTGTATAGCCAAATTGCATGGAGTGCAAGGGATAGTAGCTATAGCCAGAAATGTTGCTGTTCCCAAACCATTTAGTCATATTTTAATTTCGTTCCAATTGACCTTGGGCATCTGCTTGTTCAAAACTGAAGCTGTCCATGTATATATATATCTGAATTCTTCTGCAAACTGAAGATTGACATGCATTACACATTTTGAAGCAGTTTAATATCCATTACATACTTGTCTTTACAGCTAAGTGATCAAAGTTTTGTGAAGCCTAATGACTTTTACTTATTAGTTAGAATCCAAGCAGTAAATCTGACATTTGTACAAACCAACATATTTATCTTTGAAATATGAGTAAAAACTATTAAAAAAGATTAATAATAAGCTAGTTGGTTCATGAGATGTTTCTCAGTTTCTGTTTTAATAATGTTCATTGTTTATTCTATATATTTCCTTTGAAGTTGTATCTTTATTTCTGGAACACAGTTATGTAAAAGTTTCAGTAAATTTTGAAACAAAAGCATGCTTGAAACTACTGATTTTTATATTTAGGTTTTAAGATGCTTTTTACAACACATTGTAGTGACATAAATCAACTTTTTTGATATTGCCATCAGTAAAAGTATGACCATAGTTTGTTTTATTGTAGTTTTTCAGTAATTACTAACATATTTGCATATATGGGACAAAGATCTAATGCAGTTTGTGGTTGTGTATTAGCAGAACTAACTGAATATCAGAAATGCTAGTAGACTTCAGCACAAACTTTAGAGACTTTCAGTATACTTGTTGAGGGCAGGAGAACCTGCCATTATGTGCAGATTATTTCCCCCTCCATGTTCTGTATATACTCCACTTTAGGAATACGTAAAGTAGTGATTGAGATTTATTTTTTATAAACTCAAAAGTAATTCATTCTATACTGTCTGAGCCACAGGACACTTTTTAAATATACATTTCAGCCTACAATTAATTTGTTTTACACTAGTGAATTGACACATCTACTGTCATATTAATCTCCAAAAAGTTAATTTGTGTAGTAAATAATTGAATTTGTCTACTTGCAGAGCCCCTCTTCACAAGTGGTTGCAAGTTTTATGCGATTTCTTACAGCTACTGTGCAAATATCCTGCAGTTATTCCAGTCAATCAGAGTTTGATCTGAGTTCTTCAACTAATTTTTACTCCAGTCAGAAATCATTTTTCAGTCTCCTACTTAGCATTCACAAATGGAATTTCAGACTTTTCAAATCAATTTCCTCTTTATTAACTTATTGTGATACTTCTATTTTTCACATTATACTGCAAATATACCAGTCTACTGAATTGGTCAATTTTGTTTTCTTCACTCAGGCATCATAATATACTGCAAAATAATATATATTTTAGTCAGAAAATTGGACAGTTTCATTGCAAACCATTTGCATTTCTAAAGAGCGGTGCAACAAAAAAACAGCCAGTACATAAGGTGTAACACCAATTTATGATGAACACGTTATCAATACTAACAAGATTTAGTTTTTATGGAATTATTGAATTCACTTCCCAGTAAACAGGTAATAATTTTGTCAGTCTGTTGCTTGTATGTTTGTTTTCTTCTCTTCCTGAATCTGCTTTCCTAAACTAATATGGCATAAGCATGTAATAATAACCATTACTGTTGAAAGTTGGGTGTAAAGGTTTCCAATAGCTAGAGGTAGCTAGCTATATTTAACCACAACAGGGCATTACAGAAATAAGAGAAAGATCATCCATCAGCCGTTTTCAATTTCCATTTCAGAAGTTCATTGACAAGCTGGCAGATATTATGAAACAGTGGAGTCACAAAGAAAGACACCCTTCAGTATTTGCTGCCTTCATGCTCCACAGATTCCCCAAGTGACTTCATGTGGAATTTTCACCAGACGAAATGGATATCAGGCAGGTTTTTGCTGTGTTCTGTAGTTTTCCCTGTTCCTTACTATGCCTCTGTATCATGTTCACCTATACTCTCATGCCAGTGTCTAGTAACTCAAAATTGTTACCAACACTACAAAGGAAGTACTGCATTAGGGTTTCATGGCATGATTAAGGGCTGGAGCCCATGTGTTTGTATTCTTCTTTGTTTCATTAAAATTCACCTTCAGAATATTTTGATGCTTCATACATTTCTCTCTGCATTTCTTTCCTTTTCTTTTTCTTGCTGCTGGTTTTTGATCAGTAAATCAAACATGTTTTTATTACCTGGAGAAAAATTTCTCGATTCATTATTTATGAAAGTAAAGAAACCTTTTTAAATACAGCTGAACTTGTAATGGGAATACCTGTTTATGGTGGAATATAAAACAATAAAATTATGTTTCTTACAGTTTAAGTGTTTCATCTATTATGTGATGGGGACTTTAATTTTCATGCGGAAACTTTTCTGAAAATTATTATATTTTATTACCAAAACTGAATCTAATCATTTATGTTAGAGCACTTTGATTTTTGTTTTTGCTAAGAAATCTTGTTGCATTGAGTATATTGAACTTTTGAAAAAACTTTAGCCTTTCAAGATCTATGGTTACCATCATAATTTTGTTAGCATGATGATATAATTTTTGTTCCTGATGTAGAACCTTTAGTTTTTTCATTGCAATTCAGTTAATCCATGGACTTGCACACATAATGGTATGTTTCTTATCAACTGCCACTCACATTTATTCTGTGACTTTGATTGTAGTTTTGTTATACTGTATTTTCATTTTATGTAACTTTATTTTTAGGTACAGTGGAATAGGGGAGGGTCTTTAATTTTGTTTGGAGCTTTGAGATTTTGTGTTTGTAATGAGTTGTGGAAAATGGTAAAACGGAAAAGGCTTGAGAAATATAATAATTGTGTTTAAATGAAAGCAGTTTTTATCTGTTTTATACAAATAATTATATATCACTGTTTTTACCCCTCACATTTTTACTTCATTGTAGATATCTGCATGACAGAAAGTAGCTCTATACCTATGAAGTAGTTGTAAGTTTAGTATCCTCATTTTTAACTTCAGAGTACTCCAAGTGTACGAAATATTACATATGTAGTTTTCTTAATACTTTTATTTTTAGTCTAATAAGTGTATAATTTTATTTGTTTGAATATTGAAATTTTTTTGCAAATAAGATGCTGTTAATAGTGCTTGTTAAACTACTAAAATGGACTTGACTCTGATTGGAAATGGAATTGTTAATTATTTTCCATTTATATAAAAATATAACATAGATTTAACACACATTAGAGTCAGAGCTTTATCTAATTATATAACTGAATTTACAACGACGTTACTGTGAACACCTTAGCAGACTCAATATCCTTACAATGAAGTCTTCATGGGTGTACTGCCAAATGGTTTTGTAAAAAACATGATATTTTGACAGCCAACTCCACTGTCACCTTTAGGTTTGGATACATCTGTTCTGTTCAACAGTCAGTCCCAGTGCCACACTCCTCTTACATATTGTTGGTTCACTTGCTTCCGCACATTAGTGACCATCCCTTCCAACAATACAACCCACATGTGGTTATGTCCGACGCCTGCACCCAGAGCCAGTCAAAGGCCGGCATTACGCTGTAAAAGATCTTTGTCAAAGATCATTTATAAAAGATATTTTATCAAATATTTTACAGTGTAATGGGGCATATTTTATAAAAGATTTTTTTAATAAAATATAATACATTGGCATTACAGTTTATAAAAGATTTCACCCTCCTGCAAACGTAAACAAAGAAAATGGTGCAAGGCAAGCTACCAAAGTTGGTTAGGGCTGCCGAATCCACGAAAATCTTGATTTCTGAGTATGAACAGAAGGAAATGTTGTACAGTCAGAAACATGTAGACTATGAGATTAAGAATAAAAATGTGAACACTTACGCAAAGTTAATTAGTTCTATGAAAGAAAGCTGTACTGTCGAAGATGTAAGAAAATTAATGTGTTAAGTATTTGCCAGGTTTCTGGAATAATAGCAGACGGAATGCGCTGAGCAATTCGGGTGCTGTATTCCAGAATGGTGTAGATCTGCCACCAGCAATCGAGTACAACTCATTGCACATATAGCATAAAAATAAACACCCAATAGTATATATGGGGAAATAATTCCGATATAGAAATTAATGATAATATTGTGATAAGAATTTATTGGCCCTATACTTCAGCATCGACCATAATTTTTATAATGTGCCATTTTCTCACATTGCGCCTCTTTCACTAAACTTTAATGAACTCCTATCATATCAAGTCTCGCAATCCACAGTCTAACCCAGATATGTTATTGAACCATTAATGAAAGTGTCTAATGAAACTGTCATTCACTGTGCAAAAGTTGTACCACATCTTTTTTTATGAGAATTACTAATTAGTGTGGTAGTGCCACAAATTTTTAAACATTCTAATTTCCCTCTAAACATTGTATCCCTTTTAAATTTTTCTACAATTACTTGACAAAATTTTTCTGCGCTTGCTTGGTACATAACTCTTCAACTACCATCCACACATTTAAATCGTTAGGATTATCGGTTTATTTATTTTTCCTCCTATGAATTTTTTTGTTTAATGATAGAAGATTATAGTTTTGCTTTGTCAAACCTTGGCTTTTTACAGAACATTATTCAGTTTGCTGGTATTTAATACATTGTAAAACTAACTGTTGCCCCATATTTTTGTTCACAAGGCTCCCTTAAACCAATGATTTGGATAAGGACTGATTCTTCAAACTTCGCCCGAACCACAGGGCAGTGTGCCAAATAACAATAAATGCAGTACAGTTTACGTGTTTTTTGCCCGGAGTAGGAAGTAAACAAATAGCAAACACACTTCATGCAATTTCTTTGTAAGCAATACTTAAAGCTTTTATACTGGGAACAAAAAATGAATATTTTCAGATAGACAATGAGTGAGGAAACGAAGTATAACTGCTCAGATTTCTTTGCACGGAAATCACTTCGAGTTAGATTCCTTAGTTTGGAAGAAGCAAAATCGGAATACTGACTTCGTGTCTGATTCAACACAATGGGAGTCAGGCTGCGCTCGGAGAATTTACCGTCCGATTACTGGGATCAGTTTGGTCATCCACAGTGTTTATCAAAACATATCCCACCTCATTTTCATCAATTTTGGACAAAATGCTCTTGTGAGTATTGATTCTTTCCCAGCATATTGCTGATAATTCTTCCCAGGTGTTCTGCTGGATAAGTTTTTCTGCCATACATGATGTTTTGACAGCTTCCCCCGCTGTCTTCATCAGGTGAACTGGATTTTGGAGTTACTGCTGCGACGACATGTCACCGACGGTGTATGACTCGCAATTCTGGCTCATATAAATACCCTGCTGTCAGTGGATGCATATGAGGCCCACTACGGAAGCTGCTTTCCGCTGTTCTCCCATTGGTTGCTGCATCATCTGGGTCTCATACGAGGCCCATAGTGGACGGCTGCGTATCGGTCCTGTTTCAGCACGCATGTCTGTCACAATGCAGTTGCAGATCTTGGATGACGGTCTTCCATGCTTCGCTCAAGAAGAGAGCACCATCTCTGTTGATGTCATTCGTGCTCAATCTTACCTCCAGCGACTCTCTAATTATGGAATCCCAGAAATACACAGTCAGTGACGTGTCATCGCAGTAATAACTCCGACTTTCAGTTCACGTGATGAAGACTGTAGAAAAAGCTGCCGAAACATTGTGTATGGCAGAAGAACTTATCCGGCAGAAAACCCGTGAAATTTTTTTTATCGAAATGCTCTTGTCGACAGTTGCGTGCTTGATTTTGACACTATAATGGATCATACTCAGTGAACACGTCAACAGGAAAAAAATGACTTCTGGTGCCATAAATTAACTTCAGTAGACAGGTTTTATCTATGCTTCCAATAGTATGGACTGGCTACTTTTTGAGTGTAATAATTACTTGATTCTAAATAAAATAATGCTGCTCTTTTGTTGAATTGAACTTTCAAATAAGAAGTTACAGACTGGCATGTTACTATGTGGCCATTATTGAACCATTAATGAAAGTGTCTAATGAAACTGTCATTCACTGTGCAAATGTTATACCACATCTTGCTCAGCGAATTAAGAAATTCTACCACTAATTACTGGGATCATTTTGATCATCCAGTGTTTATCGAAACATATCCCACCTCATTTTCATAAATTTTGGACAAAATGCTCTTGTTGGCAACTGCTTGCTTGATTTTGGCTCTATAATGGATCTTGCTCAATGAACACATTGCCAGGAAAGAAAAAAGTATCTCCTAGTGCCATAAATTAACTTCAATAGAAAGCTTTTATTTACACTTCCTCTGGTATGGGCTGGCAGCTTTTAGAGTTACTTTATTCTGAATAAAATGTTGCTGCTCTTTTGTTGAATTGGACTTTGCTAGATGCAATAGTGGTAAATCTTTTGCCTGCAAGCAACATAGCTCTGTCAGTAGGCAGTAAACAATATCAAATTGGTACCATAGAACAATTAAATTTCTGTACTTATTTTTTATAAATTTCTCCACTTCTGTGATGCATCAAAATAAAACATACGTTATTTTACTCCTGGGAACATGGGCTGTACATTGTTTATAACTCCATTCAGTGTGTGAAACAGACAAAAAAAAAAAAAAAATCAAATGGTTGATTGCTTCTCTGTAGCTTATTAACAGTGTGTCAAAATTATTTTTTCAAAAATATCTTCAATTTACTTTTTTTTCATTTATGGTTTTACTATATTTATTGTTAGCCCTTACAAATAATGGCGATAGTTTGTGGTATTACACCTAGCTACCTTCTCGCCTCGCATTCGGGAGGACGGCGGTTTGAATCCCCGTCCGGGCATCCAGATTTGGGTTTTCCATGGTTTCCCCAAATCATTCCAGGTGAATGCCAGGATGCTTCCTTCAAAAGGCCATGGCCGATTTCCTTCCCATTCCTTGCCCCCATCCTTTCCCGTCTCTAAAGACCACGTTGTTAAAAAGGGACGTTAAACTGTTAAAAAACCTAGCTACCAAAGACTATATACTAAGTATGGTGACCTTATGCTTTAAAATTTCATCAGCACAAATGTAGCTATGTATCAAGACTAGATACATTGTACATATTATCCGTTGTTTGGTGTTATTCAGTAGTTTCCGTTAAGGCTGTATTAGATGCTATGTCCTTGTAGAGTAGAGTGAGTGGTTCATAATAGATATATGAACATAAAGTTACCATAACAATTCTTTAATGTTCTCTAGTTTATGCAGTGGAATTATTTACTTTGGGCAGACAACCACGAAAGAGGTGGAATGTGCAACCAAATTAAAACTGTTATAATGAGTCAAAATAATCACCAGGTACCTCAAAGCCAACCAGTTCTATATTCCTATAGTTTATCATTTATACTATATTTATTTAGTTCATACAAAGTAATGTAATCACTAAAAAAAATTAATTCCCAGTTTCTATTTTAAAAAAACGCATTCAGTTGCCGATGTGGCTGTTCTAATCATTTTCAGCTAAGTGTATGATATCTGATTCTGCTTCTTATTCAAAGTATACATCAAACTTGTTGTTGATGTTTTTGAAGCATATGTATGTCACTGTTATGATAGCTGGAAAAGTTGTTTGTATGAGGTGCAACAGCAAAGTATTTTTCCTGATTACTGTTTCATTCTTCTGCAGTAAATTTCACTGATAATCTTTGATTTGATCATATAATTTTATGCATCCTGGTCATGTTAACCTCTGTCTGGATGGCTGATGGCCTTCCCCTGCCTTCTTAATCTTCAAAATTAATTCTGCCTTTTAAAAACATTGTATAGTGATGAAAAATTTGAGCTCCTGATGTAACCGCTTTTCCAGTAGCTTATAATAAATTGTCATTGCATCCTCACTGACTTTGACACAAAAAGAAGTGGCATACAGTTGTGCAGTATTTCTTAATTCCATTTTCATAACAGAATTCAAAAACCTGTTTGCTTATGGCACCTGTTCTTGAAATAGAGAGATTGAACTAGTAGTGGTTGGAAGATCAATGTCAAAGATGGTATGTTTATGCTGGCTGTAGGGTTTCCACATCATGCACATAAAAGGGTATCGTTACTTTATTGTCACACATTATAGGAAATTTTAAAGAAATGGAATGTGCAATCCATTTTTTTTTTTTTACCTGAAAATGTGTTGAATGTAAGACATAAAATTTTACAATTACCAAATAAGCTGGTAGAATATTAAATTTTTGTCACCTAATTCCTTAAATATCTTTTCCACTGCATATTAGTTAATGTCAATTTCTTTGCTCAGAAAAATATTGTTAACATGAAAGGTGTTTTGAGTCTCATAGTATGGAAAAAGTCATTTGATGGTTACATTACAAGGGCAGTCTGATAATTACTTAACCTATAGAAGAAAAAACGAAAATTTTGGAAAAGTGGCGATTTAGTTCTTAACATAGTCTCCTTTTAGCTTGATACAGTTGACCCAGTGATGCTCAAACTTCTTTAACTCATCTGAAAATAAATTTTCTTGAGATCTGCAAAGTAGGCCTCCATGGAAATTCTGCACGGAGAGTGTCTTCTTCAAGTTTGGAAACAAAAAGAAGTCTCACGTGGCCAAATCTGGAGAATATGGTGGATGGGGCAGCAGTTCGTAGCCCAATTCAGCCGTGGCGATGGGGGATGGTGTGTTGTCATGGTGGAAGAGCACTTTTTTCTTCACCCAATGGGGCCATTTTTTCTGCAATTTGGTGTCGAATTGGCCCAATAATTCGGCATAGTAAAGCCCTGTGATCATTTTGCCCTTCTCCAGAAAGTAGGTGTAGATCACACCTTGTGAATCCCAGTAAACGGTGGCCATCACCTTTCCGGCCGATGGGACAGTCTTCGCCCTTTTTGGAGCACGTTCACTGGGTGAAGTCCACTGTTTTGACTGTTCCTTGATCTCTGGTGTGTACCAGTGGATCCAAGTTTTGTTGACGGTCACATAACGATGCAGAAACTCCCTCGGATTGTGCTTAAACAGCATCAAACACTGCTGTGAAGTGGTCTCATGGTTGTGCTTGTTGTCCGGGACTGAGCAAACGCGACACCCATTGCGCTGACAGCATTCTCATGCCCAAAATTTCATGCAAGATGTGACCTACGCAGTCTTTTGAGATGCCTACTGTTCCAGCAATCTCACGCACCTTCAATCGGCAGTCTGCCAATACGAGATCGTGGATTTTTGTAACGTTATCCTCTATGGTAACCGTTATCGGGGCACCTGGGCATGGCTCATCAAAAACCGACCTGCGACCACGTTGAAATTCGTTAAACCAATTTTTGACAGTCGCCATCGAAGCAGAAGAGTCACCGTACACAGCATCCAAGTGCTCTTTGATTTCACTGAGTGATTTTCCTTCCAAAAACAAGAATCGAATCACCGACCGATATTGCTCTTTTTCCATTTTTCTAAAATCCGCGGACACACCCACTTTCACACGTGATCAAAACAAAACTATGAGTCTGATTTGGCTGAAATTTTAACAATAGCCGTCTAAGATAATGTACTACACGATAATAAATTTCTCTGGCGACAGTGGTGCCATTGGAAGAGAGGCTAAGTACTTATCGGACCTATTACACAGTAATTTATCAAATAACATCTTGTTTCTCTCTGTATACTGGCTTCACAGTTTATTTAAATTCAAAATTAAATGTTCAGTATTTTCAAAAATTGTTATGACAAATTTCACTCTTTTTCTCTTGCTGCAAATAGTGTTAATGTTTTGGGTAACTGGTTTAAAAATGGCATGAAGCAATAGTTTGTGTTAGAAATGATTGTGATTTTGCTAATTGTTCTGGTGGACATGTGTTCTACCTCCCAATGAAGACAAATCCAAAGAAATCTTGGGAAACTGCTAAGCACATATGATTTGATATTTGTTCCTTCTTATGTTCATGGAAGCTTATGTCTGTTAAAAATAGTGTTCTGTTGGCTTCTGTTACTTAGTCTTGACATTGTTAGTTACATATAATACATATATAATATCTTTTATAAACATTTTATTAGACACTGTTCAGGATATTGTTTTGATACACTCTACTTGTTTTAATTTTGTGGGATGTCCTAAGAGTTGTTAATGATCTTGGCAGTTATGTTGTGGGTAGTTCAGATCACAATTTTGTTTTTAGTTATCTCTTCTTTCTAACATCTTTTGAATTCCTAAAATCTTTCCTTTGAAATTCATGTTTTCATTTCTGATTTACATTCTGCCATCATCTCATTATCACACAGAACTCTAATTAGTTGTTGAAATCCTAAAACCCAAATAATTATAACCATCGACACACTGTAAAATTGATTAACTGTTTAGGCAGTATTAAAAATGTGATGTTAAGAAGACAAAAAAAAAAAATTATGTGAAAGTAGCCCTGTAAATTTTGAAGTGGAAAGATATTTGTTAATCATTGCCCACAAAATCAATATTGGCACAGGGCAACTAAATATAAAGCTTAGTATGATTTATGATACATCTGTTTAATACTTAATATATATATTTTATAGATACTGTATACATCACCCTGCTTCGTTCTTTGACAGTTTCAAACACACTTTTACACGATTTTCCATTTCTCTTTACCATTTCCCCTCACATCACAATTGTTTGACCCTAAAATCTTATCTCTCTCATGCTCTATAATATTATCAATATTAACCATAATAACCATAATTTCATCATTCCTGAGGAAGAGAAATTAGTTCTCTGAAGCTCTCCTGGGATAAGTAGAATATTATTCTAGCACTACAATGATTGACAGATGCAAATATTTTATGGAACCAGTTCAAGTTAAATCCATTTTTGACAGATGGTAATTAATCAGGCATGAAGTTTTATTTTCTAGAATTAACTGTTTGCTTGCATAAAACCTAAATATACTCGAAATTGTTTTTGAAGAATTACCATTGTGAGAAGGAGAAAAATGTCTTTAATACTGTTCCTATTTCTTTTGCAGTTGTCTACACTTTTGAGGAAGAATGATTATTTTGTGTGCTAGTGATACTTAACCTCAGCATTGTTTTATTTTTTCACTTGCCGTGTTTCGGCAGCCGATACCATGCTTTTTAAGTCTACTGTAGTCCCTGGCCCACTTGTAGTTATGTATGCAAAACTTGCCCACATTCCTCTTCATAAATATCTCCATCTACTAAGCAAAAATGGCAGGACTGCAATTTAAGCTAACGGCAACACATTATCCCATTTGATCATGTGCTGTTCCCTGTTAGAAGTTACCTTAATATTTTCACAATGCCTAACATTGTCTTTTGCAGGAGTTGATAACAGTCTAGATGTGTCATTACTGAACATAAAGGGAACACTGCCAAAAGATCCCTCTTTTCAGATTGACTAGAAAGAAAATATACCAGGAATGTACACGAGTGAAAAAAGCCAAATAAAAAAATAAATATAAGACATAGGAAAACATGAATTTTTGGGCTGAATCTTTGTCCACAACTGGCTTTCATCAATTGTGAATAGCTGGATAAAGCTGTTAGCCATTTATCCATTTAATTAATTATTGTCAGTACTATCCAGTGTCTCTATCCTTCCAGTAAAGATAATTATTTCTTTAAAACCACTTCAATCTTATAGTCGGTTGACTGGCAGAAAGATTTTGTGCTAAATGTTTCATCATACTTTGTTGATAATTTGCATTATATGAGGATGAATGCCATTTATGAAGGGTTGGACGGTCTTGCTTGGACCTGAAAATTTGTAACGAGACAGAGACGTGATGTTACTGATAACAATTTCAAGCAAGCAAGTTTTGCTTCTCCTTAAGCATGAAAACTTGGTGAGTCTTCAGTTAAATCTTAACTCCACAAATTGCTAAATCATAGCAGTGCTTTAGGTATAGGAAGCTGAGAAAGTGGTCAAGATGAAACATATGCAGTGAGTGTGTGGTAGTATACAAAAGATTTTTGTAATCTTCCAACACTTCATCATTGCCTAAGAGATAAAAGCAAGATTTATCAATTCTCATGTCTGCCCTGTGTACTAGTCTTGTGTATTTCGTGAACGAACTAGTTTGAAAGAGCGCTCCCACTGACAAACTATGCGAACTAGAGCCCAGATCCCTCACTCCTTAGCTCGTTAGTTCTTTCGATCCTTTTCCGAAGACTGACTTATAAGAGTGAGCGAGAGCACAGTGCCGCCATAGCTAATCACATCTCCACTCACCGCACATGCTCTTTTCATCGTTCAGTTCAGTTCAGTTCAGTTAGTGGGGTGTATTATCCATGGTTAGTGGCAAGACTGTCAAGTTTTGGCGCGATATGGTGAATGTTCTTTTATATAGTTTATGATAATAATACACTGCTAACAGGTTACTGCCTTATATTTTTAATGTGAAATGACTATCAAAATATTATGTGACTTCTAAAATGCGATGATGTGAAATAGTCTAATGTATATCAGTTTGACTGTAGGGTTAATATGTTTTGTTTTATGTTATTTACTATGGTGTCATCAGAAAGGAAAAACCCTGTGGACGCAGATAAAAAAAAATATGTTCAACATTAATAACTATTGCAGGAGGCTCAAACAGAAATTTAACCAGGTGTTTGAAAACAAAACATGCTTTGAATCCATAACAATTAAAAGACAACCACCAAGAACCACAGCTATGATAACAAACAAAAAAGCACGTGCAATAGCGGTAGCAAACCGAGCGAAACAATCTGTCTTTCTGGAATTCGAGATGGGAGCTAACCAACTAAAAGTGTGACCTAGTTTTCTAAGGAGCTGTGAACTAAACTGGAACTCTCCCAGTTGTGAACTATAATGCCAAGTCTAAGGCTATAGAGTGATTTTTGCTGTGTACGGTAAAACGTGATATACAACACACACTGCGTGGGTCACATGACCAACCTGGACCCGGTGAGCCGACAGATACACATTTTTTTTAACATCAAGTTCATTGTTCGGCAGACAATTTTTATTTTTTTTATTTGGGATTTATGCCTTGTCGATGTCGAGGTTATTAGAGGCATGTCAACAGATGACAGTATATGTTCAAATAATTGTAAAGATACAAATCTCAGTTTATCCTCACTTATATCATAGGAGAAACATTAGCCAGGTTGTCAAATAATCATATATTTTCAGGAAAAAAACGTGCTAAGAGCCTAAAAACAATACTGTTTCATAAATGTAATTTTAGATTAAAATATTTTATCACACTATTTTTATGACCACAAATGACCAATTAATATAAAAACTATTTGTGACGTATTGTTCTTAATTACCCAGGCATTGGCAACACTGAAAAAAAAAAAAAGCTACCCTAACAAACAAAAGTGCGCTTGCAGTAGTGGTAGCAAAGCGAGTGAACGATCTGTTTCGCTGGAATTCGAATTGGGAACTAATGAACTAAAAGAGCGACCTAGTTCGCAAAGGAGCTGCGAACTAAACTGAGTGTTCACAGTTGCAAAACTATTATGCACAAGACTGCTATGTACTGGATCAAATGAGTTGTTTTAAGTGTCAGAAGTTGGGCCACGTGATAGTATTCTGCAGAGGCAACTCTACCTGTGGAAAATCCAGATAGTGAATAAATTCCCCCACAGGTGTTCATTAATTACTCATCTTCACACTCTGCCTGGAGCAAGGAGTGTCGACTGTATCTTGAAGAGATTAAGTGAGACCACCTAGAGAATACTGTCCAGCAAAGCCAGGAAAGAATCTTGAGCTTTGGCCCTGCTATTTCTTGATTCCAGGTCATGCGATAAAATCTCAATTCAGTAAGTTACTTGCACTACAGAGATGAGTCACCTATGTGAGTATGAATATAACATGCCCATGACTATTTAGACATAGTGGTAAAACTGCTATTACTCCAAAAAAGGTTACATTATTTAACACGTCGGTTGTTACTGCGACCATTGTGACACTTGTGTCACCTGCATGTTTGATGTTGAAAATTGGTCAGTGGTGGTAAACAAACCTGTTCCCTTAAGGTCAATGTGAACTATGGTGGTTGAACTTAATCTATAGCATGACACTTATATTTCAATGATTAATGATTTTCGGACTCATATAGAGGAAATTCACTCCTTAGCAAATTCTATTCCATCTTCAGGTGAGACATTTTAGATCCATACACCATCCTGTTCTGAAAAGGTATAAACTATATAAAGAAGCAGTACTGACACTGATAAAGCTAAATGTGTTGTGCACCTGTCAATTATGTGGCATTAGTTATTTGAGCAGAAAACTGACATCTCCGTTTCCAGGAGATTTTAGTGCTGACAATTCTTTGAAGTACTCAACACCTGATTGCTCCAGAAGTCTTGTAACTTATTGTCATATAAAGTTCTGTGTTTCATCACTGTAACTAGTTTGTCCTCTGCCATATATCTTTTGATGCACTCAACTTCCATTGCATACACTTTTCAGTGGGATGAAGATCATTTTAACATTTAGTTATACACAGGATCTAGAATTAGACCCAAAGAAATGTGGTGAAAATTGGCAATAGCAAAGCCAATTGGGAGCATTTTCCCATTTTTTAACAGCATTGGAAACACCTTTAAAAAGGCGAACCATCTTTTGGAATTAATCAATTAGGAAGCTGGTGTTTCAATCTCTAAATCCTCAGCAACAACGGAGTGATCCCATTCTATGATCAGGAAAGGAAGACAAGTTGTGGAAGTTCAGACTGAGATTAAAGTTGGTTAACTTAGCAGCCTTCCAAACTACTTGAGAAAAAGCACATAAAACAATAAAGGAAAGTAAATAGGTCATTGCAAAGCCATGAGATGAGTGCTAATCATTCAATCTTGTAAAGCATGAGAGTCAGTCCAACATGTTTTTGGAAAGAATACTTGTGCACCTGTATCAGGGATACTGAAACGAGGGTTTATTGTTAGTTAAGAATGAAACATACTGTTTGCTGCCATTAAATCAGTTGCCAACTTGCTTAAAGGTAGGATTCTGTTTGCAACAGTCTCTACCGTTTGGGGACTCACGGCTAACAAATGTCGTATGCTTTTATCTTCTCTAATTTATTTGCCCCAGCTTGTCTTAATGATACTACATCAGGTCCAGACATGCTTCAACATAAGTTGTTAAGACACTTCAGTAAAAAGGTGAAGGAAACCCGCCTGGATATTTTAAATCATTTTTGGGGTTGATAAGAAGCTTCACTAATCCTATTATTGAAACACTAGCAGTGTGTCATAATCTTGTAACTATTGTAGCAGTTGCTTAATAAGCTGCTAGTGAAAAGACACTGGATGTGATGGTAAACTGATATCTTGAATTCTGGGATGTTTTGAGTCACTTTCAAGTTGATTCAGGAAAATCCAGCCTACAATTACATCCTGATCCTGCTGTACAAAGATATAGGTCATGTTTACCTGCATCTGATGCCTTGTGGATGTGCTCTTTGTTATTTATGTGGCTTATGATTCTATGAGGTATAATGGCATTTTGCAGCAACATTTATACTACTGGGGATTCGTAGGAAATCTGAACATTCCTTTTTATAATGTGTTACCGTTTGAACCATTTTATCCTTTAGAACAGTATCCCTTGGGAGTCTGTTGTAAGTATTATTTTTCTGCTTGTAATAACAAAATTTCATCTGTCCTATCTTGTTCTACTTATTCGTTTGACTCACTGCTTTTTGTTTTCAACCTAGCCTTTGAGGTGCCAAGAGGCAGTTGCATCTCACACTCAGCAGATTCTGGCAGATGGTTACTAAGCGGATGTTTTCAACTCTCTGTTGAAAGACTAGGTGTTCTTTTTTAGAACCATGTGTGATCTTGAGTAATTCAATATCAATTGCCCACTTTCTGTTCCTTATCTTTGGCCAGACTTGGCTAGCTGGATGGATCAAAGAGCTATAACCTTGAAGTATTTGAATATTTTGAAGTTTTGTAAAGCAGATCATGGTGTGAAACTGCTCCTACCTATTTTAATGTGGCACTTCAGTTATATGGAGCCTTTCTATAGTAAAGGATCTTTAATGGTTGAGTGTTGCGTGGTTCGATGATGCACACTGTCCGCAGGTATTAGTGATTGTATATGGGGATCAAAATATAATAGTCCTACGCACAGCCTTTGTGGGGTTGGCCGGTGGACTGCAATTTAGCATCTGGCTTCAACTCATCCTGGTGGGGCACTTCGATCATGCTGTATCAATATCTTGTAACATGACAAAACAGTATGTAGACTACAGAATGAATGTTTCCATACTGGAGTGTGTACTATCGTTAAGCCTTTTCACTATTGTGCGAAGCACATTTCAGACAAGTATGTGTATATGTTACCAGGAGCTTTTCACCAGGTTGTTGAAACTCCATTAAGCCTCAGTTTAATTATGTGTAGTGAATATTTGTCACCACAGATAAAGGCAGGAGGGCCAGACAAACACAAAAATATGAACACACTTTACAATATTTCAGTTTAAAACCTATTCTTGTAAGTAGGATTGGGCCATTTGGCAAGGGGGTGTGAACACACACACTGTGCCTTACTGCATGGTAGGCCATTGAGAATAGGGTGGGGGTAAACTATCGTGAAGTGAACTATTGATAACTCTCGTGGAAAGTCTAAAATATTTTATAAATATTTGTATATAACAGGTAGTAGTAGATATGTATAAACATAAAAATGTAAATTGTATCAATAGAGCACTGGAAAAAAAACAGTAAGTAAATGTAGAAGAATTTGTTACAGTTATTAATAAATAAACAATAAGTGATGGGTTTATTGGTAGGGTCTTATTGGTGATTTAAGCTAGGAGGGTGTCTGTTATACAGGATATTTTGGTACATAAGTTCCCATCTTTAAAAGTTCAGATGTCATGGTGGTTTCTGGGAAAACTTGACTGCTCTCACTGTAAAGGAGTCGTTGAGGTTGTTAGAGTCGTTGAGGTTGTTAGAGTCGTGTGTATTGGCATGTTCTGCAACTGGAAGGTATATGTTGCAGGCCGCTCTATCAGAGAGTTGTTTTGCAGCGAGACCTATGTATGAACTAGTGCAGTGGTGGCAGATTAGTTGATACATGTTGTAGAACAAGTATCATGTTCAACCGTTGGCAAGGTTTGCCCTGTGGTAGGATTGGAATAGGTCATAGTAGAAGAATGCATACTGCAGGTTTTGCAGCAAAGTCTATTGCATGGAAAAGATTCATGTGGTGGTTTTGAAGAATCTGAAGGAGGGTATTTGTGGACTAAGATTGCTCTTAAGATTGGATGGTCTGCTCAGTGCTTAGAATGCTAATGGAAGGAGTGATGGAAGTCATGTCCATGTTGCATGTCTTGATTGATGAACTCGAGTCCAGGAAAGAACTGGGTTATGAATGAAATTAAGTCTTCACGGGTGTACCGCCGGATAGTGTTTTGAAAACACGATATTTCGATGACTAGCTCCGTCATCTTCATCAGGTGTCGAGACATCTGCACAGGCCAGCTGACCGTCGGATACTGAGACAGCCCAGGTGCCGCACCTCCTTATATAGGCCAATGGCTCTCTCTGACGCCCGTGCCCGGCGGCTGGCAGTGAATGGGCGGGGCTACAGTTGTTCGTTGCAGGCCGAGGAAGTTAATATTGGGCCGTTTGTGGTGGTTGCTGAACATGCGTGCCACGCTCTGCGTAGAGGTGCCAAGGCTGGTTTCCATGCCTCAGCCCACTATCTCTGTTGTAGGTATCAACCAATCGAATTTCAATCGCTTCTTTGGCTATGGAATCCCTAAAGTATGAGATCCTAGCCAATATTGTAACGTTGTTGAAGTCAACCCTGTGGCCATGGTTGTACACATGCTCGGCAGCATGTGTCTGTCTATAATTCATACTACTCTACCTCTAGGTAACTTCCTTTTCACCATTGATGTAACTTCCCTCTATACAAACCTCACACATCCTTCGTTGCTTCTTGGCTAACCTCATACTCTCCAAAAACGACTTCTACATCAATTCTAAAGTATATTAGCAGATTTGTGACATCGCCATGGGAACCCGCATGGACCCACCATTTGCCAACCTATTCCTAAGTCATATGGAGAAACATTTCTTAAACTATATCCCTTTAAACCCACTGTGTGATTCATATACATATATGATATATTCATGATCTGGACTCGCAATGAAAATAGACTTCAAAAATTTCTCAGTTCTCTTAACAGTAATCATTCTATCAGCTTGACCTGGACTTATTCCTACATACACATCATGTTCCTCAGTGTGAAAATTGCTCTACGGCTTGATGCCCTTCACATTCCTGTCCACATCAAACCCACCAAGTTGCAGCAATATCTACATATCAACAGTTGTGATCCATACCACACCAAACATTCCCTCCTTTACAGCCTCACCTTCCGTGGCAGACACACATGTTCGGATGAAGAATCCCTCTCCCACTACACCCAAAACTTATCTCAAGCACTCATTTCCTGCTGTTATCTTATGGATCTCATATAAAAGCAACTCCCTCATGCCATCACTCATCCTCCTCACTACTATCGCCCTGCACCTCCAAAAACCAACCATAGCCCTGTATTAATCACCCAGTTCTTTCTTTGTCTCGAATCAATAAATCTTGCAAGGTGGACATGACTTCCTTGCTTCTTTCCAGAGATGCACACTAGACTTGCACATTATAGTTCGCGAAGAAGAGCGCTCAGTTTAGCTCGCAGCTCCCTCGCGAACTAGTTCGCGTCTCGAATTCAGAGAAACAGATCGTTCGCTCGCCTTGCTACAGCTACTGAACGCGCTATTTTGTTTGTTATGTCAGTTTTATTAGGACATACTCATTTTTTTTTGTTGTTTCTAAATGGAATTTAATATGACCTTCTTAACAAAAGTTATTGCTTAGTTATAGCCCTTTCAAATGACATTAGCATGGTCAGTTGACGCCGATAAACCAAAGTGCTCATTGTCCTTTGCACAAATGGGTAAACTGAATAACTGTGCTGTTTTTACTATTTACTTTACATGCATTCGTAGAATTTTAATTTTTTAAATGAATTTATTTATTAGTTCATGGAAGAAACATTACTTATAAAAGGCACTAATGACCCCGCCGTCGATGCGTCCTTAAACCCCAACAACAACACAAACATTACTTATAAAATATTATAAATGCGTTTATTTTGACGAATTAAAATACCCGTTTATAAGTAATCGGCTTTTTTTTTTTAAATATAGTTTTGGAAATCATGAACAAAATATAATTCTGTTATTGGCTACAAGTTAAGTACTATATGACAGAAACAATATTACCTATATTATTAAGAAAAGTAATACTTCCAATGTGATACCTAACAATTAGACATATAAAAATGACAGTGACCCTTGAATGAGAAAGTGGTAACAACAACGAAAGTGCGTAAATTTCCAGTAAATTGGAAGTCATTGAGCTATTTTTTTATTAGTGTAGGGGAGGATAATCCAACACACATTCACAATATTTTGGTGATGAATGAAACTGATGAAGACACAAAAGTTAAAATCTTTTTGAATTTCGCAAGTCATTTCTTTACATAACTTTCACAAATCTGTTAACCAACAGACTGAGATAAGTATTATATTATGTCAGCTTTCAAATCAGCACTAGAAAAATGTAAAAGATACTGTTTCTTTGGTTAAGAAAACAAGAAGAAGCCTTTAGAAGCCAAATTCTCCACAAAAAGTGATAATATTAAAAATAATGCTCTAGTATTCGTATATGAAAGTCTTGAGTATCTTAGTAAATAGTTAGATTTTAATGAAAGCAATTGGCTATAGAAAATCCAAAAATTAAATTTAAAACATGAGGTTTCATTTGATGGCTGTGAGACAATATTAGAGGTTCTAAATTTATGAGAAAAAATGAGTATCAAAGTGAACGAACTTTACTCTGAAATAACAATATTACACGAAATCTAGGTAAAAGTAAGAGCAGTATTTCATTAGTAAAAATAAGCTTTTGATTGACATTAATTTAACAACTGAAAGCGATAAAGCATATTACAATTTTACTGTAGACAGAAAATTGTTCAAGATGCAAGAAGTGCAAAAAATATAGCTTAAAAAATAAGATAGTAAAAAAAAAAAACATATCCTTTGTCCTTTTCTACTCTTTCTTAAAATATTACATCTTTGAAGTGTACTATATTTTTATAGCTTATTCTGGTTGGTAATCCTAGCGGCGAATGGTGACAGTTCGCGAACGGTAGTGCTCAGTTTAGTTCGCGAACTAGGTCGCTCCGCTCTGGAATTCCAGAAAGACAGCTTGTTCGCTCGCTTTGCTAGCGCTACTTCATGTGCTCTCTTCTTTGTTGTAATAGTTGTGGTTACTGATAGTTGTCTTTTAAGTGTTAATGGGATCAAAGTGTGTTTTGTTTTCACATTCCATATTAAATTTCCGTTTTTGACTTCTGCAATAATTATTAATGTTTAACAGTTACATTTTTTTAATTTTATTTTTATATCTGTCTCTTCAGTGAAATGTGTCCACAGCGAACTGTGTTACCTTTTAGATAATAAACTAAAACAAAAGTTGGTCTCCTGGAAAGGATCGAACGAACTAAGGACCGAGAGATCTGGGAACTAGTTCGCGTAGTTCGCTCGTGGGAGCGCTCTTCCGAACTAGTTCGTTCGCGAACTACACAAGACTAATGCACACCCTTTTACCCAAAATTCTGCCTACTGTCTTCCACACATGTTTTAGTAGATCACCCAATCTTAAGAACCTCTTGGTCCACAAATACCCTTTTTAGACTCTCCAAAACCACAACGTTATCTTTTACATGTAACAGACCTCACCAAAAAATGTGCAGCATGCATCCACCCATTGTGACCTATTCCAATCCTGCCTCGGGAGAAACCATCCCCACCATTGGACATGTAACTTGTTCCACAACACTCCTCACATACCAACCAACCTGACACCACTACACTAGTTCATACATAGGCCTCACTATGAAACTAAGACAGAATGAATGGCCACAGAGAAACAGTCCATACCCTCAATCTATACCTTCCAGTAGCAGAACATGACAATACCCACAATTATAAGGAAATGTTCATAAACCACGTAGCTCCATTTGGCCTCCTGCGAACCCCCTCCCCCACCACATAACCCGACGTGGCTTTTGTCCCCCCTTCCTCCCCCCTTTTTCCATTTTGATTCCAGAAGACATTTTGTACTGTTTTTCTCCTTTCAGACTATCGTAAATAGCGTATGGGGATAATTAATTGACGGAAATAAATACTTACATGCTTCTGTGTGTTCTGTATCTCATTTTAACTGTAACAAATAGTATGAATGAAAAGTATGTGGGCTGGCTCGCAACCCCTCCCCCCCCTTACAATCCCCAGCGTAGCTTTGCAGCCAACCCCTCCCCCCCTAGACCTAGACTGAGTAGACGTAGTTTATGCACAATCCCTAACAACCTCAACAACTGATTTACAGTTAGTGCAGTCAGAGTTTAACAAGAATCCACCATCACATCTGAATGTCCTCCTGGCCTATATCACCTATAAGACCCTACCTATAACGCCTAGTAACAATTTTAACAAAATTATTCTAAATTTATTTGTCTTTTTTCCACTACTCCATTAATACAGTTTACATTTTTATGTTTATGCATACCTACTTTAACATTTCATAACCAACTATGATGTATAATATTTTAGTTTTTTCTCCTAGAATTATGAATAGTTTTCCCCCACCACCTCAACCACACCCACTTTGTTCTCATTGGACTCTCTAGTCGTGCGGTAAGCCATGGAGTGTGCACGTGCCCTTGCCAAATGCACCTAAATAGGTTTTAAACTGAAATATTGTAAAGTATGATCATGGTTTTGTGTTTGGCTCTCCTGCCTTCATCTGTACTAAGTGGCAATTTTTATCATTTCATTGTCACTATTATCCAGTAGTGAATATTTGGCATGTTGAATTTAAAGACGTCAAGAAGATTAGGTTATTAGACACACACACACACACACACACACACACACACACACACACACACGCGCATGGCTGTATTTGTTTGTTAACATTGGAATAAACTTCAGCTGTTGGTTGTCATGGTCTGCCATTCTCAATTCATATGACAGTTTGGTAAAAGCTGTTATATGAACCGAAATCCAAATATGAGTGATAAAATACTTTGATGTGTTTAAGCGCCATGCTTCATCGGTGTTGGCTAACTAATGCTGTGTACATTTCTAGTAAATGATATTGTTTTGTGTTGGAAAACCCACCCCCTCCCTATCCTGTTTTAAGTGTCTAATAGAAGAGACAATTAATGAGCTCTGAATGTTCTGTTCAGAGATGTTGCACTCAGATGATGATGACCACCACTAGCTTCAGCTGTACTCTTACTACAAATAGTTCATTTGTGTGGAACAGTTATTAGTTAGCTTTAGACTGAGATGCTCACTGCCAGTCATCCAGCAAAAGAGTTTAGGAGAATAAAATGATTTACACTACTCAATTTATCTTTTGCTTGAGTTAAAATGGATTCATATTTGAACACATTTTGTAATAACAAAAAATTTTAAGAGTTTTATTATTGCATTTTCATGTATAATAGTAACTTAAACAGTAGGATTAAAAAACACATTTTCATTATGAAGAAAGGTCATTTATTATCACAGTCAGCATATTCAATTACTCATTGTGTTAACACATTTATGAAAATAATTGTTTCTCGTATTTGTAACATACACACATTCTTTAGCAGGCCCATGCTTCTTTCAATTTGTCATGCGTTGTAGCGAGTTGGCCTTTTCTAATCCTAATTATTATGTTGATAATAATAAGGCCAGTGTTGGATGAGCATTCATTTTTTATGAATATCATGAATGAGAGTATAGGAAAATTGTCAGACAGACATGAATGTCAAAAAAATGTCACAGGCATGAATTTCGAGCATAGAGGGTCGCCAATCTCTCGCGAGACTCGTTTATGCCTTCATGATGGCACTCCCCCAAATGTTTTGTTGGACAGATGGCATAATTGTCAAGTGTACTGTGATCCATTGAGTTCATGGATGTTGTATGAGCATGAAAATGAATTTACCTGTAGAAAATATGAGCTTACAAGTGCAGTAGCATCATGCACTATGAGATACTTTGTCAAAATTGTATAAGGACTGAAATAAAGAAAGAATTGACACAAGTATGATGCTGTTTGCTTGAAGATATCAAGTAGAAAAGCAAGGATGAAAATACTGGTCTCTAATATTTATTTTCACATTTTAATTTATTAAGGTATTTTATTACTGCAACAGCTGATGAATTATGTTTCTTTATCTGTTACAAATTGACATGGAACTTTTTCTATATTACTGACAAAGTAATCAGCAGATGCATCATGAATTTTCTGCACATTTGCTCGATTATTGGGAGTGTTCATACATGATCATTATAGCTTCTGGATGTGGTGGTTATATTTTATGTAACAGTTCTTTGAATAAACTTTTTGATATTTGTTAGTAACTGAAAATTTTCACAGGGTACTGCACAAGTTTTGAATGTCTCACTTAGAAGTGCCCAGTAAGCAGACAGCCAGTGATAACAGAATATACCCTGTCCTGCCTCATTTATTTCTTTCCTTTGTACGAGGGTTGGAACTTAAATAGGGGCAACTATTTATTCACAACCGATACAAAAGCGTTACATGTTTGCACCTGTTACTGTACTTCAAAGTAGTCACCAGCGTTGTGTAGAACCCGTTGCCAGCGATGTGAAAGGCTTAGTATATAGTTAGCAGAGCCTGTTCTGTTGATGGTGCGAATGGAGCGGTCTACTGCCTGTCGAATCTCTGAAACAGTTCTGAAGCGAATGCCACGAAGTGGTTCCTTCATCTTCGGAATCAAATCAAAGTCACAAGGACCTAAGTCCAGGGAGTACGGTGGATGGTACAGTACTTCCCAATCCCATCGAACACGCATTGTCGTGCAAAATGATGGGTGGGTTGTGCAGAAAGTGTTGCCGCTTTTTTCGCAAAGCTGGTCGCAGGTGATGCTCCAAAAATGAACAGTAATAATATGCATTGATGGTCTGCCGTGGAGGAACATAATGCGTTAGGATAACACCATCACAGTCGTACACGACAATCACCATAACTTTCACCATACTGGGGCCCTGACACACTTTCAACTTTCGCGGTGACCCATAATGACGCCATTGGTTGGATTGGCGTTTCAGGTTTGGCTCGTACGATGTGGCCCATGTCTCATCCAGTGTTACGATACGGCGTAAGAAAGGCTCTCCTTCGCGCTCCAAGTGTGTCTGAGTAGCATCGTAACGCATCCATCTCTGCATTTCCGTCAATCTTGATCCAACTCCGTTGTTTCTGTTTCGAAAACATAGTGACACCGTTACGTTAGACCGCTCGCTCACAAGTGACTGCGTTTCTCCTGATTGTGCGCACGCTGGGGACGGGCGAGTCCATTTGCTCAGAGGTAAGGTAGGGATGTCAACAACGTGTGCTATCAACAACAATAGTAGATTCCATTGCATAGTGTCTCCACAGCAGTGTTGCCACTATTTAAGTTCCAACCCTTGTATGTTCTTCGCGCACTGTGAACAAGAAACTTATAATTTGTTTAAAACAAATTCATCACTGGCTCCATGAAACACCACAGTGAAACCGACTTGGGGTCAGTGATGAAGAGAGAGACACATCCAACAGATTTGTCATCCCTTTATTAAAAAGATAAAAAAAAACTTGACATAAATACTTGTTTTTATTTTTAACATTTGGGTGTATTATTGACACCTTGTAGAAAATGAAAATTGGACAATTTTACTAGTCTTTGTGTAACTTGTGAATTTGTAATATATCACTGGGACAGTGGGACACATTTGAATATTAAATTGAAGGCGCAAGGACATGTTATTTATGTCACATTTTTGAAAATATTTGATTTCTTGGTTTGGTTCCATACTTCATTCTACAGACTGGTTTGAATGTACGTTACTATTACTTTACAGTTCGTTAGGTGATAAATTTTCCTTATAAATCTTTCACCTGTATATATTACTAGTAAGATCTGTCAGAATACACATGGAATTTCATGTTTCATAATCAGTTACTGAATGTCCAAATATACATCCTATGAAAGTTGCTGTTTGTACATTAACTTTACATAAGATAGATACCTGTAATATGCACCTGTATTTGATGTAATTCATTTTATGATTTAATGATGCAGTCACCTTCTGTTGATGTTACTCACTATGCAATTCATTTTGATTATTTTTATAACAGTAATCACTGATATCTGCCAAACATTATTAATATGTCACAGGAAAGTAGGGTATGGCATTGGGCTTTTAAAAATTGCTTGTTCTGGTTTTGCAAGCTCGATTCACCACCGACCTTTACACTGTGCTCTGTATTGTTGACAGTATTGATCGTTATACACCTGATACCAGAGACTTATTCATTTGTAATTGGAAATTTAGTAATCTTATTTTCATAAACAGATCCTCAAACAGCTATACGGATTATTACTCAGCCGAAAACCCCTACACAGGGAGAAGTATTTATATTCACTGTCCTAATTGTTCGTAAATGGCAATAGGTAACTTTATGAAAAATGACAAAATTCACTGAATTTAGAAAGCTCTCGGTTAATGCAACTACTGACACAATGACCAGTACCAATTGTATCACAGCATTGTCATTAACAATGGACTTCAGTTGTATTGAAGACTGCAAGGTGAAATTTTTAAATAGTTAATTCACTGTAAGCTATCTGTTAAATTTTGTAACTGTGTAACAAAATTTTATTCTTAGAACAACAAGTTAGATTTGATAGAATATTAGTGCATTTCATTTTTATAGTCAGTTTCTATGTTCAAAGCAGTTTTACAGTTGTTGATATAGTATTTTGCATTTCATTAGTTTTCGGCATTCGCCTGGAGTGGAAGTTCGTATCTAAAGTATTTATTTTTGGCTAAAGTATTATTGTTACGAAATTTTGTATGATAACTAAAGTTAACATTTACTCAAAGATCTAGCTATTGGTAAAATTTCAGAAAGATTGAATTATTTTTACTGTCAAGGTCAGGTTAGATGATGCATGAATTTCAGACATGCGATTTGATATCCGATGAGCCTCCCAGCAGCTACCCCTGTGAATAAGGAAAAGAGTTTGTTCCCACAGTTCGTGAGAGAGTAGTCGCTAGGATTCTAGGAAAAGCGGGAAGCACTATGTGATATAGACTCGTGCGTGCAGTTATTCAGCTTCAGTCTGCCAGGAACCGCGAACGCGATAACATGTAGCTCAGTAGGCCGGCAAGTTTTATATCGAGCACTGCTGTGCAAGTTTTATTTTGGAATAATGTGGATTCACATATTCAAGTTTTACTACAATGAAGTTTTAAAATAGTTTTTCGCAAAGTGGAGCCTCGGGTTTTTTTTGAACTTGCTAAACGGTGGAACAATGGGAGCGTGTGATGAACTTTTATTGGCTTTCTTCAACTAGAGATTAGATGCCTTGAACTATTGGGGTGTGGTCTGGCTCGAACGGTTAATCGAACTTGCAAAAACGTGTCTTTGGAAAAGTGTCTGATTGCCTGTACAGTTTTTGGCTTTGTGAAATTGAAGAATATAATTATTTAAAATGGCAATGAACTATTTATCATCCTTGAACTTTTACCTTTCCATAGTTTTTGGGTTAAAATCTATGTGGCGACTGCATTATTCTATTTAAGCCAAGACTGTAGCATTCAAGGCGACGCACGGTCAGAGTTAAGATTCAAGATTTGGCACCAAACCCATTGCAGGCTTGTTATCTTACATCACTTAATCCCCATTATTCCCTACTTTCACAGTCATTCTCCCTAGTATTTGTGAAAGCTTCACATTTGAACCAGACATTACTGTAGGAATAATGAGTTCTGTTCAGAGAGTCTTATATCAACACCTTTCTGCCTTCTCGTTTTACATGCATACCCATTCTATTCTGTTTTAAACAAGGCCACTGCTCAGCCCACCAACTCACATCTCCTACCTCACGTGACCCTAACTAGCCAATCTTGAATTAACTTTATTTCAAAAACTCCGTAATTTGTTGTTTTGGCAATTTTATTCCCTTTGCTACTAAATAATTTCAATAAAATCGTATTGTATTTTATTTATTTACCAACTTTTCTCAAATTAATACAAAATCACGTACCTCATTTTTATAAACTTCTAAGTAAAAAGAATCTCACAATATGCCCTACTTTCCTGGTTATTGATTTCTCAAAATCTTGCATGGTGAGAGGTATGTGACTCTTTAAGAAGTATCTTTTGTCCTTCTGATTACCTGATTTTGCTACTCTCTGGACCAAAATAATTTATCACCTCACACTTTTTTAAAGAATTCCAAAATACGTATATACTACAGTAGCTAAGGCGGTATAGTGCTCTATGAAAACAAGTAATTGATTTACTATGTAAGTTCATGTGAGCAACCTCTGTTATAAACATCCCAAGTGTGACAAACCATACATGTATTAATTAAAGAATGAAGGCTTTCACAGTGTATAAAAAGTTCTCAGACCTCCCACTGCGAGAGTGCATCAGTACGATGCGACATTTTGAAGCCGTCCTCAGACTTCGTCTCCCGTCGGCAGAAAATGAAGTTGGAGAGTGGTTTCAAAATGTCTTATGAGATTCAAGTGCTTCCCCAGTGAGAGGCCTGAAAATGTTTTATACATAATTTTTTTGTTGGGTTTTGTCAGAAGAGTCTGATAACGGCCACATTTTATAATAAAAAGGGATTTTCGGAACGGTGTATTGGATTTTCTATATCACTTTTGGTTTTACTTGTTATATGTAAGTGTTGCTCGTAATTTGTTCATGCATATTGTTACGTTGGGAAGAAGTTTTGTGACCTGTGGTGTCATTTGCACCATAGTGGTTGATATTTTCTGTGTCACTGAAGCAGTTAGCAAAAAATATGCAAGATTGTCAGTAAATGAGGGAATCCCCAGAATGATGGCCAAAATGTCAGAGAACAATAATTTGAGATAGCAATACCTGTTAATACTAACTGCAGAAGTCTGTATGAATGTATGGTGCAATTAGTTGACATTTTTAGCAGCTATTGGTGGAAAAAAATGCTGATAAGTTTTTGCCCCTTTTTTATTTTAATGGATTTATCTTGGATTGTAGTATATCCTGCAAATTCATCAATGCATTGCTTTGTACAAAAACTTGACAAATTTTCTAATTATGGGTGTCATAAATTATGTTTTTGAATCTTTAATAAATAAAGCTGACCACAGAAAGTGTCAGTCAATTAATTCTAATCCCAGTTTGAAAAGCGACCAGTGGGATAAAAAATATTTAACATTACTCTTTGGACATTTAGTGTTTTTTGACATTACTCTTTGGACATTTTAGTTTTTCTCCGATATCAAAATGTTTCATAGTAGGGCCAAACAAATAAAACTAAAAAAAATGAATTGGTGGCACTATGTTCACAGAACAAGTATGGTTAATGTGAGTGCATACATAAAAAAAAATCATTCTTGGAGCTGTTTATATCCATCTCAAAAATCCACAAGAATCTGCCACATACTTTGTGCTTACAGCGAGGCATTATACTGATCATCAGAGTACGGTTCACTGAGATTCTATTACTATTATTATTACTCGGTGATTCACTGAAAGTGGGTGGCGAAGGGTGCATTGCACCTATCCAAATGTGCAGTCGTTTGGAAGGAATATGTGAGTTATGGCAGGAGGCGCCCATGGGCTATTCTGAGGAACCATCCCAACATTCACCTTCAGTGATCTGGGAAAACCCAGATCATGATGGCCGGAGTGGTTTATCAAGAATTACCCCTGTCGGATTCTAAGTTTTCTCACTCGGTAAATCTTTCCTATTCCACTCCTAATCACTCGTGGAAAAAATGAGTATAAAAATGGCCCTGATTTCTCTTATCTTATTTTCTCAGTCATTCCTAGATATGAATGTTGCTGGTAGTAATATTTGTTTGCTGTCATTCCGAAATAAGTCAGTGATGAATTTTTCAATTAGCTTCTGTCGAGACCAATGCCTTCAGTGTTCCAGGTCTTCCCAACCAAACTCCTTCAACATCACTCTTAACTTTCCCTCCAGCTATAAATACGTGTCACAAATTGGGCGGCTCTTCTTTGGACCTTCTTCAATGCCTCCATTAACCCATTTTGATGGAGACCCCATACAGAGCAACAATATTCTAAGTGAGGACGCACTATTGCTTTGTATGCAATTGATTTAACTCCCGATGCGCACTCTTTTAAATTGCAACCTAGAAATCGTAGAATATGATTTGCTTTCCCAATTACCTTCTCAGTATGTCCATTCCATGAAAAATTATTATGACTTGTTACCCATAGGTATTTAGCAGAATCTACCATTCTAAGGACAGTTCCATTAATTGTATATTCAGCGCTAAATGGTGTCACCTTTTTTCTTATACACATGACGTGGCATTTTTTAGTGTTAACTCCAACTGCCAGTCATTACACCACGTGATTATTTTCGTAACATTGTCTTGCAACAAAGTGGAGTCATCTTGCGTTTTTATTTCACGATAAATAATAGCATCTTCAGCAAATGGTCTTCCCCCCTCCCCCTTATTACTTCGCACAAATAATTAATGTATATAAGAAACAACAGCGGCCCTATCACACTTCCCTGGAGAACCCCAGACCTCATGTCAGTCAGTGATAATTCTCACCGTCGAGAACTACACTTTGTGTTCTGCCCGTCAGAAAGTCTGCAACCCAGTCACATATTTGTTCTGCAATGGAGTGACGTCCAATATTTTTGAAATTTAGGAAATTCTTACTATGAGTTCAGAGCAAGTACGAAGGCGGGTCATGGGCGGATGCGCAGTAGCCTGTGGAGCTGTACCACGTGACTCACAGCCAATCGTGTGTCAGTGGCTTTCCTGTGTTCGTTCTGTGCGCGTCGTGCTGTGTTCGTCAAGTTTACAGTTTATTTCACTTATGGTGTTCCGTATTTAGTGATTATTTTGCCCTCATAGTGTTCATTATGAGTGATGGTAAAGAATCACGCCAAGTGTTGCACAAACAAGCGAGAGGAATAGTGTTCCGTGTGTATCAGTATTTGAAAAGGCAGTCTTCTTCTGAGTCCGCGCCAACATGTGGTGCGAGTCGCGCCGTTGCCAAGTGCCAGGAGCAGACGGCTGAAACTTGTTGTGTTGGTTTGAGGACTGTTCAGAGGATAGCCAGCGAAGCTAAAGCGTCAGTTGAAGCCTGCGGCTCAGCTGTTTTCAAATCACCGGGAAAGCATCACAACCAAAAAAAAGAAGTTGGTGCTCTAGACGATTTTTCCAAAAACGTTCTGCGGCGGATAATATTCAGTAAGTATGCTGAAGGCAAATATCCGACAACAGAAAAATTAGTTTCACGTATGAAAGAAGCCGAAAATTTTAGCAGAAGCAAATGGACCATGTTGAGGATACTGAAAGATATGGGATTCAGGTATCAGAAAACGAATGACGGCAGGAAATTACTAATGGAACATAGTGATATTGTAGCTGCAAGGACTGTGTTTTTAAGAGCAATGCAGGAAATCAGACAACTTGGAACGTCTAGCATTTATTATGTAGACGAAACTTTCATAAACCAAAATCATGCAAGGGCTATGTGCTGGAAAATGAGTGACGGTTCCGGTGGATTAAAAGTTCCCGTTGGCAAGGGTAACAGAATAATAGTGCTTCATGCTGGATCAGCAGAAGCTGGCTTTATTCCCCAGAGTAAGCTTATTTTTAAGGCGTCAAAGGCTAAGAATTCTGAAGATTACCATACTGAGATGACATACTGTGTCTTTAAAAGGTGGTTTAAAGAACAATTGTTGCCGTATATCCCTCCATGCTCTGTTTTTGTCATGGATAATGCAAGCATCCACTCAGTGCAAGTGAATAAAGCTCCAACTACGAATTCCAAAAAGGCAGACATTATAGCCTGGTTGTCCTCTAACGGAATACCTCATAGTTCGTCACACACCAGAGCAGAATTGCTGCTTCTTGTCAATGCCCACAAGCCTGCTTACAGAGTATACGAGATAGACGAAATTGCAAAGCAGCATGGACACCGTGTTGTTAGATTACCCCCATACCATTGTCATTACAACCCAATTGAGCTGGTATGGGCTCAGGTGAAAGCAAATATTGCGGAAAAGAACAACACATTTAAAATTGCAGATGTTGAGAAACTTACACATGAGGCAATTGACAGCATCACAACATCTGGATGGGCAGCTTGTGTGAAACACGCAGAAAAATTACAGGATGAAGATTGCGGCCAGAGAAATTGACAGGGACACGATTATGGAACCTTTCGTCATAAATCTTGCTGAGAGTGAGTCATCTGCATCGGACAGTGAAGACGATTTCGTGCATTTCTTGCTGTAATGATGTAAGTGTTAATTACTGGTACTTATGATTTTATGTGACTTTGTCTGCAGGTGCATAGTTTATGTACACATCTTTGGCTTCGTAATAATGTAGTTTTCTCTGTGAAAGGTATTTCGTTCAATTAAATATATTGTAACACTGTAGCAGGTTGCGAAATGAAAGAAAATATGAGAGGCTACAATGAATACTGACAAAATTGTGTATTTGTGTGTGTGTACATGTGCTTGCGCGACTAAAACTCGCGTTCCTGCAATTCGCTGAACCTGCTAGCGCGCTGTAAAGTGACAGAAGCAAATTGGCAGCGTTGCATCACATCTCCCCCCTCTCTCTGCGCAGAACGCGAAGCCCACCCGCCTTGGTATGTGCTCCGAACTCTAGGATGACAATAGTTCTGCAACTACATCTTGTAGTAATTCACGCATAGATCTGACATATACTAGGCATACTAACATGAGCACCAGGAGGCGGATGCAGGGGGTACACTTGCACCCCCTGTCATAAAAGAAAATACGCAGAAAAAGATTTAGAAATGAAAATTTTATTTTTAAATTCACTGTTTGAATAACAACTTAAGGCGTTTAGGTTGTTGTCCAAATTTGTTGAACACTTTGTCATTTTAGTATCCTTAGTTAATAAGTACAGATGCACCTCCCTTAAAGTAATCCTGCCAGTGCCCATGCACACTAATGTACAGATTCCACAGGTATATCATTGCCCTGTAATACATGGATTGATGCTAAATAACAAATCACAAATATTTCATATAACATCCAAATTTATTTATTTCACCCTTCAATATATGTTCATATAGAAACTAGAGCCTCTTCTCCAACACAGCCTTTTATTACAATATTGTGTAAAATGCAAAGTTGTAGAATTTTTTTTAGATGGACACATTTTTCTGTTTATACTGATGAAATTGAAAAACCCAAGATGACTTATTGATGGAAGAATGGTTAGAAGTTATTTGTACATTTAGGTCCTGATGGCTAAATGTCCACATTAATTTCCAAGCTATTGTATGCATATGTCATGAATGTATTCTGTTGGGGTATAAAAAAATGAACCCATAATTGACAATAGACACTTTTTACATGGTTCTACTTTATGATGTGCCAGAAATTCAGTTGTAAAATGCAGATCTGTGTAGTGCCGGTCTCATAATGTGTTGTGCTATCACAGTAGCATGCGTGTCACTGCCATATAATTGTCGTACTGTCGTGGGAACTGGAGAAAGATCTGCAAGTAGTTGAGGCAGCTGGTCAGTTACTATCACTATTATTATTACTCCGTGATTCACTAAAAGTGGGTGGCAGAGGGTACTTTGCACCTATCCTAATGTGTAATCATTTGTGCCTAGGAAGAGATACGTGTGATATGGCAGAAGGCGCCCATGTGATATTTTGAGGAACTATCCTGGCATTTGCCTGGAGCGATCTGGGGAAAACCACGAAAAACCCAGATCGGGGGACCTACTCCTATCAGATTCTAAGTTTTCTCGCTTGATTAATCCTTCCTATTCCATTCGCTAATTGCTCGTGGAAAAAAATGAGTATAGAAATGGATTGGTTCTGGTCCCGATTTCTCTTATCTTATTTTCTCGGTCATTCCTATATATGAATGAGATGGTCTATACCGTGAGCCCCATAAAGCTATTTGGTCCTGCTGGCACGATAATCGTATAATCGAGCTGGTGTTAGCGTACCATGGATATGAAAATGTGCACCTTCAGCTTTAGGTTTCTCAAAGAACTTGTAGGATAGGATAGTTTGACAGAATCTGACATAACTAACATCCACACTTTCGGAAGTGTGGTTAACAGTGACTCAATCCTCCAGTTGTTTGTCAGACCATTGAAGTGACTTCCTTTATCAGCATACCACTATTGACAGTTGTAGTTTTTTTTTGCTTTTAATATGCTTATATTTTAATCTCCTGAGTTGCCAATTGTAGACTGCCCTGACTAGTAAGGTCTTAATGAGTACTCTTAATTAAAATGCCATCAGACTCTTTACTGCAGATCATTTATGTATGTTTAGATAGACAGTGTCTGGGAAGTCACTTAGTAAAATTAGGAGCAAGGCTATGTATGAAAGAAGTCGTTTATTTTATATCCAGTGATAGGTTTATAATCTTACACTATAGTATCCAGACTATTACCTTCTATATAAATCACACAGTTTATCTGCGCACCATATACAGAATTCATTAAATTTACTATTTCTCTTATTCTAAACATGTTCTCTTTGCTACACATATACACTGACATTTTTACATACATCACTCGTGAAATATCAATTTTTCATCCCATACGAGAGGGAGAGACAATTTGTTACTGACGCCTGCATTTTTTAAGTAATGGCGACCACCACTGACTTCATCCATAAAGCACTCAATCAGTTTGAACAAATGTACTGCAGCAAACAGGGTGAGCTTGTTCCTGATAGGGTTTTATAGTTACAAAGTTAACTTTACCCACAGTCACTGTGTTCTTTACTAGTTCAGACAGCTTACGCGTTAATGACCTATAAGCTGTCACTTTGATAATGTCACGAGTAATATTCTTGTCTTATGGTCACTCCTGTAGGGAAGTTAGCAATCAGCTTGTTTTGCAGGATTGTCCTTTGCCAAGGACATCTTGACACCATAAGTCTAGGGTGAACACTCGCTATGCAGCAATGCAAAATCAGCCTACTGTGCCTTCCAATATCCCTTCTGCTCTCTCATACACATACCTTAATATAACTGTAATACTGATAACAGTTCTTAATTATAATCTCTGATGGGCTCCCCGCAGGGGCCTGGTACGCAAGTGCCAGGTACGGGTTTGGCGAACCCGCGGTGCCCGAGCTGGAAACTTGTGAGCGCCGCAAGTTTCCCACACCGTAAACTCCTACCATGCTTCAACGACCACCGTAGGGCGTGGCGGTGGAACGTTGTGTGCCTAGGAGAACGGGGATCTTGGCTTCATCGCCCGGATCGCGAGGACGGTACAAACCTCTATAAAAAACCCCTCAACCTCAAGGTCGGACACGTGCTGAGGAGGTGGATGAGTGGTGAGGCAAACCACCCGCTAACGTGCGACCTCAGGGGCACCTGCGCACCCCTGTTGTATGAGCATTCCTTTTTATTTTGGATTTACTCGTGGGACCAAAATTCAGGCTCAAAAATCCAAAACCCCAAAAACCTGCGGTACGGGTGTGCCGCAGGAAAATAAAAATACACCCAATACAAAGAAGCGGGCCAGGGTTGATAGCCCTCCCGCTTCGGAAGACCATAGCAACAGGAAAGTGTGTTCCATAGCGAACGCTTTCATTGTAATGCAGAGGGTAGAGGGGACATTTGAAAAGGTGTCCCCTTTTTATATTAATAAAGGACTCGAAGGATTGGTCGGTACCTTAAGATCAGTAAAAAAGCTGAGGAACGGGACGCTGCTGCTGGAAACAACCACCAGTAGGCAGGCATCCCAGCTCCTTAACTGTGAGAAGCTCGGGGAGTTCGCCGTTAAAAGCGAACTCCACAAATCCCTGAATTCTTCGAAAGGCGTCGTCACCTGCCGTGATATCATGGATTTAGGAACCGAGGAACTCGTTAAGGAGTGGGAGGATCAGCAAGTGGTCGAGGTGCGTCAGATTACACGGAGGGTAAATGGCAGTCTTGAAAAGACTGCCACCTTCGTCCTGACGTTTGACACTCCAGTGTTGCCCAAGTGTATTAAGGCTGGCTACATTAACTTGAACGTCCGTCCGTATGTTCCGGACCCAATGCGCTGTTTCCAGTGCCAGAGGTTCGGACATACGACGGCGTCATGCAAGGGCAACCCCACCTGTGGTAGATGCGGCAAGGGGGCACACGAACCGGGTGCCACTTGCACGCTCCCACAGGTGTGCGTCAACTGCTCCGGGGCGCATCCTGCCTGGAGTAGGGAGTGTCAAGTGTATCTTGAGGAGCGCAAGATACAGGAGTTAAAGACCAAAGAGCGGATACCGTACGGAGAAGCAAAGAAGAAGGCGAAATCGCTCGCCGCTCCAATTTTTGGAAGTAGCTTTGCTAAAATGGTCTCGACTCCCGTCAGGAAAGAAAGTGTTGCTACGCAGACATCCTTTGCAGACATGGGCACAAGCACTACGTGCTCATGTCAGTGCAAATGTGGTACAAAATCCACGAAGGTCATGACACCCAAGACCGCGGATGTCGCTAGCAACACATCTGCAACCTCGACCAGTCCAGCAGCAGTAACTAAGTCTCCACCAGCATCAAATGTAGCACCTCCAATACCACCACGTAATGTTGAAATGGTAGCGATACCACTTGCTACCAGTGGAAACCGAGGTGATCAGAAGATCCGAGGTATTAAGTTTAGACAGACGGATCCGACCCAGTTTGTCAAGTCCCCCTCTTCTTCTCCTCCCAGACTGCCCAGCGGTGGGGAGAGTAAGGGGAAGAAGCAGAGGAAGAAGAAGAAAAAGGATAAGGAGGATTTTGAGGAGTCCTCGGGGTCGGAGATGTCTGTCTCCGCTTCCGGGCAGGAAGAAACGGAGATGCTGGTGGACGAGTCTGGTCCCGTTCCTCGGCATGATGTGACCGATGACCCACCCGACCCGGGGCGGGTGAGGTTAAATAGGTAAGGATGGCTCCCATACTTCAGTGGAACGTTAACGGTTTTCAAGCTCACAAAGAGGAAGTCCAACTCTTAGCACGGTCTGATCCTTTGTGTCTCTGTTTGCAAGAGACACATTTCAGACCGCTACACCAGCCAGTGCTAAGAGGATATGACATATTCCGAAAGGACGATACCGAGGGTGATCGAGCTAAGGGGGGAGTGGCTGTGTTGGTCCGAAACACTGTCCACTCCGAACCTGTTGCTCTCACCTCCGATCTACAAGCAGTTGCGGTGAAAATACACGGTCCAATCCAACTGACCGTATGCTCTGTCTATCTGCCACCCAGTGTGTCAGTCGGCTACGACGACCTGGTTGGCATTATACGACAACTCACTCGGCCCTTTCTCCTTTTGGGAGATTTCAACGCCCACAGTGCGTTGTGGGGTTCCACCACCGATTGCCCCAGGGGCCGAGTGATTGGTAGATTGATAGAGCAGGAGGAAATTTGCATCCTGAATACAGGGCAAATGACTCATTTCACCACTGCTACCGGTACGTCTTCTGCCATTGACCTTTCCTTGTGTTCCCCCTCAATTGCGGACTCCGTGCAGTGGGGAGTGGATCGCGACCTACATGGTAGCGACCACTTCCCTATTTGGATGCACGTCGAGTGTGAACGAGGAAGAGGAAATAACCGGCGTAAATGGAACGTCAGTGGTGCAGATTGGCAGCTCTTCTGCCGTTCTGTACTTCTGCAACCCTGTGGCAGTATACAGGAGAAGGTGAATCACTTCACAGAAGTGATTCACCGTGCAGCTGACGTCTCCATGCCGAAAAGCTCCGGAACGCTGCGAAGGACGCCCGTCCCCTGGTGGAACGACGATTGTCGTACCGCCATCCAGGGTCGTAGACGGGCGCTACGTCGTTTTAGGTTGTGCCCAACAACTGACAACCTAGCAGCGTTTCGTATTGCTAGAGCTAAGGCGCGTCGAGTTATTAAAGACAGCAAGAAAAGGTCTTGGCAGAACTTTGTGAGCACTATCAATCGTTCCACTCCTTCGTCAAAAGTATGGGAGTCCATCCGCCATATATCCGGAAGGTACTCCCGCCCACCAGTATCTGGATTGCTGGATCATGGACGTATTATTACCGACGAACGAAGCATAGCGCAGCTGATGGCGGAGAACTTCGCCGCCGTCACTTCATCAGCTAACTTTGAACCTCGGTTCCAGCGACAAAGAGTTGCTGCCGAGAGGCGCGCGCTGTGCTTTGATTCGTCGAATACAGAGGCATACAACCGCCCATTTACATTTTGGGAACTGGAGTCAGCGTTGAATAGCGCTAACGACACTGCTCCAGGGCCTGATCTGATCCAGTACCAGATGCTGAGGCATCTTAGTAAAGATGCTAAGGAGTACCTTCTGGATACTTTTAATGACATATGGACCGGAGGACACTTCCCCGACTCGTGGAAAGAAGCAACACTAATTCCAATTTTAAAACCTGGCAAAGACAAATTGTTGCCAGGTAGTTATCGTAGTATTGCCTTGACTAGCTGCGTGGGGAAGACACTGGAGAGGATGGTTAACCGCCGCCTCGTCTGGTGTCTTGAATCCCGTAATCTGCTTGAGCCGCTTTCAGTGTGGATTCAGGAAGTTCCGTTCCACCTTGGACAACCTGATCCTCCTGGAGGCGGCAATACAGGATGCGTTCATTCGCAGCCAACATCTTGTGGGAGTCTTTTTCGATCTGGAGAAGGCCTACGATACTACCTGGCGGCATGTGATTTTAAAACAGTTACATGAATGGGGTTTTAGGGTAAACCTACCCCGTTTTTTAAAATCATTTTTATCTGGTCGTTGCTTCCGGTACCGAGTCGGTAGTGAAATGTCTGATCTTTTTATTCAGGAAAACGGTGTTCCTCAAGGGTCAGTTTTAAGCGTGACTCTTTTCGCTATTGCCATAAATAGCATTTTAAGTGTTATAAGGAGTCCTATAGGGTACTCCTTATATGTGGACGATTTTTTAATTTTCATTGCATCATCCAGCCTGAGAAGCGCCGAGCGGCAGTTGCAACTCACGCTGAACAGGCTGGATGAATGGTCAGTGCACACCGGATTTTCGTTTCTCTGCCGAGAAAACCCGGTGTGTACTTTTTAGTCGTAGTAGGACTCTTTTACCAGAGCCCCACCTCACCTTGAGGAACACTGTTTTACGTTTTACCGATACTGTTCGGTTTCTGGGCCTCATTTTAGACAGTAGGCTAACCTGGCTGCCACATCTTAAAGATGTGAAAGCCAGAGCCTCAAAAGCTCTCAATGTTTTAAAATGTCTGTGTGGCAGGTCATGGGGCGCTGACCGCTCCTGCCTGCTACAATTTTACAGAGCCTTTGTACGGTCGCGGCTGGAATACGGTTGTATCGTGTATGGTTCGGCACGGGACAGTTACCTGCGTATATTGGATAGTGTCCACCATGCTGGAATTCGGCTCGCCACGGGTGCATATCGCACCAGCCCTATTGACAGCATTTGTGCTGACTCGGGCGAGCCGCCGCTTACCATCCGCCGGCAACTCCTCATGGTGAGACACTACTTGCAGGTTGCCATAACACCTGGCAGTCCCGTGTACGACATAGTTGTACATCCCAACTACGAGCGGCTCTATGCCAATCAGGCATAGAGCCACTAAACCGTTCAGCTACCGTACAAAGGCTATTTTAGAACAATACGGATTCGAGCTTCCTTCTTTTTATCACCAGGGTTGGAGTAAATCTCCTCCCTGGCTTTTAAAGAGGCCCAGAATAATTTTAGACCTGTCTCGGTACAATAAACTGTGTACCGCTGACAGTGTTTTTAAGAGTATTTTTAGAGACATTTTAAATCAGCATCACACGTTTACCCCGGTGTATACGGACGGGTCTAAGCAGGCTAACAGTGTAGGGTGTTCAGTAGTGTTCCCTCGAGCGACTTACAAATACAAGCTGGATAGCAGGTGCAGTGTTTACACTGCGGAGTGCTATGCCCTGCTAAAGTCGCTCCAGCATATGAAGGCGCGCCGCGACATGAAGTATCTCATATGCTGTGATTCCCTCAGTTGTATTCAGGCGTTAGCAACTATGTACCCAGCAGACCGGATAGTCCAGGACATCCAGGACGCCCTCCTTTCCCTCCAGTCCTATGGGAAGGAGGTTGTATTCTGCTGGGTACCCGGCCATGTGGGAATCAGGGGGAACGAGGCAGCTGATGAAGCTGCCAAGTTAGCCTGCGGCAAGGTCAGAACTGACTTCGAACCGGTCCCAAAGTCAGACCTTGCCTCGGCGGCGAAGAGATTTGTTTTTGATGTTTGGCAGAGGCAGTGGCTGGAGGTTGAGCATAACAAGCTCCGGCTGGTCAAACCGACCGTTCAGCCGTGGAGCAGCTCCTTCCAGCGGGCGAGGAGGGATGAGGTTCTCCTCACTCGCCTCCGTATAGGGCACTGTCCTCTGACACACAGCTTTCTTCTCCGCCGAGAGGACCCTCCGGAGTGTGATGCTTGTGGCGTACCTTTGACAGTACGCCACATTTTAACCGAATGTGTATTGCTTTTAGATTTAAGGGCGGACGTCGGCTTAGCCAACGATCTGTCCCTTATTTTAAGCGATGACCGTGACAACGTGGCTAAGGTTTTAAAGTTTTGCAGCCTGGCCGGTCTTGTCCCAAAAATTTTGGGCAGATCGGCCTAAGTTTTAGATTGGATTAGTGGCCATTTACAGCCACTAATCCAAGTACTGTTTTTACTTGTGACACTGCTTATATGGCTGGCCTCTTTACAGCCAACCAGTTAATATATGTATTTTTATAATTTATTGCCTATTTTCAGTTTTATGTTTTACGTTGCTGTCTGCGTGGCCGATCTCTTTACAGTCGGCCACGCGGATGGTATTTTAATTAGTATGCTAGTATTTTATTGTGCTGTCTCTGTGGCCGACCCCTTTACAGTCGGCCACACAGACGGCAATTTTGCTACGTTGTCACACCTGGTTGTTGTTAGGGCGCTAATGACCCCGTTTTCGACGCGCCCTAAAACCCTAATAACAACAACAACAACATCTGATGGGCTGCTGCTTGTCAAATGTTTTGTAATAGCTCACTTCTCCCCATCAGAGTTTGACTATTTCCCTTTTACAGAACCAATAAGCTTTGTAAATATATCCCCATTCCACTGCAACAATAGCACAGAACTTTCCATGGACACTTGTTTTTGGTTCAGCTTGAGATTAAGTGGATGTGGGAAGGCTCTGAGCTGATTTGGGGGTGGGGGTAGAGGGTTTTTGCTGCTGCATTGTACTCAGAAGTCCAATTGCCACTTCAAGGAACTGGTACTTACAGTGCCTCTGAGACCATCATATATCAGTCTTACATCTCATGACATTACAGTATACACAAACAACCGAGTTGACCCTTCTGTCAGTCGTTCAGATTGGGAAATAAGCAACTCTAAAATTCTGTTGCTACAGAAATAATTTTGATGATGTTAGAACTTGTTTCTTCCCACAAGCTTTATTTTCTGTAGTGAACCCCGGTAGGTTCCTATCAGGCCGAGCAGTTGAGAGCTGACATATTGGTTACGGGAACATAAGCGTTGTAGTTGAACCTGGTTCTGATGTGAGTACTCATGATAAGATATATTTACATATTTATTTACACGCTGTAACATGACTGAACTGGCAATGTTTGCAAGGATATGTGAACAAGATTCATTCTCGGGAGCACTGACACTATCCTTAAATTCTAACTGATCAGTAATAGTTAAGTGGTGTCTGACTAACTACCACCAAAGTATGAAATATGGCAGGCTAGCATGTAAAGTAGATTCCCCAAAGACCAAGCAGACTGAACCTTAGAGAGTCATTAAAACCTCTTAAACCCTAACTATCTAGATCCATTTCCACATCCATCCATACTCAGTATGGCCCACCTTATTATTCATCTTCTGTATTGACTGCGGCCATCAACCCTGCAACATACCAGCAGCGCCTACCAGCTGTATCGGGAGACTTCTCAGCAAGAGAACCCAGCTGGAAATGTCTTCCCCACTCTGTCCCTGCTGGGTGGATAGGGTGAGGCTCCATTACTTGCGTGGTTTGTGAGATATTTTGGCCAGCTTGCTGTCTTCATTGATGGTTGGTGTTCTACTTCTGTCAATCATAGCTCTCCACGTTTCTTAACTGCATACTGGCCTGTCCTTCATACTGAATTAATAGATACATGTTTCTATAGAGTGATTCTCATATCACTTCAGCTCTCTTTTTTTTTTTTACTTATTGCTTTACGCCTTGTCGACGACTAAGGTCATTAGAGGTGGGATGGGACTGGGGACAAGGAACGGGAAGGAATTTGGCCATGGCCTTTTTGAGGGAAGCATCCCGGCAGTCACCTGGAGTGATTTGGGGAAACCATGGAAAACCCAAATCTGGATGCCCGGATGGGGATTCGAACCCGCGTCCTCCCGAATGTGAGGCCAGAATGTTAACCGTTCACCCACCACGCTCGGTCACTTCATCTCACTTCTTTACCAACTCAGATAGAGGCTCGGGCTTTCTTCTTAATCCTAGTTTACAAGATAATTTCTGTACAATTTTCTCTAAAGACTAAATACAAAAATTTCCTAAAATTTTGTACATTTTAAGTTTATTTACTTGTCTTCTGATGTCTATAAGCAGTTACAAAGTGTGATTTATTGGTTTTTTTTTTGCTGTGATTGTGATCTTTCCCATTTCCACCCAACATCGATTGCTCTCCATTCATGCTTATTTCTTTACAGTTAATTTCCACACAACAATTCCATTCATACATACATTTCTAGTTTCTTAAAATGGTTGACATTGTTTGCTAAGTCTTGGGGTTTTCTATTGGAGTAGATGCCCTTGAAATAACAATTTAAAACAACACGATAGTACTTTAAATGATTTGATATTTGCATAACTAGAGCGTAAATCTGCACTAACTCTCCAGAATACTTGTATATGAAATAACTAATACTCCATAACATCTATATGCTCTTTGAGAATGCCAATAGAACTGCATTTGTTACTAACTTATGTGCTTAGTGAAAGTAAGAAAAAGGAAGCAGCTTCTAGGCAATATAAATAATAAAGTACGAAAAAATTAACCCATCACATACCAAAGTTGACGGCTGTGGTGAGAGAAAACACGTAAGGCGGACAGACAAATACAATATTTCAGTATTAACCTTCTTCATGTAATAGAGAATGAGGCATTTGGTTCTGGATGTGTGTGCACCCTATGACTGGCTAGGCAGTGGGAGAAATGTTGGGGAAACTGCTAAGGCATGGACTATCGATATATCGGCAATGTCTGAGGTAATATATTGCAGGTGATGGTAGAATGAATATGTATAACAAAGGGTACCTAGTATTGACGCGAAAAATTATTTCTTGTTAAAATGTATAAGGAAAAAAAAATTAAATTAAAAGTGATGGGCTAAGTGATAGGATTTATCGGTGGTTTGAGGCCAGAGAGTTGCTATCTGGGACATTCTGGTATGCTAGTTCCCATCTCCAAAGTTCTGATGCAGTGGTGCTATCGGGGAAAACTCTGTTTGCTGTCACAATAAAGCAGTTGTTGAGGTTATTGGAATCATGTCTATCACCATGTTCTCATATTAAAACTCTGTCAGAATGAATGGCCACAGACAAACGGTCCACACCCGCAACTTGTACCTTCCAATGCCAGAACATGCCAATAGCCACGATTCCAACAACTTCAATGACTGCTTTATTGTGAGAGCAATCAGAGTTTTCCCCAATAGTGCCACTGCATCCACAATATCCTGGATACCAGACACTCCCCTGGCCTTAACCACCAATAAAATCCTACCATTTAACCCATCACTTATAATTTAATTAATTTTTTTCTACTTACATTTTACCTAGTAATAATTTTTCGTGTCAATACTAGGTACCCTATGTTATACATATTCATTTTACCATTGCCTGCAATATATTACTTCAGACATTGCCGCTATATTCATGGTCCACTCCTCGTCGGAGCTGTCAACTTTGGTATGTGATGGGTTAATTTCCCTTTCCTTTGTTATTTAACCTATGTGTTTAGAATGTCAATTTCCCATGCTTACATTATGTGAGGGGCAGTTCTTAATTCTACTCAAATTTTATTCCCTGGTTAATTATTTTTCTTGTTGCTATAGCTATTTTCCTCAGTCTTTCGTAGTTGTAAAAACATTATTCCCTTATTCTCTTCTTTAAATTTGTCCCTTTACTCCTTAATTCTAATAGAATGACTATTTCTGTGCCATTGTTTGATTTATAATTTTATGAACACTTGTGTGTCTCAGGTCACTTCTCCGTCTTAATCTTAACACTATTTTCCTTAGTGAAAAACATAATCACAATTGCTTAACATTACTTCTTCATAATCTATTCATTCTATATTTGTTACTGCTACTGAGTATTTCTAATGCTTTACTGTAATATAACAATTGCATATACAAAGTCACTAACAGCTGCTTTGTAGCAACACGGTATGCCTTAATAACACTCTCGTGATTACTTTGACAGTTAAGTACATTCGGCAGTTGACTAATTCCCCTTATGGTTATTTGTTTTATTAGTGATGGTCCCTATCCCGGCAAATTATTCTATGATGTCTGCTCACTACTCATTCGTTCCGATTTATTTTACACTTGCTTCTTAAATAAAATGCTACCACTTCTAATTTCTGTCATAGCTTTTTCTATTTCATTCATTGCAATCTCACTGCTCACTGATTTACCTACCAATTCACTACCATTATTTATTTTACATACTCTAATCGGAAAAAAAACCACTGCTTAATTCTGCTAAGTCACAACCCAATGATTCTCGCATCTAATGGTAAACTTCGCTTCTTCCTTTCAGTTTTCCTCATGATGACATAATTTCTGACATCTTATTGGAGATCTTCATCCCTTCTATAGGTTTCTTTAATCTCTTTAACTGCTCGTTACTACCTTTTGCCATAATCTGTGGAATACCAGATACCAGTTCTCAGCCTTATTGTGTATTATCTCGACACAGTCTTGTTAGCTGCTTATTCGCTATGCATAATTATGCTAACTACTTAATCCTTAGATTAATTACTTCTGCATCTTTTTCTTGTAACACTTTCACTTATCTGCCACTTTCTCTCTTGGGCAATTTACTAGATTCTATTATGCTTATATATTCCATTTTTTACAGCTAGGTATAATTTACAGTGTTATCTACTCGTGCAGTCTTTCAGTAGCTTCTTTAATGGTTCTGGTCTTATTTTCCTTTGAGTGCCAAACACTTATCTTCTGATTTCAATATGTTACCATGGTATTCACTTGCTATTTAAATCTTTCCAAGATGAAGACCATTATTTCAAGCTTTTCAATTATAATTTCATCTTCTGCATATAAGGTGAAACTTAACTCAAATTACCTCTTTGGCTTTACTTTTACCCATTACCCAAGTACATAATCTGTATGAAATTGTAGAGTGATAAAGTGGTGTCAAAAAGGTTGATTAGGGTAATTATATGTCCTTTATTAAACTAGTGACTGCTTTATATATATGTGTGAGTCCAGTGAACTGATAAAGAAAATTATTTTCCCTTATAAATATGCTCTAATTTACCAAACATTCTTTATGTGTGCCTTTATATAACTCTTGAATGTTGAAGTGTTGTTGCAAATGATTGATTGCACTCTTCCATAGTTGATCTGAAGAGATTTTATGAACAGTTATGTGCCGATCGCCTTCGATAAGTTCTCAAACAGCCTCAGTTTTCTGCTGTGTCATGCTGGTGTTGGGGCAGTGCATTTTGGCAATGTTTTCAACTTGCTCCATATTTTATTAAATTTGTTACACCACTGTTTTCCACGAGCCCATGAAAATATTCTTTCCTCGAGCTGTGGGAGTACAGCGTCAAATTTCAGCAGCATTTTCATTGACGAGATCCTCAATAATAACACATTGTGCAACTGCAGAGTGTATCCATTTCTCACTCGTCGTGATTATTACTGAGAATAAGCAGCACTTGATGTGTCAACATTATTGCCACCTCTTACGTGACCTCCCACCACTGTCCAAACTGTTACAAACTAGAGCTGGGAAATGAAGCAAGTACAACTGCTGGAGCAAAACGGAGGACAGCCACTACAAATGTTCTCTGGTTCAACCGTTGGAGGTTGTGTGGTATGGTGGGGGAAAGCGAACATAGTGCGGAGTTTCGGAGGACTGTTGTATTCATCCATATTCTGATTTTTAGAAGCTTGCCACAAGTAAACAAACCCTTGCAGCCTGTTGGTTCGGACTGGGCTAGTTAGAGTTATTGCATTTCAACGTGTTGTTTAGATAATTTAAAAAGTTACAGCATTGTTTAAGTGTGTTTATATATATATATATTTTTATTACTAACTGTACTGCTTTAGTTTCAAGGCTTTCTTATCTGTAAAAATGCCACTTAATTGAGAGCCTGATGATGTGTCGAAATTTTTTGAAACAGTAGCAAATAGTAGCAAAATGGCTAGATGTAAAATTTTCAGTTGAATGTACTAAACTGGAGGAGGAACAGTCAAATTTGTTGGACCACCTTAAATGGAAATACAAGGTTCATTTAAAGCAGTGGTCTCCAAACTTATTATGTCCATGGACCCCTGACCATGAACCCCCAGGTGAAACAGCAAATTTAAGTTTGATGTTTTGAGTTGTAAAAATAAAATATAAATAAAAACATTTTAATATTTAAAGTAGTACTTATTGAAAATATATCTTTTGTTTTAAAATACAAAAATATCATTATTTTTTGAATGATGTGGATGAACCTGACAGGATGATGATAAATTATTTATGTAACATTCGTAAGTCTCCATGAACACTAATTTCCTGTCATTTTATAATTTTTGTAATTAGGCTCATAACCAGTGCTAGAAATTCGTTTATAAATCCAGGCGTATTTATTACTCCTAACTTTCAGACTCAGGCGTAAAATAAAAATGTTCAGGCGTAATTATACTATAATTATAAAAATACAGATTTTAATAGCTTATAACCTACTCCAACACAGTTTAAAATTGTAAATGGGTTTAGGAAAAAAAATTTGGTATGTCAATATATACCAAAATTGTGAAATAGGTTAATTCAATAATTTCATTTTACACACTGATCATCTTTAGAGGTAATTTGTTTGATTCCTAAAAATTTTCATTTTTTTTCCCCAATTCATGGTCAGAGGATTATTTTTTTTTAAATGCAAATGAATCAACATGTAAACTAAAAATTGAAAAATATTTTCCTTGATGTACAAAATCCAAGTATAATTTTATATCACAGCACAATTTATCAGCAAGATCGCTGAAACAAAAACATTCATTTTACGTAATATAGCGTAGCTACTTGCCTTTACAGCTGGAATAAAGTCAAAGTCAGTAATTTTACGAAACATCTTCACTTCCTTCATTAAACGAATAACGCACGCACCAGAATTGTGTTTTACTTGGCGGTACTTACCCTACACTGTTGCCACATCATCTGAACTTCAGAAACGTATTATAGATCAACAATACGAAAGGAATTATAATTTAAATTAATTATTAGAATTAAACATTGAACACGCAAAGCTGAATGTAATTTTTTAAGTTTTGATGCCTAGACGTATTTTCTAAGCCTTTGGTGGAGATTGCAGTCGTAAGACGAAAAAATTCAGGCGTAATTACGCCTAACGCCCGTTCAATTTCGAGCACTGCTCATAGATGAAACTAAATCCACGTCCTACTAAATAGGAAGATGGGGAAAAAATCAACAGCTTCTGCACAGTGACCCATAATGCAGGATATTTTTGTAGCTGGAATTTGTGGTATTCTTCTTCAAATATTGGTTTCAGCTCCTTATTTGTGGGTAATTCAATTATTTTCTCCTGTTCTAGTGTGGATTCATCTGAGTTTGTGGGTATAATTGCAAAAGGGTCCAACACCCTATCAAGTGAAATCAAGGGAAGAATGTCTTCAAATTAATTAGAATAAGATTTCATTATTTATAAAAGGACATTACAGTATTACAAAATACCTTTGTCTACTTATAAAAAATTACTTTGGAGGAAAATATATTTTTTGTAAGATTTTTTATTGTTGAATAATATTTTTAAAATATTAAACCAAATCATTTGCAATAATTATGCAACACGTGTGATCTAGCCTACCTTACAAGAATGAGATCATGTTAGAAACAAGCACTCAATATACCGCTGTAATATTTACCTGGAGTATTCGGGAATAACCGGAGGTCACCGATTGAAATGGTGTGAACAACTTTCTCTGAAGAAAACTGCACCGATTGCAGCACTATTAAAAAACCCTCACACCACCGACAGGCGTGCAATTTAAAAAGGCTTGTTTACGTTTCATTTGCACTTTTAAGTGAGTAAGTAAGTGATAATAAGAAGTGCTGGGTCTGTTGGAGGTTGAGGCCTTGTGGGTGCCTGGTATCAACAATATGTTGCTAAGCTAGTTCCCATCTGCAGAATTTGTTTCTGGGGAGACTCTGACAGCCCTCTCTATGAAATAGTTGTTAAGGTTTCTCAAATTGTGGAAATTGATGTGTACTGCCACTGGATGGTATAAGTTACTGATGTAAAATGTTTGCCTGTGGCCATTTATTCTGGCAGAAATTAGGATAGTTGTGAGTTCTGTATAAATGAACTGGTACTGTGGAGCCAGGTGAGATGGTATATGAGTTGTGTAGTAGTGCATGAGGCATAATTATAATTTAAACTTGAATGCACCTCACATCACCTGCCATCGTGTACATGTAACGGTAAAGCATAACATTATTTAAGCTACTGCGATAAAAGTTTTCATCAGCATTATTTGCCTCTAGTGGGCATAAGTTACATCAATTCTTTGCTGTTATTTATAAATTACAAGGAAAGGGAAAATGACTTGTCACTCACCAAAGTTGAAGGCCGCGACGGGAGAAGAACATATATCATGAACACAAAAGTACACAATATTTCGGTCTTAAACCTTATTCATGCTAAAGAGAATGAGTCATGAGGCTCGGGAGGTGTGCTATGTTTGATAACAATGAATTAACATCTCACAAAACAGTTTAGATCTTTTTAATTAGAATAATTTCTTCACTGATATGTTGCTGAAATGAAATGCTGATCTCTGTGTGACACAAGTAATAAGAGATCAGATTATGTTAAACGTTTAATAAAAGCAGAAAATTATTGAGATGTTTTGAAGACATGGAATGAACAGATCCATTGAAAAAAAAGGGAAGTAGAATACCAAAGAGAAAAATCTTGGTGTTGCTCAGGTCAGTGCACATGCATCCAAATCTGCTTTTGTTTTAGTAAAAAATTGGGGAGAAGAACATTAACTGATTCAGCATTCTTGGCTCCATTTTAATTTGTTTCCAAAGCTGTGGAAAATGTTTCTCATCAAATAATAATATAATAACAGCTTAAAAGGTTGTTATATAATATTTGCCTTCATTTGGATTCTCTGCTTCATTGTTAAATATCAATAATGTGTGACTATACATCATGTGATGGTCTGAAAGTTCCTTGGTACTGCCAGATTATAATATTAAAAAAAGTTTAATTTTCATCAGTCTGTATTATCATCACTGAGCATGGTGGATGAGTGGTTAACGCTCTGGCCTCACATTCGGGAGGACGGTGGTTCAAATCCCCATTCGGGCATCCAGAATTTGGGCATCCCGTGGTTTCCCCAAATCACTCCAGACGAATGCCAGGATGCTTCCTTCAAAATGGCTTGGCCGAGTTCCTTGTTCCCAGTCCCATCCCACCTCTAATAACCTCGACATCGATGAGGCATCAAGCCATAAGTAAAAAAAGTGTATTGTTATCATCACCAAGTTTGCAATCTGGCAACAAACTAGATAACACTATCGTTCTTCCTAGTAGGTGGCAGAGAGGATATGTATCAGAGCACTGCACAATATTGGCACCAAAAAGTTTATTTATACTAAAAAAAAGTAAAAGAATTATCATACCTTCTTTCACGTGTCTATAGAATGAAACTTCAGGACATTATCTCTCCACATGTAAATGTCTGTCCAGGTTCATTATCCATAACTCCCAGAATGAATACCTACCATATGAGATATAGTGTCATGGAAGTAACCCATTACAACTTGTAATAGAAGTAACAGATGTATTTGAGTATAGTTGTGGAGTTGTTGCATGATGTTTCCAGTTAAGTAAATGATAAAAGTATGCAGGCTTCTACATTTTTGGTTGTTTGAAATAGTAGTAGGAAGTAGTCCTGCCTGAAACTTTTTATACTGTATTGTATCTGTTATATTCAGATGTGTACCTAGTGTTTCAAGATTTGATGAGAAATAATTTTCATGAATTAAATTCTTTTTTTAGAAGGTGCCTTATAAACATGAAGGTTCAGGCTATGTGAACATGAAATTAAGAAAACTAATCTTGGTGTACTTTGTCATTTCATGACATACACACATGGTTGTCACTTTTTCGTTTTCATGAGATAGTTTTATTTAGAAATATCATTAAACTCAAATTAAACTCGTATTTTTTATCATCATCATATTGTCATTAGAGCAATGACAGGATTGATGATCAGGACTAGAAGAAAATAATCTAGTATGGCTTTTGTTAAAGAGCCATTCCATTTGCCTGAAATGATTTTAGGAAACCCTGTAATGTGGATGACTGGCCTGGAAATAGAATCTTGGTATCCACCATGTAATAATAACATAAGACTGTTAGGTTACTTGGTTAATATCCAGCCTTGTCATTCAAAATCATTACAGTAGAATTCTTGGATAGTTCCTCAATATTCCTTTTTGTTCTTTGCCAACAGGCATCTCTTAGTTCTAATGACCTTGCTGTCATTCACATTTTGAAAGTGAGTGGATAATAACTACCTACTTTTTTTTTTTTTTTGAAATTTAATATATGGTTACAGTTACTTAAATTTTAATAAATATTGTTTTCATAAATTCGGTATTGTTTTTAATGAATAATCTTTTTTTTTTTTTTTTTTTTCCAGTGACCCAACAGCTCTTGAGTCATTCTTGGGAATTGCTGCAGCAGGGGTAAGTGGAATTATCACATTTGGCTACAGTATTCATTAAGTAAAGCTTAGAGTGCTAATTTCTTCATGTTGAATGACACATGTTGAGAATTAAAGTTTCTGATTGCTGAAGTTCTGTAGCTCAGCTCCACAACATTGATTTCTATTGAGATCCGAATTGTGTGTTAATTGCTTCTCTGTTGTCTGATTTTCATATTTTTTACATTTAGCCTAATATTTTATGTTGCTACACATAAAAAGTGATGGCCAGTAAACCATAGAAAGTGAACAAACACTAATTTTATGCTGCATGTGGTTTGATGAAGTAGTTGTATAATTATTTATTTCACTTGAATTTGTTTCAATTTTTTTAATCTTTAAATCAATTGCAAATTACAGTGATTAGTATTGCATCTCCTAAGTGTTATTAATGATATGTCATCATATCAGTTCTTTGTATTCAGCTGAATCTGTAAAAACTGTGCTATTTTCTGGGTTCTCTTATGAGTGCCTCCAGGTACGGCACTGTGCCAATATTGTTGTATAATGTAGGGTGTGGTGTATTCATGAAGTGTAAAGAACCACTAGGCTTTGTAGCTACTCTAGAAAGGCCATTTAAGGCACGTGTGTTGCTGATAGCTTTACACCAGGGATATAGTAAGTCTCCACCTTGAGGGAGTGGTATACTTAAAACCTACCATTGTGCAACAAGCTCTGTATTGCTGACAGGTTTTTAAATTCCCTTATGTTGTTTTAAATTAGCATCACATCTATAACCACACTATAAATCGAGGTATTCCCTCAAGTAATGTAAAGCTACAAGCAGATTTACATCTCATATAGTGTCAATATATCAGTGTGATATACTCCCCATCACCTGAAACTTTACCATAAGCCAGAATATATCACATGCTCTTCTGATTCTCTGAGCTGCTCACAAACGGAAACATGTACCTGGCAGATCGTCTCATCCAGGACATTCATAGTCCCCCCCCCCCCAAATTCCCTTCAAACCTGTGACAAGAAGCTTCTGTTTTGCTGGATCAGTAGTTGTGTGTGAATGAAGGAAAATGATTCGGCAGGTGAAACCTGTAACAAGATGGAGATGGGCTTTGTTTTGGTCACAAGGTCTGTCCTTTTTTTTGGTGATGCTTTTCAAAGACAGCAATGTAAGCTCTGGCTAGTCAAACCAACTGTACAGCCTTGGAGTAGCTCCTTCCAATCAGCTTGGACCGATGAGGTTCTCATCACTTGTCTCCAAATGGGTTACCTTTTGTGTCGAAAGATCCATGTGATTATAACGACTGTTGTGTACCTTTGACAGTATGTCACTTTTTAATGTATTTTCAGTATTAAAGGCAAATCTTGGGCTTGCCAATGACTCATCCTTTATTTTAATCAATGGCATTGTAGCCAATATTTTACATTTCCATATGCTGTACATTCTTGATCTAAAAATTTAGGCAAAATCGAATGGTTGTATGGCTGCTTAAATTTTAACCAACCCATTGTTGTATATTTATGGGTTTGTATTGCTTCTGCCTTCTTTTTTTCTGTAAATTGAATTATTTATGTCTGGTTGGCTCCTCACTTGTTGTGTCCCATTTTAAAAATGTGAGTAGTGACATTTGCTGTAGTCTTGCCTGTAACATTGCCTTTAGGCATCCTTTATAAATTTCATCAGGATTGCATTGTTGCAAGTGTGTGGTGGGTGAGCAGTTTAACGCTCTGGCCTTGCATTCGGGAGGACGCCGGCTAGAATCCGCATCTGGGCATCCAGATTTGGGTTTTCCATGGTTTTCCCTGGCGAATGCCGGGATGCTTCCTTCAAAGGCCATGGCCAAATACCTTCCTGTTCCTTATCTCCAGTCCCATCCCACCTCTAACGACCTCAACGCCGACGAGGTGGAAAGCCATAAGTAAAAAAAATGCATTGTTGCGGCACATTTCTGTTAGTTTTCCTGGTAACGTCCTGTATTGATTGTTGCTTTGTTACCTCCCCCATACTGTAGATCTGTATGCTAGCATCAACTTTTAGGTCTTCTTGCCATCCTTTCTTCTTTCAGTATTCCTGTGCACTCAGCATGTCCCTTCATCTTTTACTTGGAGGCTTGTGCTTTTGTTCTTTGATAACAGATGTAGCATTTTTCTCTGCATTATCACTTGAATCTCAAATTTTATTGATAGTGCAAACTATTGTGGTTGCAATGTCCATAGTCTTTTGTATTTATGGTACTTTGAAGCAACATCTGGTAAGCAAGACAATTGTCCTTCGATGCACAATTTGCCTTTTTCATCACTTCATTCAAGGCACAATTTGGAAAGTTTCCCCTTTTTTTATCACATTCAGATCTGTTGTGATCCTCTTTGCCACAATGGAAGCAAATGGACTAGTCTTTGTTGCAGTACTTCGTAATACAACCTTGATCTTAACATTTTATACATTTAGGGACTAGTAGGAAGTCTTCAGTAGCTATTGATTGGAAGCCCAAATATAATCACTATTTAGCAATAATTATTTTCCAAGCTGTGGATCCACTTCCACTACATTAAGTATAGTGACTTTGCTTCAGGGCGTTTTGAATTTTGGAGCGAAGCCTTTCTCATACTCGACTTTGCTTATTGTTCCCTGAAGCTTTTGGAGTTACACATAGTCACACATAATTACTTCTTCCATTCCACATGGAATATTGTACAATCTTCTTCTTCTTCTTCCTAATTTAAGTAACCCTTTTAGAGGGTAAGATAACTCAACTATGTTTATGCCTAATTGTCTCCAATCCTCTTTGTGCCCATACTTCTTTCATCTTATGCAGCTGATTTTCCTTCTCTTCCTGTGTCCACTTACTTCCGTTGTTTGATTATTTTCCACTTTTTTCTAAAAATGTGATTTTTTTAGTTTCCTTTCTAAAACAAGTTCTGTCATTTAGTTGGTCTGTGTTGATTTCAGCATTTTGCATATCTTTTTCTGTTTTCTGGAACCATGTGGTGTGCTGCAATATGGCAAGAGTTGGCCTCTGAACTTGATCGATTATAACTGCAATCTGAGGATATATATGCAGGCACAATTTCTTGAAGTACACAACTAAAGATTCCAGATCAGTGGACAAAGTTGTTTCAGCATCAGTTGGAGTTCTGGTTCATTAAGCAGATGTCATCAGAATAAATAGATTTTCTTGAAGATGTTTCCGATAAATCGTGTGTACAAATTGTAGAAGAGGGTAACCAAAACAACCATCATTTAGTTTCAACATTCTGCTTCTGTCAATATCAGAGTAGATCTAAAAGTATCTGTTGCACAACATGTTTAAGGCAACATGTTGTCATAGGCGGCTGCCAGATCCAAAAAGGCAGCCATGCTTACTGATATATTCTCAAACCCATTTTTTATATTAGAGTTGAGAGAGAATACCTGGTTGTTAAGACTTCCCGTGGTCTAAATCCTGCTTGTTCTGTAGTAATGTGGTTATTGATTACTTCAAAAATTCTATTATGGGTCAGGTGCTCAAGGATTTTATATGTGACACTTAGAAGAGCTGTTGTGCAATTCTTGATCCTCACGCAATGATCCCGAACTGTTCTGAATTTTTGTTATGAAATTCTTTATCTGCCGATAAAAGTAAACATTGCATGGCCGGAGAAGCAGAGTATATTATAGGAGTACTACTTTGATGGCTCAGTGATGAGACCGAACAGTCAAAGTAGTCCCAGAAATTTACTTTGCCAGCCATACAATTTTTTCTTTTATTGGTGTGTAAAGAATTTCATCACAAAAATTCAGAATAGTTCAGAGTTGTTGAGTAGGGGCAAACACACTAAAAATCCATATCTTGATCTATAATCAGTTGTAGCACCACGTTTCCAGTCCTACTTCTGTATGCATCCAAATTAATATTAGATCAGTGTGAACCAAGTTTACTTCCCGCAGTCAACATTGCAAAAAATGTGTTTATGTGGTAAAGTTTCCTTCATGTGTTGAGCACGATGCCATTATGTACTGTGCTTAATATGTTTTTACAAGTTCTATCAAACAAAATGTGAGCTACATATTTTATATATATATATTAAACATTAGGATAGGATAAAAATCACTGCTTACCATAGAAGAGGATTCCTGCGGCGTTGGTACACGGAAAAATCACACGAACACACATAGAATAAAATTTTTAAGCCCAATGGCTCTTCATCAGTAGGAGTGAGAAGGCTGCATGCTAGCGGCTGGCAGCCAACTGCGTAAGCTACAATGCCGGTAGCTCATGGTGGAGGGGGAAAATAACATGGCGGGAATTGAGGGTGGCGGTAGAAAAGCATAGGCTGGAAAATGATAATGAATTGAAAATAGAAAGTAAAACTGTACATAGGGACCTGTTGCGGAAGTGCAGTAGATCTCAGTTAATGGTCCTAAATTCCTATTAAGTAATGGACATAATAGCACCAATTTTTCTCCCACCCATCTCCCTCACCTCCACCTTCTTCCATAGAACCACCACTTATCAGTACCTATCTTTATAGATTGTAACTTCGAATTTTGCTTATTTTTAATTTCATATTTCCGAAAATTTTGTTTTTCACCTGTTTGCACATATGTCCATTACCTTAGTCAGATTGCCATTTTGTTTCGGGCTCAACATGGCGAACCCAGGTTTCATCACCTGTCACAATCCGGGGTGTTACAGCCGTGGGTGGCCTTCCCGACTGCTGCAAATCTTGGAGCTCTGCAGAACCGCTTTCAGATGGCCTCACCCTCTGTGCCCAGTGACTAACTGTACTTCTGTCGACTGCTGATGATCCATAAACTGCACGTGAAAGTTTGTGAATGTTTCCAACCGTTTCTTGCTCCACAGTGAGAAATTCATTGACGACACGCTCCTTATAATGTACATCACTCACAGACGCTATGTTGAACCATTGTTGCAGAAGCTATCAGTCAGAAGAAACAGAAACTTTCCGCATGCACTCTGAAAACTTCAAAGAATTCGTATCTAAAGTTTCGCATTTGTATCATTGTTGGGGGCTGAGATAAAAAAATGTGGTGCATTAGTTTCTGGGCCACCCTCATAATCACCATTACAAGGTAAAGAACACTGTTGTATTCCCTTTATTTTGTTGGCTGTAACTTGATTCTGAGTATATGTTTCTTCCCAACTTTCTATCCACTCTGGAAACTTTGTGGATATGTTTCTGGTGGTTGAATAGGCCAATCCTTGCGTGAAATGTATGGCCACAAAAACTGCACAAAATTAATGGTGGTGAGCATGGTTGAGTAACATAACATCCATGTAATTTTGTCTGCTTATTCATGCCTTCACCACTTTTGCTCAAAATTATTAATAGAGGCATAGACAGTGGTGAGCTAAAGGTGCAATCTTCTGTTAGTTTATCCCTAGCTTGTAGGTTTATACTTGATGACTTCATTATTTGTTTAATCTCATTTATATACACTGAAGAAACAAAGAAACTGGTACACCTGCCTAATATCATGAAGGGCCCCCACGAGCACGCAGAAATGCTGCAACACTACATGGCATGGACTCGACTAGTGTCTGAAGCAGTGCTGGAGGGAACTGACACCACGCATCCTGCTGGGCTGTCCAAAAATCCATCAGAGTACGAGGGAGTGGAGTTCTCTTCTGAGCGGCACATTGCAAGGCATCTCAGATATGCTCAATAATGTTCATGTCTAGGGAGTTTGATAGCTAGTGGAGCTCTTTAAACTCAGAAGAGTGTTCCTGGAGCCACTCTGTAGCCATTTTGGATGTGTGGAGTGTCGCATTGTCCTGCTGGAATGCACAATGGACATGAATGGATGCAGGTGATGAGCCAGGATGTTTATGTTTGTGTCACCTGTCAGAGTTGTACCTACACGTATCAGGGGTCCCATGCCACTCCACCTCTACACGTACCACACCATTACAGAGCCGCCACCAGCTTGAACAGTCCAATGCTAACATGCAGGGTCCATACCCGTAAACGTCCATCCGCTCGATACAATTGGAAACGAGACTCGTCAGACCAGGCAACATGTTTCCAATCATCAACAGTCCAATGTCAGTGTTGATGGGCCCAGACGAGTCGTAAAGCCTTGTGTCGTGCACTCAGCAAGGGTACACGAGTGGGCCTTCGGCTCCGAAAGCATATATCGATGATATTTCGTTGAATGGTTCGCACACTGACACTTGTTGATGGTCCAGCATTGAATTACGTAGCAATTTGCCGAAGGGTTGCACTTCTGTCTCTTTGAATGATTCTCTTCAGTCGTCGTTGGTCCCGTTCTTCCAGGATCTTTTTCTGGCCACAGCGATGTTGGAGATTTGATGTTTTACTCGATTCCCAATACTCACGGTGCTCTCGCAAAATGGTCGTATGGGAAAATTCCCACCTCATCGTTACCTCGTAGATGCTGTGTCCCATCTCTCGTGCACTGATTATAACAACGTTCAAACTAACTTAAATCGTGATAACCTGCCATTGTAGCAGCAGTAACCAATCTAACTTCTGCGCCAGATAGCTGTTGTGTTATATAGGCGTTGCCGACCGCAGTGCTGTACTTTGAGTGTTTACATATCTCTGTATTTGCATACGCATGCCTGTACCAGTTTCTTTGACTCTTTAGTATACTACTTCAGATGAGCATCCTGAGGTCTTGTTCCAGGGGAAAATTCACCGTAAAAGATTTGGAAAGGAAATCTGGTATTACCGATATGCCAAACATGTCCAATCTATTAAACTGATGACCTATGATGGAGGCTTCAGTGCTATTGAGACCTACTTTAAGGATTGCAATGTTGTAGTCAGTGTGCCATAAAGACATACAAACACACATTTATGTGCCAGCAATCCCATGATGATCCATATTGATGGTGTGTGTGTTAATTGTCTAATGATGAGCCGTATCACAAGCCAATAAGGGGGCATCCATTAATTATGTGAGGTCAGAGTAAGGGGGGGGGTATTCAGCAAACTTTCACCAAGGGGGAGGGGGTGTCAATAAAAATCTCATGTAGTATTTTTTATATCAGATTACTGCCCATCAAAGAACAGTAACTAAAAAATATCTCCAAAATTTCAATCTCATGTTAAGGTGGGAGTCCGACCAGATCTCACCAAACCTCACCAAGGGGGACGGGGGTCCAAATTTCAGAAAATAAAAACACCTCACATAATTAATGGATGCCCCCTAACAATGGTTAAAGATTTGAACGTGGCGGTAACCGTACACACATATATCTTGCCTAACAATTTACTCACAATGGATAAGACCTGCCGAGTGTCTGACAAGTTAAGTAACATGAGCAGAGAATTTGTAACTGATTTCATTGCAACATATCAACAGCATACTGCATTGTGGAAGGTGAAACCAAAATACGTGAACAGAAATTTAAAAAAATAGGATATAGTGCATTGATAGAGGTCTGTGGGAAATATAATATAAAAGTTGATAGTGCATTCATAAAAAAGAAAATACACTCTTGCAGAGTACTTTTCACAAGGAATATAAAAAAAATTTAAAACTCAACAAGAAGTGGGATAGGCGAATGCAAAATCTACAAAATTAATTTATGGTATTATGACTTACTCTTGTTCACGAAAGATCAACTTGAACCAGTGGACAGTATCGGCAATTTAGGAAGCCCAAATTATGAAGCAGTAGATGAAGGATATGAAGGGCATGCAGAAGAAGATGTATCTGTTCATTTATGTAATATTAAAGATGTCAAAGAAAATGTTTCTCAATTAGTAGTATACGATCGTGTTCATAATCTTCCTGCAACCAATTTTTTTGTCATAATGCCCATTTATTTTTCTTTTTAACAGCACTAATATAAGCTGCTGCACAAATAATTACATTTTTTGTGTGTAGGAATTAAAAACATGTTTAAGATCAACCACAATACTCTTGGCTCACATTGTTTTGGAATTCCCAGTGAGCTGCGAGCCAGGAAATAATGAGGTATAAATCTGTAGAACACTGCCATAAACACAACAGTTTGAGTGCGGCGAGCCAGCTGAATGACAAATATGTGAAACTGATGTTCCTGTGTATGGACTTCGACAAGTACAGGTCCGTCGCAAGAATATCCGACCGTAAAACTTCAGTGGGCTCACTCGCCCACAAATGTGTGTGGGTATGGGCAGCTTAATAACAACATATATCATAAAATACTAAAAAGATATGTTTCTGTTGCTATTTACGTTTTTCCTAGAGTTGTGTGACACAAAATGTAAACTGCCTGACAAAAGAAGCAGCATCCAGAAGAGGGGGAGGAAACAAAATCAAACTTCATGGTTTGAGAGGGTACCTAATGTTATTTCAGTGATTACAAAATAGTCAAATTTATAACAACAGAAAAATTGGAGTATCAGCCAACTTATAAGTATTGCGCTGTGCCTCCTACAGCCCAGATACATACACTGATCTGTTTGTATCCTTTCCTTAGGCAAGCTGGCCCACAACTGTTGTAACTGGTCTTTGATATCATGAATATTGGCATTGGGAGGTAGATGATGTTCGTACTGGTCCCACACTTTTTTTATCAAGGACAGATCTGGGGTTCTTGATGGCTATGGGAGTACCTCAACATCATGCAGATATTTTATAGAGGCAATTGATTTGTATAGACGAGCATTGTCCTGTTGATAAATGACGCCAAGATACTGTTGCATGAGAGGTAACACATGAAGATGCAGGATGGCCATGATGCACATAGCCTCTAGCAAAAAAAAAAAAAAAAAAAATAAAAAAAAAAAAAAAAATAAAAAAAAAAAAATTGATGGCTTTAAAACCATTGAAATTTTTTAAATCCGCGTCACATGACTTTGCATACCTAGAGTTTACTCTCTCTGTCATTCATTCACTAGGTTATTTACAGTCTCGCCATGTCTGATTGGTCAGCAGAAGAAATCTTTACTTTCATATGAATCAAATGTGCTTACAATAAATAAACAAACATTAAACTTTCATAAAAATCTTTCCGTCTTCCCAAGTATAAAAATGACAATTTGAAACCACTTGATAAGAATAGTTAATTCATGGCGAAAAGGATAATAACTGCAAGGATTGTGGTGGGTACGATCTCGTCAATGGATCACCGCGAATCCCATCCCCTACTGTTTCTGTTACATCCACATTCATTCACAGGCACACAAAATTTTAGTGTCCAAATGAGTTTTCAAAAAGAACAAGTTATCAAACAAGTCTTAGTCTAGATAAAAAAGAAACAACATTAGTGGTTGATAATTATCCTAAAAAAATTTACGACACAATACAAAAAAAGGTAGTTTTTATCAACCGTTGCTCTGTGTGAGTGTGATAGGATTTAAGGTACCTCTCCTCTGGGTATTGTAAATCCAGGAGAGTATCGTCATATATGATGTTGGTAGACTTTGAAGCGTGATACGCCCAGATGTTTCGTGTATTCATTGGACCCAAATCCTCATCCCGATTTCATGCGATGTACGCAGTCGAGGAGAGGACATGACATACTCAGTACAGGCCCTGGTGTAAATGGAAAAACTTGAAGAAAACAAGGGCAATTCAACGTAATTGTAATAAAAATAAATGGACAATTTTAAGAAATTGTGAAAATGAATGAATAACACAATTTTAATTATTATGTCAACAATTATGGACAATTTGAAAAACTTGTATTATTATAAGGCATAGTAAAAATTATTAATTTAGATATTATGTTATTTTGAATAATATTTTGATGTGATTCAAGGAGGAAGCTAAAATTATAAGAGAGAATAAAAATCCTTCATTAACTGTTTTGATTTTATTAAAAGGGAGAAAAATTCAATGTTTGTAATAATTCTTCTTATCCAACGAGATAACTTGTGATAATAATTATTAAATAAAAGTAATTTCTGTATGATTTCAAATTAGTCAGAATTAACGTGAGTGGAAATGAGATTCAAAATGAAAAATTTTAACTATGCAAAACCCAGCATTTATGTTGAATATTTAGAATACAAAACAAACAAAATATGAATCACTACACTTAACATACTCTGTTTAATAATGTGCAAAGTCATCTTCAATGAAACTTGAGCCTATCCATTCCAATCACGGATTTGTTTCTTCTGCCTATACGCTTTTTAATAAACAAACAAGAAAATGCTACCCAAGGGTACAATTAAATGAAATTAATTAAATGAAAAACAAAATCACATTTTGCATTCATGCAGTTTTAAAAATATCGTTTGGACAAAGAAATCATGAAATAATTAGAAGTTTTGACCTAGAAACTTAATAATGCACACTTTCCCTCAGAAGTAATGAATGCAATGAAATTATTCAAGATATTTTTGGCGTTTTATAATTCTGTGGCACTTCAAGAAAGTCATTTATAGATGGATAGCTCATTTGCAATGAAGAATGGGCAGCTGTTTATCGTTTACTTGTTTACGACTGTGGAGTAACTGTATTTCAAGGTAGACAAAAGCCAACAGCTTTTACCTGGTCGGCAGGCACCACTTGGCGTCTGTTCTCAGCAACTGCTGTGTTAACTGATCTGCACGTTCCCCATATGCTCCATGTGATTGAAGTCATCAAGTGATGAATACTACCTGGGATCAAACCATACTGCACCCTTTCTCCCTTACAGAGTTACTTCTTTGGTAAATTTAAGCAAGCAACTGTAGCGTCAGAAATATCTCTGATTGCCTAAGGGTTTAAGTTGTTCACTTTGCTGCTTACTGTACAACATTGGCTTTGGATAGCCATGTCTGTACAAAATATCAGGCTTAAGCGAACAGTTCTTTACATCTTGTCGACTGTAGTGCCTATATTAGAGTGTCAAAACATGGCTGTTTTCTCATCTCCCATAGACATTCATACCATGATTTCCCTCCGAAGTTAAAAGGCCAATCATTGTGATTCTGCAGGCATCTGAATGCTTACTACTGGCTGAGCGAGACTTGTGATGCAATGGGAACTGTTTTATGAGCTTTCCTTGTCATATCACTGTGCACAGAGTGATACCCTTTATCCTGGCAACACTGGCGGCTTGAAGTCAGGAATTAGAGTCTGACACCCTGCCGGTCCCAACAAAATCTTCCTATGAGTGCTCCTTCAGAATTTTATGAAACCTTTTAAACATTACTTCCTAGTCATAATTAATTTACTCATAATAAATATTAATTGGCCTTATTATTAGTTCTAATTGTATAATGTGGCCAATTACAATATGCCTTTATTAATGTATACTAGTGATCGCCCAGCGGTCGAAATTCGACCGTAATTCATTAAGTTGTTTAGTTTCTTTCATGAAAGAGTAATAATCATTATTTGAATTTGTTCTATTGCGTTTGGTGCGAGCATAGATATATTATATACTGTATACCCTGACGTCGTTAGCTGCGAGCGTGCACCAATACGTTATTAGCATGTGTTGTTTGGCTTCATTCTCTACATTACCTATAAAATTAAAACTATACACTCCACGCGTGACTGTATGCTAAATTTGAGCTTCTGAACTAACCATAGCAAATGATGAAATCTATTTACGATGGTTCATTTGAATTTAAAATATTCATTTTGACTTAAGACCGAAAACTGCTTTAGCTTTAAGAAACGTGAAGTAAATGCAGTCCTTTCACATGAAGTGACAATTTTTCCGTGCGACCCCCTCCGGGCATCCAGATTTGGGTATTCCATGGTTTCCCAGATCACTCCAGGCAAATGCCGGGAAGCTTCCTTCAAAAGGCCATGGTCGAATTCCTTCCCATTCCTTGCCCCCCCTCCTTTCCCGTCTCTAAAGACCTCGTTGTTAAGAGACGTTAAGCAGACTAAAAAACATAAAAATTTCTGTGCGCGATGCATTTCTTTAAGTTCCTCCATTTGTGCCATCTATCAGCTGTCAGCTCAAGCAGCGCCAGAACTCGGCAACAGGTTGAGTGCTCTGGCGGCAGGTAGACTGCTCTGGCGGCGGCGGCAGGTAGACTGCTCTGGCGGCACTTATTCTTAAAAATGGATCCAAAATTTTCGCTTAGCATATTAATATATAGGTTTGTAAAATATATTATATATAATTTTAGCTTTCTGTATTTCTTTAAGTTACTCTGTTTGCCCAATATTCTGGCTGCTAGCTGCGCTATCTACCAGCCGTCGGGTGAAGCAGCGCCAGAACTGGCAGCATCTGAGCGAACTACGTAGGGGAGCGAGTGTTTTATTTTATTTAATTTAATGTATTTGTAACGCATATCATATATAGATTTATATATAGCTGTGATTTCCTCTTAACTGAGAATTCAATGACAGCACATTGACAAAAGTAAACATCATTGTTGGCCACTTTATATCTACTACTTGTGGCCACATGGTAGAAGATAGTGACATAACAGTTACTAAACACTTTTTGCAATGTCTGTCGATTGAGACGATGATCTTGGTTTTTGTATACTGATTGCTTTTGATTTGTAAAAAATTGTGGCTTGTGCAATTTCAAAATGTTACACGCCAGATATAATTCTTCTCTCAACATTCTTGATGTGAACAGACTGCTCTTCAACAGTTTGTGGTTTCCTCCCATACATTTCATCTAACCATACCTCAAAGAAAGCAGCCCTTTGGGGTTAGATTGGGGGATCGTGCTTGGTGTTCAGTTGAAAATGTTATCATGGTACATACAAACACCTGTAGCATAATAGGCAGGAGCTCTGTCATGCTGGAAGTAAGTTTGTATGATTTGTATTCTTGGTTTAAATTTTTTAAGTAGAGCTAGTACGTGTGTGTTGAGATTGCCATCAATAAAGTATGGCCCAATTACTAAATATAAAGTTACTTTTGCTCTTCCCTGTAAAATCTTAATGGAAATTCTAGTTTATTTTGTATGAATATGAATTGCTGTGGAAAGTGATTTTAACCAAGAAAATCCTTGGCGAGAAAATACAATAATCTCCAAAAACTGCTTTAGACAGATATTAAAGCAAATTTGTTTTAGGTTAACATGTATTTCCAGTCTGCACATTTTTCATTTAGATAGAGCTCATTTCTCTTTGAAGGAATGTTCATCACTAAAGAGCCATGCAGACCACAAGTCTAGTTCCTTAAAGCTTCCTCTTCATACCTGCACAGTCTACCCTTGTAATGGTTCGGGTTTTATTCATTTTTGTATAGCACACAAATTTCTTTTTGAAGGTTCTATTTATGGTTGGAGTGTACCTGGATTTTATTGTGCTGTAATACAGTTTCAGTGAAAGTGTAGTTACCACCATGAGCCACTATTGAACTGCATTTACAAAAAAAGATTATTTTGATCATAAGTGTGGCTGCACCCTCCATCATTCTTGCTTTGTTCTGTGCTTACTCTTCATATCTAATGCATTTGACTCTCGATGTGTAGAATAAAACAAGGGAGAACACTAAGCATCTGTGTGTTTCAAACCATTCAGTTAGCTTCACATTATTATTATTTACTAACATTTTTGTTAACTTTCTAAACACATTTGTGTGATAATGTATGCAAATGACTGCTCTTTAATGCATTTTGTTTTCTGACATTTCAGAACACCTTCATACAAGGTCAGGGATCAGGAATGTATTTATAAATTTTGCGCCCCGGGCGAATATAATTGGCCGCCCCTGTAACTTACCCGATAGCAAAAGTGAAAGATGCAATGAGATGACAAATAAAAACTTATACTTTGTTTCTATGATTATTTATTACTTGTGCAATAAAATATTACAAACTGCTGTGAATAAATATATATGTTCAATTATGTAAAATGGGTTGATATATACGTTCAATTTTTATAAAGACTACTTCATTCAATATTTACAAATCATCTGACAAACTGAGACATTATTCTGATGTTTCAATATTCCAAAATATCAAACATAATGAAATATTTATATTTGATAACAAAAATGGCATAAACTTTTGTTCAAAATTAAGGAAATAAATAAATGTTAAATTACTTTGTTAAACATGCCATATTAAAATAACTGTTTGTGATGTGCCAAACTGTTTGTAAAATCATCAATAACATCATCATAGCTCAATGATTTTGTCAAATCTGCCACTATATTAAGGATAGCCAAGTTATTTAAGCATTCTTCACTTAAATGAGAGCGCGTGTAACTTTTAATTCGTTGCAGCATGGAGAATGAATGCTCTGCGCTGCAGTTGGTCACTGCCGTGCAGGTAAACATAAGTAATGTAATATCAATGTAAGGAAACACCTCTTCCAGTTTGTTTTCTCTTATCAAAACCCCTATTTGTCTCAAGCTCTTTGGTTTCTTTTTTTTCCGGATTGTATATAATATTTGAAGAGCACACATTCATCTTGCAGACCATCCGCAAGATCATCCGGATAGAGCCGTTGTAATTCTTTGGCGCTGTTCCTTATTTCTTCTTCTCCTTTTTTCTCAAATCTTAAAAAGAATGAAAACTTGTCATTGATATTATCATAAGCCATCTTTCGCCTTTTAAGTTCACTTAAAAGCTGGTCACAAATTGGAAGAAATGCATGCATCCGAAAATTGTCACTTACTTGCAGTAGCACTTCTTCCTCGCCAGATTCGTCACAACTAAGTTTTCTTTTGATAGAGCGTTTTTGAAATCTTTTAAATTAATTTACCTGAGATATCCTTTTGCTGGCCTGTTCATATATTTTTAAAGAATCTCTTTTTTTTTCAATAAATAAAATTAATGATTCGTAAAGACCTGCAACGACTTCAAGGTCAATATCTACTCCTTCCAGAGCATTCAAGACTAAATGAAATTGTTTCAATATGGATCCCCACAATTCAAACATTATAGCAGTTTCTAAAGTAGATATTTGTGACAGCAGTCGAGTCGCCTCACTGGGGACCAAAGGTTTTTGTGATGAATCAATTTTTACCTTTTGAAGAGCTGCTATAATCTGATTCCAGTCATTGTTAAGACAAGTGCAGGCACCATCTCTAGCTGACCATCGAGTATTCGATACACTTTTTAGAGAAACATTCTCAGGCTCAGTCAGGAATTCTTGTAACAGTTTTGACCGTTGTGTTGATAAGGTGAAGAAAATATATAAGATTTGCAACAACCCGAATAACTGAATAGCCTGTTGGCAACATTAAGAGGCTGATGACCCTATCAAATTTAAAGAATGTGTGGAGCAAGGTACATAAATTGCATAAGGGAATATTTCCTTAATTCTTGCCCGTAGTCCCTTGTAGCATTCAGACATATTGCCAGCATTATCGTAAGATTGACCTCTGCAATTATTAATGCTGATATTAAAAGTCTCAAGGATTGGCTTCAACATGTCTTCTGATTTGTGACCAGTGTTGGGAAAGAAACATAAAAACCATTAAAGGGATTGTCCGTTTTCTTCGCCAAATCTGATAATTAAAGAAAGTTGGTCCACATGAGTGACATCAGGGATAGAGTCAACACTAAAGGAAAAATATTTTGCTTTTTGGATTTTTTTTTTTTATAATAGAGTGTGTTACTTTATCAGCCATAATTTTTTAGGATTTTCTCAGTAGTTGCAAATGACAAATAAGACACGTGACCTTTACCAGGATTACCCATTGTTTGTATGTGTTTTGCCAAAAAAGGATCGAATTCAGCAATTGCTTCTAATATCATCATAAAGTTTCCGTTGTGAATTGATCCAAATTTGTCTGACCTTCCCCAGAAACATAATCCCTGAGTAGCCAGTGCTTTTACAGCCACAACAACTCTCTGTAAGACACATCTCCAATATTTTTTTTCATCTTCCATCTGTTCAACTAATTTTGAGTCAACTCTTGTCCCGGCCATACCTCGCTGTTTTATCATTAACAAATAGTTTTTATGTGCTAAGCTATCTTCGTGTGTACTTACCCCATCATAAGCATGTTTCCAATCACTGAACCCTTCATGGGAATATAATGGACCTTTCCCACTGTCAAATAAATGACAGGGACCATAAAAAAATGATCCAAGAGACTTCGAGTATATCAAATAATTTCGAGACACTTTTTCTCCGTTTAGCAGACGTCCTTTAAACAAATATTTTGGTAAATATCGCCTGCCACCACCATCGATGAAACATTTAGATTTAGAAAAATCTTCACTTGAACTATTTTGATCAAATCCTTTTCTTGAAAAATAATCTCGTAGCTCATCATTTACAGTCCATAATGTGGGATCAGTTTCAACTAACAATAAGGGAGCTGCAGTATTTATTACAAAACTGTCGATGTGAAATTGCCGCGTCGCTCTCGATGGATTACTGATTTAAGGGGAATGAATTAAATTCATGCTATGTTCGGGCAGGGAACCAATTGAATCATCCATAGTAACAGTGATAGAATCATTAGTAGCTTGAGTAGGGTGAGAATCAGATTCTTGCTTAATATGTTGTACAGGCACTGGTGAGACATCATCAATGGTTTTAGTAGTACATCGTGCCTGCAAATAAAATTAAAAACAAATGTACGTATGTACAAACCCTGCCACATAAAGATCAGTTCCTCCTCACCCTCATATTACACTATCAGTGTGATGTTATTTCAGTGAGTAATTAATAACTGTCATATAATAAGTTCACCCAGCCACATTTAATTTAAAAGTATGAAAATAATAATATGAGGGGCAGTCAAAAAGTTCCCGGAATTTCATTGTAACTCTTTATTAACAAAACATAAGTACATATTTACTTAATCTCCTTCAAAGTAGGCTCCTTCTGAACACACACACTTGCTCCACTGCTCCTGCCATTGCTGGTAACAACAATGATAATCCTGTTTTGGTATCTTCCGAAGTACAGCCGTCGCTCGTCCATGAGAGATCCCCACTTCTTGTGCCAACTCGTCGATGGTCATTCTTCGGTCTGGTCTGATTAACTGTTTCACTTGCTCGACCATTTTTTGTTTCTGGAAGTTGAAGGTCTCCCACTGTGACTCTCATCTTCCAGTGATTCCTGTCCACCATTAAATCTTGAAAACCACTCGTAAACGGCTGTTTTCTTTAACGAATTGTCACCGTAAACTGTTTGTAAGGCTAACAAAGTCTCTGAAGCAGATTTCCCTAATCTGCACATGAACTTGATGTTCGCCCTTTGCTCAAACTGTGACATCGTGCCAACTGATTACCACACAGACCTACCTTCAGCTACATTGCAGTCACACTGCCTGCTATGACCAGTTCAGACCTGTCAAACTCAACAATTGCATCACAAATGCCAAAACTACGACAGAATTCCGGGAACTTTTTGACTGCCCCTCGTAAGCTTCTCCTGATGTTCTCTACTACATTCCTATATGTTAGGAAGCGTCCATAAATTGCGTGGCTCTGTCTAAAAGGGAGGGGAGCGGGGGAGAGGGTGGGTAGGAAGGAAGCTACGCTGGGCTAAGCAGTGGGGAGGAGGGGAAGGAAAGGTTTCGAGCCAAGCCAAGCAGCTTTTCATTCATATTATTTGTTACTATTAAAATAATGTACAGAATGCACAGAAGCATGTAAATATTTATTCCACCGATGTCAAACTAATCGGCCTATAATTTTCAACCCTATTTGTAACCCCTCCTTTATGAACCGGTACTACTATAGCTCTTTTCCAATCCTCTGGTAAGCAGCAAGACTCCAAGCTAATTTTAAATCAAATTTCAAGGTAAGGTACAGTATCATATCCCACAATCTTTAATAGATCCATAGTAATTTTATCTACACCAGCCCCAATATGTTTTTTTTTTTTTTAACTTTATGAGTTCCTTCATAATTTCCTAAGAATCTATTTCAAATTTTGTGGTTCCCTCATTTGTACTTTTTGGGAGATTCATTCCCTCTAAGTTATTCCCTCCCATCCATCATTGGATGAATGTCCCTAATGGTCTCACTAAACCAGTCACTCAATATTTCTGCAATTTTAAAATCCTCAGTGACTTCAACTCCATTCTTATCTACAATTGTCTGAATTCCTTCTCTTCCCCTCAGTTTTCTAATATAGCCATAGAAATTTCTAGTTGCATCGTTCAGTGATCCACCTGCACCAATAATGTTCTTCATAAACCCATCCTTTGCTTCTCTCTTTGCTATTATTAATTGCTTGTATTTGGACGTTAACTGAATGACACTACATGCCTCCTTCTGTTATCGACAGAGATTAGCAAGCTTAACTGACACCTTAAATTTATTTGGTTCCTATGATTAGTTTGGATGTTACTCAGAAATTGCTTATAATGACAGTTAAATCTGCGGCAGCCGGCTTCACTCACACACTCATTGTTGGCAAAGAGTGAGGGCATTGTTAGTATAGGACAATTCGTTTCTGAAATGTCCTTAAACATGGATTTTCAAATTGAACTGTTACATACAAGTATGAGTGATGAATAAGAATAAGCGACCAACATAAAAAGAAAAAAATCCACAAGAAACAATTCTCGTAAAAATTTGGGCAATGTCTCGTCATTGTTCGGTTTCAAAAAATTTTGAGGTCTTGTTCTGAGCCAATTCTGTTCTTTACAATATGTAACTTTCTGAAATAGCGTGGTTTTTCTTTGTAATATGGATCGCCCATTTAAAACCGAAACAAAATCTAGTGACTTTGTCATTATGCATGCCATGTTTTAGCTAATTAGACACAAAAACTTGTGCCTGAGTTGTTTGCCTTATCAATCTTATGGATTGTACAAAAACCGTTATTTTCGTAGATCAGTTTTAGGTTTAGCAAGCCTTAGAATAAATCGCACATATTACGTCTTTGAGTTCAGTTAAAATTATGAGATGCATAATGGCCCAGTTGCTGGAGTTTTATTTTATTTTAGATCAACAATCTATAACACCGAGAGAAATGTGCTGTTTCAGAAAGTGACGTGATTGTACACTGTATAGACTTGACTCAGAACATGATCTCAAAACTTTTTGACACAAAACAATCACAAGACTTATTCTCATACTTTTAGAAGAATTGTAGGGTATATATATCAAGCAAAACATCTATAAATCAGTAGCTATTGCAAAGCGCTGTATATACTTTACCTGTAAGCAATTTTGATTCTCGTCTTCCACATTAGAGAATGAGCTGCACGTAGATGAATCTTCATTTCTTTTAATGAAAAACTTATTTATTTTATGGGTTTGCTGTATAAACTCATTTTCTTTTTTCAGCCTTCGTTTAGCTTCTTTTCGATACGCGTGACCACTAGGACGTTTCTTCTTGGCAACAGTACTCATGACAAACAATTGAAACTAAGCGAATGAAAACAATACAGCTGAGTGACACGCGACACACTCGCGCACGGTTTTTCCCCTTCCACTCCCCAACGTATGTAACCATGCCAACAAGAGGACTGCGATTAATTACTTCGCAGAACCTACCACCACACAAGTACCTACGTTATACTTAAAGTAAAAAAAAATTGAAATGAATAATAAATTGACTTTTGTGAATATATTATACCAAATTTTTTTTTATATATTAGAGGTCCATCCTTCCGAGACGATCGGAACTCCCCACCAGAACTCAGAGGGACGATCTTCCCAACGCCCCTCCGGTAGCTTATGCCCGGGGCGATCGCCCCCCTACGCCTTTAGGAGAATACGTCCCTGTCAGGGATAAATGTTGAATTAAGTTAGATCTCTTTCATACAATCCATTTTCATTGTCATATTGAGAACAGTATATTTAGTAGAGATAGTAGTGATATAATTTAAAAACTTAACACTTAAAAAAAAATGGGCACCTGAATGCTTAGGCTGTGCAAAAGAGTTTGGCAATTTTTTTAACCATTTCTTTTGCAGTTTGTTTCAGGTTTCCAACACTACAAACTTTATAGTGATTTGAATAAATGATATCTTGAAAAGCCAGCCTTGGGAGAGGATGTGTGTGTGTGTGTGTGGGGGGGGGGGGGGGGGGTGTTATACTCTGAGCTTGTCAGCTTGTCACCCATCACAATTTCTACTGTTGAGGTATTGAGTACATTACTTCATTCTTGAAACTTGATTGAAATTATTTAAATTCATGACACTTAATGGGATAGGAATTGGTGCAAAATGGTAAATTCAGTTAGTACAAAGCTAGAGAAAGTAAATTTATCTTTTATCAAAGCTGGATGCTGTATTTTATATATAAACTAGATGAGCACAAATACATAACTGTTTTGGTGATTTTTAAACAAAGTGAGGGGGACATAAGGGTGAAGCAGGCTGTGGGTAACTTCAAATGAGACTTACACGTGAATATTACACAGTGTTATTTATGTTGAGGCTTCAGTATTAAATAGTAGTAGCAGTAATGATAATAAATATATTATCATTTTTGTTCAATTTAATTTTTTTAAATACTTGTCTGATATTTTCTGTGCACTTAAGATGTTTTTAAATGGTATGTTCTTCTCGATAAATTTGTTTTGTGATCTTGCCAATTCATGCTGTCCATCAAAAATACTATATTGATCAATACTCTAAGAATGCTAGATATAACTTCTTCCAATGTTTGTGAAATTGCAATTTATCCATCATCTCTTACAGATCCTTAACTGTTTTTTCTTATTTAGATGGCATGATCCCACAGACATCTAAACAAACCTATTACCCAGAGTAATTTGCCAAAATTGCATATTGCTTAATTATTTTGGATTTAGATAATTTGTATTAGATACAATATTCTAAAGGGACAACAGTGGTAAATGCAGGACAACTTTTACCTTATATTATTTGGATCTAGTCAATGTCACTTGTGATGGGAATAATTTCTCTGTGTTCTTGTATGGCAGAGTTTGAAGGAGGAGGTTTGTGTATGTTGTGGTTTTTATAGAGATGTATGATCTGAAGCATCCTTGAATTTCCCAGACTGTGTATTTGTATGGCAATTATACCCCCACAACTGAAGTGTCAATAAGATATTTAGCTCACCATCATATTGAACAACTTCTTTTCATAGAACTTACTTTATGCATTGTTATGAAGTTGCGTTTGTATACTTAAATCTTGGTGGAAATCTGTTGACTTTGATAGTAATTTAGGTACAGCTTAACCTAGACCAAATGAAAAAAAAAAAGAGATTAAATCATTGTGAGAGTCTGATATCAGTTTGTGGTTAACTGAACTTGGTAAATAACAATGCTATAACTATTACTTACTCCCTTTCCTTGTAATTTAATGACTGATGAGTCATTTTCTCTTTCCTTGTAATTTAGTGAGTGATGAGTCATTTTCCCATTCCTTGTAATTTAAATTACTTACTGCAGAAAAAGATATGACTTCTCTCTCCTTATGAGAGTAAGGCAAAAAATTCTTGAACTGTCCATGAATAGAGAATTTTTTCTTTAAAAATGCATTTATTGTTCTCTGAAGTCACTCTCCAGTTCAGTGCAATTTTTCCAACATTTCTCCAACACATTAATTCCATACCGGAAGTGCAATTCTGGCATGCTTGAAAAACAACCATCTACGATTATCACCTCTTTATTTGATAGAAAGTATTTTCCAGCTAAAAATTTGTGTAGATTTTGATATAGGTGGAAATCAAAGGGAGTCGAATCTGAAGAGTAGGGTGGAAGTTCTAACACTTCATACTACACTCCCCCAGTTTTACTGTCAAATCCCTTGTGTGGCTATGTGCATTGTCCAGGTGAGAGATAATTTTTTTCTTTGTAATTGGTCACAAAATTTTTCAGTCTGATTGATCCAGAAGACTTGTTTAATATTCACCAGTTATTATTTTATCCTTGCCAATGTAATTAATGAAAAGAATACCTTTTGCATCCTTGAAAACACGGGCCATGATCTTTCAGGCAGATGAAATTGACTTAACCTTTATTAGTGCAAAGTTACTGGATTGTACCCACTGCTTTGGTTGTTGTGTCATTCCTAGCCGGTAGTGGTAGAGCCATGATCCATCCATAGTAGCAGATCAGTGCACAAAGTTGATAGGATTATTTTTAAAAGAGTTCAATCGTTGTTGATTTTTTTTTGTCAGAATCAACTGTATTGCTCATTTTGCACCTAACGTTCTCACATTTAATTCTTCATGTAAAATCATATCCTTTTTTCCTGATATGCCTATGGCCTTAGCCATACTATTTACCTTCATGGATCATGTGATACCATATTGTGCATGTTTTTGATGTTTTCATCTGTGGTTGCTGTTTTTGGTAGCCCTTTATGTGAATCTACTTCAAGAGATGTAGGACCACATTAAATTCAGCTTCTCATTTCTTCACTGTAACAAATAAAGGATCAGACACCTTATAAAATTTTACCACCTTTGGAAAAATTTCCATTGGTGGTAAATCATCCAAAATGAAGAACTTTTTGACAGTGGATATTTCAGTTTATCCATTTCATTCAGCCACACAGAATATGTCTACTTTAAAAATCCATTTAAAGAAAAATACTGATCAAGTAGAAATTTGACATTCATTATTGTGAAACGTGTATCACAAAAAAAAGTATCAGCATTGATACCAATACCATTTTTGTGACAGGCCAAGAACTTTTCCCCTTATGCTCATACAGTTGAAACACTATTTCATGTTAACCAACATGGTGCTTGTAATTTGAGACTTGGGGAGAGTGGTTACTGCAGAGAAAATTAATTTGTGTTCATTGTTGGCATTTAATTTTGCAGTTAGTGTTCTGTACCATTTGAAATGTTTATCGTAGATTTTACCTTCATCTTACATTTTTGTATAATGAACTGAAGCATATTTTTTTTATCAGTACAGTATAATTAACTATGGGGTTTCATACTTTTCATTGGCTTAGTCCTTTATTTTAATCTGTGTAGTGGTTATTTTTTGTCATGATTAATCCAACCTTTTTCAAGCAGCACTTCAAACATTTATTGCTCTCTAAATTTACAGTAATTTCGTTTATCGTGCTTTAGACACTATTGTCTTAATGTTTTCACAATTTGTAGAACTTGAACTTTGTATTCACCTGTACCCACATTTACATTCTAAATGTGGGCTTGTTTCACTGTGATTTGATATACACACACTGATTTTTTTTATTCTTTTTTAACAGGCTGTATCATCTGCTGACAGTGCAGTCTCCTCATCAGTTGCTGCCACTGCACCAGTTCCTGTGTCAGCACAGCACTTTGTCCTAACTCCTATTTCTCATCCAGCACACTCACTTCAGGCGAACATCCCAGTCAATTGCTCAACGTCACAGACTGTTGTCCCTTCTTCACAACCACAAAGTTTTATTTATACTCCTGTCAAGAGTTCAGGTGGCTCGTCAGGAATTGCTGTCGTCGCTTCCAGTATAGCTTTTGGTCACTCTGAGGCAGTGATAAGTTCTTCCAATATATCTTTCAGTAATTCTTCCAATAACTTGTGCCTGGAAACATCTGGGATCCAAATAGGTGGTTCCAGAATGCCAACTGGGCCATCCAGTACCTCTGTCGGACCGCCGGCCATAGTCCCAGCCGTTTCTGCAAGTTCCACTTCGGCCCCCGGAGGTTCGAACGTTGCCGCCGTTTTTGGCAACACAAACATTCCAGTCGGTTCCAGTAGCGTTTCTAGCATACTGGTGGGACCCCCGGGAGCAGTTTTCACATCGGCAAGTCTATCACTTTCTCAGATGACTGTACCACAGAGTACGACGGCATCACCCGGCTCACCCTTCTCCGTTCCTATGCGGTCTCCACACGCTCCTCCTACACCTTCACCCAGTCCCCTTCCACGGCGGTCACCGGCACCCCAGCATCCGCCGTCTCCTGCACCTTCCCCTTACCACGTTCAGCTGCAATCCCCACAGAGTGCTTCCACTGCAGCCACAGCTGGGTTTGTGCTTTCTGCAGCGACACCACAAGCGAACCTGGTTAAAGATCTCTTTACCAGTTTGCCTTTGTTGCAGCCTCAGTCTCTTAAGACACTTCAGGGTGCAAGTGTACCCGTTTCACAGACTGTCGCTAACTACGCCGTTTCAAATAGTAACCTGGGAAGCTCCGTGAAAGACACTTTCAGAAATGTCCAGCAGCAGTCACCGACTGTCGTTTTGCCACAGAGATTGGCGACAGGTGCCGGAAACAGTTTACAAGCTCCCCAAAACACCGGCTCTCCTCCTTCTGTGCAGCCATTTGTGAACCTTCAGAGTACACAGCCTGTTATTCTTTCCCAATCAACTGGTTTGCAAGCTTGTGCTGGAAATCAAGTGTTAGGCCACGGTGCTAAGACAAGTAGCCCAGTCGGTACTATCAGCAACAGCAGTGGGCCACTAACTCCTGTCGGTGCACTCACTCCGGCACCTTCGCCATCACCACAACACCGAACAGTTCAGAGTCCTGTCATTCGATCAACCACGCCAACTCCTGTTATTCATCAGGTTAGTTTATGTGTCTTCATTGACGCTCTTTACATTGTTCTAATGATTTTTAAGAGTATTTCATATATTTTCTTCTTTTTGACATATTTTGCACTTCCATTTTTACATTTTTTCCTTTAATTATTTTGTCACATTTTAACTCTGATATTATATCATTGACAGAACACTTTCTCTTCATCAGATTCAATTTAACCCTCTCTTTACGTCACATTTTCCCTTTTTTCAGCAATTTTCTTTCTTGCTTTTTCACTAAACTATATGTTGCTTTGTTCCAGCTGTTTCTGTTTTATTATTCCTTGTTCAGTTGTAAAGATATGGATAAAAATATACATTCAGAACATGAAGGTGGAATAGTTAGTTTTGTGCACTGATTATCTTGGTTGTTACCTCTATGTTCTGTAAGACTTACAACTCCAATGTGTGTGTTTTTTTAATTGCTTCCAGTGTTGTCAAACATGTGGCAATGCACCAGTTTGGTTCCGTAAATTGTTAAGTTATGAATAAAGTTTTTGCAATTGTAGTATTAAATTTCTTTTTATTTAATTCTGAAAATTATGCAGAAAGCTGACAAAAACATAGTAAAGGTTACACGGTATTTAAATGGAATTCTATTCGGAGTGTTCAATAGCTATTTATTTCCATAAAGAAGCTAAGATATGTATAACAAACAGTTTAATCACATGGTATCAAAGTCAGAACCTCTACTTGCTCTACATAAAATTTGTCACCTGTTTTAATGTAGATAAAAATATGAATCTGTTTTCTTGCACATTTTAAAATTCTAGATTAGTGTTAAGTTGTAAACATTATTTATAACACTTTTAAGATAAATTGAAATTTCAAACTTGCTGTTCTCCAAAGATGACACGAAATTCTCTCGGGTGTTTTATGTTATTTTTTAGAAAACTTCTCCTGTGGTAAAATATGTGGACCTTCAGTCTTCAAGACTTTATACACAGTACATCAGTTCAGTTGCAACATGAGAAGGATAATAAATCCAACAACTTAGCAGTTTGCAACAGTTGTGCCCTTTTTAATCACAAATGCACTCTGTATGGAATTTTTGCTAAAGATGTTTCGAGCTGTTATGGAATTTTAATTAATAGCAGATTTCTCTTATATTGACAAATCAGCTTGCACTGTCTCACATTTGTTTTTCAGGCATTGCCAGCTGGATTAGCAATACCAAATGCCCAGCAGTTTCCTGCTGTCATGTCACAAGGTGGCACAGCTGTTCTCCAAACAACAAACCACCAGCTTGTTCAAATTATACATCAGTCTGCTGCTGTGCAGGGAGCCAGCTTCCCATCTCAGATAATAACGACAGGTTTGTCATGTTTAACAGTGCTTTCACGTTAAACACCATATTCTGAAGCATGTTGTTGTGGGTAGAATTAGTAATCCTGATGTGTAAATAGACCCATGGTCAGGATCTTTTTTGCATTTTGTTTCTTTCATCCTTCTTCTTAGTTTTGTACATACCTCAAGTGCTTGGATTGAGATAATTGGTAGACTTTAGGACCTTTTTATTCTTTGAGATGTATCTTTTATTTGTGAATTTGCTGTTGAAAATGTATTGTAATGTGTGACAGTTGCTTTGCTGCAGCAATACACTTAGCAGTTATGTTTTTTATTTAAGTGATTTTAATTTATTTTGTGACCTTTTGAGAATGCATCACACTTTTGAGAAGTGGCTCGCATACATTTTAAATTCAGTGACTGAATAGTATGATACTTTAAGCTAAACTACCAAGTAAGGTTTTTTTTTGTTATTTCTGCAAAATTAGTGTTATAAGTCATTTTGTTGTTAATTGAGAATAAGGCGGTGTACACTGATGTATGGTTTCTACTGTATGACATTCTTATTCCTAGAAACTGTATGAAATTTTGTGTTCAATAACTGAAAATTGTTGGAATAATATTAATGAAGGATTGCATAGCCTGTGCCACTTGGCAATCTTTCACAATATTAGCCTTAAATTCAGATATATTCATCCAGACAAGGACAGTCCATTTTTTCCTGAAGTGTTTGGAGGGAAGCTAAAATGTGACATTGCCAACATAGTACCTTTTTTAATAATTCATTGAATGTATGTTCTAATACATCAGAAATGAAATATAAATTAATTATAGATTCTGTTGACCTCATTATTTTCTCCCCCATTTTAAAGGATAATATAGCTTCGTAGTCAGCCATTTGGATAATGACAACTGTTGTCTGGAAAATCCAGTAGAGATACAACAGATATTTGATAAGTTGTTAGGCACTTTACCTTTCCTCCATTCCATTGTGTCTGAACATTTTCTATTCTGAATTGTGAATCAGACTCAGAAAAAATTATCTGTAGCTTACTGAAAGCGGTAGACGAGACGTTGAACATGGGCTGAATTAAGACAGAAGATGACAAATTTTCAAGCATGATTCTTTGGTCATGCTGAAATTTGCTTTTCAGTGTGTGTTTTGCCCCACACAATTATTATTTGCACACCATTATTATCTGTTCTCAGTTATATTTTCACCCCAGGAAATAGAGAGGTGGGTAGGGGGGTGGAAGTGTTAAGCATTGATGTGGCTTGGAGAGTTTTGAGAAAAACATTCTCACTCAATGCTTCCAAAATTGGTCACGTCACACAGTAGAATGGTTTTATACAATGTTGGTAATATGCTGCAGTCTGTAGGTTTGACAGCATGATCTATTTTCATATCTATCTTTTTTCATAATTTCCTACTTTTATCTTCATTTGCTAACACGGCTGCTCTTCGCATGTCTGTGCTGATTGTTATTCAGTTTGTTACTTTCCATTTATTTTACATTTCATCGTATGCCTATTTTTCCTGTTATTCAGTTTTATAGATTCTTTCCAGTCTGTTTCCATATTTCTGTTACTGACCATGTCTACACTAGCTGAGAAGTTTATCTTCATCTTGTGTGCAGAGTTGCTGTTTGTTTTAAATCCAGGATCTTTGTTAACACAGCTTAGTCACAGCGTGTCACTCCCCTTTTTCCCATATCTCTGAAATCCCTCACAGTAACCAGAGAGAGTATCTTATAGCTTGAACCTTACCTTCACCATCAATATTCCATATTTATCTCACCTAAACACTGTAACATCCTTGGGAAAATTCAAAATGTAAGCAGGAAACCAGTCTTCCAGTAGTCTCTTTAGAACTCCACCTGTATGTCCTCTGCAAGTGCATATCTTTTGTACCACTTCCAGCATGACTACACAAGATTACATATCATAATTCTGCTATATCATCCTCTGGCATTGTAATTTTGATTCTTGTTACACTTGAACATTTAACCGTAACAACTATTAAAGCACTGCCACTAACTGCTACTGTTTATCATAATTTAAGACATGTTATTGCCTCGTTTCTTAAACCTCTCCACACGCGGTAGGCCTCAATCTCACAGAAACTTGTGGCATGAAAGTCATTCCTAAACTTTTTAGAAATTCTGACTTTTTCATCATCCAAACTGTTGTTATGAATCATTTATTACATTACTGAAGCCTTTAACGACTAACTGTTCAGATACATGTTATTAACATTCTCTCCTATGTAACCTACCACCAGTATTTGAATTAATCTGTGTGTGTGTGTGTGTGTGTGTGTGTGTGTGTGTGTGTGTGTGTGTGTGTGTGTGTCCTTGCACTCTTTTTTTCCAGTTCCCTCTTCCCCCCCCCCCTCCCCCCAATTATGAAATCCATCTTCTTGTCTCTCTACAGATTTCCTCCATAATGGAGGCATAGCCACAGGCCCTAGGATCGCTCGTTCCCACACTAGCTGTTTTCTGGGCTATGTATTTATTTAATATTATCAAGAACCACCATACCTTGAACTTTGCTAGGTACTACTAAAAAAAAAAAAAAAAAGAAGAAAAACAACATACTTCTTGATTTGATGTTTATAGATCATTAGCAACTTTTGATGCCTCTGCTCATTTGAACTCTTCTAATTCTCAGCGATACTTGCACTAAAGTTATTTAAATCGTAACATCTAACACTTCCTTTACTGTACTTTTGCAGGAGTATCCGCTCCAGTATATATATAAAAACAGCAAAGAGCAGTAAAATGCTATAAGGCAATAAAACTAAGTAAGGATAGGGATATACAGCCCAACACTTATCACCGATGAAGGTGACTGGGAATGATGAACATAAGAAAACACAAATGCAAGAAACGCAATATTTCAGCAGCTAGCCTTATTGTTGCCAGAAGTGAGACACCAGGCAGGCTATGACGTGCACATGCCGAAGGCTGTCTGGTGAATGGCGGTTGCGTGGAATGGATGGTGTAGATGGTAGTATAGAGGAGGGGGCAAATACTAGATTGATAATCGATAATGCTGAAGGTATATTATCTTTGGAAGTGTGGAAACAACATCAACATAATTAATAGATGATATAAATATTATAAAACATATTTTGAAAAGCTGTAAGTAGGAAAAATAAAATATAAGCAATATGTAATAAGAATTGGGCCTTGTAGGAGGGACTTATTGGAGATTGAGGCCTGGAGGATGTCTGATATCGAGGGTATTCTGGTAGGATAGTCCCCATCTACACAGTTTAAAGGAGGTTGTGGTATAAGGGAAAACTCTGATCGCTTTAATTGACAAACAGTTATTGAAATTGTTGAGATTATGGGAACTGGCATGTTTTGCCACCAGATGGGCTACATTGCTAATATACACTGCCTATGGCCATTCATTCTGATGGCAAGTGGGTTTGTAATGAGGCCTGTATACGAGCTGGTGCATTGAAGGCATGGTGTGTTGTGGTGAATGTAGCAGAGTTTTCCCTGATACCACAACCCCCTTTGAACTACATTCATGTGAACCATACTATCAGAATATCCTTGATACTAGACATCCTCCAGGCCTCAATCTCTATTACGTTCCTCCCACTAGGCTCAACACTTGTATGTGGGAACTATCTTACCAGAATATCCTTGATACCAGACATCCTCAAGGCCTCAATCTCTCTCAAGTCCCTCCCACTATGCGCATCACTAATTACATATTGCTTATTTTTGTTTTTCCTACTTACAGCTTTTCAAAATATGTTTTATAATATTTATACCTCACCTAGTAATTATGTTGATATTGTTCTCACATTTCCAAAGATAATTTACCTTCAGCATTATCAATCTAGTATTTGCCCTGTCCCCCTCTCCTATACTACCCTCTATGCCGGCAATTTCGCGCAGCCGCCATTCACCAGACAGCCTTCAGCGTGTGCACGTCGTGGCCTGCCTGGTGTGTCACTCCTGGCAAGAATAAGGATTAGCTGCCGAAATATTGCGTTTCTTGTGTTTGTCTTTTTCGTGTTCATCATTCCCAGCCACCTTCATCTGTGGTAACTGTTGGGTTGTATTTCCCTATCCTTCCTTGGTTTTATATATATTAACAAAACTGGCAAAACATATTGCAAACTTTCATATCCTGGAACTATCCCCATGAGCTGGTCTATTCTGGTTTCTTTTGTGCCATGAAAATTGCCAACTTCCATTATTTTCCAACACCAACCACAGGCTTCCTGGCACGGACCAGTTTTCATCACTTGCCTAACATTATTCTTTGATTCCTTCCACTTCATTCATCTTCACAATTGTTATTTCTTGCATTCCTGTCCTGAAATTAGACCACTAATTTGTTCAAATCCTCTTACTTCCATGATTCCTTCTGCATAGCCCCTAACCTTTATAGGTACATAGATAAACTTATCCACAAATATTAATTTCCAATCTCTTTATAACAACCCAAAGGTTGTTTCCTCAGAAAAACACAATACTGCAATACTTTCAGAATGCTGGTAGTTAAATAACGGAATAGGAATAGCATAATCTAGAATTTTGATTTTATCAGTTAGAGAAGAGCATTTTACATTTAAGTATTTGCCAAAGTTTTATTATTATTGTATAATTATTGAAGAAGTCTTCTTTATGATAGCTTAGGATCGGATATAATTTTTTCCAGGTGATATATGAAAAAATTAACATCAACTCTGTGTTCTAAAGTTACTGCTGATATTTCATAGATAAGAGGTTAATTGACTATTGTAAGCAATTGACATCTGTGAGGATTATCTGTTCTTTGTATTGTAGACTGCCATTTTCGTACAGAAACATCACTCCATATGTACATGGCAATCTATGCATAGCCAATATACTTGGACCTCATTCAACTCGCTATAATCCACACTGACTACGTGTTGGAGTAAAGCAGCTTTCCCTTCATATATCAGCATGTCCTACTTCTGCTTGCTACATTTGTCATTATAAGTAACTCACTAACTAGTGAACAAATGTTTAGACAAATAGTATCCACATATCCAATTTCTTCCCATCCAATTTCAATCCTTATGTTACAGTTGTATATTCATTGTAATTCATGTGCCCGTACTGCCGTCTCTGATATTATGTCAGATGAGATTTTCTCATTCTAATTTTCTTCCTGTACATCTTGTTTAGACAGAGTGTACTGATTACTGCAGCTGGTGCCACAGCATTGTGAAGAGTGTTAGCCTCCCTCTCCCTTCCTCTTCACATATTAGGAAAATAATCTCCATTTTTGTTTGAAGGAAGTGCAGAGTAACTGTAAATGTATTAAATGTCTGATTTGTAAACTGTCTATTTCATGGACAATACAGTTTCTGTAATTGCTTACCTAATAGCACCCATGTGTTCTATGCCATAAATTCCCCATTTACATCACACAGATATTTCCTACTTAAATTACTAGTTTGATACTAACACGATGTTCTAAAACTGTCACAGATTTAAATTGTTAATTTGTGCTGTAGGATTGTAATATTGAATGATAACTGCAACTGAAGCTGCTGAGAAATTGAAATGTTCATATCTTATTATCGCTAGGGCACTGGCACAAACGAGTGAATCTTCAGTATTTTTTCGTATTAATTACACCCTCTTTTTTTATGGCAGAATACAAAGTTTTGTTGTGTACTGTGCTTTTACCAGGAGGTCCTGCAGCACCAGTGCATCTTCATACAGCGGCAGCAGCAGCAGCAGCCAATGCAGGTGCAGCTGCTGCTGCTGCTGCCGCTAAGAGCAAACAACCACCACAGATTTTGCCCAAGCCTCCTGGAACATCTGGCTTGACAGCAGCTTCATCACATGTGAAGATCCCAACACCACCACATCAGGGTATGTACAATGGTTTTGGGAAGTGTATCAGCTTGTCAGTTCGTACACATTGTTTTAAGTGCATGCATACGTAAACTCCAATTTAAAATAAAATTTGCGGAAAGTAGTAACACATTTCGTGTTTTCCTGAGTCCTAAATGAAGTACTTAGGACAGTAGAAGAGTACTAATTGCTATGAGTAGTGATTGATTTATTATGGAATAGACTGCATGTTAGGTATGAGGGGCAGGAGAGGGAACACTGAGCATGGTAGGTGAGCAGTAACGCTCTGGCCTCACATTTGGGAGGATGATGGTTCGAATCCCTGTTCAGCCATCCAGATTTCTGTTTTCCATGGTCTCCTGAAATCACTCCAGTTGAATGTTGAAATGGTTACTCATAAAGGTCATTGTTGAATTCCTACCCGTTCCTTGCTCCTAATCCTTTCTCACCTCTAATGACCTCCACGAGGTGTAAAGCCACGAGGAAAAAAACGAGAAAAAATAGTTTCCACAATTTAGAAACTTGAGTTTTATAATGACATCATAACTTCATTGTGTTATCTCCAGAGAAAGAAACGGAGAAGTCTCATGCTATACTCTCGAATGAATCTTCTGTTGGCTGTAGTTTTTAAATTATTTGGCTTTAATCTGCTTCTTTATTAAAACTTTTACAATTTACACTGTAAAAACTGATTTTAAAGCATGGTTCTAGTATGTAATATGTAGAAAAGAAATTAATTGTGCAGTATATCCACGTATTTCTGTATCCTGTACTGCTGAAAAATCTAGAACATCATTATGAGATTAAATTCTAATTCTCTCCTTGTTTACTCATCAGTTTCAAAAAATCTAATAAGAAAATGTGCTAAACTGATGGAAAGGATAACACTTTCGCAATAGTAAAGAACAGTTTTTGCAGATGTAACATTTACATCATTTGTTACCTACCTTTTGATAAGGAGTATAAGATATCCCTCTTACAAAGTTAACAAAATATTGCATGTTCTGCTGATAGCGGAACAACCAGTAAAGTAATTTATGTAACCAAATTTTAGAAATAAATTTAGGGAAGTATCTGAAAATACATTCAGAGATACCAGTTTTTCTCTTATACCAAGTGACTGAAATGATTGTAACACATATAACACTTTGTTATGGGTACAGTGCTATGGAAATGACGCATCCATGTTGAATCATAGTACTTATGTAAACAAAACTATGCCAAACCAGCAAGGAAGTTATAAATAATTATATTTTTTGGGGGGGGTGGGAATTCAGATAAAACCCTTACAATGAACGGATGGAGCAAATAAAATAAATTGTTAAATACATTAATAACAGGAAATCCAGAAATAAATCCTGGTTACTTTTGGAGTGGCATATTTAATACCGAGAAGATCTTCTCAGTGGGTTAATGAAGAAGTAGAGGTCATGTTCATGGTGCAGATAATACAAAATGATTTGTAGATGAATGTAATTGGAAATGATGTTGGGAATTGAATGGTGGCTTACTAGTTCTGTGCCAAGAATTTTTAAGTGCCAACACTGATATTTTTGTACCCATTCAGCCATTGATACAGAAATGTCCAACTCCGTATTATGTCCAAATCATTTGTATGCAGGCTTTTCACTAAACATGGACTATAATTTTCCTAAGCTTCTCATATATTTATTTCTTGGGTTTCAGTAAATCATTGCCATTAATATTCAACTTTTTCTACTAAGCGTGGGTATTAAATTGCATGCACTTGTTGCCTTTCATGATACCCAAGTCTTACCACCAAGAAGCTGTTAAAAATAAACGAACGAGAAAATGGTTTTTACATGAAATGTTCTAGTTGCTGTCTTTGTTGTTTCCGACAATGTAAAATATTTGTGTATTATTTCCAGTTATGTTTTGATGCTTTAGTTTTATTTCTTACTTTTTAATGCCTGCTTCAAGTGTAGAGTTTTTTATGTGGATATTTTGAATGTATTCATTTGGGTTTGCTTTGTCTGGTGATGGGATTAATGTGTCTGTGATTTTCAGGTATCCTTAATTCTCTTCTTTGATATGTCACAATCTAGGTTGTCTGTCATTGTGTCCTGTTCAGTTTTAGTTTACATGCTGAGATATTGCACGTTTCACAAGCTATTTTGAATGAGTAATTTGATTCCATGTTATCTAACAGCACCCGTCAGTATGGCTGCTTGCATTGGGTAGGTCCATGGGGCTTAGGTTCAAATCCCAGACCCCAGCACTGGCTGCCCTGATTGAGGTTTTTAGGCAGTTATCCTCCACTTCATGGACCACACATTTCACTAATAAAAATACACGTATATGCATAAAATACGAATTGCATATTTCACAGACAGAATACAACACATCCTCTTCCCCCCATCAAAATTATGACAGGTCTGGCAAGCTGGTAGTACATGGACCTGTGCTTCAAAATAAGCACAGCCTATGGAAGAGGATTTGCTGAACGACCCACAAAAGTGGAAACATTCAAAAGATGATGATGATAGTTAGCAGCATCCCTTATCTAGTCTCCTGATGAAATATAATTTATGTCATCATGCCTCCATTATTATGTTTTGTACTGATCATCAACAATACATATATTTCTTCTTCTTTGAATGATTTTTTTTTTTAGTTTACTTTGCCAATATACTTCTTTTTACCATCATGACTTTAATGGCTTGTCTGTATCTGAATTTATGCTACGAAAATTAGGGCAGTGTTGGCAAACCTTTACTAAATTACTAGCTGTACCCAGCCACACATTGCTGTTGCTCAGTCTGGTTAAATGGAAAAAGAGGAAAAGAGAAAGCACACATTTCTAATATGTTTTATTTCACAATGCTTGTGGATATACATAATTTTTTTGTGGTTCCATTGTCTGTGCAGATGTAGAGATAGTCTAGTATGCCAACTCTAGAACATGTAACATATAATTGTTCATGTGAGAAGCAATCCATGTCTAGATCTAAACCACACAGTTATCACTATTGATCCTGAGCTTTGTTGATGGTGATTGCAAACACCAATTAAATTGGGAATTGCAATCTCTTAAATTGAAGTGGCATATCCGTTGGAATCATAAGAATGTGAGGAACGAGGACATCTTCACCTTTGAAAGGTGAAAGAATGTTGCCTCTACGACATTAAATTTTTTACTGCAAGCCATGTGCTGTTGCAAAACCTTGTCTGGTTGATATTTCGCAACATGATAATTGGTACGCCGATTTTCAGTTGCAGTACATGTGGTGGCATCTCTGGCAGATCTAGTGAATTAAAAACTTCTGTTGGATAATTAACTGCTTCATCTGCTTCCATAACATTGTCAACAGACTTGTATCCTTGCTTTTAATGTTGGACTGCATAATCTTTATATATAAAGATGAATGTATGTTTGCTTGTTTGTTTTTTTGTTTGTTTGTTCTTCATACAAATCCACAGTTTTCATTTGATCTCGATGAAACTTTGCACACTTATCCTTTGAAACAAGGAGAAAAATACTGTCTACATTTGGTTGAAAAATTATCTGTATAAATAACACATGTTGTCTCATAACTTCGAAATACGGTGATAGACAGACACGTTGGATATGGTCGTCTCCGTAGCATGTTTCCGTATAGTGGACTGGCAGCTTAGTGGTTAAAGCGCTTGCTTCCGAACGTCGTGGTCTCCGGTTCAAATATCCGTGGAGGATAAGATTTTTAAAAATTGTTTTTCATCGTAAGAGTCAGGCCTGGGCCATAGGTTATTCGGATTGAATGTTAAACTGTAGATATTAGAAAGTTAGGGGTGCAATGCGAGGCAAATCGTAGGTAGTCTTGCAATGTTGTAGGTGTACACTTTTTTATGTTATAATGATCCCTCAGATTGTTGTTTGCAGTCAGTGTGCGAGTGTGAACCACAGTAATATTATTATAAATACGGAAGTAAGTCTCTGTCTTTTTGTTACGTTTTGACGACTAAATGGCTATATCCTTGTGATGGAATTTTATAAGGAAATCTGTATGAAGGGCACAGGATATTTTTTCCAGTATGATTAACAGTTATAGTCACGAAATTTTGAGACCTTATCGAATGGTGACAGAAATATGTTGGAAATTGATTCTCTTCAAGAGACAAGTTCGACGGTACAATGATATAGTGATAGCTTTCCTGTCATATTATTCCTACTGGATATTGTTTGGGACCAATCCTTCGTTAGCAACTTTCTATATTTAATTCTGGCAAAAAAAATTCTTAATCCACGCGTACGAAGTCGCTGGTACGGGCTAGAATTGTTATATTCGTAGACTTCTTTGTTCTTGGTGGCAAAAATAGCTCATTTACTCAGCCAATCATGATTCTTATAATTGATTTGAATATTGGAATATGCATTTTCAACCAATTCTTCTTTTGACGTTATTAAATTGCAGAGTTATGAGCTAATGAAATTTGTACTTAGATCGGATCAAATGGTACCTTCTCATTCCCAATTTCCATAAAAAATAAATAAAAAAAAGGTTAACAATGAAAATAAGGAAAAAAATCACAGAAAATCACGGAAACAAAATCAAATAAATGAGAAAATAGTAACTAAATAATTCATATAGTTATACAAAAATGTGAGCAAATTTGAATGCAAGGGTGTGTCATAATTTCAAAGCAATTTGTGAAGAACTGTTGTAGATTTGAAATTAGTAACAAATGAACATTTAAATTTTTATTTATATAGATTTCTTACTGGTTCAGAACCAGTCAGTTTCCTTGTGTTGTCAAATTAGTTGTTGGCATTATATGTGTACATAAAAATGAAGTCTCAGGTGATATTACTGGCCACTGCTCCTATCTTTATTGTGGGATAGTATTATTATTGTTATAAAAAGAAATAATATTTTTTGTGTACTCTGCCCTCAACTGGAAGAATGTGAGGTATGAATAAACAGAAGAATAAATGAGGGATTATTAAATTAAAGGAATATTTATACATTTTTAAGCTGAGTTTTTGGTCACATTTAGAATTAAACATTTAATGTGAATTTTCTTCTCCGTCATACATGTTAGTTTTACGGCTTGTTTGTATAACTCTTGGATTTGTCAAACAGCAATTAGATATGGGAGTTACTTCATAGACTGTGTGCCTAGTGTTGAATGTGTGCAGATTGTTTAAGTTCACCTAGCATGTATTTTATTTTATGGAAAAAAAATCAGTTTTGTGGGAAAGATTTTGGAGAGTTGTAATTTGTATGTTTTCCATTCTAAGTTTTAAGCAAAGCAAGCATTTCCTTTCAAAGAAAATGTCTGAAATTTGTCACTTAGAGTTTAGAAATGCAGAGAAATCTCTTAAGTTTACCATGTGCCATACCATTTTTAATTTGAAGTTAACATGTATATTAATATAGTTACATCTCAGTGTAGTGTTATGAAAAGCTCTTTACAAAACTTTGGATTTTGCTTGTAATAAAGATTATTTCTTGTTCAAATATTTTGCTGACATAAATATTGATTACTTTGTTAGAAATAAAAAGACTGAAACTTCTTTATTGCTAACATACATGAGTTACAATGTGCTAGTTACGTTTTTAGATGTGTGAGGTGTTACGATTTTTACACTTTGACTTAAATCTTTATACATTTTAAAAATGATGGTTAATCTCAGTTGAGCAATATTATTTCCATTTCTGCCAGTGGCATGTAAATTTTTGATTTTGTAGAGAGGCAGTATTTTTTACAACTAATATATTGATACTTATTTATTTTTTATATTGCTTAAATATTCATTTTTGTCTTATACATTTTAAGTAACTGCTGCAGTGATGCAATAGATTGTCACACATTCTTACATATAAATGTTCTTAAATTGTTGGAGACAGAAAATAAAAAATTTAGGCATTAACTTTTCTTACTGCATGTATTGGGCAACAGATGACTTTCTCTCATTCCATTTCTATGTGGTCAATTTCCATTTTTTTCCCTGCTCAAATGTAATATTTTCCTATAGTAATCAAAAAGCAATTGAGTCAAGTCAATGAAGATCAATATGTTTTGATACGCTTAATAATGCTCCTAAAAACTCCATTTTTGACCTGTGTGAATAACCAAATGCATTTTGTCTTAAGAGTGCTCTTTTTTTTTCTATGTAGATGTGTAAAATATTTGTGGTTCAAACACATTAAGGCATGAGTAATGAAGGAAATAATAATTTCATCTTAAGTTTTACATGATGCAAATCTGCCTGTTGTTTTCTGTGCAATTGGAAAAACAGATTAAATTTTTTCAATGTATTCACATATATAAGGGGGAAGGGGGTGGAGGGAAGCTGAAAAATTTCTTTACATTCTTTCTAGATTGACACTTTGTTATATGTTGTAATTGTAAATAAATTTAAGGGATATTGTAAGAAATCTGCATTTGTTACTTGACAGCAAGTAATGCCAAATGAATGTGTTTTATAGTTTGCTAGTGAAATTGCCATCTTTAGTCAACTTTTGGACCTTTCTCATTTTGATTAAATCTGAAGAACAACTTTTCCATTCCTGATAATATATTTGGTTCTTGGGGAATTACATTTACTGCATTGTTTTTTGACATAGAATCATTACGATTGGAAATTTGGTATCATGTATGTATATTTGCTTACATTATTGGCATCTGTGAAATGTGGATGTTTTCTGGGACTTAAGTTTGTTGTCTGCAGGTGCTCATGCGAGCTCAGCCTCATGCTTCATTTTCCATTATCACAAGGACGTACATAGCCCAAAACATTGTGTTTGTGAAGTGTGTGTTTTTTGCTGCAGTTCTCCTTTCAAGTTTGGGAAGTGATGGGTCATCATCCCTTTCCATATTAATATCAGCTCACGACCTTTCTTTCTGCTCCATTGTTGCTTTATCTGTATGTTAAAATAAAAAAAAGGTAAGGACACTAAACCCATGGCAGGAGGGCAGCAACGATTGCACAAAACAAGAACTCAATATTTCAAAATTTTGGTTTAAAACCTTGTTCACAAAAATATTGTAATATTGTGTTTGTCTGTAGTTTTGTACGTTCATCACTGCCCTCCTGTTTTCAACTTTGGTGAGTTATCGGTATACTTTACTTATCCTAAGATTTATCCTTTCCATTAGTATCGTTATGTATATTATTAGGAAACAAATGTGCCCTAAAGTGGATACATTAAATATTTGGTTAGGAGAATAACAACCACTTACCAAAGACAAGGTTGCTGCAGGTCGAAATGTGGAAAAACACATACACATATAGAGCTTGAAATTTCAGAGTTCAGAACCCTTCTTCAACAATAGAGTGAGGTAACTGCCTCATGGAGGCTGGCAGCTAACTGTGGTCACAGACTTACAGTCATCAGCTTGTGGTGGGGGGAAAAGTCAACATAGCAAGAATTATGGCTGTGAGTCTGAAGGGGTGAACCCGAGAATTGTAAAATTGGAAACATATCGCGGAAACAAGTCACGGAGGAGTTTGCAGAAAATGTTATTAGCCAGTAAAATATTCTTATCTTTCATATTAAAGTAAAATATATGGATAGGCAAATAAGACCAAACTCTTACCACAGATGACGGCAGCTGGGAAAGACGAACACAAACAGACAAACACAACTGATGCAATATTTCAGCGGTTAACCTTATTCTTGCAAGTAGTGAGACGACATGCAGAGTTTGTTGTCTGCCTGGTGAACGAAGGTGGCTGTTGGAAAAAGGAAGGTGTAACGATAAAGTGGCGTCTGCTGGCGGCGATAATGCACTAGCAGCTTGGTGTGGGGTAATTGTTGTTCGTCTAGGTATCACTGGATTGCAGGTTCTTCTACTAATAATTCACGAAGTCGCCATATAGATAATCATTCAATTTATTCACCGAACGTACAATTACTAAGCCACCACCACCAACGATTATAATTTGACCGTATGTAAAGGCTATTCAGGACTTCTCCTACAAACTGCAAGTTCTGAGCTACCCTTCTATCACTTGGTTTGGATGCTTTAGTTCGACGCCCACAAGTTCACTGCTATTTACGAAACACTGCAGTTTATCTGCATGACGGCAGCGTACTTATAATGTTTCATTAGGTCCACATGATAGTGCCAGAACGCACCGCCAAACAATCACTGCCGCGCGCAACCAACCGTGACCGACCTCCACGACAGCGAGTCACAGACTGCCTTCAACAATCCAACTCGCATCTCGCGTAACACTTTCAACAATCGGATCGTCCTGATTCCACCGCTCAACACGAACACACACATGGTTTTTTATACTGTCTCGCCACAACCCCCCTTGGGTTTAATTTTTCCTATTTGGAAATACTGGTTTACAATGGCAAAATTTAAACCCAACAACTCATAGAGACAGTATTGTCTTGAATGTGTCTCGATATCTGTACCAAATTCTTACTTCTGGTGGTGGTGGTGGTCAACTAAATACATATCTTCTATTACATTTCAGTGTTAGAACAATGTTAGTTTACAACAGAAATGACCCATTTAAAATATTGTCCAAAATCCACCAACAATCTTTGTCCTGTCATGGTGGCACAACACATACAAAACATGAATACACTGACATAATGAACAATGTACTGAATATATCAACATGCTGATATAATACACAGAAATAATACATGATGATTAAAGGTGGGTGCAGCTTTTTACAAAACTTTGTGTTCACACAATTGAACCACCTGCACTCTTTCCATTCTAATGAGAACAAACATATTTATAATGCAACAGGACAAAAACAAGCAATAGAGAAAAGAAAAAAAAAAAAATCCAAATGAATGGTCAAAAATATGTACAACACAAACACTTATAATTGAATGGTTTCATACTGTGAGGTATAACCCCCCTTCAAAAAAACAGGTGTGGGAGGTAAGGTATACAGCTTCTTACTTACAACATATTACAATCCAAATACACTATTACTGGAAGCTGTTACAGTATATTACCTCATTCCTTCTCCTTTTATGATCCAGTATTTATAAAAATCACACATATCACAACAAATTCAAAGCTCCATGTGGCTTGGCTTGTCGTATATTAACTATTAGAATTTGAGCAAAAGATTTGTAACGAAAAATTTTCTCTGCCCATGGTAGGCAGTTAGGGATGGTATATCGTCTTTTAAACTTTGTGCCTACCCTACTTTTATCTTTAGTTCTACAAAATGGTACATTGAAAAAGAGAGACAGAAGAGAGAAAAAAAAATAATATCATGCATATGCATGCTCACCCCCCTACTACTAGAGGATAGTGGGACCAAAACAAAAAATAAATAAATAGATAAATAATACTTTGGTTTAAAATGAAAATTTACAACATCAACAGCATCAATTTAAGGCACGAGTGCCGGATTCCGGTTTTATTCCTATGGGAGAGCCAAATCTGGAACTATGGCAGTCCCTTTGAAGGTAAACCTAGACAAAGCCCTGACCCAAGGAAACCGATTCCTGATAACTGATGTGATTTTCTGACCTAAATTTTGATATCCCCCCCCCCAAAAAAACTTCTCAACAGCATCAATGAAAGGTGTTTCCACCTGGATCTCAGTATCAACCCTGGGTAACCGGATCTGGAACTTGGTAGGTTCCTTTAAAGGTAACTCCTGGACCGGGCCTCCTCCCACAGGAGACTGAGTCCTGACAGCTGCTGATGCAAGTGTAATTTTGATGTGCTGCTGATCACTGTAACCACCTGCAAAATCTACTATCAAATTTCAATATGTTTGTATCAAGGCCACTCCCTTAAGCATTTGTGTTGACCGCACTACTAAAATGTATGAATTCCCCTTCCTCCTGTTGCTGAGTCAGTTCACCTCCAGAAACCTGTTCGGATGTTGAGGTATTTCTGTTATGGTTTGTTTGTCTTTCTCCATTACCTCTTCTGCCGTTACCTCTACCACCTCTAGTTCCTCTTCCTCTACTTATAAATTGAATGCTGTGTTCCCTTTTTGAATGTTGTTGGGCATTGGTGTTGTAAAACTTACTCCTGCCTTGACTATGATCATAAGTGTGCTGTTTGTTATTATATGACCTACTGTGGTTGTGTTGATCCTCTACATTTTGTATCTGATCGTGCTGTGGGGACTGTTGCCATAAGGAAATTCCCTTATGGGATTCATGCATATCCTCCTTTAACTTACTGACATCATTTCTATTTTGTGTTAATGGTTTACTAAGTGTTGAAACCGTGTGATCAACTTTCTCCTTGTGTGCATTCAATGCATGTGAGAGTTGACTGACCTGTGTTTTTACTGTCAAGGAATACTGTTCAAATGTTTCTTTACGTTTTTTGTCGAAAGCAACTTCAAGTGACTGTAATGTTGTTTCAAAACCTTCAAATTGTTTTGTCTGTGCTTCAAGTGTTTCACGAATCTTAGTCTGTTCATCACTTGTTTGTTTAGCCTGTGCTTCAAGTTTAGTATCCACAGATTCGAATTTCTGGTCAAGTGTTTCGCGAATCTTAGTCTGTTCCTCACGTGTTTGTTTAGCCTGTGCTTCAAGTTTAGTATTCACAGACTCGAATTTCTGGTCAAGTATTTCGCGAATCTTAGTATGTTCATCACGTGTTTGTTTAGCCTGTGCTTCAAGTATTTCAAGAATCTTAGTGTGTTCTTCACGTATTTGCTTAGCCTGTGCTTCAAGTTTAGTATCCAAATATTCGAATTTCTGGTCAAGTGTTTGCTTGTTTGACTCAAACTTGTGATCGAGATATTGTATGAGTTGGGATATTAGAGAGGATTCCTCTGGTGCTGTTTGTACAAGATGTGTTGGATGTGGGTTAAAAGACACAACTTCATCATCAGAAGATGATCTAGTTGAAAACTCCAATTGGTCATAAGACACCGACTGTATTGGGGTACTATTGATTGATAGCTGAGAAATATTATGTGCATTCACAGGATTTGATTCTAACTGTGTGTTTTCCCCCTGTACAACATTGCTTTGTACGTCCTGAAATTCAGTTATGCCTGTGTTATCATCCTCCTGAAGTTGAGTATTTGTACCCTCCATGGTTAAACAAATGTTCTATACAGTGGGTTGAAGTATAAATGGTATCAAAAAATAAAAAAAATCTTGCTAAAATAACTAAAATGGAATTTACGTAGAAATTATTCCGTAATCCGATTTGTTGACACTGAAACCCAGAGCAGAAACACACCTTCAAATCGAATAAACTTATGTCTCCCACTATCTGTTCTTACAATATTCCCAAAACAACAAACACACAAAACATAAAAAGGTGGAAAAATATCTAAAAAGCAAAAAGAACTGTGTCACTAATGACTGTCGAAAGCAAACTGAGCAACCAAACACACCTAACCTACAAATTATTTACGTCAAATACAATCACAACTCAAAGATTACGCGTTGCAATGTAATACGTGAATAATATCTGTGCTGAAAATCAAAGACGAAAATATTTTACATCAACAGAAAAGCAATATCTTTGCGCCAGCGACATCTGAACATCAAAGATGTCTATTTGGAAATGGAAGACGTTACTAAATCTTTGCTCACAAGTTATTTTTCTTTGTGGTTACTATCTTTGGACTTCTCGCTTGCTCAAAGACAATATGGCGCGACCATCATGAACCAAATATTAGAATTCGAAATTTAAAAAAGACAAATTTAAAATAATTTTTTGTTTTGTTTTGACGGAGAGAGACAAAATCACGAGTATTTATGACTAAATCGTCGCGACAAGCCACATAGACATACAAAAATTACTGATTAAAATATTTACACAACAATTCAGCATGTGATAACACAAATATTGTATTTGGAAATACTGCTAGCAGACACTTAGCAAGCACGTGGTTGGCAATAACGACAATTTAGCCAACAAAATACTAATTCCTTTTCCCAAAATTGTATAAAGCGTTGCACACACTAATGAATTGACAACATTACTGAAAATTACTTTCAACACTGTGAAAGCTGCAATACTTGTAGCTTGTGCGTTGCCGCACACACCTCGCGGAATGAAGACACTTTTTGAAAAAACGGCACTTATTCTGGCTTCGCTGCGAACTTATCTGTATGTTGATCGAATGTGTCGCCTTCCGTACTGCGCTGGGTGTTGTGAAGCTGCTATCCGCAAAACGTCTGCTCTGCTGGATTGTGTCGACCCGTAAAGCTGCGTGACAAAGCTGCAGGACTCGCAAACTGCCCCCTGCAGTGTGAAAGTCTACGTCGGGTACCACAGCGTCTCGGAAAAGGTATCTGCGACCTCGTAGCTCGCGTCGTCTTCCACACACGTTGCCGGCAGTTGACAAAAGCTTCCGACCAAGTTTGAAGCGTAGTATTCTCTCGAAAGCAAGGTATATGAACCGCTTTCACTGGTCACTCCACAAGTCCCATGTAACGATAAAGTGGCGTCTGCTGGCGGCGTTAATGCACTAGCAGCTTGGTGTGGGGTAATTGTTGTTCGTCTAGGTATCACTGGATTGCAGGTTCTTCTACTAATAATTCACGAAGTCGCCATATAGATAATCATTCAATTTATTCACCGAACGTACAATTACTAAGCCACCACCACCAACGATTATAATTTGACCGTATGTAAAGGCTATTCAGGACTTCTTCTCCTACAAACTGCAAGTTCTGAGCTACCCTTCTATCACTTGGTTTGGATGCTTTAGTTCGACGCCCACAAGTTCACTGCTATTTACGAAACACTGCAGTTTATCTGCATGACGGCAGCGTACTTATAATGTTTCATTAGGTCCACATGATAGTGCCAGAACGCACCGCCAAACAATCACTGCCGCGCGCAACCAACCGTGACCGACCTCCACGACAGCGAGTCACAGACTGCCTTCAACAATCCAACTCGCATCTCGCGTAACACTTTCAACAATCGGATCGTCCTGATTCCACCGCTCAACACGAACACACACATGGTTTTTTTTTATACTGTCTCGCCACAAAGGGGTGAGAGAAAATACTGAATTGATAATGCTGGAGGTATATTATTGTTGGAAGTGGTAGAGCAAAAGTATGAAGATATAAATATTAAAAAACTTACTTAAAAAACCTTATCTAGGAAACATACAATATAAGATCTACAAAATATGAACAGTATTAATAATAAGTGCTGGGTCTACTGGGAGGGACTTATTGGAGATTGAGGCCTGGAGGATGTCTGATGTCAATGCTATTCTGGTAGCCTAGTTCCCATCTGCATAGTTCAGTGGAGGTTGTGGTGTCGGGGAAAACTTTAATGGCTCCAACTGTAAAACAGTTGTTGAAATTGTTCAACTTGTTGGAACTGGCATTTTTTGCCACTGGATGGGATACATTGCTGGTGAACTCTGTTTGCCTGTAGCCATTCATTCTGATTGCTAGTGGGTTAGTGGTGAGGCCCATATATGAGCTAGTACGATGGAGGCATGCGAGTTGATGTATGAGGTGTGTTGTGGAGCAAGTAGCATGTCCATGAAGCAGTCACATTGAAGTAGATGTTGGTAGCTGGCAGCAGTGGCGGCTCTAGACGTAGTGCCACTGTGACATGTCACTACCTATAATCATGAATAAATAAATTAAAAAATAAATGCAGTGAAAGAAAAATAAATATTTATAAATGTGGCATTCTCTACTCTACAGCTAGGGAAAGTAATGAACTCCATCTGTTGGCCACATCAGTGAACTGTTTTGCTGTCGTGGAGACAAATCTTGGTTGGCACAGATAGCGCATGCGCTCTAGCATTTTCGTGAAAATATTCAAGGTCGGGGGTTCGCTTTGTTAATGGGGAATGGAGACAACTTCGTTCTGTCACACGCTTCAGCTCGATAAAGTTAGTAATACTGCCGGCAGAGTGCAGCAGCTGCCATTTTTGTAGCATTCAACTAAATATCAACTGGAACAGTGCTTCAGCCTGTTCGCTGATTACTGGTGGTCCACGAACATAGTTCAGGAGTTCCACAGGCATAATATCATAAATTCTGGTACCATATTCGTACTGTATAAGGCTGTATGCCCAACATTTAAAAGCCTTGAATATTTCAATGACCGGGCAAAAATGTGGCATTTCCAGGATGAGATAGAACAGCATTGTTTCTACAACAGTCTATTCACTTCCATGTGGTGTCTAGAGATTAAGTAAATGACGGTTTACTAAGGGTTTTAAATGGGTATGAGGAACCGCAGTAGTTGATAAGATTGGTAACGCGAGTGGTGAAGTAAATAAAAATAAAAGGCATAGGGTCTAAGCGTCTTTTATTTTGGTTTATGTATGTAGGTCGGTGGTATAGTGTATCGCCCATCCTGTAGTAACATTATTATTTATCTGGTTTGGTCTGATTAACATGTAATTAACTATTAATAGTTCACATCCAGTTTTATATCTGCGTTTCCATAGGATTCAAAATAGTGGTTTTAGATTTATTATGTTATAATGTTACATTTTAATAACAACAAATTAAAATTAGCCCAGGGTGGAAGACATTAAAAAAGACGGGAAAAATTGCGGAGGTGACTGGCGACGGAGGAAGGAAAATCAGAAGAGGAAAATTAAGTTGCGCAATCGTCGTCCATAGTCGGCTGAAACGAGGGGGGGGGGGAAAAAATAGGCCTGTGTGATGTTAGTGGCCTACAACATTATTTTTGAAAATTTACTGGTCCTCGGGTTGAAAAAGGTTTGGATACGCTGGCCTAGAAGCTTTGTTAATGCGAGCAGGCAATATTGTTTTTTTGGTTACGTTCTCTGAAGGTGAATTACATAAGTTTATTAATGCACGTTACAGGAAAGGATTCTCAAGAGAAATGTGTTCCACTGCCGTCTTGGTCTTCGAAGACAGTGGCGGATAAGAAAGTATGGGGTCCTAAGCACTCTCAAAATTTTGATTCCTTCTGTTTTTGAAATTAATTATACGTATTTTATAAGTTCAAAGAAAAGGTTTTGTAGATGACTAATAGAATTTATCATATTTTTATTCAATTAACAAACGAATTTTACAATATATCATATTTTGAAAATTACTTTTATTTATCGTACACTACTATGAAACAAAAAAAAATAATTGCCATGCTTTTCATATAATTTTGATTGTTTTATTCTGCGTGATTTTATTTTTTATTATTTTTATTTAGTGAAAAAAGTGAACTTTCAGCGAGCCTTAAAAAATCAGGGGCTCCAGGCTACTGCCTAGTCGTGCCTAGTCCTACCTTTTGGGTAATCCAACACTGGTTGTAGATCAACTTGTCGGTTTTTGGTTAATCACTAAATGTTTCCTGTTTGGTCAATAATTGCAGGTAATGAGACTTTCACACGTTACAAATCTTTATATAGCGAGATTCTTACTCTGAGCTGTTTTTCACCTTTCACTTCAATGATGATCAGTAAGCCACGGAAACATTCAGTGGCGGATCCAGGGAAGGAAAGGGCTAGGGGCCTTCGGCGCCCCCCACCCCCAAAAGCACCAAGGTCACCCCCGACGACATGGAATTTGGGAACCTTTTTTTAATGCTGTTCTTATAAGGGCGGCATTCTGAGCAATGAGCCCCCCAAACCAAATCCTAGCCCCCCCCTCCCCCCAATCAAACCAAAATCCTGGATCCGCCACTAGAAACATTTTGTTGTTGTCACTTCCTGAGGAAATCACTTCGGCCGCCACTGGCTGGGAGCATGTTATATTTTTCGCAGTGGGGTCTGTTACATGGGAATGATCCTTGTCGTGGTTCGGGGAATTACAAGGTGAATATTAATGAACTAAAATATTCTTGAGATTGGGTGATCTGCTGAAACATTCTTGGGGCAGGACGAAGGATTTTTTGGAGAATGGTGTGCATCCTGGGGAAGGAATGTAGGAAGTCATGCCCATGACGAAAGATTAGAATAATTGACTCAGGACCAGAACTTGGTGATGAAAGCAGGGCTGTGGTTAGTTTCAAGAGGTATGGCATTGGAGTAGGTATGAGGAGGATGGATTGCAGCCCAAGATATTTATTTGTGCTAGCTGCAGGAGTGAGAACTCACGACAGATTTTGTGTTTATCTGGAGAGAGCTGCTTCATCTTAACAGATGCATCTGCTACGGAGGGCCAGACTATATGGAAGGAATTTTAAAGTGAAGTTATTGTTGTAGATTTGCAATTTTGATGTGAACAGTGGTATGTAGGTCCCCATTGTGTGAGGAAATGTCAACATCAAGAACGATGGCATGGCTGTGAGAGAATGTCCATGTAAAGTTGATGGAGTGGCTGTTGTTTAGGTAGTTACCACACAAGAGTTTCGATGTAGAGACTGTTTAGAAGTTGTTGTTCCAGACAACCCAGAAATAGTTTAGTATAGGGTGGGGCCTTGCAGTTATCCGTGGCAGTACCGAGTATCTGGTGGTAAATTTGAGAGTTGAAGGAGAAGTGGTTAATTAGTGGAAATATGTTTGCCAAGGAAATGAGGAAGGATGTCTTTGGGGAGACTATCAGGTGGGTCGCATTTTCATGAAGTGTTCCATAGCACTTAGGCCCTGACTGTAGGAGATGTTAGTGTGCAGGGAAGAGAAATATATGGAGACAAGGAAGGTGTGTGATGATAGAGGGGTAGGAAATATGGAATGACGTTTGAGAAAGTGTGGGGTATCTTTTATGAATGAAGGAAGGTTCTGAACAAAAGGCTGGAGATGCTGATCCACAAGAGCCAAAATCTATTCAGCAGGCGATCCAAATGTTGCAACTATATGTCACCCTGCGTAACCAGTTTTGTGGATCTTCGGAAGAAAGTGTAAGTTGGGGGTATGGGGATTCTGCACAGTAAGGAGGGAAAATGATTTGGTAGAGAGGCCTTGTAAGGGGTCCTGAAGGTCAAGGAGAGAGTGAACTTCTTGGCATACCAAAGTAGCAGGATCTGTAGGAGGTGACAGGTACATGCTGGTGTCAGAGAGCTGTCTCAAAGCAAAGCCTTGGCCTCATAGTCACTGTGGTCCATGACTTCGGTCATTGAACCCTTGTCAGCTTGGAAAATGATGTTCTTATTCTTACATAGTTCTCTCATAGCATGGGTTTCAATAGAACTGTTGTTGTTGGAGTGAGAAATGGAGTTGAGGAAAGAGGTTGAGGTAGGGTTGGATGTGAAGAATTCATATAACATGAGAAGGGGAGGTGGATGTAGCCGGGTTGGAGGTTTGAAACGATCTAAGGAGGGATCAGTCTCATCATTCCAACTATCACTCTGCTGTGTGGTGGCAAAGTGGTATCACCTTTGGAGAGTGCAGCAGAACGCTAAAGAGTCCCAGACCAAAGCGGCATGGTCGAACTTTGGAGTTGAGGAAAATGATAGTCCCTTAAAATGAACTGAGAGGTGGGGTTCTGATAAAGAAGAAGAAGTAAGATTAACCACATACTGCTGTATTTTAGCAAGAGATAGTATAGGGTTTAAGGTGGTAGAGAGGTTAGGTGGGGAAGATAGAAAATATGGGCAAGACATGGGGTTTTTGCAATCAAGGGAGCTTTAGGAACGTGTTGTGTATGGTTGGAATGTTGGTGGGGTAGGGATTTGTTTACAATCTGTTAGTATCTGCTGTATCTGATTGGTAACGTTAGGGGCAGATAGGCAGAGTATTATATGTAATGAGATAAGCTGGGCAGCATGCCAGTCTGCTTTATACAGAAGCTGTTGAAGGACTAGTTTAGTGAAGTCAAGGGATTGGGTAAAATAAAAGGAATGGAGTGGTGGAAGGATTTGCTGATGGCAGCCAGAAACAAGGAGTTTGATAGTTAATCCATTTGAAGGTATATTGAGAGAGAGGCAGGATTAAAGAAAGAGGATGTGAGAACTCAGTTTAGCGAAACAAAAAGCATGGAACCTGTAGAAAAACAGATATGAATCTGTGGGTGACATGTTGGGGGAATATTAGTTATTATATGAGTAAGGGGTGGGGGTAGAAATGGTAAAAAACAAACAAACTATTGAGGTGACAAAGTGTGACTATTGGCATGACAAAGGGAATCTCTGAAACTGCTTAATGGTAGACACATCACGGCAGTGGCGTAGCTAGCGTAGGTGACACCCGGGGCGGATATCGATTGTGTCACCCCTTGAAAACTTAAATTCAAAATTAAGTAAAATATATGTTGTAAGTGTAAAATATGATATTAATAAGACATAATTAAAAAATTATTATTATTTAAAATAATAGTTAATAAAATTGTAATATTAACAACATTTAAAAGATATACACATAAACTAAAAACAACTGCATCCACAATCTCCTCTTTCTAGTTTTAACAGCTGCAAACTCGTAAATCACATTTTCAGAATTAACAATTTGAGTTACTTCATGCTCAATAGTCAATATGACACTCTCGGTGATCGAAAGTGCTTTTAGATTAATTTTAATTTCTCTGAAGATCGGGCCTCACTTGCCCTATACTGTTCCGCACCGAAAGGGTTCTTAATGCTGGCACTCACTAAATGGAAGTTTGTCCAAATGACATGGTGTCTCATCCGACACTTGGCCATCACCCGGCTATCATTGGTTTGGTTTTTGTTTTGAAGGTGCGGACCAGTGTCGGCCTGCTGGATGTGGAGAAGCGCATAGAGAGAGTTCGGAAATTTCCATTACCTTGCGACCAAATGTTGTTTTCATGTTATGTTTGCTTTAAAACATCCATGTTCATCGGATGTTCGTAAAAAGTAGGAAGAGTCATAGCATCTTCGCATTAAAAAATCAAAGCTTTGCCAGAGCTGAAGATCAATTTTAAGACCCACAAAAATTGCAGCCGAGATTTGTATTTGTAATGGGGACCTTCTACACCCGAATCGCACGCCGGAACCAGACGCCAGAAAAATCTAGAAGTAATGAACAATATGTATTCAAACACATAAAAGTGGATTTGTGTTTTCTGATAGCAAAAATAGATGATATAGAAAAAATGTTCATTTTATCATGTTTGCATACTTATTTTTCATTACACCTACATTCGGACTGGTGACTGAAATGACTGCGTGCGATTTGGGTACTGAATGTCCCGGTTCAAATCCAGGCCTCGACTGTAATTTTTGCGGGCCTTAAAATTGACATTTACATCTGGCAAAGCTTTTATCTGTTAATGCGAAGATTCTAGGAAGCTCCGTGGTTCGAATTTCACATTAATCTGTAGGTCTCATTTTCATGTTATGTGACTACGATATAGGTGCACTGACAGTTTCTCAATAAGAAACTCTGTGACTTGAACTTCGAGATAACTTGAAATTATTATTTTTATTATACAAAATCATTACGACCTATATTTAAATTAAAATATATTATAATCTCCTTCTTTACTAACAAAAAATAATGAGAGAATCGAAACGAACCTCAAACAAAACAAACGTGTCAATGCGAAGTGATTGACATTTCTTCTGATGGCGTTGAAACACGCGAGAATGTGTCATTCCGGTACAATGTGGTGATGATTGTTAATACTGTGATGGGAAACTATTTTTGTACATAAAATATCAACCAGTTAGGTGATTACGTGAGTAAGATAAAAAAAGTATTTTTATGTGCTTTCGAACCAAAACTGTGCAAAATAAAGTACAGTATAATAAAGTAAGGTATCAGACCTACCTGTCATCCCCAACACTTATTCCCTGAAACAATCACTTGAAAACGTTAAAGGAGACTAAAGACAGGGTAGGAATGCGGGTGAGCTATGGAAAAGTGTGGACGCGAGGGGGCGAGCCGTCACTCAGCCGATTGTTGTTGCGGTGACGATACAGGCCAGTATTGGCAAAGTGCAGCTCGACCTTTTACACTTAGCAACTGACACACAAATTGGCGCAAATTAAAATACCAACACCCAGACGGTGTTGTGATAAATAAATGAAATTTGGCCCCATGTATCCCCGCATGAAGAGTATTAAATGGTTAAAAATTGAAAGTTTTGTATGTAATAATATGAGAATTACGGTGCTATTTAGTATATAAATTTCAATTTAAAAAAAAAAAATTATCATGTAATATGACACTTTATTGTCTACAAGTTTTTGTTGGCTAAGTATGCCAAGGCGAAGAGTGACAACTCTCTACACCCAAATGTCTAACTGTGAGAGAGGTCGGAGAATTGATGTGTTTTTAAAGGGTGCATCATATCGTGAAATCTCCCGAAGGATTGGCCGTAATGCAATGTCAGTATACAGACTTGTTACACAGTGATTGAAAGAAGGTTCTAATACTCCTAGAGCAGGCATGGGTCCATACAGATAGATAACAGCACGGGAAGACTGCCAAATGGTTTGGGTGGCTGTTGCTGGCAGATGGTTGGCTGCAGGCCAGATCCAAGCAGTGGTTACAGATAGTCACCCCCCTCCCCGGACGATTGTAAACTAATTGCTTGAAGCTGGGTCACACTCTCTGGCCCCTGTACAACGTGTCCCATTAATCTAATTTCATTGCCAGCATCATCTAACTTGGTGTAATGCGAAACACAAATGGACATGTCAATGGCGTACATTTGTGTTTAGAGACGAGTCTCAATTCTGTCTGTGGCAAAGTGATAATCGACAACATGTTCGCAGGCGTAGTGGAGAAACGGCTTACCTACTGTGATTTCAAAACGTCACACAAGTGTAGCCACTGGTGTCATGTTTTGGCGGCAATCAGTTTCGACAGCATGACTGAGTCGGCTGTTGTTGATGGCACAATGACAGCCCACCACTATCTGGACGGGGTACTGCATCTTATTTTGATACTCTTCATGTTCACCATCCAAATCACATTTTCCAACAAGATAATGCCCGTCCTCATACTGCGGCAATCGTCACAAATGCCTTGGATGGAGTTTTGATCACAATTTGGACAGCACGATCCCCAATAGAGCATGTCTAGGATACTGGAAGTAGACACATTAGATCACATGGTCACCCAGCACAAAAAGTTTCCTAAAATTCTACCACTCATGTATGCATGTTGTGATTTTAATTTCCGCCAGTGTAACTATAGTAAGACCATAAGATTCCTCTATAAATTTTTAAAAAAGTCGAAAGCTAGCCATTTGTTATTGAAACGTTAACATAGGCTGTATTTAAATGACTTTGCAACCTCGGTATTTGCAGGACCAAGGGATATTGAGAGGAAAGTTAACAGAAGTGGCTTGAGAGGAAAGTTAACAGAAGTGGCTTGATCCAAGTAGAAGCAATTCCAGACCCAGATGGGTTCCCATTGGTGCAAACCCAGGATCCGGGTCCCACAAGTTGTGAGTCCTTGGGGGATACTGTATAGTCAGAGAAACAACTATAAGTTCCTTCATAAAAATAGAGGAATAAATAAAATATAAAAACATAATTAAATGTAATTAAAAAAACAAAGGGTCAGATTAGTAAAAGAACATGCCTTTGCGATATCTGCCGTCTTTACATGAAGTAATTAACAAGTATTTTACCACCCGCCTAAGAAATAAGTATCTACAGACTCCTAAATATGACATTGTATGTACTGAAGATTTTTGAATTTCTAGCACCGCTCTGTAGCGTATAAATAAAGATGTAAACGGCTCGAATGTTCGTTCAGTTTATGATTAAAGCTCAATTTTTGTTCAGGAACGGAAGTTCGACATCCCTGTCGATTTAAGGAACCCGCAAGAATTTAGGTACCTGTATTCGACAGAGAGGTTACCCATAATAGAAATCTTCTTCTGTAAATTTATTATAGAAAATTCTTAGAGAATCATATGCTTATTTATTTCATCGCGATCATATTTGCATATTCTCGATCAATAGAAAGCATAGCAAACTTATGTGAACCTAGAGTTAAAGTGCTTACTAATGTTACAATTTCGCTATCAAGATACGCGGGTACCGACTGTTTTAAACAGCATGACCTACAAAATCTGATTACCAACGACAGACGATACAATCAACAAACACTTGGACTCTTTCGGATTGACTTGAAACCTGATAGTATTGCTAGTTTAATGCAGTTTTCCGAATCATTTTATTTGCATAAATTCGAACATGATACGATTTCATGTCGAGTATAGGTGCACTGTCACAATAGGTAGGTACGCAGACCGGATAACACGAAATGTACTCAATTTATACATCATAAATCTGTTAGATGATAAATTCAAAAATTACTAGAAAATACTTCAATGCACTTGTGAATCTTAGCTAGATAGCTAATGGAATTCTAAATAAGCAAAACAATTTTGAAACGCTTGTTTGCCTTTTTATTTTTTTTATTTTGAGGATTTACAATTTAACCGTCTGATTACCATGTTTTTAACAATTTTAGATATATATAATACATCCTTTAATTTTAAAACTACCTCTGTTTATACAAGAAAACTTACATTATATCCACCGCCGCTTCTAACAAACCAATCAACAGTGACGAACGGCAAGCACAATGAGTTACTGTGATTGTTGGAGCTACAGAGTGAAGCTCTCTTTGTTTAAGCGTGCGGTGTTGCCAATAATTATACTCTACTGTAGTGAAAGAGCACAGCCCCCTGGATCATACTTGAAAAAGCGATAGATCAACTTGAAACAAATATTCAAAACATTCAAGGTAGACGTGTTTCGACACCAAAGGATAAAAGAAGTCTATCAAAAAAAATTTTTTTTTGTATCACACTAATTTCGGTTACTAGTTTGGAAATGCGGGTGTCACCCCCAAACGGGTGACACCCGGGGCGGACCGTCCCCACCGCCCCCCCCCCCCCTAGCTACGCCACTGCATCACTGTCATAGAATCACTCTGAGGTAAAAAGAAGTGGAAATATTGAGTGCTATATGAAGACTTAGGGGAAATATTGTCCAGAAATTATCAACACAGAAAAATCAAAAGCGTGAAACGGAATTTTGAAGTAAAAATGCCGATCGTGGGAGCAAACAAATATGTCAATATCAATAACTAAAAGTATTCAGATGAATAAACATTAAATACCATGTAGAAAAGGCATGGAAAAGCACTCAAAATTTTCTGGAATTTAGAAAAATGGCTTAGTACTGGACCTAGTAGTTTAAATGCAGACCGCAAGTGAGGTAATGTAATTTTAAAATAGAAAGTGATTGTTGAAATAAATAATAAGCACTGTGAACATGAAGAGTGGAGATATTATGCAGAGTGTAATTACTGGAGAAAGCATAAGCCTGCAGAGCAAAATCCCGACCTTAAAATTGGCGGTACATGAAGAACGAAAACCGAATCCTGTGGTGACTGGTTACTGAAAATCTTGTAGGACACAGGTAAAATCAAAGTACAAAAACAAATCTCTCAGGCTGCAAACCATCTTCTGCATAACTACTTCAGTGCCGTAACTAACCGCAGCCCCACTTTCATAGTCTTGAGACCATTAATCTAATCCTTCATCGTCGGCATGACTTCTTACATTCGTTCCCTGGGATGCACACCATTCTCCACATAATTCTACCCACTGCCCCACACATATTTTAGCAGACCACCCAATCTCAAGAATATCATAGTTCATAAATATTCACTGAGTAATCCCCGCAAACCACCACAAGGATCATTCCCATGTAATAGACCCCACTGCACAACACACAAGATAAAGCTGGCTACCACCACCTACTCCAGTCCGACCACAAGGAAATCTTCCAAATCTTTGGACATGCTACTTGCACCACAACACACCTCATACATCAACTCACATGCCTCCATTTTACTAGCCCATATATGGGCCTCACCACTAACCCACTAACCATTAGAATGAACGACTACAAGCAAACAGTGTATACCAGCAGTGTAGCCCATCCATTGGCAAAACATACCAGTTCCCACATGCTGAACAATTTAAAAAACTGTTTTACAGTTAGAGCCATGAGAGTTTTCTCTGACACCACAACCTCCGCTGAACTCCGTAGATGGGAATATCCTTGATGCCAGACATCTTCCAGGCCTCAATCTCCAATAAGTTTCTCCCAGTAGACCCAGCACTTACCATTACTACTGTTCACATTTTTTAAATCTTATACTGCATCTTTCCTACTAAAAGTTTTTTTAATATATTTATATCTTCACTCATTAATTCTGTTCTACCACTTTCAACTATAATATGCCTCTAGCATTATCAATTATCAATTCAGTACTTTCTTCCCCCCCCCCTTTTCCACAACCACCAATGCCAGCCATGCCATGCCACCTTCATTCACCAGCCGGATATCTTGGGTGCACATGTAACTCCGTCTGGTGTCTCACTACATGCAAGAATAAGGTTAATCACCAAAATATTGCATCACTTTTGTTTGTCTTTCCCAGCCACCATCATCTGTGGTAAGTGTTGTGTCTTATTTCCCTGTCCTTCCTTAATTTCATTGCCTTAAATAAATTTCCTGCTAATTGTGTGTGTGTGTGTGTGTACATATATATATATATGATAACAAAGATGATACAACTACTTAATGAATAGCTCTGGTGAGCAGTGGTTCTGTGAGAAGATTGCTGGGGGATGGGGAGGAGGGGGAATGGGTGGAGTAGAAGGAAGATTACTGCGTGTTATCTTAAATTAATACCCGGCGGTTGTCTGGTGCCCATTTTTACGTGTTCACCAGTTCCCACCTTCTTAATTCAGAGATGCTGCATTGATTTGAGAGGATTCAGTAGGCACAGATGGTAAAGCAAGAATTGAACTAATTTGTATCATATGTGGAACATGATAAGGTATCGGATGATGAGTGTTCCGGGTAAATACAGTTTGTCTGTGTCTTTTCATTCTGATGGCTATTGGATTTGTAGTCACACCTATGTATGAGGCTGGGCAATGGCTACAGGTTAGTTGATATATTGGAGGGGAGAATACACATGTGAGAAGTCCTGTGATGGGGAAACTTTCCCCGTTAACTTGGTTGGTGAAGGTAATAGAGGCTTGGTGCATGTTGCACAATTTGCAGCAGGATCTGAACATTGGGCTGTTTTGTAAGTCATGGATGTCCATGTTTATGAACTAAGAGTTGGCCAAGGTTTGCAAATCTACTGAAGCAGGTTCCAGGTGGACGTGGGAGAATTTTTGGGAGAAGGGTTCTCATTTCTGGACAGGCTCGAAGGAAATCATAACCTTGTTGAAGGACTCAGTTAATTGATTTCACGCCTGGAAATTACTGGGTGACCAGAACTGGACTGTGGTTGGTTTTTGATAGTTTGGGTTGATTGATAGGTTGAGCGGGCTGTGATGTGGCACGTGAATGTTGTTTATGAACTAAACTTGATGGGTAATTAAGTGATATCATGCAGTGTGAGGGCCTGTTGGTTTGAACATATGCGCCTGCCACAAATGCCAAGGTTGTAGCGGAGTGAGCATTTCATGTGATAAGGATGGCATAATGTCATAATGAAGGTATTGTTGTAGGCTGGTGAGTTTGGTATGTACAGATGAGCTGACATGGCCATTAGAGAGGGATAAATCCACATCCAGAAACTAGCATGTGTTTGGGAATAGGTCCATGTAAATTTCAGGATGTTGAAGGTATTGAGGCTTTTAGGAAACTGAGAAGGTTGTTTCCCCCATGTGTCCAGATAATTAAGATGTCTTCTATGAATCTGAGCCACAAGAGGGGTTTCCGGAGTACCTCATCGAGGAACGACTATTCCAGGTGACCTAGGAAGTGGTATGTGTAAGAGGGAGCCATACTGGTGCCCATGGCAGCGCTACAAATCTGATTGTAAATTTTGCCCTCAAAGGAGTAAAAGTTGTTAAATAACAGGTGTGTCAGGTTGGTGAGGAAGGATGGTTTTGCTGACATGGAGTCGGGGACAAGAGGTCTGGGCACAGAAGGCAGACAGAGGAGGAAGTGTTGTGTGTCTTTGATTTGGGAGGGAAGCTGGCTCACAGCTTATGGACTTTGGGAAGCAGGTATAGAGTAGGGCAACCCGGGATCTCCACAGTTTACTGACCTGCCTTGGTTGACCAATACTTACAACCCATTGTCAGCCAGCTTCCTCCTCCGTCTCCCCATGAACATGTCATAACAATTTGAAAAAATATAAAAATCAGTTATACGCTAAAAACATAAACAAAAAAATAAAGAAAAGAATAAACATCAATTTTTACAACTGAATTTTAAAAAGGCATATTAGATGCAATTAATTTTTTACAAAAATTATTGAATGGAGTAAAAGGAGTTGCCAACAAGTAATCCCTCAGCTTTTTTCTAAATACATCTTTGTTATCTTCCCCCCGACTGATCTTGGTAACCATAGACATGACTTCCTTATATACCAATATTTCCCACTGTCGACTTAGCATCGTGGAACATTTTCAGGACCAGCATCTTCCCAGCAACCTTTTGCCTAGATTCTTCCTCACCTTTTTCTCCTTTGAGGGAAAAATTTATCATCAGATTCGTTGCACAGCCATGCACACCCTCTTATGCAAACCTCCTCCTAGGTTGCCTGGTACATTCAGTTTGTGGATGAAGGCATTAAGAAATCCCTCTTGTGACTCAGATTCATAGACGATATCTTCATAATCTGGACTCATGGGAGTACTACCTTCTCAGTTTTCTTAGCAGCCTCAATACCTTCAACATTCTGAAATCCACATGGACCTCTTCTGGAATACATGCCGCTTTCCTGGATATGGATTTATCCCACTCTAATAGCCATCTTAGCTCATCTGTCCATACCAAACCCACCTACCTCCAACAGTACCTTCTTTATGGCAACTGCCAGCCTTATTTCATAAAACACTCCGTCCTGTACAGGCATTCATGACAGGTGCATATGTTCTAACCACAGGCCCTCACACTGTATTCCAATACCATTTCTCAAGCTCTGATATCACGTAATTACCCATCAAATTTAGTTCATTAACAACTTTCACGCGCCACATCACAACCTGCTCAACCTATCAACCAACCCAAACCATCAAAAACCAACTACAGTCCAGTATTGGTCTTCCAGTACTTTCCTGGTGTGGAACCGATTAACAGAATCCTTCGACAAGGTTACAATTTCCGTCGAGCGTGCCCTGAAATGAAAATCCTTCTTCCAGAAATTCACCCTCACCCACCTAGAATCTGCTTCAGTGGACCTCCAAACCTTAGTCAACTCTAATTTATAAACATGGGCCTCTGTGGCTTACAAGACAGCCCCAAGGCTCCTTTCCATGTAACAGATCCCACTGCAAATTGTGCAACTTGCACCAACCGTACAGTAGGTTCTGTATTTACCCAGAACTCTCATTACCCAGTATCTTATCATGCCAAAACACAATGATTTCAATCCTTGCTTCACTGCCTGTGCCATCAGAGTCATATCATACAGAAGCAGCGTCTCTGAAATAAGAAGGTGGGAACTGGCATTCCAGTATAAATTGGATACAAAAAAGAAGATAACAGCCAATCATCTTCCTTCCACTCTACCCATTCCTCATTCCCCCCCCCCCCTCCCCCCAGCTTCACATTCTTCCATCTACCCATAGAATCATTAAGTAGGTATAACATATTTATTGTTTTTAGTTTATGTTACATTCGTATGAAAGATAAGAATATTTTACTTGTTAATTGTAACATTTACAACTTCTTCTGTGTGCCCATGACTTGTTCCCATGAAATGTTTCCAATTTTTACAATCCTCAGGTTCACTTCTTCAAACTCCCAACTATAATTCCTCTAAGTTGATTTCCCCCCCCATCGCAACCTGCTGACAGTGGATCTGCAACCCCAGTTATTTGCCATGCTCCATGAAGCAGTTACCTCACTCTTTCGCTGGAGAAGGGTTATTATGCCCAAAAATTTCATATTCTATATGTACGCTTGTTTTTCCGTGTTTCAATGCCGCAGCGACCTTCAGCTTTGGGAAGTGGCAGTTATTCTCCTGAAATACAACAGGCACAAAAAATCGGACCAAATATAAGATGTGGATAGGATAATAACCACCACTTGCCACGGTTGGTCAGGATGAAATTTAAACATGGACAAACAAGTAGACACATTGTGTTGAAATTTTCGTGTTTATATCCCTTCATCAGCAATAGAGCGAGGTAGCTGCATGATGGTGGTGGCTCATGGTGGGGGGAAAATCAACATTGCAAGAAGTAATATAATCAGTATGCCAGGAGAGTCTCCATTCACCAAGAAGTATGGATGGGATTTGAAAAGCATAAATGCAAGCATTGTAAAATTGGAAACTTTATCATGGGAACAAGTCACGGGCAGCCAGAAGGAGCCAGCAGAAAAAATATCCTGATAAAGTTTATGTATAAATTTAAAATATAAACAAACTTGAAGATATTCCTCAAATATATTATACACTACTTAAAAATCAGCTCTGTGAGCAGTGGCTTATATAGGAGGAGAAAGAGGGGATGTGAATTGGGTAGAAAAGAAGGAAGATTACTGTGTGGCTGTCTTGTACCAATTTGTACTGGTAATCCAGTTCCCACCTTCTGTGTTCAGTGAAGCCGCTTCTGTTTAGAAAAGCTCTGACAGCACGGATGGTAAAGCAAGAATTAAAACTGTTAGCGTCATTCGTGATGGCATGGAAATATATTGGCTGGTTTGAATTCTGAATGAATACTGTCTGTCAATGGCCATTCATTCTAATTGCATGTGGATTGGTGGTCAAACCTATGTAGGAAGCCAGACAATAGTTGCAGGTTAGCTGGTATATTGCGTGGGAGGTTTCACAAGTAGCCTGTCCTATGATGGGGAAGCTTTTTCCAGTGAATGGGTTGGTGAAGGTGGTAGAGGCATGGTGTATGATACACATTTTTGCATTGGGACCTGTTGCATTGGAAAGAGTTTTCAGGTTGTCTGTTGGGATGGGGAAGACCATGTTTATGTTTATGGTCTAGGAGTTGGCTGAGACAGGGGGTCTACTGTAGCCATGTCCTAGGAGAAGCAGAGAGGATTTTGGTGAGTGATCTCATTCAGGGCATGCTTGAAGGAATTATAAGCTTGGCGAAGGATTTTGTTTACGAATTGAAGTCCCGGAAAGTACTGAATAACTAGAACTGGACTGTGATTGGTTTTTGAGAGTTTAGGGTGGCTGATAGGCTGTACAGGTTGTGGTGGAACATACAGAAGTTCTTTGTTTTCTAAATTCGACTGGTAGTTGCAGGACATTAGAGCTTGGGAGTTTTTGTTGGAATACTGAGTGAGGGCCTACTGGTGGAGCATATATGGGTCATGCAAATGCCAGGGCTATAGGGGATGGAGTGTTTAGTGTGATAGGGATGGCAACTATCCAAATGGAGACACTGTTATTGTTTAGTAGGCTGGTGTGGGCAGACCACATTCAGAAAAATGGCCTGTGTGTGAGATTAGGCCCAGGTATAGTTCTGGATCGTGAAGGCATTGATACTGTTAAGGAAGCAGAGAAGATCATTTTTCCCATGGTTCCAGATCATAAAAATATCATTTAATTTCATAAAAATATCTTCTACAAATTTGAGCCACATGAGGGATTTCAGGAGAACTTAGTTTTATATATATATAAGGAAGGATGGGGAAATACGACCCAACACTTACCACAGATGAAGGCGGCTGGGAATGATGAGCATAATAAAAATGAATACAATAAACGCAATATTTCAGCAGTTAACCTTTCACCTGACAGCATTCGGTGTGTACAAATCGTTCCCTGCCTGGTGTCTCACTCCTGGCAAGATTAAGCCTAACCGCCGAAATATTGTGTTTGTCTTTTTTATGTTCATCATTCCCAACCGGCTTCATCTGTGGTAGGTGTTGGGTCATATTTCCCTATCCTTCCTTAGTTTTATCGCCTTAAAGCCTTTTCCTTCTCATATATATATATATATATATATATATATATATATATATATATATAAAATGGCCTAGGAAGAGGTCCATATGGGTACCCATGAGAGTGACAAATCTGGGTAAATTTTGTCTTGGAAGGAGAAAAAGTTGTTGTTTTGTATAAGGTGGGCCAGGTTGGTGAGGAATGATGTGCTGGAGAGGCTGTTGAGAGAGTGCTGAGCTAAACAATGTTCAATTGTGCTAAGTCCATGGCAGTGGAGAACATTAGTATACAAGGGTGTCACATCAATCATTACCAGGATGGAGTCTGGAATAAGAGGTTTGGACACAATGGGAATATGGTAGAGGAAGTGTTGTGTGTCTTGGATCTGTGAGGGGATCTGGCTGACTAGGGGTTGTAGATATTGGTCTACCAAGGCAGAGATATGATCCATTGGCAAACCGTAAGTGGCAACCTTAAAAAAGATGCTGGACATGTACGTATCTGATGCGATGGAAGTCTTGTACCTCCTTATCATTCGAAAATATCTTTTGTCCTAGAAAACAATAATTACATGGTGACAGATCTGGACTAAAGGAGATGATGATGACATATCTAATGTAATTACCCAATTTCACTTGCATAGCAGCAGTAGTGTGGGACTGAGTATTACCGTGTAGTAGTAGTTCACTGAGGATTAGAAACTACTTTTGGACCGATTGGCCCATCTATCCTTTCCCAAGAGTGTGTGGTAGTATGCAACATTGTCAGCTTGTCATTGAAGAGATAATTGGCATACATAATACCTGTACCATCCCAAAAGATGATCACAGAATCTTGTTGGCTGTCTAACAGGATTTTGCCTTGACCAGAGCTGCTGTCCCGATCTTCGCAAAACAACTACCGCTTGAGGCTTAAAAGCGTTATCATTTACAAACTGTGCATGCAGCTGTGCAAACTTTTTGCTGATTTAACATCTTGATGTACTTGTAATTCAATACATATGCACACAAGTTTATTGAGTAACTTTTATCATTACAATTGCTCTGAAATACTTCTCCCACCAACATTCTTGAGTAACAGTGACAGGATGCATATCAGGGAAATAAAATCCCTAAATGGGTTCTTTCTTTCCTCATGCCATTACAGATTGATTCTGTTTACTCGTTGTGATAGGTGAACAGACGACTGTAGTTACAAGCTTGTAGTATTCAGTGTGTCACTGCACTCTCACCTACTCCAAGTTATTGTTAAATTAACTATCATTAAAGTAACACACGTCTAGTTCAAAAGTCTCATTTATATTTCATTGACCCTCATATATACTTTTGAAAGATCGGGGAATCTGCTTCACATTGCCAGCACTTGATGGAGTTGTGGTGTAACTGCCACTGGTAAGAGCACCAAGCAAAAATTATGGAATTAGCGATCATTGTTTTATTACAATAATATCTATGAAACAGAATAGTAATATACGATATCAGAAAGGGACAGTACAAATAGCTAGTGAAGTGGTAATACAGGTTTATCCATGGTTCTTTGGTAATGGTGGGAAAAGTGCTGTGTGATTTGTACTTCCTGTCATCAAAATGCTTGTATGAAGGCTCTGTGAATTGTATTTTGTTACCCAGCTACAGTCTGTAACTCATTTAACAGTTGACATCTTAGTTAATTAGGCTCTTCCCTACCTGGATTTGTAATCTTTTAACTTAAGCAGTGAATGGTCATTTGCTTTGGGATTTTAAGCATTATTAAACAAGCTTTAAGTAATTTTTGCTGTATTATTTTTGGATTTCATATTCATTGTTCAAATTATTTAAGTAGTTAATTAACAGTCTCATGACTATGTAGGTACTAGTAGGAATGGGAGCATTGTTGAATAAGTAATTAAATCATTTAAGAAAACTCAATGAAAACACTTTTGAAAACAATCAACTAATTAAGCACACAATTGACCACCAAATCAGTGGAATTTTTCATGCATAAGGTATGTGGCTAATTTCACTTCTATTCTTTGCCAAAAATCATATCCGAGTTCTAATAAACTGTGAAGCCCTAAATCTTCTTGGTACTCCTTTCCACTATTAAACTTGCTGTGTACATCCTCCTCTGACCATATTCACCAAATACAACACTGGAGAGAACACCTGTGAAATGTCTGATATCAGTTAATCAGTTAACTTGTAACAATTAACTATCCAGCTTCTTAGATAGGTTGAACCATCATTCCATTATCGATTGGAATGAGTATTATTCACTCAGAATCCTGGCCACCCTGTAGCACAATGGTTCTCAAACTGGGAGGGTGGCTGGCAATTTCGTGGCGAGATGTAGTAAATTATGAAATAAAGTGTGGCTGAAAACATCTGTGAATAAGAAGAAAAATCATGTGACTCCAGATCAGAACTGTAGGAAGGACAAGTCACGAATTTGACCTCTGTGGACTTCAGGAACTGGATGGTGATGTTTGTAGTTTGGCTGGACAAGATTATCATGCTGGAGTAGATTCTTCACAGTCCTATCATTGGCTACCATTCTCAAACCCTCTGGAAAACTATACAATGGCAAACTGTTTTGTGCCACTGAGCAGTGACTTTCTATTGCTGTTCCAAAGAATTTGTTGCCACATGACCACTTTTAGAGAAAAAAAAGTGGCCACCATTTTCTTGCTGACACTCTGGGTATGCTTTACTTTTGCTGGCATATTGTCATCAGGAAATTTCCACACCACTGTCTGAAGTTTGGTCTCCAGGTCAAACTGATAAATCCAGGTTTTGTCACATTTCACCATGTTGAAAACCCATTTATAGTCCCCTGTCTGAAACCTTTGTACTATTCAGTTTTGGTGAATCTGTCATTTTGTGTTTCATTTTCACTAAACTCAATGGGATGAAACCTGGATGCAAAGAAATTCATGCAGGAGTCTTGACACTGTTGGTGATACAATCTTGATTTCCTTAAAAGTTGCATGATGTTTTCATGGACTATGTTTTCCATAGCAGCAATGTTTCCCATATTCACTAATATGTATGGACAACCATAGTTCTTCTCTTAGTTGTCCAACACCTTTTAGACTCTTTAAACCATCAGAAAACTGTGGCATGAGAAGATGCAAGATCTCCAAAAGCCTGTTGCTGAAGCTCAAGACTTTAAACTTCATTTAGCCCACTTTGAAAATCGTAGATGATCATGGGGTAGAAGTGTTTCCATTTGGGCTCTATTTTAGCAACTGACAATCAACTTGAATGGTATTATTTTCACTCATATTCCTGGAATATGTGGAGGAGAAAAGAGTAACCACCTGCTTGTGGCTTACTCAGAAGAGATGGGGCTACTCAGTGGTGCATTCAATTTCTGTAGGTCATCTTTCACTTTTCCATATCTCAAAACTTTCATAGTGACCCCCATACTTTATTGTGTTACACATACATCTCTTATACATAATCTATAGTGTATTTATGTTCATCAAACTGACTTATTACATGGAAACAAATAAAAATTGTCATGGCAGACTGGGAAATTAGTTTATACATCTCTCTTCTTTTATATTGGCCTTCCTCTCTCCCATAATAGTGAAATACGTGAAGTATCAAGAGCAAAATCATTGAAATAGTAGATAGTGAAGAGTATGTATAAGGAAAGTACAAGTTACATAATAATATATTGTTTTAACTGAAAAATGGTCTACTCAAGGAAGTGGTATGTATCAATTAAGGTAGTAAAGGATGAAATAATTCAGAAGGTTGAAAAGCTTAAAGGAAACTTAGAATGATGTTAGGGGAGAAGATAATGATGTGGAGAGCAGGTTAGAATTCACACACAGCACTAGTAAACAAGCAAATGAATAGAACTGAATTTTTCACGTATTTGGGAAGGACGTATAAGAAAATTGAAAAAAAAATGATGTGAGAATAAATGAAAGAGAATGCTGTACAGATGGGGTTATTAAAAATGTTACAGGATTAATAATGAGCAGAGACATGCTGGTAAAAAAAAAAAAAAAAAAAAATGTTTGGGATCTCCTGTGGGCCAGTTTTGATGTATTAATCAGAAACGTTAGTGATGAAGAATAAGGTCAGCCAGTGGAAATGAATTTTGTGATGAACAATGTAGGAGTAGCAAGAATCTGAAAATTGAAAAGTGATAGGTACTGGTACAATGCAGCACTGAGAAATCAGTGTTAACATGATGGCATTTAAATATAATGGAAGGTGTCAGACAGTCCACTAAAAGTGGAGAGGCTAGGAGAGTAAACTGTTAAAATCCTGAACCAAAAAAGCCTTAGTTACTAAAGCCCAATCTCTCAACTGGCCCTAAAGTGCAATACTTCAGACTATTTTAATTATTAGTATTTCAGTTAACATCTTTCCAGATTTGATAGAGAGGCATCATGTTATAGTCATATGAGGGTAAAATGAAAAGTTCTAAGCCGGATAGTAAAAGAATTTTTTTAGTTTGAAATTTTTTTTTATATTTATTTTTTTTTTAATTCTTATTCCCCTTTACTTCAGCGCACTTAATGCATCATCTCTCCAGTGAATGGATTCTGTTTCTGGATTGTGATTCTGGATGATCTGAAAAATATTCATCCACTGCTGTCACATCTTCATTCAAATTCAATTCCTTAGATTTGGAAATAAGATTAAGTTGACTCTGATGAACATGGTGGTCGTTGCAAGAATTCATACTTCAGATCTGCCAGTTTTCCCATTGACAAAGCACATTAGTGTGGAGGTACATTGTCCTAGTGATAGATGATCTTTTCTTTTGTAATCCAGTTCTCCTCTTTTTTTTTTTTAACCTCATTGGTCCAGAAGACTTGTGTAGTGCTCATTAGTTTCTATTTTACCGTTTTTAAGATAATAAGTAAAAAGAATCCCTTCTGCATCACAAAAAACATTAGCCATGACATTTCTGACAGGTGAAATCAACTACCCACTTTTTGATGGATGTTTTGTTCTTGGCGTGCAGTGATGGGCCCACGCCTAATGTAAGGTAACAAATCGGTGCATAAAATCAGTTTTCTCATTTGTTTTTTGTCAGTATTTACCAAGTGCTGTAACCATCTTGCTCAATAGTTTCTTATATCTAATTCTTGATGTAAAACATACTGTACCGTTTCTTTTGTTATGGCTGTGGCTTCAACTATCTTATACACTATTAATTGCTGGTCGTCTGAAACCATATTGTGCACCTTCTTGATGTCTTTATCTGTGGTGTCTCTTTTCAGTTGCCCTTCAAATGGGCCATCTTTAAGAGATGTACCACCACACTTAATTTCAACTGCCTATTTCACCTTACCAGCTTTGGAATTTCCATTTGCAATAAATTATCCAAAACAAAGAATTTTATGTTGACATGCTATTCAAGTTTATTCATTGCAATGAGAGAAACATGTTATGCCTACTTTGAAGATTGTATAAAGAATACTGTATCACAGATAAAGGTGAAATTTGACATTCATTATAGTGGAACATGTACCGTCATCACCAAGATCTGCTTCAATACCAATGCCATCTCTGTACCAGACGAGTGAATGTTGTAACTATTATTCTGTCTCTAAACTACTGTTTATTATTTCAACATGCAAATTTATACTTAATTCTGTTTATTTTATATGCGTGTACTGTATCTTTGGTAAGCTATAATGTAGTTTAAACTACCTTAATTTAGTTTACAGAAGAAGGCATACTAAGCCAGTGTCTGATAATAGGAAGGCCTGTTCATGTTCAAGTCCAACAGCTTAATGAGAAATCCAAACCACTGAGTGATCACAGCATTTTTTTAAATATACAAAGCAAGCATTGCTCAAGTTAAAGACCAGGCAGGGCCTAGAAAACTTCCAGTCCATACTGATTATCAAGTTTACTGTACATGCACCCTGCCACTTAGCTGTCGACTGATGTATGATTTATTCTGTTGTTTAGGAAAGAGGTAAAACAGATTTTTTTTTTTTGTTCTGCTTTTCTTCATTGTGGAATAAAAAGGCTAAGCATGTTTTGATCTTAGAGGAGTTGGCAAATGGTTTTAAAATTTGAAAGCTGTTTTAGGTGCAGATTTATAATGTTTCTTTAGCCTTTCTGTTTTTATATTTCTGTAACTGATATGTTTGTAATATAGATGTTTGTATATACCCTCCAATTTTGTGGCATGACTTTTCTTTGTTTTCAGGCTTACACTCTCAAAATCACGGTGCAGCAGGCACTCAAGTAGTTATTGGACAAGCTAATCAAGCAGCAATGATACCAACTGCACAGGGAGGAGCCTTACTTTTGAATCAGGTATGTTACAGTTAACCGAGTAACACCTGTTATAGTTTAATTGTTTTACAGATCTTGTGTCAGGAAACTACAACACTATAGTATTTATTCTTTAACTCAATTGTTGTATGTGCTCTGTAGAAGTTAGGGCCAAGTTGACACTTGCTGCTGTTGGCAGATGTAATGAAGGTGTCTGTTGTGTTGGTTTTGTTAAATGATAATTTCACTATGATTTATTGAATGTGTGTGCAAAATTCATTTAAGATTTTTGATTAGAAGGTGTTGAAAATTCTTGACATCTAGAGAAAATTTTTAGTTGAGACTTTAGGATATAACAATTTGTATATTAATAAAGGTTTAGATTGGACTACTGTATCTTATTTTTTTTTAAAAAAAAAAAGCATTATTGGAGGACTTTAGAGAATGGCAATATCAGGATGGTATTAGGATTCTACTGAATTGTGGTAACTTCTTTTACATGCAAGTCGTCATGCAAAATGTCTTTTAGTTATGAGAAAATTAGTTATAGTGTAGCAAATTCTAAGTGAAATTTTGGGATACTGACCAAAATCTGAAAACTAAGTCCAATGTGAATCTGCTGTTTTACTGATATAGCATCAACGACAATACAAATGGTTACAGCTGCTTTTGACCATTGCCATTATTATGTTGATCAACATCTATATTTTTTTACTTAGTCCTCTCAGCAAAGCTTAATTTGTATAACAGTTCTAACAGATATTCTGTTTATATAGAATTGCATAAGAAATAGGTTTTTTTAATCTTTTTAACTTATCTGAGACTGCTATGGGGACTGTGCTGACAAAAGGAAAAATGATGGCTAACATTATCATTTAGATAAGACTATTATTATTTATAATTTGTCAAAGGTGTATACTGAGACTAGGCCAACATTATCATTTAGATAAGACTATTATTATTTATAATTTGTCAAAGGTGTATACTGAGACTAGAAAAAATCTTTTGGTACCTACTGGCTGAAAAATGGCTGACTGTTATAGCATTCAAAGTGTAAGTGATGGATCAGTTTGGCAATGACTGCCTGGTTATGGATGAACATGGAAAAATTTAAAAGTTGCTGGCGACAAAATGAATAGAAAAAGCTTTAGAATAAGAAAATTAAAATGCTGTTTAGTTTTACTGCTATCTGTGCCATGATTTCCACTTTAGATGGAGGGACAGTCATTTTTGTTCCTAGCTCAAATGCCTTTATTACATGAGATTTATTTTGTGCATCTACTTGAGCAAACAGCACTGCTAGTACCGAGGTAGAGATTTTTAATTGGACATGGCTGCCAGTCTTGAAGTGTCATGGTGGTGTTAGTGCCCACTGTCTTACAGCATTATTGAAGTATTAACAAGCATTGAAAATTGCTAGGGTTATAACTGGAGGCAATTGTGGCTATGTGGAAATGCTACCAGTACCACAAGAAAATGTTACATAATCCCGATATGCACTTATGTTAGTTCTTTTAATTAAACAAAAAGAGACTATAAAAAACTACAATGCTTAATTAAGTGTAGAATATTTTAATTCAAATACAATAATAAATTTTTGTTTTAAAGTTTGGCTGCTCTGTGGACATTTTTTGACATCGTTAGTTATTGTAGTGGAAAGTAGGTCCACGTATGACATGTGCCCAAGTATTACCATTAAGTTGGCTAGAAGCTTTTTGTTTATTTCTGTGGAGTAGGAAAGAGAAATTATTTGTCTTTATCAGTTCTATTTATATTTTTTAAGAAAGTGATTAGAATCTACAGTGATTTAGCAGTAAGTATTGTTTTATTTGAAAAGGTGAGAGAAGTCTTGAATACCACCAACATTTCATCTTGCAAGAAATACGCTGTTGTACATGCCATATATGATGTCAGATGGGATTAGGAAAATATCTGGATTACAAATTATTAAACACATGTTAGTCAGTGTTTGTAGTTGCCTGTGCGCCGAATTAGCTTCAGTGGCGTATTATCTGTCATTGTGATATTAAATATGAATTTATGGGCTTGACAGACAAAAATGGACTGTTTAATACTACCTTCACCAATCCCACAACAGAAGTGACCTCACATTCGGGAGGACGGCGGTTCGAATCCCCGTCCGGGCATCCAGATTTGGGTTTTCCATGGTTTCCCAAATCACTCCAGGCAAATGACGGGATGCTTCCTTCAAAAAGGCTATGGCCGAATTCCTTCCCATTCCTTGCCCCCATCCTTTCCAGTCTCTAAAGACCTCACTGTTGAGAGACGTAAAGCAGTTAAAAAAAAAAAAGTGATCTTTCCCATTATGTATAAGACATGCCAGACATGCCACCTGCAAAACTTACCTTGCCATTTACTAGCTTACTTGCTACTGAACTTTCAGCATTTTGATAGTAAAATTTAACAATAAGGATGTTATACTGTGCAGCACTCTGTTTACTATCTCTTATCTGTTTCCTGCCAACCTTTCACAATTATCAACCTATCAAATCATAACAGCCAAAATGATGTGCAATTCAAATCTTGTGCTCTTGCTGAAACAGCCTACATAAACAGAAAACATTAGACATTTAAATTACTGCACTGAAACATTTGGGAAAAAAGATAGATAATATAGGTGTCAATACTAGGGATTTAGTTTCCATATTATTGTTGTTGGATTAGCCTGGGCCATGTCTGTCCATATGCATTCTCTTCTAGTGTTGTAACACCTGAATAGCTGGGACATTATCTGTTGTTAACTGCACAGGCATCGGTAAAGACATGCTTGCTTTCCCCATCTGTTGTGCATGTTGACCTTGTTTCTGAAGACAGATTTGAGCTCTCCAGATTGCTAATTTCTTTGTCATAACTGTTCGTTAGGTCTAATACCTAAGGCTATGTCTCCTGATAGTTTAAATCTTGTGGCGTTAACTGTTCCTTCTAGAGAGAGCTTGTGTTTCAAGAAATTCCTACAAGATAACGGGTGCTTCAATAAGAGAACCATAATTAATAAGTTTGATAAAAGAATTTCATTTTCATGAAATGACAGACTTTTACACTATTACAAATGGTACAAGTTCCAATTTAAATATGAATCACAATATCTGGCAGATGCACCTAATGCTATATATGTTGTTACTGGATCAATAAAATTCATGATGACTTTTACAGTTGTGTTCCTCTATTTGTCTGATGACCCATCAAATTCTTTCCTGCATTTCTGTTGTGATTTGGGAATGTTTCCGTAAACCTGAGATTTCAGATACCCATAGAGGCAATATTCACAGGGACTCAGGTCACATGACTCTACTGACTGGTTATTGTTGGTGATGCATGAAATGGCTCGGCCCAGGAATTACTTTTGCAGTGGGTTGTGTGACAGGTGACACCATTCTTATGGAACCACAAGTCTGCAATATTTATTATCACCCAGATAAGACCTTAAAAAAGTCATAATCATCTTTTGCAAACATTCTTGAATTACAGCACAAAATCAGTGTGCACACATTGCCCTGCTCATCAATTCCTCGAGGGTTTGCTGTTGTCCAAATGTGACAGTTTCGTTTGTTCATGAAGTCATTCAAGTTAAAATATACCTCATAACTAAAGCCATCTATAAGTTTTCTCCTCAAAATACATTCAGTGAACTACCTCCATTGCAAATGACATATTTGTTTCAATTCTTTGGCTAAGCAAGTTTTGTAGCATGGATGTTTGGAGGTTCAGGAGCATCTAACAATGCCTAAATGTTGTGAACGGTGATAAATGGATTTTATTGGACTAACAGCAACATTGACCTTCACTGTTGCAATTTTCTAACATCACCAGCAGAGTACTGGGTTGGTTTTAATGTTTGCAGTCAAACCAGTTGCCTCAAATTTCCTATTAAGCCTTCTAATTGTTGACTCATTTGGTGCTTTGTTAAAACCGAGGATTGCACAAAGCTTCTGCACAGTCTCATTGTAATACTCACTGTACTTGTTATGACTTTTCACAACTGAAACTCGTTCTGTACTTAAGCGCTCCATAAAGACAGACTGAATCAATATCACAGGCCAAGCTGAGTACAAAAACAGTGTTATGCAACTCTATCACTTTTATTGGTGCATGCTTTATTGCTCTTTGGTAATATCATTTAACTATCATGCATTTACAAACAAAATAAAAAAGTAAAAAATTTTTTACACAAACATAAGCTCATTTTAAAAAAAAAAAAAAAAAAAAAAAAAAAAAAAAAAAAAAAAAAAAAAAAAAAGAGTAATTTTCTTCACAAAAGTCCTCTCAAAGCATGCACATGATGAAGACAAGTTAAAAGTGATTGAACAATGTATAATATACACTGATGAGCTAAATCATTTTAACCATTGCCCACTGTGAGATTGAATATTGTCTGGTGACAGTACAGTTATGTCATGTTATAAGGAAAATACATAAGTGGAGCAGAGATAAGTACATACAGTGGAGCAGAAATGCATGGGAAGTCATTCTAGCTACAAGGGAAATCCACTGACATATATGACTTTGAGAAAGGGTAAACTGATATGGCCTGGCGCCTGGGAACGAGCATCTTGGAAACAATGAGGATGGTCGGCTGTTAGCATGCTACTGTAGTGAGCATCTAAACAAAGTTGTTGAAGGAGAGTGAAGCCATGACTATGTGACAAGGTTGTGGACATCCTTGCCCCATCACCGAACATAGAGGTCAGAGGCTTGCCTACCCTGTAAAGCAGATTAAGGAAGCAAGCATATCTGACATTAGAGTACAATACTGGTGCAGGCACAGTATTTTGGAGCACAACATTCAGCGCACTTTGTTTAACATGGAGATCCACAGCCGACAGCCCCTACATTTCTCATGTTAGCCCAACAATGTTATCAGTTAACATTGCAGTGGACATGAGACCATGGATCAATGGAAATGTTTCACCTGGCTGTATGAATCACGTTTCTTGTTACACCAGTTCGAAGGTCACTGTCTTTCGCGCAAACCACTGCTCAAGGTATGTACCACACCACAGACACAGGTTTGTGGGGACAGTATTATTCTATGGAGGACAGTAATCTGGGGTTCAGTGGGACCTGTGGTAGTGACTGAAGGCACCATGACAGTTGTGGACTATGTTAAAATTGTTGCAGACTACCTTCATGCTTCATATCTTCCATAAAAGCACTGGCATCTTCCAGCAGAATAACAGAATATGTCACAAGAGGAGCACGATAGTGAACTCACATTTATGTCTTGGTCACCAAGTTTGCTTGATCCCAATGCAACAAAACACACCTGAGACGCTATTGGGTGCCAGCTCTATGCCCACAATCCACCGGCTCCATTGCTTGACCTATGCATAGAAATCTGGTGCCAGATACTTCCAAAACCTACCAAGGACTTGTTGAATCCATGCCACATTGAATTGCTGCTGTACGAGGGCAGCCTGAAAAGTTTCCGACGTCAACGTGAAGATGGCAGCACTTGTAAATAAAAGCTAGTGAATTTCGTTGTTTATCTGTTGACAGTTACTCACCAAAGTTTCAGCCATTTTGGACGCGCAGTTGTTATGTAACAGTCATTTGAGTGAGTTGATGTGAGTGTTTTGTGAAAATGGACAAAATCGAGTATCGAGCTGTTATTAAATATTTGTTTTTGAAAGGCAATACGCCTACACAAATCAAAGATGAGTTGGATTCTGTGTATGGGGACTCTGCACCATCACTTACCACAGTGAAATTTTGGGCAGCTGAATTGAAATGTGGCTGTAAGAGCTTGGGAGACGAACGTTCAGGACGTCAAAAAACTGCAACTACTGACGAAAACATCGCCAAAATTCACCAATTGGTGCTAGACGACCGCCGAATTAAAGTGAGAGAGATAGCAGAGGTTATGAAAATTTCAAAAGAACGTGTTTGTTACATATTAAATCAACATTTAGGTATGAGAAAGCTGTCCGCGCGTTGGGTGCCGCGTTTGCTCACATTAGACCAAAAACGTGTTCAAATGAACATTTCCAACGCTCTGTTGGCGCAGTTTAAGCACAATAAATCTGAGTTTTGGTGCTGATTAATTACTGTACATGAAACCTGGATACACCATTATACGCCCGAAACCAAAATACAGTCCAAACAGTGGAACGCAAAGGGGGAACCGGCTCCAAAAAAAGCAAAAACTGTTTTTTTGGCTGGGAAAGTGATGGCGACTGTTTTTTGGGATAGCCATGGATTTATTTTAATCGATTACCTTCAACAAGGAGCATACTACACATCATTACTTGACAAGCTGAAGGAAGAACTTGCGGAAAAATGGCCACATTTGCAGAAAAAAAAATCCTGTTTCACCGAGACAATGCACGGTCTCACTTCTCAGCGGTTGCCATGTTGAAAATTCATGAATTATGTTTTGAACTGCTCGACCATCCGCCTTACTGACCAGATCTATCCCCAAGCGACTTCTTTTTGTTCCCTCATCTAAAAAATTGCACTCGGAGGACAGAGATTTTCGTCAAATGAAGAGGCAATCACCTTCATGACCAATTATTTTGCAGAGAAAAACACCGAATACTATTTGGACGGGTTACAGAGATGGGAGCATCGCTGGGAGAAGTGTGTAGAGTTACAAGGAGACTATGTTGAAAAATAATAAAAAAAAAATCAGAAAAAATGTCTTGTATCTTTGTTAGGTCAGAAACGTTTCAGACCACCCTCGTACTGCATTCCAAAGGTGGACCAACATGCTATTAAGCAGATAGTTATAATGTTTTGACTCATCAGTATATTTATAAAAAAGTAATGTTATATTACCAGACTCTGTTGATATTTCTAGGAACCTTTTTTTCTCTCTCTCTGGTAATCTAACCCGAAATTGCTATGTATTTCTCTGTATTAAGCATTCAAGGATTGCATTTGGAAGAAACCTTGACAGTAAGACTCTACCCTCTATTTATCTAGATGAAGTTACAATAACAATTTCTTAGAACCAAAAAAGCCAGTGTATATTTTGAGATAGCTTGAGGGTTAGTAAGATGTTGCTGTAGTTAAACAGTATATTTACTTCTGAAACATGTAATTTCTTCAAGGAATTATTTTCAGATAGGGTTAAGTATGCACCAGTAAAATGGGTCACAGTGCTGTTATAGAACTATCAAAAATTAAACTATATGAAAATTGTTGTTGATATTCTTTAAAACACAAGCAAGTTTCTTATTGATGTGTAAATTTATTTACCATCCTAATGCAATGTGGTCAACACTAACGGTATTTTTAGATCTTCTTCATAAGAACAGACGAACTGACATTTTTGGTTTTTGAAAAGTTCTATTAATATATGTTGGAATATTATAAAACCAATTTATATTAAATTTACAGCTGCAAATTGTCAAAGATTTTGTTTTTGTTTAGTATACAGTTCTTATCCACAAGATAAAGTAGTATACGGTATTTGACATAGGTAATATATGGTGTAGTTCATATTTTAAGTCTTTTTTTTCCATTTGAAGTAAGTAATATGAAACATGACTACAATGCGATTAAAATTGTTTTCATAGGGGATTTTAACCCAATAACTTTAGTAATTGAGTATTTAAATATAGTGGTATAGATGTTTTCTAATTGTGGCCATTCAGTATCAGATATTGGGTTCGATACCAAAAAACTGAAGTTGTTTTTAATTGACAACTCTTTTTACCTGACTAATATGTTTACTGATAGAAATTAATAACTGTTTTGCATAAAACATACATAACCAGATGCTTCAGTGGTAGTGTTTGGTGGTCACAAGGTCCCAGGTTCGATTCCGGGTTTAGTCATCAAGATTTTGGTTTTCAATGGTTTCCCAGAATCACTAGAGCTTAATGCTGGGTTGGTTCCTTCATAAAGATTGTGGTGATTTTCTAACTATTCTTCCCCCACTATCCTCTAGATCTTGTGACAGTAGCTGTACTTAACAATTCTTATTGTATTTATTAGTGACTTTGGTATGACTTTACTATTTAACATAAAGTAATTTGACATCATTCCACATCCTGCAGGGATCAATCCTTTGAAACTCTGTGTGACAGTATTTTTACAAACTTTCAAAGCCTCAAGTCGTTATTTTTATTGTTTCTAATCAATGGAACATAGCTGCCACACACCAAGAATTGATGAACCACGCAATCAAAAATATAGATATCATTACTAGTTAAGTAATGTTCATTCAATCTGTATTTTTTATGGAGTGAAACTCGTCCCGACAATTTGAAATTTGAAAATAAATGGGTGCCCTGTGTGAAAATTTCATGAATGATATACGATGAATAGTGAGTTCGGGGTTTGTAGTATGAAGAAAGAAGAACTGGCTCATTTGTAGCAATTGTTTATTTGTCAACTGAAATAGGTATGTAGCAAAACACTTGCCAACATCTTCAGAAACAATTAAAAATAATTAAATGTTTCCCTAACAGAGACAAAAATATCCTAAAAGCTCCTTACACCTACAGTTGAGCAATATCTGTGATTAGAGTCCGACCAAAAGTTCGGCTTCGGCTACAGCACCTTCGGCCAAAAAAAGCACCTTCAGCCGCACGTTCAGCTTGGGCCAAATTCAGCCGAATGTTTGGCCGAAGCTGAAGTTTTACATCCAGCTGCTGAAAATGAACCAATTTTACGAATACTGTCAACGTAATGCACCAGCAGACGACAGCAAAGATAAAGAACCATTTGGAAAAAAAATCATAAAAATGAGTGGGAAGTCTATTGTGAAGCCAGTGTTAAATAACAAAGCTTGATTTAATTAAAAAAAAAAAAACAGCTCTTTTATGCGCCCCAAGATTTTAAAAAGGAAGTTTAATAGTGTAATTTGTGCAATATCGTAGAAAAAACACTAGTGCCACCATGGCCTGAAAGTGATCCGATTTCTTTGTGGGTTAGTGTATTAAATATGGACCTCATCATCGTAAACATGTTTCCGTACATCCTCGTTGAAGGAGAAGCACTTCCCAGACTTAATTTTACTGATCCTCAATGTTAACCAAAGTACAAACAAAAGCGAGAGAAATATTTTAGAAAGTATTTGGTATAATAATACCAAATATGAGTTTTACCGTTGCTGTAACGCAGCTATGCTCAAGATTCTAAGATGTTAGAAAGTCTTTAATGCCAGCTACGTACAAAAAAGTAAACAGTAATGTTACGTTGCTTTTAGAAAAAGGCTGAATGGATCAGTTTTACCACCAACATATGAAGTGATCAAGCAAACACATTTTTGAGTGTCACGGCACATGCCATTTCCAAAGGTTCTGAAAGGAAAAAATTAAACTGGCTGTTAGTGTGTTGGAAGAAGATCATACAAGGTAACATATTGCACAAAAAATCACTGAAACTGTTACCAAATACAATACAAAAGAAAATATTCATAGGGGAATACGTAATAATGTTTCAAATATGAATCCAGCCATACGCTGTGGAATCTTTGTTTTTATTGATTATGTTGCTCACACTCTACAGCTCATGATTCACAACGTAATTTTTAAAGATATTCCTATAATGGTAATAGTGAAAAAGTGTTGTAAAATGTAAGAAGAGTGAACAAGCCACTCGATATCTTAATAAACAGAACAGAAAAATGCAGTAAATCTGTATATGTCAGAACGTGGTGGAATAGAAATTCCAACTGCAGAAGAAGGGATACAAATGAACAATTTTATAACTGTGCTGAAGTGTTTTTATCAAGCACAACTTATATTTCAAGTGATTCATTATCAGTATCTTTAATTATATTATTGATTGACAACTTAAATTCAAAATTTGCTCAGAAAGATGAAGACTGATCTTATAGTACTGCTCAAAAGCTGCTTGTGTGGGTCTTTTAACAGGAGATTTGCTTTCGCAAGAAAAACCTTACAGTTGTTAGAACGGAGACTTTCCGGCGTATGCTTGAAATGAAGTTTTCACGGGTGTACTGCCGGATAGTGTTTTGAAAACACGATATTTTGACTACTAGCTCTGTCGTCTTCACCAGGTGTCGAGACGTCTGCACAGGTCGGCTGACCGTCTGATACTGAGACAGCCCAGGTGCCGCACCTCCTTATATAGGCCAACGGCTCTCTCCGACGCCCGCGTCCGGCAGTGAGTGGGCAGGACTGCAGTTGTTGATTGCTGCTCTAATCGATCCACGGTTTAAAACTAAGTATTTGACTAGTGACGAAATTTTAAATACGAAGACTGAAATTTTGGCATTTCTACGCCAAAACTATGCGATGACAATAACAAATAAAATGGGTCATTTGGATATGGATGTTGGTGAAGCTGGACCCTCCTATTCACTATCAAATTCTACTCCTGAAAATAAATTCCCAGCAGACGGTTTATGGGATACCCTTAACAATATGACTTTGACTGAGAATGAATTGGAATATTCAGACGGCTGTTACCTGCCATTTGAAGAACATTTTATTTGTTATGTAAAAGAACCTCTGCTGCTAAAGACCGCTAATATTTTTCAGTATTGGGCTTCCTGTCTGTATATTTATTTACGAGCGATAGCAACAAAATATTTATCAGCTCCTCCCACTAGTCTTCCTAGCGAACAGTTGTTCAGTGCTGCTGGTCAAATCAATGAAGGCAGAAGAGCTAATTTAAGCGACAAAAATGTTGAAAAACTATTAGTTTTAGGCAGCTTATAACATCAGGCTGTTTGGCTTTGATTAGTTAAATCTTATTTTATTAGTGCCGATCTACTTTTTGTTTTGATTATATTTAGTACATTTTTAATTAATCTGTATACGTGAAACTGTTTTTAAAAAAAATTGGTATTTATTCTGTTTTAACTGAAAATTGAATATATGATACTAATTTAGACCGCAGGATATCTTATTTTAAAAGCTAGAATAATTTATGTTAGGTAAGAAGATTAAAGCATGTTTTTCTTGGTGTTAACAAACGACAGTATTACTATATTTAAGCTAACATGTATATGATTTACCAAAGCTAAAACACCAAATAATTAATTATTAATTTAATACATGAGACAAATTGTTCTAATTTAATTTGGGCTGTTACTGTTAAATTTCTGATTCACTAAATTATTTAATACCGATCTTTACCTGAAAATACTTCCCTTTTCCTTTCTTTTATTAACACAAACACTTGCTAGCTGACAATTTTATGTCACTTACTTTTCTCACACAATTAGTGTACATTAATATTTTGACAGTAATTCACAGTTTACTACTAGTGAATAAAGCAAGATACTTCATTTTGCTTTCTCTTCCATATATTCTTCTTGACAACAATTAAACAAAAAAAGATACTCTACTTTGCCAACATTCATGGTCAGAGATGCTAGAACACTCTCTTAAATACATACATTGTCTGCTTCATACTTCTAACACATTAAAATTAAAGAGAAAATTGGATTAAGAAAAGAAAGAAAAATAAATATACATGTATGAAGGGAAACCTTGTTTCCTTTAAAACAACTTACGCTCCTCACATATATTTCTGATGTGGTTGTATATCAATCTCTCCATTAATTTACCCACCATTGATGTCAAACTGATTGGTCTATAATTTTCAACTATATTTCTCAGCCCTCCTTTATGTACCTGTACTACTATTGCATTTTTCCAGTCCTCTGGTAAGCAGCAAGTATCCAATCTCAGTTTAAAAAATATTTCAGGATATGGTACAACATCACATCCTGTTGTCTGTAAGACGCCTGTAGAAATATTAACTACCCCAGCCCTGTTATATTTTTTCTACTTTCTTAGTTGCTTCATGATATTGTCACGATGAATTTCAATTTTTTTGGTCTGCTCATTTCTAATCGTGTTGTTAAGCTCATTCTCAGATTTACACCCATTTCTGATTCATTGTCTGTAAAGGCCTCACTATACCAGTTACTTAAAATGCCTGCTCAGTGGTCCCCATGCATCAATAATACTCTTCATAAACCCATCTTTAGCCACCTTCTTAATTATTATTAATTCCTTGTTTAGTTGTTTCAAATATTCCCTACTACTCTGTTGTCTCTTAACTCTGTTACGTTATCTTCTTACCAACCTCTTTAACCTAATCACCTCCCTACTACAATACGTAGGTTCTCTACTTTATTTTCTGTTTTGGATTAAATATTTCTTCACCCTTTCTTATTATCTCCTTGAACTCTTCCTACCTTGACTCTACTGTACGTGTGCCATACTTCCATTTGCTGAAACTTTCCCTAAAATTCTTTTCAAGTTCGAAATCTGTGCCTTTTTATAACTATACCTACTTTCCCCTTCAGTTTTGGCTACTGGTTTACTGAATCCTCTAAAATCCATCAGAACTGCTTCGTGATCATATTCCTTCAGTTACTTGATACCCCATAAGATTATCATCTGGCTTTATTAGGAAGATATCCAACATGTTTTGTCACCCCGCCTCTAATGACCTTAGCAGTCGACAAGGCGTAAAGCTGTAAGGAAAGAAAAAAAAGTTTTGTCCCCTAGTGTTCTGCTTTATGACTTGTATAAACCCTCCTTCCATTATTAAGCTATTTGCAAATCGTTGTTCCCCTGTGTTATTAATCTTATTTTCTACCTAGTTTAGAGCTGGTAAATTTAAATCCCCACAAATAATGACCAATCTTTTCTCAGATCATACTGTCAATGAGCAGTACTATGTAACAATTATATATATAAAAAATAATAATCTCGTAAATATAAATTTCTTATGGCACTTTGGAAAACATAGAAAAAGCACATAATTATGGTATTTTTAAGATTTATTTTTCATTGAAACTTAGAATAATGAATGTAATAATATGTTGTTGAGATAGAAGATTTTCCAGACACACACTCATTTTGTGTATGCATGTGTATGAGAGAAAGAGATAGAGAAAGAAAACAAAATTCTTACTTTTTCAGGTTCTGAGGCTTGTTGCTGCCCAAGGCACTATGCAGTTACAGCAGATACAGACTCCATCTGGACCTACGCTTATTGCAGTTCCATCAGGACCAGCTCTCAGTTTTCAACCTATGCCTCAGTTAACATCACCACCTCCGCCACCACCATCCCAGGCACAGCAAACATCAAAGTTAACAAACCCTCATGTGTCTATACAGCCTTCGAACACTTTGCTCCCCACAGTACTTAATAATATACAGCATTCCTTTCATCAGAATACGTCACGAACAAGTCTGCAAAACAATTCTACAGTTACCAATCTGAATCTAAATGTACATAATGTAAGTTTGAATGTTACAAACACCAATTCTGCAGCGTGTAATCACAGTACTGGTATTAGTGGAGATACTTTGAGTTCCTGTCAGAGCTGTTCAACAATGCAACAGAGTCAACCAAGTTCAAATAATGTACCAGAGCAATGTTTGACTTCCAACATCACAGACAACAGTAGTTTGAAACGAAGTACTGTACCTGTCCATAATTCCAGCAGTGATTTATCGAAGGAAGCAACTGAAAATATTAATGTTGGAGAATCAAACTCAAATCAGATGGTGATGCCTGCTGCGCTACCTCCACCCAGAAGGAAGTCAAAGAAGAAAAAGAAAAAGAAATTAGATTTGGCTAATATAATGAAGCTGTCAGGTAAATGCTCAAATACAGATTTTTTCTTTATTTTTCCAATTACTACATTTGATGGTTTTGTCTTTCAAACAAATGTCGAGTCTAGATTTACTGGCATGGAAAATTGTAGAAATGCATTCTACTGTTTATGCTTTTGGATTTAAAACAGTTTAATTTGGAATGGCACTATCTTTTCTTTGTGCCTCTTCATTTAATGCTTTTGTCTGGAGTGTAAAGATTCATGTTTGTGTTGTATCAGGTGATACAGATGAAGTTCTAGTATGATACTTTGTACACTATCTAGGCTAGTGTAGCACTTTGAGTCTCTCAGATGACTGTCAACTGAAATATATTTAGCATTAGAGCATTTAAATGAATTTGTTTTGATGCATTACTATCCAGTTTTTCCATTAGCAAAGTAGTTATAACCTTATATTGTATCTCCTATTTACTTTTATAATTTCTGGTTAATAGATAGATTGAAGTAGCTGTATTTCTTATTTGAAATTCTTTCAGGTATTGGTGATGATGATGATATTGCTATGTATGAAACAGAAGAACATTCAATCCCGTCATCAGCGGTTGGACATATTCATTCTGTTGACCAGTTACAGTCTGATAGTAACAGCCAGTCATCATCACAAGTTGCTGTACAGGTAAAATGAGTTTCTCATTGAATTACAGGTCTGATTTGTACATAAAATCATTTTGTGTGTTTGTGAAAAATGTCTTGTTCTGTACATATGCATTACGTCTTGGGAGGGAAATTGTGTTGCATGCCATAATACATGTTTTGTTCGTGTTTTCTAAATATTCTGCTTGTAGCTACACTTGTCTTTAAGATATGCAGATTATTTGTGCCGCATTTTTTAGTGATTTATTTTTTTCATTTTTCATAGTTCTGATTATGTAATTAGTTGATAAAGAATTTATAGTTTTGTACGTATTAGTTGTTTCCATCGCTGCAGTAATGGCCCCACTGAAACAACTAAAATATCATGTTTTTTCTGCCTTACCTCACGCTACATTCAGGCAAGAAATAGTCTCACTAACTTTGGTTTTGAATTTACTTAGTAGAAAGATTCATTAAATTTATTAATATGGCATTCTTCTCAGCTTGTATTTTGGTATGCCTTCAGCCATAAAATCATACAAGTATTCTTACCATACTCATCATTATTAACAGTTTTGTGACTGTATTGAAGAACTGCTGCCCACCTGTTAGCAAAAATTGTGTTAAGAATAAGAACACAATCTTATTTTTGTATCAAGCATTAATGTGCATGATTTTGATATAGTTCCCATCTTCTTATTGGACAATCTTCTTACTGGACAATCTTCTTACTGGACAATCTTAAACAAGTAGCTGTGAAAGAATTTTAAACATTTAATATGAATGGAGTCAAAGGAAAATATATTGTCCTAAAGTGTGAGCATTTGAATTCATGTCACAGTTTCTCTTTTGCATACTGTGCTCAGTAGTTTAGTGATAACGTGATGAAATTGTTGACAGTGAATGGTACATATGATGTGTTTTCTGTAGCATCATGTGCCATATTGTTTTGTGCAATTCACTGTTTGAAATTTTAGACAACTTAGGGACTGTTTATTGGGAAAATTATTATTTTTTACTGAACAGTATAATTTTTAATTACTGTAGCATGTTTTTATGTGTGTTCATTTATGCTCTTTGAAATAAGATAGGCTTAACTCATAACAGCAGTACAAAATATATGGAACTGCTAATTGATTGTTCCTTTTATGTTACATAGGATGCTAATCTGTATTTATTTTTGTTTTGATTTCATTTTTTGTACACTTTCTTATCATTTTCTGTAATTGAACACATTCTCTTTGTTACGTCCATTGTCATCTTATAAGAGACTCTAAAATATATACCTTACTGGGTAAAAGAGTTGCCATTGCTATTTCACAATAACTTACTGCCTATTTCAGTGTTTAGTCTTGATCCTTTTATTCCCTTCACATAGTCCAGCATTTTTGATCCAGTATTTTTCTTGTTCTGGTAAATCTTTTGTTCTGAATTTGGTCTGTGCATCACTGTTGAATAATTACAAAATTTGGAACACAAAATCAATAGGAGAAAAAAGAAAATCATTCATCAGAAAGAAAATGCTTTTTTTTTCAGTTTCCAGCTTGAAATAATATAGCTTTGTCTCCTAGGTAGCATTAGTAGTTACATAAATAATCACTGCTCTTTTTAAGTGATGAGAGTTGACATTTAATTTTGGATAAAAATTCCATTTGCAATGTTCATGTTTATCAGTTTTTGCTGCTGTAACTTTTCAATTTTCCATTTATAATCCTTTAGTCTTATATTTACCTTTTTTATGATTTTATTAAACCACACATAAGAATGTGTCTTTGAATACTGTGAATTATTGACACAGTGTATTTTTTTGACTGTAGTTTAGCTTTTTTTTTAATATGAAAAGAAGCCATTAGAGAGATAAACAGTATATTTGTATGAGGTGAATATGTTAAACAACTTGTGTATTTTTATAGTAATTCTATACATTAACTGGAAATGGAATGAGGTAGTCACATAAGTTATGTAGCTCTTGATTTTGGTGTTGAATGTAGTGTCTTTGTAATCATATTTTAATTTAAACCAAAATTAAAATTATAAATATTCTCATGCTTGTAATTTGACTACAATGTCAGTATGTTCATGTTGTACTTTCTAATTGTTATTACTTAATACTACTATCAGGTGGTTTTTATTTGCTCCTGTCATTGTTTCTATTACAGTGTTAATGCCATTATTTAAAACATGTTTGCTAAGCCTAGAATGTATATATTTTTTTCATTTATATTTATAATTGTAGCCATTTTATCTCTAGCTAGTGTCAAGTCACACAAGGTAGTATTGTATACACGGTACTAAATTTGTGAGGCTCTTAATAACAGCTTCTCACTTTGATATCCTTGTAGATTTCTGTTTGCACTGTCTGTCTTCTAGATACACCACATTATATTCAGCACTAATTTATTAGCTTTATATTAGTTCATCGTATAGAATGCCTCTAAAAGGTGAGTATTTATATTCACATACCAGGTATTAGTAGCGATTCATTCCATTTGCTTTTAACTGAGAGGTGTTGCAACAAAAGATTTGAAGTTTTTATACCTGCTGGCATGTATTGGCTGTGGATTTTATCTTCTATCAAAAGCTTTTGTTTCCAAATGCAATTATTGGAATTGCATGGTTTTGTATACATGTGCTGCATGTGTTTATGACTGGTAAATGGTTATTGTTCCTTTGATCCTGTTGCACCCAATTGTTCTAACAAATTTATTTTCTTTTTTATGTCTGCACATTAAACAGACTTTCTCAGAATGTTTTTACTCATACAGATACATTACTGTGATTAAATATGTTCATAATCTTTATTTTTTAAAAAAATTCAATGACACTGTCTCTATTACCCCACTCTTTCCAGGATGTGGAAGAAAGCTACCATATTTTTCTACTATGTCTCATGTATGACAGGCTACAGTGAGTATTTGAAAAAGTTTAGTAACACCTGGATGTATCTGGGGGTAGTCATTACAGCTTCTGCTGATTTTGATATGGCCTATGTAAATTATTAATGTTTCAGATTCTGGTTTGGAAAGAGGAGAGGGTGGGACAGAAGTGTTTCAGTACTCTTGTTTAATTTTATTAAAGGCAGAATTACTGATTAGACTGTAAAAATCATTATTCTATTCTTGTATTAGATATGTGAGAAAATATTCTTTTAACCTAAACTTCTGTAATGTTATTTGTAATAATAATAATGCTTTTTACCTAGTTATGAGCTTACAAAATGCAATAATTTCTTTGTTAGATTGTTTCAGTTTTATTAGAAAATGAACTCTGCAAGATGTAGATTTTTTATTTATTTATTTGTTTTTGCTAATAACTGGTAAAGATAAAGCCATATGTACACTCTGTCCTCACATTTGGGAGGACGCAGGTTCGAATCTCTGTCTGGCTATCCAGATTTGGGTTTTCCATAGTTTCCCCAGATCACTCTAGGGGAATGTCAGGATGATTCCTTCAAAAAGCCCTTGGCCAAATTCCTCCCAGTTCCTTGCCTCCAGACCTCTCCCACCTCTATTGACTTCAACTTCGATGAGGCGTAAAGCCACAAGTGAACTGTATGTAAAATTGATTTCACTTAATCAGTCATATTTTTCACATTTTAACTTAATTTTTCCCATAATTAACAAGAATAAATAAATAAATGAAAAATAAAAAAGTGAAGTAATGAGGCAGTGTCAGACGAAAGTAGAGTAAGTCTTTCTTAGTGATTGGAAATAGAAGTATTAGTGAAGCTAATAAATCTATTTAAATCCTCAGTTGAAACTTATTTAGATCCTTGTAATTTATAATACCTTGCCAAAGAAGAGTAAATGTAGTTTTGATTTAAAATGTAATACAGTTGAAATCATAATTCCTTTACTTGTAGTTAAGAGTCTTACAGATATTATGCACTGTAGCCTTAGTATCCAGGCACTTTTTACTTCATCTTATAGGTACGTTTCATCTTCATTGCATGCCTAACATCTGTTTTAATATAGGCAGGTGAAGAAACATCTCTAAGTGTTACTCTGGAAGACTGCCAAGTTTTGTTTCATCCCACTTCTAACTCACAGGTATAGTACTTTAATTTTACTAGCAATGTTTCTGTTATTATGTAGTATTATAGCATTTTTGCTAGAGGTGTACTGTTTGCAATAATTAATGATTTCCTCGAGTTTTCTCGTAGAATTAATATTTTGTATCTTGGTAATGGTGATCATCTCATTTTGCCTGTTATACAGCAGCCAAACAAAAAGTAATAATTCTAAAAAGATTTTATGGCTTTGTCTAATATTAGTAAGAAAAAAAACCAGTAATTAAAAAATGCTATATTTCTTCTTCTATGGGATTAGACATATCTTTAAACTGAAAGTATTTGCTTCCTGGGAATACTATTGTGCAACATTACTTTTAACAGGCACTGGATACTTCTGCTCCAACTACTGCAGGAGCTGTCCTGATGCAGAATATTTCAGCAGAAGGCACACAAAATGCCCACAGTTCTGTAACAGCAGGGCATAACCAGATAACTACACTACTTACAAATGACAATACCAGTTCTAACAACTCTGCAACTGGAAGTCCTCAACCTGTTGCTGTTTCACGTGTGATTCAGGTATGAAATACAGAATTATCAGCAACATTAGAGAAAGTGAATTGTTGTTTTCTGATATTCGATTCCTTACATTTTAAAAACTGTTATAAGTTTCCTTTGATTTTATTCCATTTCTGTGTTGTTAATGCTATAGATAATTTTTAATAATACTGTGTTGTCTGTGTTCTTGACAAAGCAAATTCATAAAATAATTTAATAAGTACGCCATTTTTTCAAAATTTTCACTAAAATAATTTGTATCATGGAATCATACATTCAGCAACTTACCTTTTAAAACAGAGCAGTGATCATGTTATTGCTCCTTTCTTTTCCCCCTGCTTTTTTCCTTTCAGTTATTTAGTAATTTCTTCAGCAATGATGCTACAGAAAGCATAATTCCTATGCTGTTGTTTGCATTCAAACATTTTCACAAAAATTGACTTTGAAATTTATTTTTAGTACACCATATTTCTTTTGTTTTTCCAGCAAAGTCCACCTTCAAGTTCACCACATCTTATTTCAACTGGAACAAATACTATGACAACACGGCAATCCAATTCTGTTTCTCCCGCATCCATGTCAACAGCTACAGGAAATCCTGTTCATTTTGTGGCATCAACTTATTCTTCAGACTCATCGCAGAGTGGAAATGCAACCCATTCTGAATTGTACACTTTTTCTTCGAAATCAAGCGGAAACTATTGTAGGGAGTCCTTTGCTGATCCATCACACGCTAATGACATTAATTTGAAAACTGGTAACACTACCGACAGATTATTAGCTAACAATACAAATATTCTGGCAGATGTTGGGATGCACGCTAAATCCACTTTGAATGAAGTGAAAGATGGTTTCACTTGCATTTCCTTGACAGACCAGGCAGTTGTAACTGATAAATTAATCAACTCTGTTCCAAACAACGTGAGCATAGTTGTGAATGATGCTTCAAGCAGTATGATTGCAAATGCTTCAATTTCATCAAATAATTCACTTTGCATAATACCAGAAAATTCAACAGCCAACACACTCATGTCAGGAAAAGCTCCGCAACTTCTTTGTACAGCAGCAAACAGTGGCACTAATAATGTGACGAGAACACCTCATAGTTCTGGCATGAATCTATATGTAGGAAATAGTACTACAGCTTCATCAGGTTTTGTGTCATCAGCAAATCAGTCTCAAGTAAGAAACTGTTTACCAATTGAATCTCCAAAATGTTCTTCAGTTGGAGAGAAACAGATGATCACTATTCCATCTAATAAGGAAATGGGAGGAGCTCCTTCAAGCTTCTTCAGTTCTACACAGCAGAGCTCGAGCATATGTGGAGAACGTAATGTAGTGGGCAATTCTGCAACAACACAGACTGACAGTACAGAGCTTCCAGGTAATACAGCTGTACTTGGACCACAGATACAAATTCAGAGTAATCAACAGTGTATAACAAAGGTATCAGAAAGGCAGTCTACATTCTTGCCAGTTTCATCATCAAGTTCAGCTCAAAATCCATATAGTGCACCGAAAACATTTTCTTCTGTTGAAGGTCCTCCTACATTTTTAGGTTTGCATTCATTTCACAGTTTGCAAGGCTTAGTATCTACAGCAACACCTCTTATGGCGACTATACCACCAATTACTTCAAATGCAACGAATGCAAGTTCCAGTTTTGCTGGACCCCTAACTTATACAGGTGCTGAACCTCTAGTGATTGCACATCAAGGCGGTTTATCATCTGTCATAACGGGCCCACAGCTATTACAGTGTTTGCAACAAGCACAAGGCCAGCAAACTGGATTAATTAATATGTCATCTCTACAGCTTACACAGAATGCAATCAGTAAAGTTATTGGAAGCTCTACATCTAGTTTGTCTTTTAATGCAGGAACTGGAACTATTTTAATTGGTGGAAGTCCTGTAGAAAACTTTGCTGCTGCAAATCAACAGAAGTCTGCAACAACCGCTGTGCTGAGTGGCACAAAATTTATACCACAGCAATCTGTTTTATTACAGCAGCTTAATTCTGGCCTACGCAGGTGTTCTAGTGATTCCAATTCATCAATTTCACTGGGCAGTCCACCACCTGTCATAGGTTTGATTAGCCAACAAGCTGCATCTCAAACAGACCAAACCAGCAATCAAACTTTAAGGAAAGGACCAGCACAGGAATCAATAGAAACACAAACAGTTGCAGCAAACATTCAAAACTCAAATGTGAGCAACACGAACATAATATCAGGTTTCCAGAACACTGTGCTTGAAAATGTTGCTCATGCTAATCCAAATTTGTTAGTGAATAAAGTTACAAAATCTGTTCAGTACAACAGTATGTCAAATCTAACATCCAGCTCAAGTGTGAATAAGAAGAAGAAAAAGAAATGTGATCGGACTCCGTCAAAAACTGTTCCATGTGTAAGTGCTACAGCTGTATCAAATAGCACTGCATCATCGACATCTAATTGTGTGAGAATAGCTGCCCTGCAGTCTGAATGTAATTCTCGTTCAGTTTTGTCATCTGATTCAGTCAAGAACCTTCTACCAGAAAGATTCACAACAAAGTCACCTGGAAGCCATGCAAATTTGGCAAGCCATAGTTTTCAGAAAAATCCTTCAGAAACAGTTTCATCTTCAGCATCATATGTAACACAATCTCCACATCTTACTGCTTCGGGACTTAGACCTGCTGCTGTGCAACCATTAAGTTCTGTTTGCCCTGTACTACAAACTGATCAGAGCCATCAGTCAAATACATTGTGCCCACAAAATTCAGGTATCAGTTCCTCCAGTGCATCACAGAGAATAGTGCCTCTAGTGTCTGTAGCTTCCAGTGTGAATAAAATTACATTGCAGCCTATGAATGCTGTTGTGAGCAATATTAGTTTGAATAAGGGTGCTGGACAGGATCCAAGAAATTCATCATTGAACCACATTCCGTCCATCATGCAGGGAAATTTATCAACAAGTAATCAGTCAGAAATGCCTCAGGGTTCCTCCAGTTCTGTTACTGTGACAAGCAATGGTATTATGAATTTGTCTGAAATATCTCAAGGCAAGATAGGTGACAATAATCATGCTATTGTTCATTTTAGTAGCAATAAACAATCAAATGATTCTACTAATATCCAGAATCAAGTAAAACTTGTGGTAACGCAGCAACCACAACAGACAGTGCATAATTCTGTTACATGCACTGCTACCCCACAGCAGGTACATAATGCGCAAATGCAGTTAAATAATTTCAATGCGGGTATGCCACATTTGGTCCCAATTCCATCAAACTCTGTTCCTGTTAGTCCTGGATCATCACAAACTCTTCAGTCACAAGTGTCTGGAAATGTTGGGGGACCAAATATTGTACCTGGAAGTATAATTCAGAAAGTTCATACTATCCAGCTCACACCACAGAACCAGAAGGTAAGTTTACCGGCATTAATATTCTCAATCATTTAGTCTCTAGATATATGAACATAAGTTCAAAAAATTATGCAAAAAGTACCAACGAAGCTTCTTGCTGATGTTGTGTGTCAGTTAAGTGATAACATGTATGAGGCACGTGCCAGAAGGTTCTGTTTGAGTCATGTTCCAGGGATGATGGAAGTAAAGTGGTCATGTCATTTTTAATATAATCTTCATGTATTTCTATACATTAATTATATCAATACCGGTGAAAAATAAGCCACAGTTTTGTCATCAAAATGCTCAAAATTGTGTCTTGCGACTCTGTGTTGGTGTTAAATTTCTTACTGTGTTGTTCTTTGATTTTGTAAAATGGTAATAGTCACATGATCAGACTGTGAGATGTGTTGAAAAGATCCTCGAATCCACACTCCTTCATGACAGCCTTGGTGTCTGTGGCCTAGTGAACTGGGGCATTGTTGCGAAGGAGATGAATGCCCATTTCAGCTTATTGTGTCTACTGTGTCTCCTATTCTTAATGGAACAAGTCAACTTGTACATCAATCTAGTATAATATTCCTTATCCACTGTGTCGTTCCTCTTGTTGACATAAAAAGTTAAGATTCCTTTTAGATACCAACAATTTTTTTGGCTGTGTCATCTTTGTCTTACTAGGCCTCAAGTTTGTCAAGCCCATCCCATTCCATGTATTCTTATTTCAATAGAGGACCATAGTATAGAACTGTAGCTTCATTCCTTATAGTGATCAGACATCACTACTTTGCTTAGTTAACTCTGCAAATTTAAAAAAAATATCTTATGTCAAATCACAGCAGGCAGAATCTTTGTTATCCATCTCGTGCTGAGCTTTCTCGCATAAAAGTGCTCTTGAAGATTGTGCCACATCACGGTGTTTGTGAGCTGTAATGTCGCCAGAGTACCTTCACATGCCTTTCTTGCAATACTATGCCCTTATACTGAACTTATAGTTAGGTGTGCTAAACGATATGCTGTGGTCGAGATAGAATCTATCAATGAGAATAACTCTTCATATTTGAGCATTTGTTAAAATTTATAAGCATTGTTAATAGGTTGGGAACATGGTTTTATGTCCAGTGAAAATGAAATGATAGTTACCCTGAATTTATTATGCAGAAAGCACTCGGACAAATCAATGACTATCATAAATACGTGGGTGCTTATAACAAGGGTCTTAATGATTATCCTGTTATTTGAGAGTTAAAATAAAACCACTGATTCTAAAGGTGTGGCATCATTGCCTTCAAAAGATTCACATCAGTGGCTTGAAGAGCCAAACTAAGCTTATAGTCAGAGACTAAGAAAGACTCTCACTAGACACTACTATCATTGATTGATTATAACACTATTGCAGTATCCTTTGGTTTCTGCATTTGTGGGAAATGGCGTCCATCATGGAAGTTACAGCTTCTCCAGGTCTGTGGCTTCTCCCCAACACCATAATCAGTGGCACTTGCACATAGCAAACAGATTCTACTGTTGGCCCCAGACACAGTGAAGGGCTCGCCAAGACTATCCGGTAGGCATGTTATGAATAGAATAATGTTCTCGCCAACGTTTCTGGCATTGGTCCTCTTCCCCTTCTTCTCTGCCTCTGATTGTATATGTGGAGCAATAAACGAAGTCTTAGTCATTTACAAACAGTTTCCCTGGCTTGCCGTAGGCTGTTCCAGACATACCGCTACGCACTCAGTAGGCCCCTTTCCTACTGGCCAGGGTTCACTCGTGACATTTGTGTTTTCCATTTTGGGTCGCACCACAATTATGTTTGTTGAATTATACACTAAAGTGCATATGTCCTTTAAACCAAACATCATGTGGTCCCTGCATTAGCCAGGCCACTCAGGTAAGCTGTTTGCTATGTTATCTTGGGATCTTAAATAGTCTCCTCAGCCTGTGGGAACTCCCTGCTAACAGGTGGTCTCCGGCGTGTCCATGTATGAAATTAGCATGGAAATAACATAGGGCCATCGCTTCTTTTCTGTATGGTAAAATTTTGTTTCTATTTATGTTCTTTAAATAACTGCATCATGTCATTACCATACACTCAATTAGGCAGATGTTACCAAGTGTGGTGGTGTAATGGTTATCGTTCTCGCTTCGCATACGGGAGGATGCCGGTTCGAATCCCCATCCGTGCATCCAGATTTGGGTTTTCCATGGTTTCCCAAATCACTCCAGGCAAATGCCGGGGTGGTTCATTCAAAAAGGCCATGGCTGAATTCCTTCCCCTTCCTTGCCCCCAGCGCTTTCCCACCTCTAATGATGTCGATGGTGACGTGGTGTAAATCTAGAAGAAGCAAAAAATATTCCTAGTTGACTGCAGTTCTAGCAGTTGACCAGCACATTGTTAATCTTTGGTGTTCTGTCCGCCCAACTAAAACTGTTTATTCTGTTCTTTGGTGATAGAAAATTAAAAGGGGTATTTTCAGTCACTACATCCTATCATTGTTTAGTAGCACTGGGAATGAGGTCTTCGTTTGTAAGGAATTTATTCACTCATGAGTACCTACTTTTTAACAATAATGCAGAATGCCACAACATGCTTTTAAGTCAGTTCAATCTGAAAAATTGAATGTAATACAGTGTTGACTGAAAGTTTCACATTTGTCCACTTTTAGATGGTATTATCTGACACTAACACTGTTTTGCTTCTATCGCCATTGGAACATGATTGGCCAAGAAAATTTTTGTCCCTACCTTATATTTTACAGACCGATTTACAGCAGTACTATGAATTATTTTTCTTAAAACTTTTTATTTACTTAAATTAAATATTTTGTGTATGCAATTCAGAAAATTAGCATGTCTTCTAGTGAGAATCATCTACTGTTGTGATTAATTTTTGTGAAAATTGTACCTTTTTTCATGTGATTGTTTTAATTACTAATCAGCTTATTTTCATTCTGTATCTCATACAATGACTAGTTTGGGTTAGATTTTGTGCATTGGTGTATTGAATCCTATTCACATCTTATTTATAATATGATTTAACAAAATATTCCTCCAGAAAAATAAAGATGGCTTCAGAGGCAGACAAATAATCCACACAAATCAAACTCTGATGTAAAAATACAGAATTAAAGGACAGTAACGAAGGATGGGGAAAATAACCCATCACTTGCCAAAGATGGGGGCAGGGAGTAACACATTTCATGATATTTTGATTCAAAATCTTATTCGTGAAGAGAGACGAGCCACATGGCAAAGGAAATGGGTGCACTCACTTCCTGCATGGCTGGATTGGCTATTAAATACTGGGAAGTTGTGATGGTGGAACACACAAATAATAATAAAAATAAGAAAACACAAATGCATGAAAATAATATGGAACATTAAAAGAAGGGGGCAATTATAGAAAATTTGATGCAAGTGGGAGAAATAATTGGTAGTTGAAAAAACACACTGTAAGTGATGGCTTTACTGAAATAGTCTTATTGGAGCTTGAGTCTAGGGGGCTGCCTGATGTTAGTGTGAACTAGATCCTGTATGTAGAATTTAGAAACTGTGGTAATTCCTGGGAAACTTTAACTGCTCTCACTGTAAAACAGAACTACCACTGCTTCTAAGCAGTGTAGATAGGAACTAGTTTACGAACACCAGACCCATGGCCTTGAACATCTATCATACAGAATGAATGTGGCACAATAGCAAGAACTCGCAGAGGGGAAAACAGGTAAGCAACATATGAAATTTTGCAAGGTAATGGCAGGCCCCACACCATTGTATGAATCTGAGTGTGGGGGACTAGAGTAAAAAGGAAACCTAACGAAAATGCAAACATCCAAAATAAAGTTCCTCAAATCCACAGAAGGCTGTAATGGCGTTCTTAGAAACAGGAATGATAAAATCATGGCAAAACAGTGGGTGCAACCAATAATAGAAATTACCATTCAGAACAAAACGAGGAGACAGGACATCATCTGCACCGTACATTGAACAGATTATTGATTGATATAAATACACCACAGACATTTTTTTAGATAATGTCTGTATAGTTTAATGAGAAATATCAATGATGTCTTCAGCAATGCCATGTTCCAAGTAATCATTGAACTGGAAGTAGAGGTGATATAAAGCAGAAAAGAAAGAAAGTAAACCCATCATCGTATCAACCATATCAAAGTTGAAGGAGGGAGGGCTGCTGCAAAAAAAGAGAGAGAGAGAGAGAGAGAGAGAGAATGGGGCTTAAAAGCAATAAAGACTACTTCCAGCTATGCCCTTACTCATTCTAATAGAAGTTGATGCACATGGCTAGAATGTGCATTTGTGGTACAGATTCTTTTGGTTGGATTTGCACCAAGTGTGATTGTGAATTAAGTTTTTTTTATTATTATTATTATTTTTTTGGGGGGGGGGGGGATTCCTGTAGAATCGTACTCCACTCCCCATACCTGCTACAGCAGCATTGGTTTTGATCTTGGGTTATGTTATCAGAACATTTGTTTCTACAGTTGAAGTATATGCTCTCAAATTTTGAGGCTGTGAAATTGTAATTACTTCATTTTAGAGTAAAGAGGCTTTTCACATTGTTAATGTTAAGTGTTTTGAGAAGGTTATTACTTAAAATGTAGTAAAAACCAGGAAAATTATCTAGATATTGAAGAATTTTATGGTGACATATGAAAGATATCAAAAGTATCAATGATAGCAATATAGTTTTGCTTATGATAAATTGGTCTTTGCAGATGCTTTGTCCATTGAATATTTGTTGCTGGTTTCTCTGTAGAACTGGATTTGTACATCACACCTTCATTTTTGAAACCTGAAGCTTTTACGTGCATACTATATTCAGATCATAAAAGTATTATCCACTGCTTTTTCTCTCCTCCCCTCCTCCTCCCCCCCCCCCCATACAAAACCATTAACGATCTGTTATAGAGGCAAAATAAAGATGTATGGTTATCCTTGGCAGTAATACAAGTCATGTATGTCATTTGAGAAGTTATGTGATGGTCAGGGTACAGTTAAGAATGTCATTGCTGGTAGTGGTGTAGGAATATGATGTTTGACAATGAGCTTCATGGAGAGATTTGGAAGTAATTTGGAGTATTTTCTGGAAGTGAATAATTATGTATAAATTATTCAGGTGCATTTATTAGGTTGTTAAAATGTTGTGTGGGAACCTTTGTTAATAGATAATGATTTGAATATTTGATTATATGCCGTCCTTCTACCCATTTAGACACATTGCATCTTATCCATCTGTTTCAACCACTTTTGCCAGTAGGAAGTATTAATCACCCAGCAGTTTCGCTACATGCATTTATGTGCAACCCTGAATGCTGAGATGGTACAAAATTTCTGCCTCAAAAGTACTTATTTAAAAACAGAATAACACATTTTATCATATACAAGATTCACACCACACACACACACACTAATGATGTGTCACTTTCCTCTGTTGGGAAAGATCTTACAGTCAAATAAACACACCACCCCACTCAAAAAAAATTTTCAACTGTTACCGAGCTTGGTGGTGTAACGGCTAGCGTTCTGGCCTCGCATTCGGGAGGACGGCGGTTCGAATCCCCTTCCGGGCATCCAGATTTGGGTATTCCATGGTTTCCCCAAATCACTCCAGGTGAATGCCAGGATACTTCCTTCAAAAGGCCATGGCCGGATTCCTTCCCATTCCTTGCCCCCATCCTTTCCCGTCTCTAAAGACCTAGTTGTTATAGGAGACGTTAAGCAGTTAAAAAAAAAATCTTCAACTGTTATAGATGTTGTTGTATAATTATTACTTTTTCTTCCCATTTGGCTTTTGTAGTCATCATGATTAGACATTTCTTAACAATAGAAATGTTGAGTATAGGTACACACTTCATCATTATTCTTGGCTGCCGCTGAAAAATTCTATCACTTTTATCGTGCACAATCCTACATCAATGTCATCCTGAGAAACAGTAACGCAATACTGTTTTTCAGCGGCGGCTGAGAATAATGATAAAATGTGTACATTCTTGCCTTGAAAACTGAAGGACCACAGTCGATTCCCTTTATTGGCTGGAATCGAGTAATCTGGTAAAATTGCGATTTTTTTATTCCTTCTCATAATAAACATTTTCCAAATTACTTTGTCAATATTAATTTAAAAAAAAAACATGTCCCTAAGTTCAGAGAGTTATTTTCTCATTAAAATTTTTTTACCCACAGATGAAAAAAAATTAAATGTCTTAGATCTACTCTCATCCCAGAATAATTGAAATAAGAGGGAACAGAATGATGTTCCTAGTACAAGTGTGATTAATCAATTGTGAAGTAGTTAACTTTAAGCAATACAACATGTAATGATAAGCAAAAAATATTTTTTTCCAAATTTTTAGTTGAAAAAGTGGGGAATGGTGTACTTTGAGAAAATTAATTTTTTTTTTTTTTTTTTTTTTTTTAAGCCTACATTTTTTACATCATAGTATCTGGAAACTAAAATAGGCCTTAATTTAACACAACAGTTTTACATCTGGCACTTCAGCACATTATTTCACAAGGAATAATTTCAATTTTTGTTACGTTTAGTTTTGGCAATATCTGTACAGTCTTTCAATTTGTTGGCACGATACATACGATTGTTTTTCTGTTAACATATATTATAGTTTTTTAAACTTGTCTCATTTCACCACATTCCATTGTTATAACTGATATATGATTTATCTTTACAAATTTTAAAGTTGCTACATGAAATTTTTAAGTCAATAGGGGTGGTTCACCTTCTGAAAATTGAGTAACCAAGTTGAGAAAACTATATTTTTTTAACCTTCTTCAGAAAAAATATTTTGAAATTAAAACCAATTGCTTTTTTTAATTTGAGCCAAAGAAATTTTCAGTTTTCACCCCCTCTCCCCTCCACTCCCCTACTTTGGGTGGCTATTTTCCACTCCCAAATATGATTTTTACAGATAAAAATAAAAAAACTATGCTAACCTTACATTTTAGTCTGCTATGACATACAGAATTATTAAAATTGGGAGAAGAAGATATTTGAGGAACCTTCCTTATAAGTAAGAAGGAAAGATTGAATAATTAATATATATTATTTTTCTTTATAATGTCCCATTACTACAACTTATTTTTTTATTATGCATGATTATCAAACTGAATTCATCAGACATGTTTTGTTTTTGCTCTCAAAACGCTGTATCAAAGCTGCCTATTCCTTCCCATTGCTGTTAATCTTTTGATTAATTTTGGAAATAAAAAGTGGAAGCGACATCAGTACTGAGCGAGTCAGTGAAGCCACAGTCTTTAACGATGGCCTTTCATGATAGGCAGCATAGAAGGGTGCATAGTTATGCAAAAGTCGCATACCTGTTAAACTTTTACCCGTTTCACTATTAGGTTAGCATAAAATTTTTCGTTTACTGTAGAATTTATGTTCTTGAAGTTGATCACCAGATTGCCTTCTCCCAGAAAATCATTGCCAACCTTCCTCATTAACCATGACACTTCACCTTCTATGACGGAGGATTCTCTAACATGGCACCATTACATTAATTTTCTTTTGCTCAGAGGATCATAGGAGAGAACTATGGTCTGTTGATGATGATGTATTGCATAACTGCTCTTTCTATGCTAGACAATTCTCAAAAAACTGTGTATTTCACCTGTTCTCATTTCTAGACTTTGGAAAGATATTTGTTATCCAACACATGATGACCTTGTGTATGTACAAATGTTCGAGAGCTTTTTGGAAAGCTGAGAAACTGTAGAAGCCAATGGAATAAGTTTTAAAATCCAAAATATAATATTTCCACAAAATTTTGTACCACCTAAGGATACACTAATATTTTCTTGGTGGACACTATCGGGATTTGGTGGACTTTAAAAATTAATAAATAAATAAATAAGCCTTATTTGGCATTAAACAAAGAATATAATTAATAGAAGCTCTATAAAACTCACTTGACCTTTCTACCACACATATAAATCAAGTTGTTAGCTTTTACATCTTAGGGAGCATCCATAAATCACGTAGCTCCATTTTGGCCTTCTGTGAAACCCCCCTCCCCCCCACGTAGCCCTACGTGGCTTTTGCCTCTACCGCCCTCCCCCCACGTTGTACATAGCTTTTTTCCCTTTTTATTCTAGAAGACATTTTGTACTGCTTTCTCTTGTCAGACATTGCAAATTACATATGGAGATAATTTACTGAGGGAAATAAATATTCACATGCTGGTGTGTGTTCTGTTCCTCATTTTAACTGTGAAAAAGCTACGTGGCCTGGCTCGGAAACCCCCCCCCCCTCCCCACACGTAGCCCAGTGAAGTCTTCCAGCTCTGGAGGTGTGCGGATGTGTCACTGTGTGTCGTGCTAACAGCGCCGGGTAGTGCAGAGGCCGGAGGTAGTAAGCAGAAAACCATGCTTGAGGTCGGCCATGATAGTTTTTAATGGAGCGCGGTTCAGTTCTAACAACTAACATGTAACTTCGAAGATCATTTAGCTAAGGGATTAGTCTGTCTATTAACATTTCATAACCTACAATCATTTCGGTGAAGAAACATCCGATTGCTTTTCAACTGTAAGAAGTGTACATTATTCAAAGAATATAACTCTGGTGACTTACTAATTTGAACAGTGATTTTGATTTCATAATGGCTATCTATCCTTTCCTTTCTTGAGGTATATCAAGCAAAGTGGCGGCCGTCTTTAATCTATTACAGTTGATTTCTCCATAGGCAAATTACACGGTAAACAGTTTTATTTTCAGCAAGACTATGATCTACGATGTAAGTAAGCGTTAAGTGCATAATTGATATACAACCCCAGTATCGGTTAAGTCCCTTACATTTTGTCAAAAACTTATCACTGCACAGTATTCGATATTCAACATATTGAGTACAGGTTTTACTCGCACCTGTGCGTAGTGTGTGGGAATGTGTGGAAAAGGAGTGTCTCGAGTATTAAGCTTCAAAAAGCTTCCCTTTAGTGGCTCTGGCCGGTCTTGGCTCTTCACCCCACACATCTAGCCTATTCATTGAGAATATGTCACCTCTGAGAGAAATGGTCCTCATGATGGGTGGCCAGCTTGCATTTCCCCGTACATACAAACCTGCCGCGTGAATGTCTTACCAGTAAGTTAACTTGGATTAGTTAAAGAATATTGCAGGATGCAGTTGTAATGGTTGTCTGTATTTATTTTTATTAAAATGTTTATCGTAATTGTAGGTCAACATTGTTCTTATTTTTGTTAAAATGTTTGTCGTAATTGTGAGACTGCCACATGTTATATTAGGATTTTTCTCCCACAGCAACTGAAAGCAGTACAGATGCAGATTCAGGCATATATGTCAAAGAAGGCACTTGTTCCCAATGATCAAGTATTACAGCAGTTGTTTGATGAACAACAGAGAATTATTGCTACTGGGAAGGTTGTTCCAACTATTCCAGGACAACATGCTCAAGGATTACAATTTGTAAGTAATTGAAGTAAAGTATAGTGTGTGTGTGTGTGTGTGTTAGAGAGAAAGAGATCAAAAATGTTTTTGAATTGGCATAACATCTCTGTATACTAAGGTGTGCGTAGCTCTCGGTCTACTTACAGTAATATTGTATGTAAAGTATAACCTCCTCTGATACATTGTCTTAATACACCATTGGTTGACAGCTGTTTAAAGCATTTATGTTGCAGTCATTTTGTTTGAAAGAATGAGCATATAATATGTGTGGTTCTTTCCCTCTGTACCATTTTTAAATGAAACATATGGACAGAATGATAAGATAGTTATTCTCACAATTTATGTATAATTATTTCTCTGCAGGTATCCCAACAAAATACTCAATTGCCAGCTGTACGATATCACCATCAAATTGGAAACCAAATCATACCTCTTGCCCCAACTACACCACCAAAAAATGCGAACAGTGTTTCGATTGCTAACCCGTTGGCTGCATCTCCCTCTGTGGGTGCTAGTAACTGTTTCACTGCTGATATAACATTCACAGCTAATGCTTGCACTGCTTCTGGTTTCGCTGCTGCTGTTGGTCATTCTAACACATCTGCTACTACTGTACCTGCTTCTGCCACAACCTGTACTGTTGCAACAAATACAACTTCCAATATTTTGGATGGCAGTGCTATTGTTGCTGCAGCTAGTTCTTCAATTATCACTACAACCTCTAGTACAACGACTACTTCTACCATCACTACTACAGCTGCCACCACCATAGTTACTGCTACTGTTGCTACCACTGTTAGCTCAAATTCATGCAGTAACAATAATGTTGCCTCTAGTAATTCACCTACTAAGACTGGTATTAATGGCAGTGCTTCTGCCACCACAAATACTACAGCCATTACTACTTCAGCAACAGGTTTAGCAACTACTATCACAGCTACTACTGTTGCTACTACATCTGTAAACACAAATTCTTTATCAGTTGGAAATGCAGAGAATTCTGGCACTAATATTCTTCGTCTTGGTTCCCCAAAATCAGTTGTTGTAAGTACTTGTGCCAGTAATGTTCTTCCTGCTAAAAAGCTCTGCAAATGTGATAATCATTATGGTATTAACAACATGAATGGTTTGAGTCAGGGTAATAGTTCAGCATCTTTGGTGACAGAGAACATGCAACCACAAGTTACAATAAAAAATCAACAGCAGCATCAACATCATTACCCATACCACCACCACCATCTCCACAACCATCATCATCATCACCACCACCACCATCAGCAGCAGCAAGTACAACAGCAACAGCAGCAGCAACAGCAACAACAAAAGCAGCAGCAGCAGCATCATCATCATTTACAGCAGCAGCATCTGCAGCAACAGCAGCATCCTCAGCAACAACAACAGCAGCAGCAAAAACAGCTTGGAAATGTACCAGCACAAATGAATGTTCTTGGAAGTAATGGTAGTTTGGCAAACACACACCAAAAAGGAACATTGCAGCCATCTTTGCAACAGGCAAATTGTTCTGCTGCAGTTCAGTCTCACCACATTCAACAACAACAAACACAACAACAACAACAACAACAACAAACACAACAACAACAGCAGCAGCAGCAGCAACAGCAACAGCAGCAGCACCACCTTCATCACCACCACCAGCACCAGCAGCAGCATCAACAGCAGCAACAACAACAACAGCAGCAGCAACAGCAGCAACATCAACAACATCAACAACAACAACAACAACAACTAACATATGTAGCTCCTGTTTTGCATGGAATGAAAAATTCTTCTCCGCCAGTTTGTGAAAAAGGAACATCTGTCCAAGTGCAGGTATATTTTGCCAACTGTAGAAAGATTTTCCCATTGCATAATGGTGCTGTAGTTAGTTTGTTATCTGGTTCATCATTTCAAAATTGCTAGTATAGTGGTGTACTGTCAAATAGTGTGATTGGTCTGTTGCAAAATAATAATTACTGCTTAAAAATATTTTGTTTGTGTAGTGTGCATACTTTTGCTTAATAGTATCCTTGTAGTTCTCTAAATTTTTAACCTGCTGGTATTGTAGTTCTATAACAATGTTGAGCTCTTGTTTAGTGTTGTTAGTTTAGTTTTTTTCCCAAGCATTTTACAAATTATACTGAATTTTGCTTTTTGTAATGGTGTAAAGAAAAACACAAAAATTTAACTGTCACCATATTTTTTTGATTTGTTTAAAACTATTTTTTGATCAGTTTATTCAGAGTCATGGTTGAAAAATTAATTGGCATTGCAGCTTTCTGTTTGACAATCATATGGATTTCATGCGTTAGTTCATGATCAGGTTATTCATTATACAATTTATTATAATTTCTCTAAGTAATTGTTTTATGCTGCTTGAACCCAATTTTCTTCCATTCAAGTTATATGAAAAGAAAGTCTTTAGTCTGCTCTATGGTCGAGTATCAAGTTTTCTAATAATTTATTGTTTTCTTATTGTAATACACAAAAACTGGACAAGCATCTGTGTCATTTTAGGGATGAAAAATACCTAGGAAATCACTGCATAGCCTAAGCCACACACGTTGACTTGAATGTCAGGTTACAGTCAACACTACCACAGTTAGGAAGATGGTCGTTAGACTGCAGATTGAATTTCAAACTGTGTGCAGTTGTGATAACTTATTCATTTCAAATTTATACCTTCAAAATGTACTCTTTTCATTCAAGGTCATTGTTTAAATTAATACTGTGCAAATAGAATCACCTGACCACAATTTCAGAAAGTTAAAATAAAGTAAGTTTGATTGTGTCAGCAAATGAAAATGACTGTATGAAATAACTGTAGATCTCCAATCATAATTCATTTTTCAGTGTACAGGCAGCATGTCATTTCACAAAATGTTAGCAGATTCATTTTGTCCATTGAATTTATGGAATGGAATGATTTTACTTAACACAATGAAAACGTGACCTGAAACACTGAGTGGCCATGTATACACACTATCAGTAGTGTTCAGTTTTCCAGTCTAATTTTGTAGATTAATGGTCTGTTGAAACTTAGTCATTTCAGTGTTTTGCTGTGTCAAAGTTCTGCTAACTGAGGTGTAGGTTGCATACTATGTAGTAAGAGCCGTCTTATTTTGTATAACATACCAAACATTCTCGTATTCATTTTTTCTTTACTTTCTTCAATGACTGTATGCTGATACTAATTTTTGTTCTTAATTCTAAGACTAATTTCATAATTAATTAATGGTTCAACCATAAACATATTGCTACTGTAGGTGGACTTCAACATGTCTTGGGATGTACTATCATAAAATATTCTCTCATTAATATTTACTGAACAAATGACATTGATGTTACTGATATCATAAGTGGCTTTAGGAAATATAGAATGTTCTAGGGGGAAATTGTTTCTTTTTTGAGGTAAAACAATAGGTCATTTATAGAATTTTTACATAAATGTAAGTCATATTCAATACAGTTTCCAAGATAAAGCCACTTTACTGTTGGTACGTGCACAGTTTTTTTCTTCCCTTCAACTACAGTTTCTTGACAGTCAGTCAATCATCAGCTACTTTCTGTGCCATGTAGACATGAATTACTAATGTAACTCAAAAAATTCGGCTCTTCATTCATTTATGCAGACTACATGGATACACTGCATGTACACAACTTCTGTGATAACTTAGCTGCTGTCAAAGCTTACCATTTAGCCTTTCCTACATTTTAGAGCAAAGCTGCCCAACCAATTTTGGAGATGGGCCACAATTTCAATTCTAAGTTAGGCTGTGTGCCACATAATAATTGCTTATAGTTACAATAGATATTTAAATGTAACAAAGATATAAGTAACACAGTTTAATTACAGTTAAAAAGTAAAATCCACTATGAGACATTTACAGAGGTTTTTTTAATTATAATAAATAAGTAAAAAACATCAGTGAGATAATTGCAGTGGTTTTTGAACTAGCATATTCTTTACCACTGCTGTTGGCTGGCAAATTCGAATATGCTGGCAAGCCACTTCATGGCTCACGGGCCTGGGGTTGGGCAGCCTTGTCTTAGAGTGTGCTCATAGGTTTACAATACGTTGTTTGGGACTGGAATACTCCCAAGTGTTCATGGTATTACACCCTTAGCGAGAATGTTATCATAATCTGTATGATGAATAAGTCATTAACATGGTTAAGTGTAGCCATACTAGCTTGCAGGATTTCTGCACATCTTGCTGTCACACAAATACACATTTGGTGAACACTACATGCAGAAAATCCAAAAGTGTCTTTGTCCACAGCATGTATGATCAGTGATGTGTTTGGTCTCATTGTTTCAGAGCATTGACTGAGGGGGTATGTTTAACGTCAGTTTTTGTAAGGTAAATTACTGGAACAGGTGGATTGTGTCCCTTTTCCCGTAAGGGGAGCAATGTACTTTCATGATAATGTGTCCTGTTACTGTTTAGCTAGATGTGTCAAATGAAATTACTACTGCTGATTCCCTAATCAGTGGATTGGAAGTGTGGTTCCAATAATATGCCACAAGGATCTTCAGAGTCAATGCCATGAGGCTTTTGTTTATTGCATTGGAGGTATTTTGAGTTATGAAAGACATCATGAGATGAATTCACATTTTACATTATCAGTGTTGAAAAAATCAGGACAATAAGGAGGACTACCCAGGCAAGGAATATGCCACGTTCTTATTGAGAACAGGCAGATGCATTTAAGTTAATGGCGGAATATTTGACAGTTTGTTATAAACAATTGTTGCTGTAAATGCACACCAAATTAATATCATTTGGTAAGCCAAGCTGAATAGAACATAATTATGTCTCTATGAACATTTTTGCCTACAGTGATCATAATTGGTGCTCATTCTTCTCCAAGTTCGTAATATTAAATCAGTATTACAAATTTGGGTTTTCCCTGGTTTCCCAAATCACTCCAGGCAAATGCCGGGATGCTTCCTTCAAAAGGCCATGGCCGAATTCCTTCCCATTCCTTGCCCCCCATCCTTTCCCGTCTCTAAAGACCTCGCTGTTAGAGAGACGTTAAGCAGATAAAAAAAAAAGTATTACAAGATCATTTCATTGTAGTTGCAGAAGGGTATATGAAAACAGTTGATGGTCTGTATTATTTTGTCTCTCTGTGTGAAGCCGCATTGATTTATTATAACCTAACATTTCAGCCACCGTGCTGCAGTTTTCATCAGAGGACTGAAAGCCACAGCACGATGGCTGAAACATTAGGTTTTAATAAATTGACACGGCTCCACCTGGAGAACCAAGATAATATGCACAATGACCATGAAAGTCTATGCAATCAGTTGGTGCTCTGGTTGAAATGTTCTTTATGATTCCTTAGAGCTCTGTAGTAGTAATGGAATCTTTTGAAATTTATTATTCTTGAATGTTTCCTAAGACATCATGAGATATTACACTGCATTCATCATGTGCTCTGTTACACTTTGCTTCATTGTTTCTACCAATGTCTAAGGTCATTTTCAAGGTGCAATATCCTACTGAGTCTGAGACACCTGAATATAACCCTAGATTGTGGTCAAAACATTGGAAGAAGCAGAGACCAATGCATGAAAGATGCAATATATCATCTCGTGAAGTATTGGGCAACCTTAACATAACAGCTGCTAATCTGATAAAACTTTGTTAACGTTTGTTTACATTAAATGTGGTAGTGATTGCTGCTGTTGTCACAGTTGATTTAAATGCTGCTTGTATATTTGAAAATGTTTATCTGTTGTTGTTTTATCCAATTTAGTTCTGGTCCTCTGTCACAATTCTTTTGTTGATGTAGCATTTTTTGTATTTTCAAATCTTTATTTCATTGTTTGATACTTTCCTCTCTTAGTATTTTTCATTTTTGCTAGGTAATGTTAACCATGATTATATATCTGTATTGTATTATTGCAAGTGTATGAAATATGAACCAAGTTATTTTTGTCATTATATTAATAAGAAGTTTATGTTGATCAGTTTTATGTAACTTTGTTTCTGTATTATCCTTGTTAATGTATTGTCAGTTTTTTCTCTTCAGTTTTACTACATTTTTGTTAAAGTAGATATTCATCTGCATTTCTGTAACAAAAATCTTTTATTTAATTTAATAAGTCTGCCTTTAATACTCTTCTAGGTTAAAACTTTGATTTAATTCCTTCTTTAAAACTTAACTTTGCAGACTCAGGCTTCACATAAATTTACAAATGTTCATATATATTAAAAAAAAGAGAGAGAAAAAGAGAGGTAATAATATGTTTTGAGGCTGTGTGTGACAGTCCAGGAAAAAGTCATCAAACTGACTCAATCCCCCCCCCCCCCGTTCCTAACCTCCCTACTTTTAATTTCAACAATCCTCAGTCCTCTTATTTAGTATACAATAGCAGTATACCAACATGGCCAACAAATGCACCTGTCATCTAATTTTCCAGCCGTTCCAATTTAATACAATGCACACAGGCCATCCTGAAGAATGCTGTGGAAGCAAGTACCAAAAATACTGGTAAAGATTTCTGACCTATAGAAAAACTATCATTAACAACAGTCTATTCCCCCTGCTTTTGTGTTGTCTTAGTCATCCAAACCAAATCCTCTTCCCTCCCCATTAATTGACATATCCCCAATTCATCTGTCGTTAATATCCACCATCATCTTTTCTACCAAATGCTCCATCCCTTCCCTCTTACTCATACACTATCCAAAGAGTGACATTAAATTTCAGTACTCGGCCTGTTGTCTCTTGCAGTGCTTGGTGTTATCCTGGCTTTGGATGCATAACACTTCTAAACTATTTATTAAATTCTGCTGCATTGTTGAGCATTTTTCCCTTTCCTTTGTAACATACTATTAAGCATACTGTCCCTAATTCCTGCCATATGTGACATTGATAGGAACAAATTGTAAACCTGTTAAATTATTGTCACCTCCATCCCCCTTCATAAAACACACACAGTTAGAGAGCCATATGTGACATTGATAGGAACAAATTGTAAACCTGTTAAATTATTGTCATCTCCATCCCCCTTCATAAAACACACACAGTTAGAGAGAAAGAGAGAGAGAGAGAGAACCCTTCTTCCTTTCCATGAATCACAAATACAATTTATTTTTGGTTCCTATTGGAAAGTAAAAACTGAATGGCTTTTCTATTCTGTTGTATGTATTTTGTGATTTTTCAGTCTGCTACAATTAGATTTGGCAAGTGATAAACTAATTATTTTCTAATTTTATTGTAACTATACAGCAGCTATGTGTTATAGTTAATAGTTATGGTATTTTGACATTGTTTTCTTTATTTTTTTGGAGTATATCAGTATCAGGGTTTAATGTATTATATATATATGTGTGTGCACCAGCAAAAAATGTATATTAATTGCATTTTACTAATTAGCATAGTGTGCCATCATCCTTAAGTTGTGAACTAAACAGAAAGATTCATGTTCACACAGTTATCGTCAAGCCGCAATTTCCTTCTTTCCAGCCAGATTATTTCATAATGGGGCCATCAAAAGCTTAGGAGCTAGAGTGGAAGGATAGGAAATCTATATAAATGGAAATAGTTCAAGAAAGTAGATGAGCAAAATTATTAAAATAGAATAAATTTAAAATCAAAATGTTTTTAAGTTGATTTTATATTTTTCCCAACAGTCTATCTTAAATTCTGCCAAGTTTTATTTTCTTTGCTGGTCTCACACTGGTATTTAATAGCATTTGGCATCTGATGAAAGCTTCATGAGTATCCTAAAATTTGTCTAACACTTGAAATAAGTGTTTGTACTAAATGTGTAGCCGCATGCTGTAATTTGTTTTATTACTTTAGCATAGTTCTAGTGCCTTAAATGTACTTTCTGTTAAATTATGTAGTTTGCTGTGATGTACATGATTTGGTATTGCCTCCTTTGTCATTGTGAAAACTGATTATGAAGGCTGTATGTACAATGATTGCATTTTGTAAGTTGTTGTTTTTCTTAGTGCATGCATATATGCATGTGTCCAGAGCGGAATTGTTGTGTGAATAATTTAACTGTTTCATTGTTTGATTAATATCTGTAGTTAGAAAGCTTATATTGTTTGTAAGTATAGCTTTTAATTGTGGGTTTGTTTGTATGGTGTGATCAGCACATGTTATGCTCTGATGCATGCTTAAAACTTCTGTCTTGCGTTGTCACTTTTCATATGATGCAGCACATGACTGGAATTTTGCAGACAATGAATAAGGAACCATAACAATGGGCGCTAATGACCCCGCCGTCGACGTGCCCTAAAACCCAAATAACAACAACAACAACCATAACAATATTATTAGGAAAAAATCTTAAGAGACATGAATTACTCATTTTTTATATGAATGATACATTATTGATAATTAATCCATACAGTTTTTTGGTTTATTGTGTGTGAAGGTATTGATGCCAAATCTGAAGCTAATATTTTTAATCAGGGCTTCCCCCCCCCCCCTTTAAGGCTCTTAATGTACATCAGGTTGACAGTAGCTTATGGGCATTTTATTGGCCTTGATGTTTTACAATTTGTGCTACTTCAGATTTAAAGTAGCATATTCTAAATAAGAACATTTGGATGTAAAATGGTAACTATCACAAGCCACAGCCAGAAGTGTGAACTGTAATCATGACCACAAGAACTAATACAAGAAAATATGCTTTAGGGGAAGAAATGACTTGTCCCCCCCCCCCCCATATTTTTTTTTTTTTTTTTTAAATTTCGGGAGTAATTTGAATGCAAGATCGTTGGTTCAACTTATGCCAATGTCTTTAATTTATAGCATTTAGTTTGCAATACACTATCTTCAGTACTGTGTTTTGATGTCTCGAATAATAATAATAATAATAAACTTTCAGTGTTTATAAATGTTATTGACAATAATTGGTCAAATGCACTGAAAAGTAAGATTCATCTGATTGCAGCCTGCATGTACCACTCACATTGATTTCAGCGTCTATGGGTGATGTAAATTTTAAGCCCAAGTTTTTGAAAGTTTTTTTCCCCCCAAATCGAAGAAAAGTTTTGGAATTGGCAATATGTTTCTTTCCACACCGGTAACCATTGCAGTATAATAATGTTTTATTTGTGTTTGATTCTTATACTTTATCGAGGTAATAAAAAGATGAAGTTTTTGTTTTTGGGCAGTTTCATGGTGCTTGTAAATTTTTTCCTGTTATTGATACAGTGTATTATGGATCCATGTTTAAATCTATGTCCCAGGAAACCAGCGATTTTGATTGTAATTTTAAATAGTTTTCTGCTAAGATGCTCTCCACTTATTAAAAAAAAATGTATGTTACAAAAACGTAATAATGCAAAACACATTTGACTGAAATTTGCATTGTTGTGCGGATGACAACACTCGCTACACTCCATAGGTCAGTGCGGGTATTCAGAATTAGAAGATTCCATCAAGTAAAATATTTGCCAATTGTAGAAAATAAAGATAAAATTTTTAGGATGAAATGTGCTTTTTATTATTGAAGTGTATGAAATATATTTCAAAATATTTTGAAATGATAAAAAAAAAAATTTCACATGAAAATTTTGTGCAAAACATCATGCAATGCGGTTTACAATGTACAAAAAAACAGATTCTGCTGCTTCCATCATTATTAACCTGGGGTTGTATTGCCTCATACATGATAGAACAAGTGCAGAATGGTATATGAGCACATAGTGTTGTGGTATATATTGTTCAGGGTCATTGTTCTATTTTGTCACTCTCAAAAGCTATTTAAACATATAATATAATGGCATCATCCAGGTTTTTTAATGTTGAAAACCAATGAGTAGGGAGTTGTGTTGTTGGTTTATAAATGTTATTGACAGTAGTTGGTCAAATGCACTAAAAAGTAAGATTCATCTGATTGCAGCGTGAAATAATCCTCGGAAGCTACAGTATTTATAAAATGTGTTACTGTTTTATATGTGCAAAGTATACATTTAGTGACTTTGTTTTGTTTCTGTGCATTGTGTATTCTTTGGATGATACAACTTTGGAAAAACTGTATTGTGTGTTATTTGATACCAAACATGTTTGTGATTTTCTTTCATTTAATTGCTCTTTTTGGCTGTGAGGGAACTGAATTGTGCTGCAATGAAAGCTTGTTGAAATTTGCCTTTTGCATGAAAGTGATTTTTTTTAGATGCCTTTGCAATCGCATTGCTTCTTTTGCTGTAATTTTGCTTTTTTGCCTCTCTTGCAACATTTTGTTGAGGGTTTTGTGGCTTTCTCTAACTTATATCTTGCTAACTAAATGCTTGTGCCATATAATGCATAAATACAAATCATTGATGACTATTGAATTGAAAAGTATTTTGATGCTTTGGCTGCATTTAAATACTGTGCTTGTGGCAAAGTTGGTATGCAATGCAAGTTGCAAATTAAATCCAAATACAATTGCTCTGAATTATTGTGGGCAAAAGCTTATTTTATATTTTGTAATGTACTTACTTATTTATTTTATAATGGCCTTACCTGATAATGAAAATGTAATCCGTGTATAAAAGGTACATTATATAAAAAGAGTTAAATCTCAGAAAGGCCACATCATATTTAATCAAATAAATGAAAAATATTTCTGTATGATAACCCAGTTAACTTCTTTCATAAAAATCGTTCTTTGTTGTAGGTTGGCACTCAAACAGCAGCACCTTGTGAAGAATTTCCTCAAAATTCTGTATTTGTTGGCAGTAAGGGTCCTTGTAATGCATCACCTAGTAATCAGCAGTCTGCAGCAGGTCCATTTCTCACACTTACAAACAGTAAACTTTCTCATTTGCCAAATATTAAGGTTCAGCAAAATCTTCCATTAAATGCTGCAAAATCTGTGCCTAGTACTGCTTTTACGAACAGCTGTAAGCCTCAGGGAGTGTATGCAGCTACAATTTCTAAGCCACAAGTGTCATCATCTCCCAGCTCTCCTCCAAGAGGTGTCAAGCGTTGTGCCACAAGTCCACTCAGGTCTACTATTAACAGAAGTGATCTGTAAGTATAGTTCATTAAATGTTTCTGTGTTCTTAGCTTTCTTACCATTGTGTGAATTTATTCACTTGAGTTGCATGCTCTTAACAATTAGGTATATGTATTTTTTTATTTAAATTTTTATATTTACATAGCATTTTAGTAGATATTGTTTTGTTTTAGTACTCGAAATATATGTGCATTTATTTTTACAGCATTGAACATCAGTTGAAAACTGATCAGGCTGGAGCATCATTGCCTGATATGCAAAAACCATTTGCAAGCTCACATGATGCTTGTAAACGTCTCATCAGGTATCACGTGTATAATGAAAAAGTGCTCAGTCAACAAGATTTGGAGAAAGCTGATGAAATATTTGAAGCAACAGCAAAACACTTACTAGACAAATTCCGGCAAATGATGAACAAGTACAGATACTTACTATTGATGGATAGCATGGTAAGAAAAATAATAAAAGGAAAGAAAATTTTAGTATCCATACAAATACCAATTATAGTAAGATGCGATTCTTGTTGAGGCACAGGAAGAAATGGATATCATCAGTGGGGGAAATTGATTGAGGGCTTATAAGAGATGGATCATTATATCAGATCTAGACCTGGAAGAGGATGGGGGTGTCTGGTTCCATGCTATGTTTTGGTGGCCTGTCTCCCACCATCTAATAAGGGAAAGCCACAATGTCTGGCCAACCAGTTTCAATAAGGACCAGCAGCATGGTTGATTACCTTCCGAAACCTAGTCCTATAAAGAGATTTAGGTAATGAGTTTGCCTTAAACCTGGTTGCTACTTTACTAAGTACTTCATTTGCATTATATTCCACAAATGATAGGGAAAAGAACCACCACTTAACATGATGTTTGTGTGGTGTGAACACACAAAACAGACAAAACAACTGATTTAGCTATTTTCTGGTTTTAGCACTTTGTCAACTAGAGAACATTGTGAGGGTGGATGTTGTGGGAGACTGCCTTATAAAGTGACTGTTAAGCCAGGAATATGGTGGGGTAACACTACTCCTCTACCTGTCCTCTGTTTGAATTTACCTCCACCATATTCATGGCCTAACTGTCACTCTGTAAGACATTCTCCCACAACACCAACCCTCTAGTTGACAAAAGGGCTAAAACCCAAAAATTCCTATATCACTTTTGTTTTTGTTTGTTTTGTGTGTTCATGCCCCAACCATTATCTAAGGTAAGTGGCGATTCATTCCCTATGCTAGTTTGTAATTCATTTTCACTACTTAGCACCTATAATTTCATAGTCAGGTTAGAGTTGTCTGCAAATAAAACACTCTTAGACTTGTTGGCTAATTATCCATGAAGATCATTGACACAGATGGTCAGAAAACCGTTAATCCATCAATCGTTAATTAACGAAGTTAAAAAAACTGCAAAAATATAACTCTTAAGTTAAACTAAAAAAATCGTTAACATTCTTCTTAACTTGAACTTCCAGAAATTTTAATCCATTACATTGTTAGTTGACGCCAATACGTTTGTTCGAATTGCGTGCCATGCTCATGTGGCGAACGAATTAGGTAATGTGAAACGCGACTCTTGAGTGTGAGGCATAATTTGTTATGTTAGGCACAGCTTGGGTGTGAGCAGTAGTGCTAGAGTTGTGGAGTCTGTATTTTACATCTGCAAACTGGTGCTCACTTCAATTATTGATTGATTTTAATATTTTTATAACCTTACTTGTTTACAATGAGGAATATAGTGCAATATTTTTAGTTTTTATTGGTTTTATTAGTTTTTAGGTTTTATTGGTTTGTGAGTGAAATACATTAAATTGACTTTGTTACATCATGGAAACTGAAGATCTAGAATCTGTTAGTGAAAGCAGCAACACCAGCAGTAGTAATGAGGAGATTAAACATCCTTGGCTACATTTATGCAATAATGTTTCATTTACATCAAGATTGGGAGAACAGTTGACTTATGAATGCAATCTGTGTTTTCCTTAACTTTCTACAATCAAGGCTCATGTTTCTTGCCTTAATAATCTTAAACGACACATAAAGAGGATGTATACATCCATATGTATAGTTAGAAAAAGTAAAAGCAGGATCAACTCGTGGGGAAAAAAAATTGAAGCCTTCTGCATATCTGCCAACTTATACAGGTTTTCCTTAAACTTTATGGAAGGGTGGTGTATTTTATGGTTTTATTGATGAGCTGTGTTATTTTATGAATTTGCAAACTAAAATTCAATCGCGTAGTTGAGATTTTTATATGGAACAAGGTTATTGTGGTTTTTATGGAAAATTGTGGTAAGTTTCAGATTTCTTTTACTGCTGTAACTAATCTTCTATGTGCATTAAAGCTTCTTTCATTTGACCCTAATTTTACGCCAAGATACACTATATTTTACTCTAGTCAGTAATTAAGTGATCTGTCTTTCCAGTTGTACATTGATACTTTTCTGAAAGTCAAATCGGCAATCATTTCCATATCGTTTTCTTTCACTTCTGTTGTGTCGCTAGTTGGTAATTTGTGTAGACCGTGGACATCGTGTAACCATGAATAACTCTAAGAAACAATATTTACAGACATTTAGGGCGGCATATTCAATATAATTTCCGTGTTTAATGAAATCAAGAAAAGTGGGAATATTTGCATTTTGTACAGGGCGTGATATAAACATAGCACATGATTGAAGAAATGATTTGGCTTACCATGTTAAGTGTGGTAAACACATTGCATGTTTAAAATCAAAGGAGGAGAAATACAAAATCAGCATGTTTTTTGCCAAGTCCGGAAATTCTGATGTGATTAAAGCTGAGTGTTTGCTCACTACATTTTTGGTGGAACACAATATTCCACTATGTGCAATTGACCACGCAGGTGCCTTATTCAGGAGGATGTTTCCTTCGTCAGAAGTAGCGAAAAATGTTGGTGTGGTCACACTTAAACAACTTACATGTTAAAAGAAATGTCTGAAAATGCCATATTTGAAGTTGTGAATCGTCTTCAAGATAGTCCATTTTAAATGGCAACAGATGGAAGCAATGACACCAATACAAAGTTATTTCCCGTTAGTGTTACATTTCATGGCGATAAATAAGAAAAAATGGAGATTGCACCACTTTCAGAACCTTCCAGAAACTGATACTAACCTTTTTAAATTTGGATTAACTGCTTCGTTATAATGTCCTCTTCCCATTTTGCGCTCTTGTTTTGCAGAAAAGTCACCACAAATTAAATTAAAATGCCAAAATATGAGAGGCTGCACAATTACAAAATGCTACTAGAACTCCAAGAATGACGTAAAAATTATCGGAACACGAATCATAAGCAGGCATCACTGTATTACAACTTGGATAAATATTATCTATTTGTCAATTTTGTGCGACTTTTTACAATGTAGGGAAGCTGGAGCGGCAAGAAAACATTGCAACAAAGGATTTAACCAACATTTTAAGAGACTGTCATTGATTTTGCAGTGCTGGCGGCATCTATTAGCTGCACATCCCTCTTATATTTCAGCATTTTTTATTTAATTTTTGACACCTTTTCCGCAAAACATGAGCACAAAACATGCAGAGGAAGCAATTAATCGAAATTTGATCCGGTTATTACCTGTTTCTGGTAGGTTCCGAAATTGGTACCGTCCCCAAAAAAATTGTAAGAACTGTGCACTGCATACCAGCATTGGAGGGTAACTGTTTCCATTTTTAAGACTATCAATTCTGGGCCTTGTTATGCAAACGGTTTTCCTTAAGAAAGTGAAGAAAGCCACAGCTTCATCTTTGAAGTCTGATTGAAAGTACACGTATAATGTATTGAACAGTGTAAATAGATTCGGTGTTAAGTGAAATGTGATACTGTCTCTGTAAAGTTTGTTTTTTTGCATGTTTTAGTTTAAAAAAAAAAAAAAAAAAATTAAGATACTGACTTCGAAGTTTGTCTTGAAAGTAGTGCTTGTCAACAAATAATATGAAGTAAGTAAACAAGATTCCAATTAAATATGATATTTATAAATTTCTGGATGTTTAGTTCATGGTTGATTAAATGCGGATTTTAAATTTTTGGTGGTCCAGGTTCTTTATGGAAAAAATATTTTTGAAAGTTGACAGGTATGCTTCTGCAAGTGTAAGCCCAATTTGTTAGTGTTTCATAAAGAAATCCATACTTGCATCACGCTTCACGATACATTATTCCTTGTTATAGTGTGCAGTAATACCTCTTATAATGCTTAAACGTCAGTACAACTTTTGAATAGTTAATTTCTAACGGATAACTTTAACTTGCTTTAATTTTTCAAAAACATAATACATTAACGATTAACGAAGTTAACTTTTTGATTAACTGTGCCCACCTGTGGTCATTGATGTATAATAAAAACAGAAGGGGTCCTAGGACAGAGCCTTGTGGAGTGCCATATTGAATTTTCTCCCCGATATGATGAAGCATCTTTATTGATGGTTAGAATTAAAAATGGAGACCTCTTGCATTTGGCTTTCCATGAATGAGTTGAACCAGTTACCTGTGGTTCCATAGATACCATAGTATTCTATTTTTTCCCAAATTTATTCAGTTGCTCTTGCAAGATCACAAAAAATTCCTAAAGGACACATTTTATTATTCAGTTCCTCAAATGTGTTCTATAAAAATGAATATTTAACACATTTCTGTGGATGACCATATATGTAATCCAAGATCTGAAATAGTGAGAACATTATAGTATAGAACATGATTTATTACGCCAGAAAACATGACTTTTTTAAAGAAAAATCTTTGATAATCTTGGAAGTAAAGAATGGGGTGGTAGTTATCTATATGTGTCACTTCTCCTTTTTTATATAAATGGCTTTACAACTGTATATTTTAATCTATTTGGAAGTGCACTTTGCAGTAAGGGTTTTGTTACAGATGTAGGCAAGTACGTAAATGATACTATCTTGACAACTTTTCAGTAATTTACAAGAAATAGTGATTGCTTTTTTAAAAAAATTGGTTTTAATTGCTTCATGAGTTAATTTATTTCTGAAACTATTACTGGTGGCAATTGCACCTCCACAAATCTATTACAGAAAACAGTCTGAAGAAGCCTTAGGGCACTATCCGGGGATTCTTTCTATGCCTAATTTCTCAACAACCGAAGTAAAACATTTATTAAATATTTTACAAAGCTCCCCTATTTTACTTTGCACAGATCCTCTTTTCTGTGTGTGTGTGTGTGTGTGTGTGTGTGTGTGTGTGTCAGTACCGGATTAACCACAAGCCTGGCAGCTTCTAGGGAGTCTCATGCCTCCTAGGGTGGGCCCCTGGGCCCCGCACCTACGCTAGATGGGCGACTTTTTTTTTTTTTTTTTTTTTTTTTTTAGCTCTACAATTTTCCCCAAGACGGCAAGAATCATTTGCTACGGGCCCCGTGCTGTCTTAATCTGGCCCTGGTGTGTGTGTCTTTTGAGTTGTTTACAGATTTTCATGTTTCATATTTTAATAACTGAACTTGCGACTTCGTCCATGCAGAATCTGAGATTTGTGCTGTTAATTCACAGATAAACTATGAAAGAATTATTTGCTGGATAGGTTTCTTGGATATTCTCCTCTCCTGAATTTATAATTTAAGCAGTACTTTCATCACGTTTGAGTGCATCGTTTGTTTCTACCTCTCCTCATAGCTATCACTAACTGGAAAGGTTTATATGTTTGGTGATGATGAATAGGCACACTTCAGTATTGTTCATATGACGTCCCTGCAAGCAATATTTGAAATGGTGCTGCCTGGCTTGTGTATGAACAGATTTTTTTAATGTAAGCTCGTGATACCCTGAGCAAGCCCAAGGGCACCACAGGGTTCTATGGGCATCAAGTGCACCTCCACTGAAAGGAAGGGGACTGGTGCAAGGAATGGAAAGGAAATTGGTCATGGCCGTTTAAAGGACTCGTCCTAACATGCGCCTGGAGTGATTTTGGGAAACAATGGAAAACCGAAATCAGGATGGCACACCAAATCACAGGACATATCCTGACCGGCTAGCGACTCATTGTAACAGGCATCAAATCTCGCAAAGAAGATCCTCGCCCATATAAAAAAAAAAAAAAAAAATCATAGGAAATAATTATTATCCTGCAATGCAATTGTCGCAGAGATCAATTCTCCCAAAAAAGATCCCCCCCCCCCAAATGCAGGGGTTACTTCATCCTGCAATGGATGGTTCACGATGAACAGTTTTCTTTTTGTGCATGTATATATAAATTGTGATAGAAAAAAATCACTCAGATATGCATTTTGACTGCGAAAAATCTCCTCATCCTATATATAAAATCCATTGTGCATGAGTAAATTGCATCATCCCTGATGAACCACTGGAGCTATTGAGGCCATAGCTTTCTCGCAGTCAAAACACCTAGTATACTCCAGCACCACATATCAAAATGAATTATAAAGAAAAACCTTTCACACCACCTCAATAACATTTTGTGTAAATATGACCTGAATTGGTCCACTGGTTTGTCCGTGATGATGTAATTTACACATGCTTAGGATTTTATGTACCACATAGTTTTCAATTTATTGCTGGTATTCTCTCTTTTCTCAGATACATACATTACATTTCTTAGCAATTTAGAAAAAAAAAGTGCATAGTGAGCTTTCAGTTTATGGTTATCTGATTTTCTTTTATGTATAAGTCCATTTTCGTTTTACTAGATACTCTAATACCATTTGTAATCCACCCCTTCTCAGTTCACTGCTTGGCAACATTTAAAAAAAAAAAAAAAGATTCAAAGAAGTATTTGAAATATATTTATAAAAGAATCAAATCTTGTAATAACACCCTATGAAGTATACGATTTTGACCAGTGTTCACATTTTAAGAAATCTGAAGTGATTTGTTTTGTTTTCATTAATGTTTCTTTTGTATACCCATCTTTTCTTTTATCTACATTACAGTGCTTCTCGATTACTACAAAATATCTGGGCATTATGATCAGAGGTACAATGTCTTTACTGTACTGAGAAATATCCACCAAAATTATAAATAGTAGTTCTGCTATTATTTTGTATTCTTGTGGTCTGGTCGCTCAGTGGTTAAGGCGCTTGCTTTCAAAGTTCATAGTCTGGTTCCAGGTTCAAATCCCAGTGGATCCAGGAGTTTTTATGAGTTGACTTTGATCATATGAGTAATGCCAGGATTTTCTGGTGTCCAGATTCCACACTAAGCTGAATGTTCCAGAGGAAAAGAACTGGCTGTCCTATCTCTGACACAATAGCTTAGTGTGCCTTCTTTGGGAGGATCCAACCAACCTTTGGCCTGTGAACTAAATTAGTTTTTGCTTTAGGAAACTGTACAATGGCTGTTATACTAAAAGACAAGATCAAGACTTCCATATCTATTCTTTGCTGTTGTGATTGGGAGAGTCAACACTGAAATATTCACATAATTCTATTTGTAAAACCTAGTAGCAATGACTCAAACTGATAAAAATGACCTGAAATTTCCAGAGTGGGTGCTGTAAATTGCAATAACTATGAGTTGTTCTTTACTATATTCAAGTTTTGTACCACAGGATGTAAAGTGTTCTCCTGTTCAAAGCTTACATACAACTGCACTGCAACATTGAATATTAGTTCTAACAAAAATATACTCCTTTCTCCATATTTCATCTACAGTAATGAGAGGTTAATTTATACTTGAGATGTACAGTTGAGCTATTCATGGGTCTCACAAATGATCAGAGAAAAACAAACCAAACTTACTGGAATTTTGAATCTCTTTTAGGCATAAGGTAATTTAACCTTTTGTCTCTGAAATTCATATATAGTGCATGGCGAGTATAACAGTCCCTCCCAATACAGCCAACATCAGTAAAGCCAATATGCAATTTTTCAAGGCTGCCAGAGAATCCTTTCCAATGATGTATTTGTAGGCCTCAAAAGATGCCACACCTAGGATTTATCATAACACTCGAGCATATCCACAAATCCCACATTTGTCTGACATGTGTTCCTGGAAATGTGAGCAATGTGTTCCTTAATTGAAAAATTGAGATTTTTACCAAGACTGTTTCCTGGCCTCCCCTTAATTACAATATGATCTTTCTTTGGGAAGTCTTTCCCTAAATCCTTCCCATTTGCTAGCACACTTCCAAGATCTGCATTGGGTTTAAAAATTCTGCAGAATTTATAATCAGGCCCCATGTTAGACTGAACCATTTCACTAATTCTGCTCCCATGACTGCTTCGAAGTAACAGTACTTTCCTGTGTTTACTGTACCACACCCTCTGAAATGTTACAATCACTGGAGGTCAGATCATTTTTAACTATAATAACTACAAATTATTACTGCACAACATGAGAAGTAGGCTCACACATGTGGCTTCCAACGATTCGAAACGAGAGATGATAAAAAAAATGAGGATCTCCAAGCTGATAGTTTTTAATAGCACGAAGATGTGATTTCCAAAAGACAATCAGTTTATTTCAAAGTAGGCTTTAGTCTGGCAGTAACAGCCTCTATCTAAGTCAAACATGCCATCTTGTTCAATTCTCTGGTAATGGTCATATTTTCAGTAGTGTGGAAATGTAATGCATATTTTGTACTGATTAATTAAGTATAACCATGACATTATACCCAAATGTGCAGATAAATAAATGAAGACAGTAAATACTTGTTGAAATGAATTAACAGCATTTAAATGTGGGTTTTGTTGTTACATATCCCCCTTTCACAAATTTTGACTAGTAAGTCGATAAACTGAACAGCCTATGCCTATGAATTAGCCCGGCTACCACTATGTGCAGCTTTGCTGAAATTAGTTTTTGTGTGATGTACACACACACACACACAGACAGACAAAGTTTACTAAATTTGCATTTTTGGGCTCTGAATTATTGAAAATCTATGTATTCAATGCATAGTTGTAATTTTAAGCAAAGTTTCTTCAAAACTATGATGAATTCCTTTGCATATGCAGGTATGAAATTTATTGTGTACAACACTACCCACAGCTCGTGGTCTTGACAGTTTTTCTTACAGTTCTCTGCTTTGTACTTTTTGCAGCCTCACATTGTACTTGCTTTTCTTTAAAAATCTGATTTAAAAGATTCATGCAAGTAAAAGTTTTGATTTGCAAAACTGTTAACATAAGATTGACATTAAACATCCCACATTATACAACTGTTCTTGTTGCTGAATTAATTGTTTATTTATAACATGGAATACAGCACTTTTTACGATGTTAGAGACTATAAGGTATAAAATCTAAAATGTAAACAAAATATAAATACAAAATGAACTGCACAGTACAATACAGACAGCTAGATAAAACATAAATACTCAAGGCAAAAACAAACTGTGTATTTGGGGCTACATGTTAATAAATTTTCACACCGTAGATGATGGCATCATGCTCTTTGCTCATCCTGTAAACAATTGAATCATTATCTTATAACTATTGTCATTATTTATGACTACACCAAGATCAACTTCGATGGTGCAAATGCCAGTTGCGGAATATAGAAATATTATTTATTCTTTCCAGCAACGACTGAAAATTTTGATTGATTAGTATTATTTTTAACTTGAAATTGATACTGCATTGTTTTAACTAGAGATTCTCCAAATTTTCAAAAGTTAGTCTCATAATAAAAGGACTCCATGGATCTCTTAAATATAGATACAGTAGTGATATCAGTGAAGTACGTATATAGATTTGGTGTCAGATAGAAAATGTGTTAATATTTAGTATTCAGTATGAATGTTGAATAACAAAATATATATATGAAGACTGTTCACAAATATTGCAGATTTCTAAAATTTGGTGTGCTCAGCACTCCCTAGCCCTTTTACTGTGTATTAGCTTCTGAATTGTTCTTACTTTAGTGCTATATCTCTAACCTTTTGTTTTTTAACTCAGAGAAGAGTGAAGAGATGGGTGATTAATAATGAGGAAAGTGATGCTTTTACAGGAAATAAATATCAGTTTGTATACATAACTTTTGTTTACTTAAGACATGTTGCCATTATGCAACCTACAAATCCCAAGCTGCCATTTTTAAAAAATTTTGTGAGGGATTTGTTGCCTTCATTATTGCTTCTTATAGTGATTAAAATAGTGTAATTTGCTATTATTTCTTCAAAGCTGCTGGAAAGGTTAACATGCCAATCCTTTTTATCTGAGGTAAATGAATTGAGGACAAGTTTGGATGGTACTTATTATACTACTTTGTTACTATGTTGAAATTTCAGTTTTTTATTGTTACTGATTTGACCAATTTGGTGTGGATTTAAGGAATGTTCTCTCGGTTGAATGGGACTGAAGGTTCTCACAAGCTTAGGAGATTTAAAATTTCTTTAATCTCTTAAGCAGTGAAAATGAAAAAAAAGGCACTATTTACCATAGAAGACAGTGACAAACACAGATTGCAATATTTAGGAGGAAACCTTGGTTGTGTAGATGAGACACATGGAGAGGAAATCAGATGTGCACACACTGATGTTCCCCAAATTAAATTTGATAAATGTTTTGTTACCATTGGAATCTACCTGTTCTTCTGAATTGTTCTTACTTTAGTGCTATATCTCTAACCTTTTGTTTTTTAACTCAGAGAAGAGTGAAGAGATGGGTGATTAATAATGAGGAAAGTGATGCTTTTACAGGAAATAAATATCAGTTTGTATACATAACTTTTGTTTACTTAAGACATGTTGCCATTATGCAACCTACAAATCCCAAGCTGCCATTTTTTAAAAAACTTTGTGAGTGAGGGATTTGTTGCCTTCATTATTGCTTCTTATAGTGATTAAAATAGTGTAATTTGCTATTATTTCTTCAAAGCTGCTGGAAAGGTTAACATGCCAATCCTTTTTATCTGAGGTAAATGAATTGAGGACAAGTTTGGATGGTACTTATTATACTACTTTGTTACTATGTTGAAATTTCAGTTTTTTATTGTTACTGATTTGACCAATTTGGTGTGGATTTAAGGAATGTTCTCTCGGTTGAATGGGACTGAAGGTTCTCACAAGCTTAGGAGATTTAAAATTTCTTTAATCTCTTAAGCAGTGAAAATGAAAAAAATGGGCACTATTTACCATAGAAGACAGTGACAAACACAGATTGCAATATTTAGGAGGAAACCTTGGTTGTGTAGATGAGACACATGGAGAGGAAATCAGATGTGCACACACTGATGTTCCCCAAATTAAATTTGATCAATGTTTTGTTACCATTGGAATCTACCTGTTGTAACTGTATATTTTCTAAAAGTTTTCACCATCTCTTTTTAATTTATTATTCGGCTGATATACATATGCTCCGTGTAACAGTTTTCTACCACTTCCTTTGAATCTAAGATTTGACTACCTCAGGTTTTGTCTGTAGGGTGGCGTAATTGTTAAATCAGTTAATTGGCATTTATGAGGCTGCAGGAAAAAATTCTTGTTGAGCCATGTTCTGATTTTCTGTGGTTTTTGAAAATCAATTTTGCTGATTGCTAGGGTGATTCCATAAGATGATTTTGGAAGAATGATCTTTGATGTCCCATCTGTACCAACCATACCTGTAGTTAAAATTCGATTTCAAAGAACTTTGAAGAAACTAAATTACCACCTGCCAACTTTTGGCAATCAGCATAGGACTAGAGCGGGGGCCCCCAAACTTTTTACCCAACGACCCCTTGATATGAAATTTGCCTTCTTATCGACCCCCACAAGTATTTAATAAAAATATTAAATCATTTTTGGCATTTCTGATGTTAAGCAATAAGGAGGCCTGCATAACAAATCAACAAAATAATTTATAAAATCCACCCAATAAAATTAACCAAAAAATGAGATACTTTCCACTATTGTTATAATCTCAAAAAACAGGAACAAAACTATGGATAGATGGAATAAATTTCAAATAAAAGACCTGCCAAAAAGAACAGATTGTTGTTGTACTGCTTTAACTTGTCACATAACGATGGACGTAAGGCACTCTTCGGATGAGCCTCTTCAACTATTACCTGTTGACAACTACCTTACCTCAGCGATCAAAAGTAATTGGTTGAAAGTTTCATCATTTATTTCACATGACTTTGCAAACAGACGAGAATTGAGAGGATGAGCTTTAATTTATTTATTGACCTGATTTTTAGTAGAACATTCCTATTTTTTCGTGTACAGTTTAATTGATCCTCTTTAGTATTAATCGACCCCTTTTCAACCCCCCTGTATTAATCGACCCCAGGAGATCTCTTATCAACCCCAAGGGGTCGGTATCGATCACTATTGAGACCCCTGGACTAGAGCTTGATTCTTCATATTACTGTGGATTTTTTTGTAGCTTACAGTTGTTTGTAATATATTTAATTCCAGATTTACAATAAAAACTTTAAATCTGAAATTCTATCACAACTCTCAGATCTATAAAATTTGAAAAACCTTATGACATGTTTACTAACTTTTAGCTGTCATTCTGAAACTAATATTTTCATAACAGTTTTTTTTTTTTTTTTACTTAGTTAATTAAAGTTGTTTTAATTTCAGTGTTGTCCCCTTAACTGCTTCTATCTTTGTTTTTCAGCGTGAAGTTAATACTTCTGAATTGATTATGATTGATCGGATGTTAGTAGCAGAGGAGCAAAGTATTCTTGAGAAACTCAAGGAGGATGAACGGAGAGCTAAAGGTAATCGTAACAAAATAGAAAGTGGATTGAAATGTTTTTTCTTGTCTTTTCTGATTATGTATGCTTGGAACATATTTATTTTTGTACTTTTTCTTAACACAGATGCGTTTGATAGAAGTGCTATTGAGGTTCAGGTTTTCTGAACACAAGATGATAATTATACTGCAGTTGACCAGGAATTAAAAAAAAAAAAATGTATATCTATGGTAAAATCATGTTTCTTTGCAGGTCTCAATTTTATTAGTTTTTTAGTTCAGTAACTTTTCACTGTTCTTCTTGGTGTCAAACATCACATGTTGGCAAAACTGAATGGCACTGATGTGAAACTTTGCTATTTAATTCCTACTTTCATGTTTGTTCTTCATGTATTATCTGCCGTCTGTGTTATTAGCAATAACCTCATAGTCCCTCTGCTTTTGACAGCCTATTACTAAATAATGCTGATCACTGAAACAATGTCAGCAAACCAAACATTTGCACTTTATGCCATTTTCCACCGACTACATACAGTTTTGTCTTTATTCTTCTGTGTTTTTTTTTAGATTGCATTTGTCCACTTGTGAATATGGTAACTCTAAACCAATTCAAAAATTAACATTTCGACTCTTTCCTGTAAGGGCTGTATTATTATATAATAGAAGTCCGTTAGTGTTATATAGGCACTCATTTGCCCCAAGTGTGATCTGTTACATCGGTCCATACCTTGCTTGAACTATTTTCTTTTTACCAGTGGTGTATGGTTACTTTCAGGCTAGGTTTTGATAGGACCAGCATCCAAATCACAGACCTATTATTTATATTTTGGTTTCTGAATTTCCTTAGTGTAGACCATAGTTGATTTTCTTCCAAGTACTTGTATAAGTCAGGAAGTAATAAAGAAATACACCTAGAATACTAACCCTCATACGTGATTACATTCACAATCTATAGTATACATAGTTGCCTCACCAGATACTCCACTTCTTCCCTCTTTTATTTCTCCTTCTATAAACTAGGTAGTCTTTGCTGAAATTTGGATATGGCACATTTGAAATAAATCACATTTATGTACTAAATCATCTGTAATCTTGCCCTGCTTCCTTAGTAGTATTAGCTACGAGTAGTAATTGTGTGGATGGATAGTACTAGCTCTTGAACTTACAGAGTTCGCCAATAATCTAGTTGCTTTTAATATCATTGTTCTGACTACCAAGCCAGGTGGGTGGGCACTAATGCTCGAGCCTGGTGTTCAGGGGTTTTCCAAGATTTCCAAAAATCACTGGTGGTTGCTAGGATGATTCCTTCAAAAGACAATGGCCGATTTCCTTCCTGTTCCTATCCCCCAGTCTTTACCCACATCTAATGACCTTGATGTTGATAATGTGTAAAGCCCTACAACTTGTGCTAGTTTCAATAACCTTAACATGTTTTCATGGTCTGGGAAATCATGTTTCTTTCTTAAAACTATAATCTCTTTAAAATACTCAGTGAGAATTGACATATGAGGCAGGGTCAAAAAGTTACTAGAATTGGTTAATAAAAATTTATTGAAAGTATGTATAACATTTTTACCTTATTTTTCTTCAAAATACTCTCCTGCTTCTACACTCTTATTCCACCATTCATACAATTGTTGGAAACACTCGTGAAAGCCGTTTTTTGAAAGTGCTTTCAGCCGTTTCGTCGCATTTTCAATCACTTCTGACGAATCAGCAAAACATCGTCCCTTTAATGTCATTTTCAGCTGTGGAAATAGGTGTCTGGTGGTGCAAGATCAGGAGAATATGGAGGGTGTTCCAGACTGGTAACATTGTTTTTTGCAAGGTATTGTTTCACCATTACAGATTGATGTGACAGGGCATTGTCTTGCAACAAAAACCAATCATTACCTGCCCATTGTTCAGGTCATTTTCGTCAAATTGCATCTCATAACCATTTTAAAATCTCTCTGTACAATTCTTTGTTGACTGTTTTCCCTTCAGCAATAAATTCATAATGAATCAGGCCCCGGTAATCAAAAAAATGCCTCCAACATTACTTTCCCCCAGCTTCTATCGAAGCGAAATTTTTGTTTTCTTGGTAATGTTTTTGACTTTCATTCAGCAGACTGCTGTTTTGTCTGAGGGTCATGACCTGTTACAATTTTACGCAGGAAGCTGTCGTCTGCATCAGCCATTTCAATTTGTATCTACATCTTCCTACAGTAAATATATGGTGTGCTCAGACAATGAATCCGGGAATTCCAGTAGTGGCCATAGTATAAATTATTCCTAATGTCCCAAATGCTTCAATTTTTCCTATTTCTTGACATACAATATAAGTCCCTGCACATGATCACATTCATTTCTTTATGCTCAGGGGATAATATTTTGGGAACCATGTGCAAGCAAACATGAAACGTGTTCAGTTCATTATGAAGAATTCTGTGAACAACCCCATGTGAAATACCAACTTTGGAGGCAATAATATCGATGGTTGTTTGCCTCTCCGCACGATCAATTTGTCAAATGCGCTCAACATTCTCATCTGTCATGGAAGTTGAAGGCCTCCCAGTCCGAATGTCATCTTCAATTGTTGTGCGACCGCCACCTAAAAAAACACTTGTGCCATTCGTAAACTGCAGCTTTTTTTATCACATGGTTTCCGTATGCTTTCTTCAGCACCTCTAGTGTTTCCGAGGGTGATTCCTCTGGCAACACAAAGAATTTGACAATGCTGCTCTAAAGACAACATTTCACGATCTGACAAAAGAAAGGAACTACCTCTAAAATATCATGCACCACACACAAAAAACTAACTACAACTGCCTGCTGCATGGCACAGCACCTTCCTCAGTAGTTTTCACAACCTCCCAAACAAAAATTTTCACTTCCGTCAAACAACTGCTTGACTGTACACGATAATTCCGAGAACTTTTTGACCCTACGTCGTATAACCTTTTAAGCAGTAAGCATCTCAAGCAATACTGTAGATTGATGGGTCCTTAATTGTATTAATTACTCTAGTTGTGATTGTCACTTGTAAGCACCTTAGAATTTTGGCAAATTCTAGTTTCCCTAGTAGTAAAATGTTCTATAGATCGATTGTAAAGTTGCTTATGCTGGACTTAGAAATTTCAAGAAGAGTAGTTGTCAACTTTAAGGAATTTCCCTGTAATCTTTCCCACAGTGAGGATTCACCATAAAAATCATTTTAAAGTGTATTTATCATATCGCTAAATGTTTATTTTAAGAGACATTCCGCTTTGTTCAAGCTTTGAAACACGCGATCATAAAAGTAAAAATCTAAGGTTTGAAATATCTTTAAATCACGTAAAGTTACATCTGATCTTTTATCACCAGCTATAGTCAGCATTGTTCCCGATATTTTGGTAGTAAAATTAAATAATTTGGCAAAGTTTAATTAGCAGTTTTAATTAAGAGAAAAATGAACTTTTTAATTAAAAGGAATATTAATTTGAAATTTATATCAGTAGATAGCTCTAATTAAGACGATTACGAACATATAGTGGTTTCGGTGAAAAGTTTAAGCATTTGTCTGGTGATTAAGTTTTTGAAAAATAGATTGTCGCGGATTGTTGTTGAAGCGCGTAAAAATTCCCTTAAGTTGGTCATGTGATGACTTTAGTTTTAAGACTATAGAAACCTTTTGGAATAATAAATTATATTAAAACAAAAAGAATATGACAATATAAAGTCCCTGTAAAAATTTCAAGTTAAACTATTTTGTACTTTTGGAGATATTAATTAAAGAAAGATTGGCCAAGGTCATAGGCTCTGAGCAGCCTATAAAAGATCGTGCAGTAAGTTCACATTGTCTCACTCGTACGCCGGAAAGTAATCGTGCAACTCTGCGCATGATTTTCTGAGTGATGTCCAAAGTAGTAACTTCATATTATGTAGTCTTTTCTTTCTTTCAGTTTCGTCTTGTCTTTTTCCGTGGAGTGCTATGTGAAGTTAACCTGCGCAAGTCTTGTATCAGAGCGGGTAGAAAGACTGTTGAAAGTTGGCGCTACCGAGTCAGCCATGTTGGTACTTTGGTGTGATAGCCTGCGGGAATAATGTCTGCTAGAACTTTGAAATTCTGAAAAGGGGTTTTGGTTGGTAATTTCTCTCCACAATCTGCAATATTTTGGAAACGAGTGTTCGATTTTCTTACTCAACTGTTTAATGCAAATTTTAGTAAATGTGATTTTGAAAATAAAACTTTAAATTTTCTGAAAGTGAACTGTTATAATTTAGTAGAAGAACCTTTTCTAGAATTGTGGTTTAGTAACAGATCTAGAGGCGACCTTCAAGCATTTACGTTGAGTTTCTATTAGGCTACATGGTCAAATTCAAATTATTTTGTGAAAACTCCACAGAACTTTCCATCCACGTGATCTGTTAGTTAAGTCACCAAGGCGATACTACAACCCCGGTGTCAGCTTTGGGTCTTACACACTGCTAGTAAACTATTACAGGTTTCAAGAAAATATTTACATGGTTGGCCGACTGATATTAACTTCTCCAGAATAGAATATAAATTTATAGTAATGTAGGCTTATTCCCTGGGAGGAAATGATGCTTGGTACACTGGATTAGTCAAAACAAAATTCTTGAAAATTATTTTATTGTTCCCTACAGCATTCTGCCAGATGGTCACCAGTCAGAATAATCAGATTTGTTTCCAAAGATGCAAGTTCAATGAGGGGTTAGAAAATTTAGCACTACAGTAACAATCATCAGCCAATAGTCCACAAATCTGCTCAATTTACAACATTATCTGCTCTCCAACCCAAATGCATTGTAATCCTTCAGGTGTTTGACATCTTGCTTTCTCTAGCACTCATGTAAATTTTGACATAAGTAGTAGTACACTTCCATTTTCCATCTGGTGAACTCTGTAAACTGGTCTTATCAAAAACCACAAACCTTGTGAGACCATACAAACACAAGGCTTCTGCCAGACTGACTCCGTGTGCAGATACGATCGCACCATTTGCATACAGTTTATGTTTTATGACTGCCATAAATATCATGCTTGCTGCAACTCCTTGAGCTAATTACTATACTATTCACACAGCCGCATAAATCTTACTTTCCTCATAATGATATGCTTCTGCCCATTTTTACACTCTGCACGAGTTTGCTTCATTTCTTTTGGGGTGAAATTATTACCTTGAACATATTGCAAATTAGCAGTAAATGGTTCCATGTAATAGAAAGATTCTTAATGCAAAAGACTAACACACAAGCCTCTTGTAATAGTACAACTCCCCCTCCCCCCACTCAAACTCTTTTTCAAAGAAAATGTGCCAAATGAGTAGCTTAGACGAGGCAAGGAATTTGGTAAAAACCCTGAAAACACTTGATAAACTAAAAAAATACATCAGGTTAATTATAACATTGCACAAATGATGACCATCTGCCTACACCAAGTATTTGATTCAAACAGAAATGCCATAAACTTAAATCTGTGTATAAACAGGCTTTCATAAAAAGTATTTTTTCGTCATTTGTGAAACAGTATAAATGTTTTAGCTTCCTCAGGGTGACTTATTAAATTACACCATACAAGATTTGTTACATAATCACACAAATATAAAAGAAGAACATCATGCATACATTTGACAAATTGGTATGAATTTGTGTTAGCCCTGCAAAAGAATACAAATATTTTACATTTGATTATAACAGAGCATGGTTTAACCTCTCTGATGTGAGTAACCCACCAAAATATACTCGTTGTAAACACATAATATGTACCGTATAAGCTTTGTGTCTTTTGAGTTGAGAACATCGTTTCATCACAACACTATGCATTTTTTTTCCTTTTGTGATAAGCAACACTGTGTTCTTTTGACCCTCTTCAGGTATGGCAGTAAAGTAAAGTAAGAAAGGAAAGGAAGCAACTCTGCTTACCAACTCATCTCAGGAGCCAAAAAATAAAGAAAAGGAAGCAGGAATCTACTCCTACATGGAGAAATTTTTTTTTATCAGGAACAACTATAAAGGCTCACAAGTTAGCTTTGCAATGGCATGTGCAGAGCTTGTGCTTGCTAAACCTTAACCTCTCCCATAAATTGCACCATTGCTTGCTTGTATGGCTTCAACTAACTCACATTACACATCCCCTTATTTTTTTCCACCTCTAAGATATTCCAGATCATTTGCATTAATGAATGGCCACCAACAGATGGTATTCACATGGAACCCAAAGCATCCAGTAGCTGCCCATGACATGAATAATTCTAACTCTTGTTTCACTGTCCATGCTATCAGAGTCCTCTCTAATAGCAGCAGCTCCTCTGAACTCAGAAGATGGTTATTTGCCTACCAGTACAAACTGGGCACAAAGCAACCCCCCTGGTCACAATTTAAGATAATACCCAATCATTATTATTTATATTTATGTTTACTTTTTTATTATCCTCTCCTTGCCTCCAGCCCCATACCTAAATTGAACCACCACTGGGGTGATGTTTAGGTTTAGAGTCTTTGGTTTAATTTTTATCACTGTTTTATTTATTTATTAATCTTTGCTTATTTAGATTTTATTATATTATTTTGCTCTTCATCAAATGTAAGTGTTGATATTTATCTATGCATGGGTATTAGCTCTAAATCACTGTTCAAGACAGTTGGGAGTACAACAGTGCATTGTTGAGCTGTTAAATTGTTTGTAATAGATACGGATGATGAAAGTTAATTGTAAACAATCACATATGACACCATGATGGAGACCTTATAGAATGTGATGCTAATAATAAGAATCCTTGCAAATACAAAAATGAGATTCATCAGTGAAGACTTTTGTAATTCTGAATAGACTCCCAGGCACATTACTATCCTGATCTTTGTTTACTGTGATGTACTGTTAAAGTAAATCCTCTTATGGTTAGCATGAATTGGGTTTTGTCTGACAGCTGTCTAGCAAGGTACAGGAAAATACATATATCTAAATCATCAGTGTCAGTAACATCTTTTTCGATGAACCTTTGATGATTTTAAATTAAAGAATGCAAAATGGCAAAGATGAATTCCCAAAATAACTTGGAAACAAATTATTACAATCACCTCTCCACAGTTGCTCCCATAAAATCACAGCAAAAATGTTGCAAAAACACATTATACAATGTCAAATATCCCTAACTGATTTGATGGCTTGGTGTTGGAGGCATAAACATTTAAAAACCATCAATACAAATAACAAATATATATATTTGACCCACCAGTGTGGCTGCATGCATGAAGATGCCACCACACTGGCTAGATAAGGGATACAATACAGGATCAAGCCCTGGTTCCCACTTACCGGCTATCCTGATTGAGGTATTTAGGTGATTTCCCACCGTCATCAAGGCAAATGCTGGAACAGTTCCTAATCTCCATTTCATAAACAAAAATTCATATAACATAGTTACACATTTCACAGCCAGATAGCAACACAACATCCCTCTAGTAAAATAAATCCTCTGGATGTGACGAATCTGGTTATATCACAGGTAAGGCACATGTCCTCCCACTCTCATAATTATGCATCAGATGCCTGTGCACAGGTGCTGTTGTCATGTGGTTTGTGAGGGCTGATACCAAAAATTTGTTTTCTCCACTTCAAGGATTGGGCATTATTGCCTGTCCCTTCTTCACTTTGCACTTTTACGTTATGTCTTCTTAGGTCTGCCAACATCTCTGGGTCCCACTGATTTATACTGCATCGCCAGAAGTGGAATCCTTCCTTTGGCCATTCTTTCAATATGCTATATCCATGACTGTCTATTCCTCTATCCTTTCATTTATATTGTATATACCAAGTTATTCCTGAATTTCTTCATTTCATATAAAGTCTTCTACCATCCCAAGAAATCTCATTTCCGCCCCCTGAAATTTTCTCTTATCTCTTACTTTAGTTATCCAAGATTCACTTGCATACAGCAAAGTCGAGCAGCCATTGTCTTACAGAATTTCATTTTTGTGTCTTTTCTTGTTTTGATCCATTTATTATCCCACATACTGAGTGAAATTTATATCTTTATGTATTTCATAATTGATTTCACAGCCTAGGTTGTTAAAGTTCATTACCTGTTCTATCATTGTGTCATCAATTACTATTTTTGAGCAAATGGAGTGTTTACTGTAGTGGGCCATCACTTTTGTTTTCTTTTTGGATATCTGGAGATTATATTCTTTTTCAGCTAATTGTTGTAGTTTATATAATGCTCTTTGTAGTTTCTCTTCACTTTCTTTTAGTACTGTTACATCACCTGCCAAAAGGAGAATATTTAAATATTTTATTTTTCAACTGTTGTCCAGGATTGGCAATCTATTTCCAATTTCTAATAAGGTCATCAGTGTATATGTTTAATAGAGTTGGAGATAAGCTACAGCCTTATTTAAGGCCTTTGTTATTGCTTCAGTTTCCTTGGTGCCAGGATTTATTAATATTTTTGTATCTTTATATAAACTTTTGACAAATCCAATTAAAATACTCACAGTATCCTTTTTCGGCCATTATGTTCCACATTTTGCATCTGTCTACACTGTGAAAAGCTCTTTCAAAGTCGATTAAAACTATATGAGTTTCCAAATTGACTTCAGGTCGCATTTCTAGAACTCTCTTATTGCTAAATATTTTGTCATAGCATGACCGTCCATTCCAGAACTCTTATTTTCCTCTTATATTGGACATCTGCTATGATCTTCACGTCATTTTTGCAAATATTTTATAGACTGCATTTGTTAGAGTAAATCTTTTATAATTTTCACATTCAATCCTCTGTCCCCTTTTAAAGATAGATATAACCTCTGTTGTTTTACAGCTTCTTGGTAATTTGTAGCTTTTTCAGCACTCATTATATAGATGTAGTATTCTAAATTCACATAGGCCCTGCATATTTTAATAATTCCATGTTGATGCCATCAGGTCCACAAGATTTCCTATTTTTCATATTTCTCAACACCAACTGTAAGTCTTATATGGAAATGGGATCCACATTGCTATTAGATGCTGCTCTAGGGCATTTGGGATTTTGTTGTACCACAGGTTCCTATAGTATTTCTTCCACTATTGTTCATTATTTAACTGTATGTCTCCAACATCTTTCTCTGTTTTATTTAAACGTCTTAGCACTTTATATGCAAAATTTTGTCTTCTATGTATGTCATTTTCTATACTAACTACAAATCTGTCCCACAAATCACAATGTGCAGATCTTATAACCTGTTTTAGCATTATTTCTTGTTTTGTATGTATCCTTCTTTTGCTTCTTTGCTTTGCTTTGAAGGAATTTCCTATATGCTGTTTTTTTATTTTATCACCTTTGATATACAGTTATTCCATACTCTTAATCCCCTCCTTTTCCTGTACTTCTTTTTCTTCTCTATAGCTTCATGAGCTGCCCTCTCTATGCATACCTTTATATTTTGCCATTCCTTATCACCATCATCCACTCCTGGTACCATTAAATAAAACACTTGTAGTGGAGTTTCATATAGTATTTTTAAATTCTTGTTCTAGAATGTACACTTTAAAAATTTCTTGGCGTGAATCTGCATTTGGTCTTACTTTCTTCCATTTTACAGACATTGTAGTTGTTGCAACCACTAAATAGTGGTCTTAATAGATACACTTCCTCAGAGTATGTGAGCATACGATTATGAAGCTTCCTCTAAATTATCAATGTTGCTGTTTATGGGCTTCTTTGCTTAGTTGCATTCAACAGCAAATATTGTTTCAACAAAATCTACTTTAATTGTCTTCAAAACTTGTCCCACTTATTATTTTCATTTACAACTTGTATTATTTTACACCCAAAACATTCATTCAAATATTCAAAATAGTTGGTTACTTTTACACCTTGTGTTCACCTGACAATTTGTTGTTTTTGTGTCAATCTCTGAGAATTTTTTTATTTTAAGTACCCATTGCTAGTTTGCAGCTTTTCAGATTTTGATTTTAGTTTCCTCCTGTAAATCTTGTTAGTGGCAGCAGATTGTGAATCAATTTTAGCAGATTGAGATTAATGTTTAGAAATAATTTCAGTTATAGTGGCAAATTGAGATTCAGGTTTAGCAGTCGTAGAGCTGATAGTAGGTGCAACTGTGTGAGAATTGAGTCTTTCATGGCATACAACTCCTAAAAATTCTCAGGTGTTCTGCCATACACAATGTTTTACAGCTACCTCCAACTCTTGTTGATGCATTGTCACAGTAACCACTTTGACCCACCATTTCACCCTTGGAAGACAGCAGAGTTAGCTGTCAAAATTTTGTACATGACAGTACTTATCTGTTAGAACACCCTGAGAAGAATTTTTAGCAGTATTTAACTGTGGCTGTGTCCCCCCCCCCCCCCTCACCCTTTCCAAACACTTCTTTGAGAGGCATATTTAGTTTATTCATATCAAATTTAGTTGTGAATTCCATGTTGAAATAATCAACCAGAACCTTTAGCAAATAGGCACTCACAATTACAGCAACAAAAATACAAAAGCTATCTTTTATAAAAATGATTCAATCTAAAGGACATGATATGCTAGCAGTAAATAAAGAAAAGTTTTATCATTTGAATTTTGTAACCAGTTCACTTTACATATTTTCATTAGCAAAATGGGAAATAAATCTTGCAAAAATCCTGAAGATTTGTTTTAATAATGAGTGTTTCTTGTCTTTTATTTGGCTGTTTCGACTGGGCTGCCATGTTAAGCATCTCTCATTCTAGTTGTAATAGTTGGTGACTCATTCCGTCCGCTAGTGATTCTTTGTCAAGCTCACTCGTTTGCTGCTGTGGTGCTCCATTGACCTCCTTTACCAGTTGTCACCACCATTGCTGCATCTGCTAACTTTTACTCCACCCTACATTGCATGACCCTCTCACATTCTAGCTGCCGGCTATTTGCTACACGTTGTATGCTCGTGAGATCACTGCGTGCCCCACCAGGGCCGAATTAAGACAGTGCGGGACCTGTAGCAAATGTGAAGCAGAGGCCCTGGGTTTTTGCCGCCTGGGGGAATTGTAGAGCTAAAAGGGTCGCCCATCTAGCCTGACGGGGAGGCACCAGAGACTCCTAGGCGTGGGGCCCATAGCATTTGCTAACTCCTGCTAAGTGGATAATCCAGTACTGTGCCCCACTATACGTGAATATGACTGATGTAGTTTTCTTTCTCACATTCACAATATAATATCGATATCTTGTGTACATGAAAGAAACTCCTTTCATTTTCGCAAGTTTTAATGCGGCAGTATAATGAAAATATTAGTGATCACACTCGTGAAATCATAATTGGGTTTAATTCACTCTCTTGTGAAACAGTTTCTCCTAATATGACCAAAACCATGAGGAACAGAATATACCGTACTGTGAAAATAGATTCATCCGATTCTACAGATGAAGTTTTAGTTGATAAAATTATTACAGCAGCTCAACTCACAGCAGTTATTCTTTATTACAACATGAGGTTGAACCTGGTCATGAAAGATAAAGCAGCCAAATGTGGAAATTAGTAAATTCACATACAAGTCCCAAAAATACTCTCTGTGGCTAGGTAAACTGACAAAACTCTTCTTCCAGTCATTGATGGATTTATATTAACACACCTAATACATCTTTCACACTGTAATGCCATAATGCAAACTGACATGGACCTGCTTTCATGTACTTTGGGAGCATCCATTAATTACGTGAGGTGAAATAGGAGGGGTCTGGCAAAATCTCATGAAAATATCACGTCATTTTATAGGGGGGGGGGGGATGCGACAAAATCTCACAGTCTCACCAGAAAAGGGGGGGGGACCAGAATTCCGGAAAAAACACCTCACGTCATTAATGGACGCCCCCTTTGTACATAGATGAGCTTGCTGCCTTCCCAGGGTCTACTTATATTCATTCCCAGTTAAGTGTCACCTTATGACTACATGGAAAGTAGTCTTGTGTAGTTTGCGAACGAACTAGTTCAGAAGAGCGTTCCCACAGGCGAACTAATTCCCATATGTCTTGCTCCTTAGTTCATTCGATTCTTTTCCGAAGACCGACTTTTGTTTTAGATTATTTATTACTATGTCATCTAAAAGGAAACACAGTTCACTGTGGACACATGTCACTGAAGACACAGATATAAAAAGAAGGAAAAAGCTGTTCAACATTAATAACTACTGCAGAAGTCACAAACGGAAACAAAACATGCTTTGATCCCATTAACAATTAAAAGACAACTACCGTAACAAACAAAAGAGTGCACGTAGTAGCAGTAGTAGCAAAGCGAGCAAACGATCTGTCTTTCTGGAATCTAAGAGGGGAGCGACCCAGTTCGCTAAGGAGCTGCAAGCTAAACTGAGCGCTCCCGGTCGCGAAATAAACTGAGTGCTCCCGGTCCCAAACTATCATGTGCAAGTCTACTAGTTAGTTCATCACCATTTGCCGCTAGGGTCACCAACATTATTTTGGTTGATTATAGTATTTTTTAGAATAAGCTATAAAAATATAGTACACTTCAAAAATATAATATTTTACGAAAGGGCATAAAAGCACAAAAGGTATATATTTTTACTATTTTATTTTTAAAGATATATTTTTTGCTCTTTTTGCATCTTTAACAATTTTGTGTCAACAGTAAAATTGTCATATGCTTTATCACATTAAGTTGTTAAATTAATGTCAATTGAAAGCTCATTTTTATTAATGAAATACTTCTCTTACTTTTACGTAGATTTTGTGTAATATTGTTATTTCAGAGTAATGTTCGTTCACTTTGATACTCATTTTTTCTCGTAAATTTAGAACTTCTAGTATCGTCTCACAGTCATCAAATGAAACCTCATGTTTTAAATTTAATTTTTGTATTTTGTATAGCAATTGCTTTCATTAAAATCTAACCATTTATAAAGATGCACCAGACATTTATCAACCAATACTAGAAAATTATTTTTAATATTATCACTTTCTGTGGAGAATTTGGCTTCTAATGGCTTTTTCTTGTTTTCTTAACCAAAGAAATAGCCCATTTAATATTTTTGTAGCGCTGATTTTAAAGCTGACATAACATAATACTTATCTCAGATTGTGATGTTTTTACCTTCTAGTTGTTAAACAGCTCTGTGAAAGTTATTTTAAAAAATGGCTCATGAAATTCAAAAAGTTTTTAACTTTTATGTCTTCATCAGTTTCAATCGTCGTCAAAATGTTTTGAATGTGTGTTGGATAACCTTCCCCTACACTAATAAAATAATCACTCAATGACTTCAGTTCACTGAAAATTGACGCACTTTCGTTATTGCTACTATTTTCCATAACTAATTTAATTTAATTAAATATCAAAAGAAAGAGCAGCTTCCAAGTGAAAATAATTAACAAAACAAAAATGAAGCAAAGATATATGCACGAGAAAGCATTTGTTTGACTTTGTCAATTTTGACATTACATAACATTTCTGCAGTAGCGGTAGCAAGGCGAGCAAACAATCTTTTCGTCTGAATTCAAGATGTTATCTAACAAACTAATATAGAGTTCGCACGGGTGCTGTGAACTAAACTGAGTGTTCCCAGTCGCAAACCATTATGCGCAAGTCTGATGGAAAGGACAAAAGTGCCACCTGTTCAGCCAATCTGTATATTAGAGGATTCAGTAAACCAGCAGCAAAATTGAAGGGGAAATAGGTACAATTATAAAAAGGCACAGGTTTCAAATTTGAAGAGATTATTTCAGAGAACAATTCAGCAAATGGAAGGAAGGCTCAGGTACAGTAGAGTCAAGGTGGGAAGAGTTCAAGGAGGATAATAAGAAAGGGGGAAGCAAATTTTATTTCCCAAGCAAAAATAAAGAGAAGTAGAGAACCTATGTACTATAATAGGGAAGTGAGGAGGTTAAAGAGGTTGGTAAGAAAAAGAACATAACAGAGTTAAGAGACAGCAGGGTAGTAGGGAATATTTAAAACAACTAAACAAGGACTTCATAACAGCAAAGGAAAATGACTAAAGATGGGTTTATGAAGAGTATTGTCAGTGCAGGAGGACCATTGACTGATGCATCTAGAAATTTCTAATGGCTATATCAGGAAACTGAGGGGAAGGCGAGGGATGTAGAGACACTTATAGATAAGGAGTGGAGAAGAAGTTACTGACGATTTGAAAAAGGCAGAGATTTTAAGTAACTGGTCAGTGAAAGCATTAGGGACAAGAATCAGAAACAGGAGGGTCTAATTCGGAGAACGAGCTTAACAACACAATTAGAAATGACGATAGTAAAAAATTTGATATTCCATCCTGAGGAAATCATGAAGGAAATAAGAAAGCTGAAAAACATAAAGGGGCTGGTGAAGATAATATTACTACAGATATCTTAAAGATAGCCGGATGTGACATTGTACCTTATCTTGAAATATTATTTAAATTGAGTCTAGGACTACTTGCTGCTTACCACAGGACCTGGAAAAGTGCAATAGTAGTACCGGTACATAAGGGAGGGGTGAGAAATAGAGTTGAGAATTACAGGCCAATCAGTTTGACATCAGTGGTAGGTAAATTAATGGAAAGATTGATATGCAACCACATCAGAAATATATGTGAGGAACGTAAGTGGTTTTCAAGCAGGCAACATGGTTTCAGGCAAGGATATTCATGCGAATCTCAGTTGGTGGATATATGCAAGATATTTCAGATGAAATGGACAAGGGAGGCCAAATTGATAGTGTAGCACTAGATCTGTCTAAGGCGTTTGACAGAGTAAGCCATAAAATGGTAGTAAATAAGGTAAAAACCATTGGAGTGGATAAGAAAGTCATTTGCTGGGTAGAAGAATTTTAAAAGGTAGAAAACAGAAAGTTAGGGTAGGAAATGTAGGTATCAAAAGAAGTGGAAGTAAAAATGGGTAGTGCCACAGGGTAGCGTATTGGGACCATTGCTATTCATTATTCTAATGAATAATTGTGTTGATTGTTTACTATCTGAAATTAGATTGTTTGCAGATGACATAATGCTGTATAAAAGAATCAAAACGATAGAGGATTGTAAACAGTTGCAGGGTGATCTGGACAGGATATCTAAGTTGGGTTGGTAAACATGGAATGAGATAAATGCAAAGAAGAGTCAGCTAATTAGATACACAAATAAAAACAAAAGGTTAATTATGAATATAAGGTGGGGAAAGAATTGCTTGCTGAAGACTTGAAATGTAAATATCTTGGCATTACATTTGATAACAAGCTTAACTGGGCAGGACACATTGGACAGGTGGTAGGAAAAGGTTTCAAATTCTGCACTTGTTGGAGAGAGTGATGAGGGGATGCACGAGAGAAGTAAGGAATTGGGTTACAAAACTTTGGTCAGACCATTACTCGAATATGGTAGTGTAGTATGGGACCCACATTTGAGTATCAAATACAGGAGTTGGAGAAGGTGCAAAGAAGGGCTGCTAGATTTGTTTCTGGAAATTATCGCAGAATGCAATCAGTGACAGATATGATAAAGGAGCTGGAATGGGATTCATTGCAAGACAGGAGGAGGGATGAGGAGGGTAATGGGAGTGTACAGGGCAGTATACTGGCGGATGAGGCATGGAAAGATATTGCAGTGGTATGAAAAGTAGTGCATGGAAGGGAAAGAGATGACCATGACCACAAGCTGGCACTCGATTTCAGGCACAAGGGTGTAGGAAGATTCTCTTTTTTAGGTAAGGGTGTCAGGGATTGGAATGAGTTACCAAGAGAAATGATGAATAATTACCGAAAACTTTGAAAGAATTTAAAGATTAAAATTTGTAGAGGGCAAATGTAGGTGGGTGCAGGATAGGGGGAAGATTGGGTGTGTAGGGAAATTGCCACCGGAGCCTGTGCTCCATTGCAATTAAATTAAATTAAATCTCCTTACAATACCAAGCCCATCTCAAATGGACAAATCTACTATAGAAATTTTTCTAATACTTAATCGTACTAAATCCCTAAGACTTTAACATATTGTCATGTTAATTAGCAAACCTTCTTATTCCATAATGACAATTATTGCATAAACAAACCAAAACTGAGTTTTATATCCACCATTGTTTCCACCATATGTTTTTTTTTAACTAAACGTACTTTAAAAAAAATCATAGATGTTACGTATATTGCATTTTTCCACGTTTTACAAAAGTTGAATTTGTTTATGAAGAGGTTTTATAGCAAAAAAAAAAAAAAAAAAAAAAAAAATACAAAAATGTGTTGATCAGCATGATGATATATTTCATTATCCCAGTTTATTTATTAATCTCTACTTTTCATGCCTCATGCCAAAACATTTCAAATTTGAATCTTCCAATTACATTCCTTCTAACATATTGTTGCCAGCTTCTCCCAATTATCATGTGTAATTCACCACGAAAGATGCCACACTTACAAAAAATGGTTAAAACTTCCCGATGTAATTAATCCAGAAATAATGAAATTATGCGCTAAAAGTATAGTAAATAACAAAGAATACCAAACCTTCTAATCTTTACAATATTACAAATAACAAAGATCTGAGATATATACTGATAAAACTATCTCTTTACAGTACCACATGAGACTCCATTAGTGCTATGGGTGGTTGGATTTTAGGTGAATATACTTGTCTGTGACCACTGTTTCTTAACGACAGTTGTGGTCAGACCTTTGTAAAAAGTAATTAGTGATTTCAAGTTAGCTTCACTGGTGATGGGATATGTGAAGGTGTTGGAAGCTCAGTGCTTATTGCATGTCTTATAATGTGATCAGTTGCGTGTGATTTCCCATTTTGCTATGTGCCACAACAGTGTCAACATATTTCCCGATATGGTGATTTTAAAATTATAAATAGCAACACTATAGTTTATTTATTGTTAACTATACAAGTTGTACACAAGTTTTGTCGTACTACTTTTTTTATGAATACATTTGAAGTTTCATGTAGATCAGATAACATATTCGTATATTTACAGCTGTTCAAAGTGAAATGTCACAGTATATTGGTAAAATAGAAAAAAAAAATTGAATATTGTGCAAAACAGGCAGTGGCGATCTAGGTTAACGAGGCCAAGGTGCAAAAAAAAGGGGGGGGGCTTTTTTTGGCAGGGGTCCCTGAGCTTGGGGGCCCAGTGTATGGCACACCTAGCCCTCCGAAAGCTACGCCACGCATTACGGGTCCAAAAAGTGCATCAACACCAGAAATTGCAGCAATAATACAGGACATGTTTTTGGAAGATATCATTAGGCAGTGAGAGTAATAATTTGGCTGCAGTTTTGGGTTTCAAAAAGCTGTGTGCATAATGGGAGATGCATTTGCTAACAATGGAACAAAAAAACATTTGAATGCAACTTTCTCAGCAACATTTGGAGCGTTTTAGAAAGGATAAAAGGGATTTTGTGCATAGTTTCATCACTGTGGATGAGACGTCTGTCTACCACCACGATCCTGAATCAAAACAAGAGGCTGAGGAGTGGTGTGAACCTGGTACTTCGGCTCCAAAGTGAATTAGAAATTGGCCAAGAAGTTGTTAGCATCAGTTTTGATCATGGATTACCCCCAAACTGGTAAAACAAAAAATAAACTCAGATTATTATTGTAGCCTTTTGGACCAGCTGGATGTAAAAATTTGTGAGAGATGATGTGGTTTACAGAAGAAAAAATCATTTTTCATCAAGACAATGCACCCTCTCACATTGCTCAAAAAACCATCACAAAAATCAGCGAATTAAAGTACTAATTGTTTCCACATCCACCCTATTCACCACATTTGGCTCCCTCTTACTTCTGGCTATTCCCACATCTAAAAATATTCATGTGTGGAAAACGATTTTCTTTGAACGAAGAGGTAATAGCAGCCATGGAAGCCTACTTCGACAGTCTTTCGGATTCTCACTTCAAGTATGGAGTCCATAAATTAGAAGATAACTGGAACAACGGTGTTGAAGTTCAGGGACATAATACTGAATAATAAAATGTATTTCAAACAATAAAATCATGTTTTTCTTATCAAATAACAAAACTTATTGAACAACCTTGTAGCAGAGGGTTCAGCAACACAGAAACGAAATGAAAACATTTTTGGACAAAACCCTTCTTCAGCAGGATAGACAGCCATGGGTTTACGTCATTGCCAAAACTTTATTTATATGCCATTTGCGATTGTAAGTGTTGGCCAATCTCTCTACCCTTAATATTATTACACTTCCTGTGTAACAGTAATTTTATTATTTTTACTTTAATTGTAATTATATCATCCCCTAATTTTCTTCCACTTTTTTACTCACTTAGTAGAATAAGCAATAATAATTTAGCAAAATTCAGGTATTTTTTTTCTTCCAGTTTTTAACCTGATGCTTGTCATTTAATTCTTTGAGTTTGAATCCACCCCAACTTCTGTCCACCCTCTCATCTGCTATAATAGTGGCAATTCATACTAGATTTCCACTCTGTGTATGCCCACAAATTTCATCTTTTTAATATTTTTTTTGTGGATGTTGATTGTTTGTCATTTTTTATAATTATTAGTTTCGTTCTGTATTCTTATTTTTATTTGAATGTACTAGAAGATTGGTGTCAAGCTAAATAAATTTTATAGGTTACTGAAAAATCTTAGAAACAAAGGTTCAATACTTTCCGTGTATTGTCATGGAAAATTTTCTAACCCCATGAGCTATTAGCTTGTTTAACAACAATGCATTTTCATTTTTATGAAGCTGCACATTATTTTATTTTTACTTCATTGTTCTATTTTGCTTTCAGAGGAACCAGTGATGACTGAATTAATACCTCCACCAGTGACTGTGAAGAATGAGGTTCCGGGACACAGTAGCCGGTACCAGACACCAGAGGGAAATGAAATTCGAGATGTGCGAGTAATTGTCCAGGATGTTATGAAAAATGAGTCTATAAAAAGAGAGCTGGAAGAGGACAGGAAATTTACTGTTGTGAAGAAAGAAAAGCTTGACTTTGAAGATGATAGTGAAGAAGCAATGCCTGTAGATGAACCTTCCAGTGTGGTTACTAAGGTTGATCAAAACTATGATGAATGGGAAGAAATTCAGAAGGAACTTGGAGTTTTTTGTCCAATTACTCAGCCTTCTTCATCACCTTCTCAAAACTCTGTTGTCAAATGTGAAGAACGTGAACATTCTGACAATGGTTGTCGGCAAATTAAAATGGAAACTGATGATGATGTCTCTGAACAGTTAGAACATCTGTCTAATATAAGTTGTGCTGGTAGCACTTATGATGGAACACGTAGTGACATTAAGAACATTTCCATGGATTCCTCAAAAGTAGTACCTGTTGTAAGAAATACAGAATTTTCACATGAACGAAGTAGTGGTGAAGTTTGTAGTCTTTATAACGACGTACTTCGAAATCAATTACTTCAGACTCACAAGGAATTTCAGATGACACCAACTGGGTTAAAAAATTTCCTGTGGGTTTGGGGGGTGGTAAAAACAGATGTGGATCAGGAGGACCGAGGGATGAAGGGGGAGGGAGTGTTGATTCAACAAAATATGTGAGTCATAGTGTGGTGAGTTGTGTAAATAGTGCCAGTGAAATACACAGGACTGATAGGAGAGATATCTGTGATACTGTGGACAGTACCTTGACATTTGTGCACAAAAAGAAACGCCACAAACATGATACACGATATTTCAGTGAACGTCTTGATGGTGTACCAAATGTGATAAAGGGAGGTAGGAGTTTGTATGATGATGAAGAACGTGCAAACGAGGATGAGGAAGAAGAAGAAGAAAATGATGCTTTAAATGCTCAAGTACAAAGTGCGATTGATAGTATATTGAATCTGCAGCGCTCTGAAGATGGTTTTGACATGCCATCTGGAAGTGGTAGTGCTGTGGGTAATGTGGATGTCGTTGATATGCCTGTAGACATAAATTCAGATGAAATGCATCACAGAGGTTCTAGGAGAAATCCTGAAAATAGATTATTTTCAGAAGACAGAAGTACAAAACTTCAAAAGTGTTCAAAAAGAATTGATAGGATTACAGGATCAAATGTGAATTCTTGTGTGAACTCTCCAGTGCTTGTAGATTGTGGTGGTGAAATGGACCCATTTATGAACAAAAATTCTGCCATTATTGTTACTAATGGTGGCGAAATTGATGAAGATAGTAGTGGGAATGGTGATACTGCTTTGGATGAAGCTGTAAGAAGCATTTTAACATCCTGACCACTGGAAAGTATCACACAGCCTTTATTAACTTTTGCAAATGCCCCACCGACTCCCATTTTCAGTTCAAACTGGTCAACTTTGTGCTGATGGCTCAGTTGATGTTTGCTCTTTGTATTAATTAATCCATTAATTTCACTTTCCATACATTGTCAATTATGCTTTTTAATCTTGTTGTGAAATGTAATTCAACTGTCTTCTCCATAATATTTTATTTCTTGCTAAGGATTGACCAGCTATGTTCCAAATGGAAGTCTGAAAAATGAGGGATTTAGATTATTTTAGTAGTTTTGAATGTAAGATCACTTCTTATAGCAGATGAATGTTATTTGGAACTATGTGAATAAGAATTATAATTACACATTCTTGTTTTATGAAAGTGCATTTTCAGAAAAAAAAGATGCTGTTTTAAAACATCACAATACTTCGAAAAATTTGATGATAAATCAATTCCTTTATTATTATTTCGCAGTCATCTGTCAATAACTGGTGATGTTGCATTATTTTTACTGTCTTGCTTGTGTGTGCAAGTTTTTTTGTGCATTTTTTGAGAGAAAGATTGACTGCACGTCAGTGTGTGTACGTGTGTATCAACTCATGTTTGTGTGACATTTTGTAGCATTGACAAAGTTGATTCATCCATGATGCTGATCAAAAAGTATTTCATGTCATGTAATATATTCACTTCCTTTTTTCCATCTGCTATGAAAAAGCTAACATAACAGTTGCTGCATAAAGTATGTAGTTGTTTTCTAGTCATTAACAATGGAGTTTATATTGCAAAGTGTCAGTCTGCTGCTGCTGTTTGCCGAGTTTTATTGTCCTCAAATATACTATATTTGACAGCCAGATTGTTCATTGTAAATAGGTCCCAGAAGACACATCTTGGACTCAAAGCTATAACAAAAAGAGTCTATTGCAGTCTAGTTACTAATGGTAAAAGATAACAGAAATTGGAAATGTAATAGTTATGCTTAATTAATTCTGATTAATCTCAGTCAGCTGCATTTTCTTTACTTTATAGGAAACAAAATTTGTTTAAGGATAGAAACTAATTTAGAATGTGGCCTTGCACACTTTTCCTAGTCGTTTGAGGCTACCAGTGTTTCACTAGATCTTAAGTGTACAAATATATACTTAATGTTGCAGTTTTATTTTTATGTAAAATGTTAGATAAAAAAATGAAAGTTTTCTCTGCCTCTCTGTTTTTGTATCCTTGTTTCTTTACTTGGAAGTCACACTGTATTATTAAGGAAATTTTGTGTTTTATCTTCAACAGTGTAGAAGTTAATTCTTCACTATTGCAACACAGTAAAAAAATGATATGTGGACAATTCCCCCCCCCCCCCCCCCACACACACACACAAAGCAAGTACTTCTGACCTTGAATTCAGTAACACTCAAAATAACATTGTTGATAGCCTGAAAAATTTTGTTCTTCACTTCTTGGCAGAAGTACTGAGTATATGTGGTCATCTATACACACATAGGTGCAGTGCCCCAAATATTGAAAATCATTTCTGGAATAAATAAGCTAACATTTAAGTTTTTATGTATCCAGTAGCGTTCTCCAGGCACTTTTCCTCTCAATAAGAATAACCTGCACTTTAATGTTTTATTATTATATTTGTGGCATGCTACCTTTGTAGTCATTCAGCCAGCTCAAGAAGCTTTCCTTTGCAATTACAGTTTTACTAAGTTTTCCTCAATGTATTTATTCTATATCTCACAAGGAGAGGTCTTCAGTGTGAAAATCACGATCGTAAGACGAATAAGTCTGATAAATAGTTCACCACCTCAGGCTTCTCGCCCTAAAGCAGTTCTGCATGGTGGGCGTCTGTTTAAGAGAAATCAGGGGTTAAAAGTTGTGTGTGAATGATGTATACCTATGGAGAAGATTATTAACTATAGCATTCAGTTTAGCCATGTGCATTAAGGCGCTGCATTCCTGCGTGGTTGTTCCAGTTTCGATCCCACTAAGTGCCAATATTTTTTGTACCTTTTTCATATCGATATTCGCTTTTGCAGCATTACAAATTTGTCTTGATACATATTCACCAATTTATTTATTTTCGTTTCAGGAATATGCAGATGTTTCAAATTTGGAAAGCCGACGAAAGCACTGTATTCATTTTTTGTGTTAGTCATTAAACTATACGTCAGGAATGAAATTTTTTTGTTATTGATCGATTAGTGGGATGGCCACGTTGATACGACAGTTTATGATAAAGTCTTTTCAAATGAAAACTGAATGGTTGCTTGGACAGTAAAAGTATTACCGCCAAATTATATGCATTTATGTCAGTCATATGTTGTGTATTTCTATCGTCAGGTATAAGTACTAATGAAAAGGCTATTGCAGGATAATCGTGAAGATACATTCAATTATTCACCTCATTTTGCCATGTCTGTTTTTAATGACATGATAAAATGGGCGTGGTATGGTTCATAATTAGTGGAGGAAAAACCGGAATTTACAAATGTAAAGGAAATATGCTTTCCTATGTCAGTAATAACAAAAAAAAAAAAAAAAAAAAAACATAAACCATATGTAGCTGTGGAAGTATATCTTTTATCAAATGTTCCTGGTGTGCACGGAATTTGAGATTCAAGTGTTTGTATGATTTATGTCATCCAAACATTTGTATATTCCTCAGAGGAACGTAAATAAATTGGTGAATTTGCTTTCATACAAATTTGTAATGCTGCAAAAGTGAATAACAATGAGAACAAAATAAAAAAAAGTTATTAGTTGATGAGATTGATCCCAGGATCACCCACCCAGAAACGCACTGCCTTAACACACACGGCTAACCGTTGCTTGTTGCTAATGGCCTTCTCTATTGGCATAGATGGTTCACACACAATTTGTGCAATTTTTAATCCTCGATTTCTCTTAAATGAGGCCCACCAAGCAGAACTGCATTAGGGCGACAAAACCTGAGGTGGTATATTATTTATCAAACTTGTTTGTTCCACGATCAGGATTTCCACACCAAAGACAGTACCCCCAAGAAAACACCATTTGATCAAAATCAATCAAGCACCTTTGTTAGATTAGGCTGTATTATTAAAACAGACATAATGTGTATTTCACATGCACATTATTTTGACAAACCATGTGATATTTTTACTGTACCAAATTTTACATTTGAGCTTTCTCATATTATACTTGCATAAAATTTTGTTTCATCGTAGAAGAAAGGCGGAAAATGTATACTCTTTTGAGAAAATCACTCCTCCAATAGGGACACAGTTTTTCCCCCTACAAATGTCTCTGTTACTACTTCTGTTCTGGCGATAGATCTGCTGGTGCATCAAAATTGTGTAAACCATTAGATGTAATTTTCACAGCTTTCATTATGGTCTGCTGAGTTTTGAAGTAGCATTGGGGTTTTTGTGTGCTTTCCATCTTTAGGAATAGGTTATTTGACAATGTTGAAAATATATTACAAATTGTAGTCATCCGCATAGAGTAATGCTTAACGAAGCTATTTTTTGAAGTTTGAAAATAAACGGTTTATTTTTAGTAAAAAAGTGAAATAAAAATAAGATTTTTCTTACCTTTGGTTACGCGACAGAAAACACTCTAGGATTGGTAGCCACTTTAGTGACATCATTTCCAATTATTCAAGTTTTCGACTATTTTTGTTGTTTATTGCTGGTTATTTCTTGTAATTAATTAAAACTGCTTTTGAATAGAAAATGGAGAACAATTTCCAAACGCCTACAGTGAAAAAATACCAAAAAATAGATGCCCAATTTGTTGAGATAACTATAGAAACAATCCCTGACTTTTATTCTGTGGAGCTTAAAAATGTAAAAACTTCAATTTGGGAATCATTTATATTTAAATTGAAAGCTAGAGATTAACAGAAATCGTTCAAAAGAATGACTAAAACTATAAATTAGTTGTTTTAGGAGATATTAATGAGAAAATTGCAAGCTATAATGTAGGTATAAGGTAAGCACAACAATTAAATAACTGGATGTTGTGGACCATGTTTCTTAATTGAAGATAAAAAAAATATAAATAATGATAAATTTTTTGTCAATGAAACTAAATTTATAGTTTGTTTATTCATTTACCAGCTGCGTTTCACTTCATCTCACACGAAAAAATGTGATGTTTAAGTGTTCACTATTAACATGTGTGAATTAATTAAGATATAGTGTCTGGGCAGCTGCTTGGTTGAAGAGTGTTCACAGAATTGAAAAGTTCCTAGGTTCGAATCTTGGTTGGGATAATAATTTTTTTTGTGTGCATTTTTCTTTCTTTCTGCTTGCTGTTTGTTGCATTACAGAATCATGTTTTTATTTGAAGAATTCATAAATTTTTGGCTGTAAAGTGTCAGGCAAACGTTTGAAACATAAATTGCTGCTGCCATACAAGAAGACTTTTATGTACAGATATTCTTTCTCTTTTAATTTTAAAACATGCCAGAGATATATTATGCAAAAAATACAGGTGCACAGCAGTGAATGATTGTTTTTTTTTAACAGTAACATGACTTAAAGAAATTTCATGCTAATCTTGCAACAGTTCTGGAATCCCTTTTGTTGGAATTTTTACATTACGATACATCCGCATGTTACCTTTCTGACATAAATGTGTCTATTTAGGCGTTATTTACTTTTAATGTAAAAGTAATTTTTCATTTTTTTAAAATGTTTTTTTCAGTATGCAAGTAACGTCCAGTTTAATTTTTGAAGTCTTCTTCAGTTTTGTTTCAAATGTTTGTAATATGCTTATTATCTAAAAATTTGTGAAGCTTTCAAAAATAAATTAAAAAGAAAATAATGTTTTGGTGGATTTACGAAGGGAAAAAAAATGAATATGTGATGCTACCAACAGCAACTAGTATCCAAAGAAAACAAATAAAACATATTCCGAAATGAGGATCGAACCTGATACTTGCCTTAAACAACGTACTACATTTAACTCATTGAAGTTACAGTGTAAATTATCTTCATAGTAAATGATAAGTGACTTAGTCGCAATATCATCTGGGTTTCTATGAACATGTTGCAGCGACCTTTTTTTTCGCATTTTATCTATTGTGGGAACACTTATGATTTGGTTGGGAGTTTTTATTGCTTTGGTTATAGATTGGTGCACTACACACTATTCATAAAACCAATTTCCAACAATTTATTCACAGATTCAAAGAAACAAACCAGATGTTACTTATCTATGTCAGGTTCGTCATTGGCCCGTACCAGGCAGCAAAGGAGGGCTTTTAAATATTTTAATGTTGAATTTTACATAAAATAATTTCATCAAAAATAAATAGAACCCAATAATGTCTATAAATAAACAATTTAAAACCATATCGCAAAAATAATCAAATAGCTTATTTGGTGTGTTTCAAAACAACATAGTTGATGAAATTCACTCAGCAGGAAGAAACATTATAAATAACTCAGTGTGCATATTTATACTAACTGTGTATAACAGAAAGCATTTTAAAACTTATAATATTTGTTAGGTCATGGCACATAATTTTTGTGGAATAGTTTTTGATATTTTCATCATATGTTACATTAATTATTTTACAAGATGCCATTAAAATTTACATATTTTGCTGAGTTTAATTTTAATCCTTTGCATTGACATTTTTATGGAAAACACATGGGCTAACAATACCATTTGGGCACTGTATGTTAATCTTATTGAAAGGTTTTCTTGGAAACCTAAATCAGCACCAGACTGGCACTGCAGTAAACAAATTTTCCTGTCATATATCATAAACGTTTGCTTTTTTTCTGGGTAGTTCCAACAATCCCTAATTCTCCTGGTATATTGATGCAAGTATGAAGGGACAGGGTGAATTTATAATTAAGGTGTGAAATGAAAGTTTTAATTTGGTTGATGTGATTGTGCTGAGTGGGAAATCTTTTACCACATGCTCAATATTCAAATTGGTTTCTATGTAGTTGCATATTTGATTATTGATTTTATGAATGTACATATAAAATGCTGCAAAATGTCCTTAGTCTCAAGTACAAAACTAAAATGAGAAATTGTCAGTGGAACCAGAATTTTTTAATGTTATTGTTGCTGGCAAAATAAATTTCTGTTGTGAAACATTTTCAAAATAAGCTAATCAACGATGGATGATTAATAAAATTATACTATGGTGCAAAAGTGTTGTGATTTATACTGGCAATCACTCTCAGTGTGGTTACTTTCTTAATGTTTTGAGCTGTAGACTTAAAATTTTAAGTTCATTCATTTTTGTTTCGATGTATTTGGGTTTTATATCTGATTTTACTTTTTTGTGTTATATTATTGTAAATGTTCTTAATCTCTGCTCTCTTTCAATATTAACTAGTGTGTTTTAATCTTATACTATCATAATCTTATAATTGTTTTGGAGGTTGATGACTCATTGCAGTGTTGTTATGCCCACTTAAGGTATTATATCACATCTAGCAGGAATGCAATAATTAATTAAAAAATGCAACATTAATTAACCGAAGCACATATTTTGTGTAAAAAGTATTAATCTCCACTTAGTCATTGGTAAAGAAATACATATTTGGTTCTGAATTTTATAAAGCAGTGTTTTTTTTTTTTTTTTTTTTTTTTTTTTTTTTTTAAATATCTGAAATTTTCTCTTGATTGTGGTTGCTGTTCAGATTAAGTAATTTCAGTATGATGAAGGTTCTTTTGAAAGTGAATTATTATGATAGATGTAAATGTTTAGTACCCTTAACAAGTGGCTGCATTTTTATGCCAGTTTAGTATGCTGGTGAAGAAAAGATAATTCTTTGCATTGCTCATAGGCAATGCAGTTGCCTTTTGAAGTGTAGCTTCTATATCTTTGCAAAAAATAACAATTTCTTCCAGTTAAGAAATGAATATTTTCATTGTATGAAAGGATTAAACATTTACTTCTTTTAATATATGCATCCCTTATACATGACAGCAACATTTATGCTGTAATAATTGAAAAAAAAAAGTTTCTCTCACATTTCTAAAAACCAACTTTAGTCCACAACCTGAAGTTTGGTTGAATCCTCCAAAATATAATATTCTAAGCCATTATATCAGAGGTAGGACAGCCAGTTCCTTTCCACTGGGACCTACATTTTAACGTGGAATCTAAACCACAAAACAACCTGGGATAGCTCACTACTGCTCCGTATTTCTGAGAAGGTACTTACTATCTGACCTTAGTTTTCTGATACTTCGTTTTCTCATGCCTTCATTAATGTCATTTATATTGAGATTCTTTTATGCCATCCTTGGTTGTTCACACTGTTGGAAGAAAAAATTTTTTGTTGGACCATTAATACAAGGAGATCTTCATCTGACCAAGGGAGGGAGTGGCACTTCATTATAATTGCAAATACTAATGACTGTGAAGAATCTATAGAAAACTGTCCTCATGTCTGTCCCTTTGTGTATGTACATGGTACTACTACAAATTTCTTTCCTTCCATTGAAATGGGTAACCTGAATTGCCTTGTTGCCCAGAGAATGGCAAACTGACTTAAACAGGCTTTTTTAATACTGTTTCCATTTGTTTGGTAAAAGATGTTTGTTTCAACTTTTTTTTTTTTTTGCTTCTTGCCTTACGCCTTGCCTATGTCGAGGACAGAGACAGGAAAGAAGTTGGGGCAAGATTGGGATGGAATTCAGCCATGGCCTTTTAAAAGGAACCATCGCTGTGTTCATCTGAAGTGATTGGGGAAATAATGAAAAATCTGGATGGCTGGAGGGGGATTCGAACCCATGTCCTCCCAAATGCGAAGCCAGAGCATTACTCATCCACCACGCTCAGTGCTTCAACATGTATTTTCATTTTCCTAAAATTTAAAGTAAATAAATTGAATCTTGCATCATCTTACTAAGAATTAATAAGAATAATATCTTTCTTCCAAATTTTGCATAGAAGATGCCTTCTCTCTTTGCATAAATATCAATGTAAAATAATTTTTAGCAATACATCATCATGGAAATGAGAAATTCCTCTAAACATGAAAGTTACTTTTTGGCCAGTATGTGCCTTTTGGAGAGGGGGGAATTTTATCGTACCTTGAACTTTTTTGTAAATGATGCACATTTTTGTATCTAATTCTGTGGTAAATGTTATCAACCTTCAAAGTTATTATTTTTTGTTATTAGTAGTTTTGTTTTCTTATGAAAGACTGAAGTCCTTTTGCACCAGATTTTAAATGATATGGCAGTTAAGTTCTTAAAAGTGAATAACCACTAGCCTATATTTCGCCTGATTCCAACTTTATGAACTGACAAAATTCTGTGGATTTTACTTCCAAAGGAAGCATCTCCATTTGTGCATATATGTAATTGATATAATTATTGGTTCCTATAAAAATCGTGTACATATAAGATTTGTGGAACATGCCTCGCCAAAATTGAAACCTAGTTAGTATAATGTTTTGTATTTTCTAATAAGTGCAGAGTCCAAGCTGAATGTGTTTATCCACATTGTACATTGGGAGCAGTGTAGAAAATGTGTTTTAATTTATGGAACTGGGCATTTGTAGATAGTATTTATTTATTACCCACAAGTCACCTTCGAAAGGGAGTGATAAGAATATTTTATTCAGACTGTAATATTTGTGTAAATAATTGTGTGTATATGTATATATAATATGTATACCTATATATATGTATACACACACACACGTGTATAAATAAAAGCTTAGTCTTTGAGTGCCCAGAATGAAGTGTGTTAATGTCATAAATTATGTTTCTATTAATTCTTTTTAATTAGAAATTTCTTGAACTTGTAATTGTCTTGAGGTCAGGTATTTGATCTCATTTGTATTGCTTGTAAATTGTATTATTTAATGTACAAAGTGAAAAGATTTTAATTCGTGCAGAATATTTATGAAAATAAATAGAGATATCAATGTTGTAGGAATATTTTTACAAAATCTTAAAATGTTTGTTTATTTTTACTTTCAATAAAACACATGCACCTTTTGGTACTTCTCTAATGTTACTTTCAAGTAGTTTATTTTTTCTTATTTGTCAAACCACTAGTTTATTTTAATTTCCTTTATTTTCTTTATGTTACTTTCTTCAGTGTTTAATTGGAAGAATGAGAGAGGGATTCTCATGCTGGGAACCAGTTATGGTTGATTTGGTTTTTTTCTCTCTTGTTTTGAAGGAAACAACGGTTCTCATTAGACACGAATTTAAGTATTTATGATGTCTACTATATGTCCACATAGACTGGTTTTTACAACGTGCGCTGTTACAGTGGTCCTCCACTTTCATCTGTAAATTTCTTAATTCAGCTTTTGAAAAGAAATTTATTAGAAGGATTGGGGAAATATATCAGAATTTAACAAAATGGGAGAAGCAAAATCGCCTTCCTCTTCTGTAAGCTATGGAGAGATGATACACAAAGCTACTAGATTTGCATTCTTTAGTGTTAGTGTACCAAAATTTAGAATATCACCTATTTATACTCTGTGAACAGGAGCCAGCTAATTGGAAGTTATTTTTCTCATTTCAGGGTATACATATATAGTTAATGGCATCTTCACCTTCATTGTGTGATATATAGCAAGGTGATTTCTTGCAGGTGAAAATATGTTAAAGTTTTCTTTTGTTTGCAAACTTCAGAAACTATAGTCTTATTCCTGTTTTCTAAAAGGGTGGGATCAACTTGTTATACTTTTCTTGAAAATTAATTGGCAGACATGAAAGTTTGTTCCCTTTTATTTATTTTTTGCTACAGGAAGTTAAAAAATTGTAAATAAGATTTTTAAGCTTTCAGCCAATAATCATTTCCAATAACCCATTTTTGTTGCCTTTGTGTTCACTATTTCTAGGATGCAGATATTTTAGACTTATTACTTGATTAATGTGTCTGTTGTAAATTGTATTACACTTTACCTTAAGTGTTTTAAGTTTTTAAAGACCATTTCTTCTCTGTGCTCTCACATATTAATGCTACTCTTAATTAAAAATATTAATTAACATTACAATGAGCCTATACATACTACCCACTCTATAACTGGCAATTTTTAAGAAGTTAACAGGGATAGAATAAAAATGGTCTGTTATGAAATTCCATATTTAATTGTGAATTCAAAAAGGTTCACTATGATCGAATATTTTTAAAACTGTTTAGTGTTTTACATTATTATTATTTTTCCTTATTCTACACATTAAATTAAAGCATAACGGTGGCAGTTAAACTTAATAAATGTACAATTAAACTTTATAAGTACAAAAACATGGCCACAAATGCTAGTCTTCCTGTAGACTTACCTTTGATATTTTTTGCTTACTGTGGAACGGTGTCAGTAATATTTACAGAACTTCTGTCTGTTTATATCCTTGTGGAAGGGGGGGGGAGGGGGGATGACATCTTAATAACAGCAGTAAAATATTGTATGATTCTAACCTTAACATGATTATCTTACCAAGGGTTTTTCTATTTCTAAGTAATGTATATCTGGAGCAAGGCAAAGAAGCTGGTCATTTTCAGAGTTTGTGTGCATTACCTAGTTTGAGACGCAACCACTGTACAAAAACAAAAAATCGATGAAAATATCTCTCTGTAGTCTGGCAGATAGTGTATTTTTAAAATAGGATAGAAGAAATATTCTTTGCAAATAAGTATAATGGATCCATGATCAAATGTTGGGCTTGGCATACCAGCTGTCATGATTGTGATTTTTTTAGGTACTTTTCAGTAATCATACTAAGGAGAGATGAAACTGCTTACAGGCAATATAAATAACAAAGGATAGGGAAAATAACCCATCACTCAGCAAAGCAGGCTGAGAAGAGTAAAAAACATATGAGATGAGCAAAAACGCGTACAAAATTTGGTTTAAAACCTTATTCATGCAATAGGAATTAATAAGGTTTTAAACCAAAATATTGTGTATATTTTTGTGAGTCTCATATGTTTTTCATTCATCGCAGCCTTCAACTTTGGTGAATGATGGGTTATTTTTCCTATACTTTATTATTTAGGTACTTTTCAGCAATCTTGTAGGTGAATGCAAAGTTGATGAAGAATTTATGCTTCTAAAAGGTACACATTTCTTAAACAATTTAATAGTTATGAGGGTCGTTCAATAAGTCCTTAGAAAATCCAAGAGATGTCGCACGTAGTGTCAAAAACTATTCATTTTTATTAAGCATCATTACTCTCTAGAAGGAAGATAAACTCTCAGCTGCCTCCATCATAAGGTTTCATTGTTATTGTCGATTGAAGCGGGCAAGTGTAGTTCATTTAAGCCCAGAGTACACGGCGCAACTGTTTCGTGACAACAGTTGGAAACCAGTTTAGCTCGCAACCTAAATGAAACTTCTGTCCGCACACGGATAGTCTGATTGTGGCTCAGTTTCATTCAATTTCCCATAGACAGTGTGCGGTTTGTAGAATATTTGCTATGTCAGATTCAGACGAGGAAGACATTGTTAATTATTATCAATACCACAGGATATGCATGATACAGAGGAAGCATTGGGTCCATCCATATTTAAGGAATTTGTTTCTTGTCCTGGAGTTTATAGTTGTAAAGTACTTCATGTTTCTCTACCTCTCCTATGAATTTTAAATTAAATTCTTTATCACTCATGTTGTCTTAGGAATAAATAAGCTCTAAACACCTGGTTGTTTTGTTGTACTAAATTCTGTGACACCGAATCCGCAGTTGCATACAACTGGTTTCTAGACTGGTCTAAAACGGATCACCAATTGTGCTGTTCCCCACCACCCTGCAATGCCAAGGTCACATAGCAGTTACGAGCTCAACCGTTTTGCAACTGTTGTCACAAAACAGTCGTGTTGTGTGCTCTGGGCCTTAGAGAAATTAAAAAAATAAAACAGTTTTGAGTGGTGATTAAACACTTTTATTTAATAGACATAAAATTGAAAAAGAGAGAAGCTGAGCTGAATGAAGTTCACGGTACACATGTGGTCATACATCCACACAAAATTAACAACATTCAGCATGGGTGCCAGGAGGGGGGGGGGGGGTGCACTTGCACTCCCCTGATGTGAAAGAAAATACAAGAAAAATATTAAGAAACAAAAAAATTATTATTAAATTCACTGTATGAATAATAAATATATTAAGGCGTCTAGGTGGTTGTTCAAATTTGTTCAACACCTTGTCAATAAATTCAGTATCCTTAGTTAATAAGTGTTATATATAATGTACACAAAAAAAAAAAGATGCACCTCCCTTAAAGTAATCCTGCGGGCGCCCATGACATTCAGGACATGCTGTAAAAGTGACTACCCTGTACTTATTGACAAAATCATTGAAACGGTTTTAAGTCGTCGATGAATCAAAGTAGACGCCACAGGAATATTGCAAGGTACAGTGATTCAATTTTTCACGAAAAATTAAGTTTGAAGAAAATTTCGACAATATGGGTACTGCTTTTGCTCTTAGTGGGGAATAAGCCTAATCGTGTAGTCAACTCTGAAGCTGATTTGTCGCAATCCTAACGAGTTTCTGCATCAATGCATAACTGTAGACAAAACATGGATACACTACTATACTCCAGAAACTGGAATACACTGAACAGTGAGTTTTTGAATGTGAACGAGATCCAAAGAAGGCGAGGACGGTGAAATTGACCGGCAAGGTGACGTGCACTGTTTTTTGGGATGCACGTGCATTGATTACTTGGAAAAAGGACAAACAATAACTGAAGTTTTACTATGCATCATTATTGCACTGATTAGACGAAAAAATTGATAAATGTCCTCATTTCGAAAAGAGAGAGATTATCTTCCATCAAGACTTGCGTGTGTGCAGGGCCGGCGTTAGGGAGGGGTAAGCGGGGCAAAAGTATGCGCATTTTTGATGCCCTAAATTATGGAATTAAAAGTTCAAATTGTTACAACAACCACCAATTCGCCAGATTTGGTCCCCAGAGGCTTTTTGGTTTCTATAACTACTTTCTTTCTTTTTTAAAAAAATGAGGTGGTCATTGTCCAAATACATGCCTGTTTTTCTGAACTTGTAAAATCTTGTTGGGAAAAGTGTATGCAACTAGTAAAAAAAATCTGCAGAAAATTATTTGATTTTTAACTTTTTCTAAGCACTTTGAACGTTCCTCATAACACCTAAACGTGATTCACGGGAAGATGGCAATATGATGCCCCCTAATGTATATGGATCACCATCACTTCATTGAAGTAAGCATCATCCCCTAAGTTGGAGGCATATCTGCGTTCATGGTAATAAGAGCCCATGCATGATAATGATATGATTATTATATGCATTGGGTCTTTTGATATAGTGATTGCTCATGGACTTCTCCATTAGCATCTGATCACCATTTTTGATTTATCTGCCCAAGGCCCGTTCCAGCGGTTTTGCAGCCCCAGACAAATAGACAAATTGCCGCCCCTTAAGATTATGTAGAATTATATATTTTAAAAAAATTAATTTTTAATCGAATAAAATATTTAATCTTTATATATAAAGATGAATGTATGTTTGTTTGTTTGTTTGTTCTTCATACAAATCCACAGTTTTCATCCGATCTCGATGAAACTTTGCACACTTATCCTTTGAAACAAGGAGAAAAATACTGTCTACATTTGGTTGAAAAATTATCTGTATAAATAACACATGTTGTCTCATAGCTTCGAAATACGGCGATAGACAGACACGTTGGAAATGGACGTCTCCGTACCGTGTTTCCGTGTAGTGGACTGGCCGCTCAGTGGTTAAAGCGCTTGCTTACGAACGTCGTGGTCTCCGGTTCAAATCTCCGTGGAGGCTAAGATTTTTAAAACTTGTTTTTCATCGTAAGAGTCAGGCCTGGGCCGTAGGTTATTCGGATTGAATGTTAAACTGTAGATATTAGAAAGTTAGGGGTGCAATGCGAGGCAAATCGTAGGTAGTCTAGCAATGTTGTAGGTGTACACTTTTTTACGTTATAATGATCCCTCAGGTGTTGTTCGCAGTCAGTGTGTGAGTGTGAACCACAGTAATATTATTATAAATACGGAAGTAAGTCTGTCTTTTTGTTACGTTTTGACGACTAAATGGCTACATCGTTGTGATGGAATTTTATAAGGAAATCATTATGAAGGGCACAGGATATTTTTTCCAGTATGATTAACAGTTGTAGTCACGAAATTTTGAGACCTTATCGAATGGTGACAGAAATGTGTTGGAAATTGATTCTCTTCAAGAGACAAGTTCGACGGTACAATGATATAGTGATAGCTTTCCTGTCATATTATTCCGACTCGATATTGTTTGGGACCAATCCTTCGTTACCAACAACTTTCTATATTTAATTCTGGCAAAAAAAATCTGTATCCACGCTTACGAAGTCGCGGGTACGAGCTAGTTTTTAATAAAATCATATGTTCATAAATAAACTAATTGAATTTTGATCTAGCGGCACAAAATATAGAAATTAATTATGAAATATCTGTACATAGCCACTAATTAACCATATTTTTTACATTTTTAAATGCTATTACAGATGGATATTATCACACAAACAATCTAAATTTTGAAAATAAAACAAGATTACATCAAATACGCTAAAATCACAAAAAAACTTTTTTCTTACTTTCAGTTTGCGAATTTTTTATTACATCTTTAAATTTACTTCATCAGCAATTTCATACTCAATTGCCAAAATGGCTAAATTATTAAATTATCAATTTCTTGGTTTTCGTAAATGCTTAGCAAGGCGTCGTACATCTCCCAAATGAAATTTTAAAGGGTTTAATGCCTCTATCCTACTCTCCCATCTAGTGTCACTCCATGTTTTCAAAGTTGAACCCTGAACATGCTTTAAACGTATTGCCAATCGAAAAGTAGATGCCAAAAAGAATAAATATATTTTTTGGATCATGTTGAAGAAATTAGCGGCTTCCAAGGATGCTTTTGCCATTAATAACAAGATTGAGAGAATAGCTACTACTATTACTATTACAATTACTCCGCGATTCACTAAAAGTGTTTGGCGGAGGGTGCATTGCACCTATCAGGAAAGGTAATGGTTTGGAAGGGAATACAGGATATGGCAGGTGGCGCCCATGGGCTATTGTGAGGAACCATCCCAGCATTCGCCTGGAGCGATCTAGGGAAACCATGGAAAACCCAGATCAGGATGGCCACGGAACATTGAATGCTCGCGAATTATATTGTTTAATTCTAGATTGCACTCCTGCTTTATTGCCCCTCATAATGGACCCGTTGTCAGTCCCTGTCCACTGATATCCTGCAAATTTAAACACAAGTCGTTAAGTTCTCCAACTGTCAGACATTTGTTTTCCTGTGGATCTTTCGACTGGTAAGAAGCCTTAAAAGCTTTCATTAATTTTAATTTCAACATCAGGATTAAATTTATTGGTTGAAAAATATCTGATTACAAGAGTAATTTGCTGTATCTTACTAAAGTCAGGAGTACAGTTTAAAATTATGGAAAAGTATTTGAATTTTTTTATTTCATTAATAACATGAGACTTTACACTTTGATGCAGCAGATCTACTACCCCGGTCTGTATATTTTTCCCAAGATATTGAGCTTTAGTCTCTACTTTTTAAAGCACTCAACGGACGTGCTCTTCCATAATGGAATCGTATTCAGACAGTAACTCAACTATTTGTAAGAAATTACCGTTATTATATTATGCTCAAACAACCTGTCGCTTGTACCTTGAAAAACCAGACAACTTTTACCAAGCATTTTGGTAATTGCAACGATTCTTAGAAGCCCCTCATTCCAATGATTTATCTTTGAGTGGCAGCACCTACAGTTTTACAACAATTTAATCTTTCGTTCATTTATTGCCATGATTTTTTTTGCCTGAATTTGCTCTTTTAAAGTTTCGTCGAGGTGCTTCCAATTTTTAAAACCCTCCTTTGAGAGAGAACTAACTAAACAGCCGAAAATATTGCAACAGAAGCAGTAAACGCAGTTTTGTGAAAGATAGATGCTAATCTGGCAATATTTGCTCTCCGTTGCTTAAAATTCGTGCATAATATTTTGCGCTAAAATGTCGATCTGTGTCATTGGAAGGAAATTTGTAATTATGCAATAGTTTAGGTGGAACTTGCCTTACTAAAAAGCTTCTTACGGCGTCTCGTAAAATTCTTGGCCACAAAGTTTTAGAATGCCTTCTCTGAGTCTCACGTTGGTGTCAGTTCCAGTTGGTTTAGAAACTTTGTTCATGTGTTTGCTGTTATTCTCTGACGATTCTGTACTTCTTTTGTATACCGACCTGGTATTGGATTCTAAGATTTGTTTTGGTAAACCCTGAATACAGTATACTTTTTTAACACGCCAGATTGATTCTGCCTTTCCGCTTCCTTTCCCAACCTTCTTTTTTTTGTACTGGTAACCAGATAGTTTTCTTTGACCATCCGACATTTTGGAAGAGGCACGCACGTAACTCAAACAATGTACACTATAAAATAATATAAAAAATCAATATTTATCCTTGTTCTAAATAAGCTAAAACCATAACTAAGATAAATTATTTTTAGTCGATATAATAAAATATTTATGAACAACACAAAATATTTTCCATACCCTGTGAACTTAAAGAAAGTGTAGTGTTACTACACAGTCAAAGCTTATTCGCGGAGGATACGATCCGTAAATTTGCTGCAAATACAGAAACCGTGTATACAGAATGGCAATTTCTATAGGCTTAAACGGAATACGTTCCAAGTTCACAAAATAAATAAAAAAATAAATAAATAATTAAAAAAAAATGATGATGTGGAATGATTGTCGCGCAATGCACTTATTAAACCAACTGACAAAGTTATTCACATTCACTACTCGTAAAATATTAATGAATTTCTTTTTGTTGAGACGGTTTACAAATGGAGCAAATGGAGTATCTGTAAACCGCATTCGTATATATAATAAGCATCATGGGTTATTATATATTAGCAGTTAACATTCGAAATTGAATATGCTAATGGTATATGAAGTAACTAATCGGTAATCAGTAATATTATTTATTTATTAATTATTGTAAGTGCTGTCCCACACCCACTAAACTACAGTATTTTCACAAGCGATCAAAGCCAGCGTATGTAATTTAACCCAACCATAAGACTTTCAATGCCTGTATCTAATTTGTATAACAAATCTGTGAGGCTCGGATTACGAGAAGAAATTATTATGCAAATTATTCCACTTCGATTTCCAATAACTAAGATCCATATTGATTTGGTTCATCAATTCAATAAAATAAATACTCAGTATCTCCCGCCAAGCACTATCGATTCAATGTATTGGAGAGCCTAGCTGCAATTGCTAAAAACACTCCTTTTCACCGCGACTAGTAACTTGTGGTCAGTATAACGTCGGAATCAGTGCAGGTAGCCGAGGTCAGGTGTAACAGCCCCCACCTACCGCGCTTCTGTTTTGCGCTTTTGTCGTTGTGCGCTTATGTCGTATATCCATCTAAATAAAAGTTTAATCATAGGTGTACTTACCTTTAGAAATTATGAAATCCTGAAGTAAATTTTATGAACTTCCACTTATCACTAATAACGTAATAGTAAGACTAATGCTGTTGTGTAATGAAACCACTTTTATAATTAGCAATAATAAGCAGCTTGAGACAACAAAAGTCGAAACAGCGTTCTACTCGCGTGCTAGGGCCCAATTCACACAGAAGAGATGGCGCGGACGCGGCGCATTTTGAAGTTGCTCTGTGGCGGAATTCACATAGAGGCGGCAACGGCGCGTCCCTTTGAGGTCCGCACCCCGTCTCTTCGAAGTCTCTAGGGGCGCACCCAAATAGCTAAGAACTATAAGTTTTTAACGAACGAAAAAATCGGTATGTGAATTTTTTTTATTAATTGAGTATTTAACACATTAATATCATTAATATTTTTCTCACACTTACAGCCGAAATGGCGCCCCTAACTTTTAGCGCCCCAGGCAAATGCCCGGTTTGCCCGCCCGTAGAGCGGGCCCTGATCTGCCTTTAGTGGCCATTTGCAATGCCAAAGAAGATTACCAAAACCACTTTCTATTAATCTGCTCTGTTACCCGGAAGTTGTGGACATATGGCGAAAGATTCATTCAGCATATCATGTCACTTAGATATTGATTAAAGTACACTATACCAAATAGTAGGCTAAATTATACGGAATAGGTAACAATGTATAAAAGATGTTTTCACATTGTTAAAAGCAACAAATTTGTCTCATTCATTGTCTAGCTCAAAGTGTGTACCATGTCTGTTCTCACTGACATCGGTAGATAGGGAGCGTGCACAAACTACGTGGCTCCGTCCAAGGGGGGGTGGGGAGGGGTTGGCTAGAAGGCTACGCTGGGCTATGTGGGGGGGAGGGGGGTTCCGAGCTAAGCCACGTAGTTTTCCTTACATTACATTTTTTACAGTTAAAATGAGGTACAGAATACACAACAGCCTGTGAATATTTATTTCCCTCAGTTAATTATCTCAGTATATAATTTACAATAGTCTGACAAGAGAAAACCGGGCAAAATGTCTTTTGGAATCAAAAGGAAAAAAGCTACGTGGGGGGGGGGGAGGGGTTAGAGGCAAAAGCCACTAAGGGCTACCTGGAGGGGGGTGGGTGGGGGAGAGGGGTTCATAGGAGGCCAAAATGGAGCTACGTGGTTTATACACGTTCCCTTATCGTGAAGTGTTTTAATCCTCCAAATCAACAAACATCCTTGGGAAATTTGACTTGTGGTCATTTTGGCCAGTGAGTTTATTATTATTCAGTGTTGTTGGTAATTTAGGTGACTTTATGGTTGTATTAAGTGTGGTATGTTGTTTGTGTTGTACAAGAGAGAAAAAAGAAAGGATTCAGGCGTACAATATTCTTTTGGTCAGTAGCCATTACAGCTTTATTCCTACTTTCACTATACGTTCTAGCATGTTCAATCACTGTATCATTAATAGATCATAACCATAATACATTATTCTTTGATCCTGTTGATGAGTGTGGTGATATTTTGTCTCAACATTTATTTTTATTTGTGAGTGGAGACTTTCCCGGTGTATCGATGTAACAAACTCGTCTCGGGTGTACAGCTGGATGGTGTTTTGTTAAAACACGACGTTTTGACAGCTGACTCTGCTGTCTTCATCAGGTATCTTGTAGCTGTCGCAAGCTGACTGTTACTGCTTCGACTGGCTTGTCCACCCATCGAACCGCCTTTATACCTTCAGCTGGAAGGCCTGCACGCGCTGATTGGTCGAGAGCGCCTCCTTAATACGTGGTACAATATGACGAAAAGGTAATTAGCCTCCTTGATGATGCTTCTTACATGCAGTTGGACGCCAACCCTACCGCAAAAGTTGTGAGGAAGACGATGGCTCTCATTAAGAAGGCCGAACTACTGGAAGAGGTGACCAAGAGAATCAAGCCACGGGCCGCAAGACCGCCGAGATTGTATGGCTTGCTGAAGGTCCACAAGCAGAGTGTACAATTAAGACCTATAGTCGGTGCCATTGGGTACCAACTTACCAGCTTTCCCAGTATCTGACAAGCCTTCTTAGCCCATTTTTGGGTCGTTGCTGCCATCACGTCAAGAACTCGACGGAATTTGTGGCGACCATCCTGTCCCTAACGGTTTCAAATACTGACATACTGGTCAGCTTTGATGTGATATTGCTCTTCACCCGCATACCGGTAAGGGACATACTTGACATGATACGGCGACATTTTGAACCGACCACCATAGACCTCTTTGAACATCCACTTATTTCATTTATGGAGGGAGGTACTACGAACAATCTGACGGAGTGGCTATGGAGTCACTACTCTCTCCGGTAGTAGCAAACCCCTACATGGAGGATTATGAAGAGAGGGCACTAGAGTGTGCCACCCTCAAACCTTCTTGCTTCTACCGTTATGTCGATGATACTTTCGCTGTGTGGCCACACGGTATTCAAGCGTTGGAAGAATTCCTCGACCATCTCAACGGAATCCATCCTAATATACGCTTCACCAAGGAAATAGAGAAGGATGGGTGCCTCCCATTCCTGGTCATCCTGATAAAGCGGAAACCCGACGGTACTTTGTCACATAGCGTATACCGCAAACCCACCCACACTGAGTTCTACTTGGGTGCAACCAGCTTTCATCATCCGGCACAACGCAACGCTGTATTGGCCACACTGGTACAATCTCCGATCGTGAGAGCCTGCTGATAAAAATGAAACATCTCAAGACCATCCTCGAATAGAACGGCTATTCTTGGTGGCAGATATAGTGTGCCTTTATCCAGAAGCCACCAAGACCACCGTCGGAGCAAGAAGAACCACCGATAACTCTTGCTTTCCTTCCATATACTGGGAACACGTCGGGAAAAATTGGAAGACTCCTGGCGCGGTATGGAATAAAAAGCATCCTTGGGCCACCCGCCTAGATACGTGAAATGCTGCGTTCGGTAAAAGATGACCTGGGCTTGAGGACACCTGGAATTTATTCCATACCGTGTGAATGCGGCAAAGTGTATATCGGTCAGACCATCAGAACGATCGAAGAGCGCCTTGTCGAACACAAACGTCACCTAAGACTGACGCAACTGGAAAAATCTGCGATAGCCGAGCGTGCCTTCGACGAAGAACAGAGGGAAGAGTTCAACAAAACAGTATTGCTGGCTAGGGACTCGGTCATAAGCGAGGCGTTGGAGATCCGACTAAATAACAACAACATAAATAGGGACGGCGGGCTCTACCTGAGCGAAGCCTGGAGACCTATCATTAGATCTCCGACGAGAGTGACGCAGATCTTCTAGCAGCATTGACAGCCAAGTATCTGCTCCTTTGAGCAGAGTTTAGTGGAGTATTTGTCGGCTGACATTTACTCCAAGATCAGTACGATGTGGCATATCTTCACTCTAGGTGTGTCACCATTTTTGCTGTTCTTCTGGTATGGAGTCTGACGCCACTTGTCCGCAGGAATGGTAGCGCCTCAACCAAGTTTGTGATGATGCACTAATTAGCTGCAAGATGTCAACTTCGAGATCAGCTGCGTCAGTAGTTGGGCGATGTTACTCAATTGATCTTCACGGCGCAGCTGCTCTCGGCAGTCATGTCTGCAGTTGATAATCGAGCTAGGGTGACCTTCAACAATAGATGGCCGATGTTTCGGGTGGACTATGTGGCATGGATGATCCGGTGTTCGTTTCCAATGATGCTTCTTTTCTTTTCCTTGTGATTGGAGGATGGCACCTGTTGAAGGAAGACTGGATCTTCTTTCTAACAGGTGAGGCACCGTAGCATGCGGCATGGTCACCGCGCAGTTAGCACAGGTCCTAGTATCTTCACATGAACGCGAGCAGACTTGGACGCTGTGCCCCTCACCACGGTGTGAAGCATTCCGAATTTCGGATGCTTCATTTTGCAAGCAAATATTCCTGCAAAGATGCTTCGTGCCGGACAGCACTGGGCCGTAACGGTACCTCAGGTAGCGCGGCTTGGAATGTTTACTGGACGGGGTTTAAAGAGACAGGTGTCGCGCCTGAAATTTTCCATTAGGCGAGAGAGAGGAACATGTTCCGTGAAAAGGATGGACAAAAGTAGTGCCGAAGAGGGTGTGTGTGTGTGTGTGTGTGTGTGTGTGTGTGTGTGTGTGTGTGTGTGTGTGAGTGTTTGAGCCAATCACAGCCCCTGTGTGGTTTCACACGGACTAATATGATTTCTCTGCTTTCCATACAACGCGGGAGGCGAGGACTTTGCTCCGAGACACCGTCGCGTCGGGTGCTTGTGTGAAGGAGGGAGCTTCTGAGTGGGTCGACGTAGGTTCGACCCACGTGGCGACTAGGACAGCCCTCCATAGCGACGGGCTGACTACTAGTGTGCAGCGTATGCAAATTTGTGCCGCTCTGCTTTGTGTGTTGCCGAGAGTGCATCAGTGTATCAGTGCGACTTCACACACACGTGAGTTACTAAGTAACGTGCCTGGTGGTAACTACCATCCGGTAATTCGTGATTGTTGTGAAGATCTCTTGTGGTGGTCTCCTTCAAGCCTCCTTCGTCGCCAAGGAATACATCCACGGTAATATTTTCAAGTACCTGCTACCGCAAATCTTTGTTTGAAACTGTCGAGACCACAAAACTGTGATACAAAGCCCAGTAACGGCCTTCATCGAGATAAAGAGGTTCTCACTCTCTCAACTGAGCTAAATTATCATTGTAAATGGTCTGCTATTCCTCTGCTTCGTATCCATCTCGTATTTAATTTCATTTTTTTGTTGTTTTGCATTGGTTCCAATGTCATTATCATAACAATTTTGTGCATAAAGTGTTCTAAGCAAGCTGATATTAAAATGTGTTTCTTTGCGATGAACGTAAACGTGTAAATATAGATGATTATTTGGGACGTCCACTCATCAAACACTCAACGAAAATCTTTGACATTGTTTCTTGAAATATTCAAACAGAACTATTATGTCAACGTGTACAGAATTTGAAATCTTTGTTATAATAGAGCTTACAGCATTAGCAAATTAGGAAATTAAAATCCACTTTTTGAAAAGAAATCTCAAATACGATGAAGTACAGTTTAAAACAAAAAAAATTTAACACATCATTTATTCAATAGATTTTGAAATAGCTGTCAGTAGTTGTAACCTTCTTTTTGTATTGTTTCTACTTCGTCCACAGAAACTAGTCTAATTGTACCTTTTTCGTCTGTACGATCTGGGACATAGGTTTACGATAGGGCAACATAATTCAAATTACAGTAATGTATACAACAAAAACAAACTAGAGTTCTTATAAAAACGTAAAACTGAATACATTTACTTATGATCACTAAGGAAGACATTTGTTGCCGTGAGTCAAATGTCAACTTGACGGTTACAGGTAAACGGGGCTATACAACCGGTAGAGCAGTGGTTACTAAATTGTTCCGTGGAAGGGTCACAAGGGTTCCGTGTCCTTCCGAGAATTAAATAAATCGTTCGTTGAAAAGAGTCATAACCGCGCCATGAGAATGCTATCATGGTTCTGTTTCCGTTTGTGACGGCTTACCCATGCGAGACTGGTTTTTCAGCTTACGCTTATAAAAATGGGGATCCGACAAAAAATGTATTATCAATTAGGGTTCCGTGGCCAAAAAAAATTGGGAACTGCTGCGGTAGAGAACGAGTTGGACCGGAAAGTGACGACAAGGAGGCTAGGTGACGAAGACTGAAACATGTCTTCACCCCATTTTACGGATTTCGGATCCGCCAGACTGCCAAATGATGCGGGATCCCGCATTGTTGGATTGAAATCCACAGTTACATTCTAGTAAAGTTTAAATATGTTATTGGTTGATTTAAAAATACTATAACTTAAAATTTTTTGATTATGAAGTCGAACTATGGGTTAAACTATGGAAGGAAAAGGGTATGACAACAGAAAATCTTGGAGAACTAGGCCTTATGAAAGAGTTAAATGAGGCGGTAATATCCTTTTGTGCGTAAAAAACAAAACGCAATCTTAATTTCCTTGGCTCAGCCTTGTACAACAAGCAACATACAGAGTCCTTCTCTATACTGCGCCTTGTTAAAACATGGCTGATGTCAACGATGCTAGAGGACCATCTAAACTGTCTGTGTATGCTTGGTGTACACAGAAAATGTTAATAAGAAAATTATTATAAAATTGCAGATGAAGTTGTTCAAAAAATTACTGTTAGTGTAATAGTAATATTTATTAATTATGTAAGACTATCTCCGGAAAACTTTTTTAAATAATGGTTACAGTCAGGGGCAGATTACTCGTGCGTTTAAACTGAAGGAAAATCGACGGAGTGATCAGATTGATACCAAGGGCCATGCGTTTCTGCCGTTTGTGGATGCCCTAAGTTTCAAAATAGGTAGACTGTTATCACAACATGGAGTCAAGACAATTTATAGACCACCCACTAAAATTATAAACTTGGTCGGCAGAGTTAAAGATGACCTAGGTTTACGATCCCCTGGTGTATATTATATACCATGTGAATGTGGCCGCGGTTACATCGGACAGACGCAGCGATGTGTTGAGCACGCCAGAAATATTCGTCATGGACAAGAAGAGAAATCTGCGGTGGCCGAACATAGTGTGCAAGAGGGTCACACATTTGAATTTGAAAATAAAAAACAACAATTTTAGCCCGGGTCAAAGATTTTTGGGCCAACGTTATTACAGAAGCTGTAGAAATAAGATCAACTGATTTATTAGTCAACAGGGACACTGGTTACCAACTCAGTGCGGCCTGGAACCCGGCTATTAAAATTCTGAAACAGTTTCGCGTCGGTAACGAGCAGAAGAATGGATGAAGTAATGGGGTTGTGTTGGCTTTTGTCTTCCACCGTTTCCGTGGCAGCGGCTGAATAAACAAACAGTTAATCATTGACATTTGGTTGAGAATGAAGGCAGAGATGGATGCCTTCGAAACGGCCCACAAATGTAACATCTTAACACGTCTGGAACCCCGAGAGAAATTTATTAATTATATTAATAAATGCTTTTGTAGCATGCATATTATCAGTTTTCTCTTGCCTGCCTCCCCCCCCCCCCCCCGCCTGAACAAAATTCTGGCTACGCCCTTGGGTATGGACTAAAAAGACCTTTTAATTCAATAAAAGACTTCAACGGACTTTTAAAAGTGAAAAACCAACTAAATATAGAAATCAAAATGTTGCCTTATACTCGTATATAGAGACGTAGAAATCTGTTTCTAATGCTGTAGTCACGCACTAGAAATGCTACAATTATAAACATTGATAATTAATATCTGAGATGAAGCTCATGCTCCACTTGCAATTTCGCTTCATACCTGCTTACAATTCATACATATTTTTACCTTTAAATACTTCCAGACCGAGGTACAGTCATTACCATTATTTGTGGCCGTCGCCGTCAGATTATATCACCCTTATTTTGCACAATTTGACAGCGATGTCATCCCAGCAAACAGTGACGCAATGTTAGCTCCGGGAAACTCATTGGCGGATGTTTCATTTAGAGCCATCTATATTTCAGATTATTCATTTCCTTGAGTCAATGCATGAAACAAAACAGGAATTAAGTTCCTCCCACTGACGATTCTTATGGGCGGGATAGTTCATCAAGCTACCCCTATATTTCAATAATACTTTTACTAAATTCAGATCATGATACCTGTCGAAAAAGTTGTAATTAACGAGAGTGTATTAAAAGTAGGAAAAAAGAGAAGGCTCGGACTACTATTGATTTGTGTAAAACTATAACGATAATTATTTCTATACTGGTTTAACTAATTCCTTTCGATAATATTGCACTCATAATGGGGTTTGTGGACAAACCAGCGAATAACCATATTCCATGAGGTAGAATTTTTAGTACTACGAAACTACACATACAAGATATTATTTCGGAAAAGTCTCTCTCCAAGACATTGAATGAAACTACATTCCTAGGCAGCGTTGTTTACACACTGACGAGTAGCACAGCAGTGTGAACGGCGTGGTCATGTGGTTAGCGTTCTGGGTTTCTGAACGATTTTCGATTCAAATCTAAGTGATTCATATTTTTTAAATTTGTTTTTATTTCCTTTTTAAAAGTTCCCAACCTATGCATTGCTTATACGAATAATATACCATTGATTCTTTCCTAACTGCTTCAGGGAATAACATTCTTAAGGAATGTCTCGTCATAACTAAAAGCTCCAATGTTTCTTAACCAACTGCCAAGGTTAATAAATACGCTTTTGCGGCGGCAACACTGAAAGAAAGCTACTCGGGTTTCTAGCCACGCCAAAATCACATCGTCTGCCTTTTTCAAACTGCACACGTTTCGGAAATAGTTATTTCACGGTAGAACGAACTTCACGTTTCAGAAACAAATAATTTATCGTTGGTATTATTTCTCTAATTTTGAGCCATGTCGATCATTAGTTCGGAATATGGGCCATAATGATTACACACCGTCGTCAAAGAAAATAAAAGCATAATGTAAAAATATGAGAGGAAATCGCATGGAACTAAATATTAGTGATGTAACAAATTAAACGACCATTGTCACTCAAAAACTTACAACCAGATTATTATCGTAGGACAAGCATAAATTCTATTATAACTTGTATTAGTAAAGAAAGTTAATTGAGAATGGGGGTTAGAAGCAGAGTTCTTAAATTACCGTTTTTTCCGTTTTCTACAATGCTGTACACTATTGCTTTTATGTGCTTTACAGCATTGCGATTTAATACATCATGATATTTTCTGCGTTATTCTTTGTTTGGAATATTTTCAGTATAATTACATAAATAAATACCAGCATTAGGTAAAGAAGGATGTTGCCACTCACGTGATTGTAGTTTAGTCTTAGGTGTGAACTGGAACGCTGACGTTCCGTCACCCTTGATAATCGAGTGCAAAATAGCCTAAGCTGCAAAAACGTCGACAAAACATATTACCATACAAAAAGAGAAAGAAATAAAAGAAAATGGATTGGAAGAATATTTTGTCGGTCGAGTTCATGCCGGCTGCAGTAAACGCAGACAGCTACTGTGAAACACCGAAAAAACTCAGAAGGGCAATTCAGAACCATAGAATGTTAAACAAGGGCGCAAGCATTCTCCACAATATAGCTTCGTCCATCACACTGTCGTTCTTCTGCAAAGCTTTGGTTAGAAAATAATTACTACCCACTCTATAGTTCGGAGTTTGCACACTTCTACTAAGCTGCGAGAATATTTGACCGACGAAGATATGCAAGATAAAGTCAAATTAATTTTTCTTTTTTTCTTATGGTTTTATGCCTTGTTGATTTCAGGGTCATTATAGGCGGGAAAGGAATGATGGCCTTTTAAAGGAACCATTCCGGTATTCACATGGCGTGATTTGAGGATACCGTGGTAACCCCAAATTTGCGTGGCAGGGCGAAGATTCGAACCTGTGTCCCCCCCCCCCCCCAATGAGAGGCTAGAGCGTCACTGCTTATATCACCACGCTCGATTATTCATAAACCGTCACAGCCAAGGGCATAGCCAGGATATATATATTACACATTTGGATATGAGAAAAACCACCCCTTACCATAGAAGTGGATTCCCTCGGCGTCGATACACGAAAAATCACGTACACACATAGAGTATAAAATTTTCGAGCCTATGGCCCTACTCCAGTAGTAGTGAGATGGTTGCATGTTGGAGGCTGGCAGGCAACATTATATATAACATTGACCTCAGTGTAGAGGAGGGCTCTCTATGTTGCTTGTTGTACAAGGCTGAGCCAAGGAAATTAGAATTGCGTTTTTTGCCCTAAAAAATGATATTTCCGCCTCATTTCACTCTTTCATAAGGTCTAGTTCTCAAAGATTTTCTGTTCTCATACCCTTGTCCTTCCATAGTTTATCCATAGTTTATTTCATAAGCAGAAAATTTTAATTATAGTATTTGAAGAAAATTTGTGATTTTTTTAAAAATCAACAAATGACATAGTTAAACTGTAACTGGGATATAGCTAGGGATTGCAGTCCAGCAATGCGGGAACCCGCATCATTTGGCAGTCTGGCGGATCTATCACAAAATTAAACGCATCCGCAATCCGTAAAATGGGGTGAAAACATATTTCAGTCTTCGTCACCTTGCCTCCCTGTCGTCACTTTCCAGTCCGACTCGTTCTTTACCGGTTGTATTGCCCCGTTTACCTGTACCCGTCAAGCTGATATTTGACTCGCGGTAACAAATGTGTGTTTATGCCATCCTTCGTGTTCATAAGTAAATAGATTCACCTTTAGATTCTATAAGAACTCCAGTTGTGTGAATAACTGTAATCTGAGTTATGTCGTCCTATTGCATAACTAACTCCTAGATAGTATACACAAAAAAGATACAATTAGAGTTGTTTCTGAGGAGAGAGTAGAAACAATACGAAAAAAAGGTTACAACTATTGACAGCTATTTCAAAATCTGTCGACTAAATGATGTGTTAAAATGTTTTTGTCATAAACTGTACTTCACGTATTTCAGATATTTCTTTTCAAAAAGTGGATTTCAATTTCCTAATTCTGCTAATTCTATAAGATATATGAAAACAAAGGTTTCAAATACCGTAAAAGTTGACTTAATTGTTCAGTTTGAATATTTCAAGAAACAATGGCAAAGATTTTCGTTGAGTGTTTGATGAGTGGACGACCCATATTTAAACGATTATGGTCACTGCAAAGAAATCCATTTTAATATCAGCTTGCTTAGAATACGCGGTTCGCGCACTACGGAGCATTGCATCAGTTTGGTCAAAGAACGACTGACAAGCTTTGGTGTTGCTGTTGAAACTGATGTTATCGGCAAAAGATCTGACGGAAAAAGCGTCATGGAAAACGTTCTGCCTTGGTACCTGCAATTGTACTTTTCACACAGCCCACAATTGGCAGTTGTCGACGTTTTACACCTCCCCCCAAAAAAAACAACTGAAAGAAACAGAGGCATAGCTAGGTTAACAAGGGCCCCTGTGCAAAAAAATATTTTCGGCCCTCAGGTCAGATGGGCGAACTTTTTTAGCTCTACCAAGTCTTGTGGGGTTTGCTGTAGTCTTGTGTAGTTTGCGAACGAACTAGTTCGGAAGAGCGTTCCCGCTCCTTAGTTCGTTTGATTCTTTTCCGAAGACCGACTTTTGTTTTAGGTTATTTATTACTATGTCATCTAAATGAAAACACGGTTCACTGTCAACACATGTCATTGAAGAGACAGATATAAAAAGAAAAGGAAAAAATGAAAAAAAAACTGGTCAACATTAATAATTATTGCAGAAGTGACAAACGGAAATTTAACGAGGAATGTGAAAACAAAACACATTTTGATTTCATTAACAGTTAAAAGACAACCATCGATAAATACAACTACCACAACAAACAAAAGAGCGCATGCAGTACCGGTAGCAAAGCGAGAAAAACGACCAACTTTCTGGAATCCGAGATGGAGCGATCTGTTTCGCTAAGGGCCTTATTACACCAGGCGACTTGGCGGCGCAACCAGCCGGGCCACTGGTGGCTCTGCTCGTCGCTGGGCATTAAGTGTTATGGAGCTTATTACACTAGGGCAGCCAGTGGCGCCGCCAGAAACTGGTGGCCGTCTGGCTGCCATGCCCGGCCACCACTGGTGGCGGAAAGTCGTGGCGGGGCATTGTATCTTACGTAGCTTATTACACTAGGCCGCCAGGCGGCGCCACCAGACTCGCCACCACGCGTTCAGTCTACTGTTCATATACTCCTTCCTACTTACAATTTTAAAATTGCAGAGATACTGAGTATCAGGTTTGGTGAGACAACTAGGGACAGTAATCCTAATGATGGGAGGGATTGAATCAGAGGAGATTATAAATGATTAACCTACAAAATTTGAAATAAATTCTCAGGAAATTGCGAAGTAACTCAGAAAGCTAAAACTGGTGTAGGTATTATTACTACAGATTTATTAAAGATTGTGGGATATAATATTATACCTTACCTTAAAATTTTGTTTAAAATGAGTTTGGAGACTTGCTGCTTACGAAAGGATTGGAAAAGACCGATAGTAGTACCAGTTCATAAAGGAAGGGTTAAAAATATGGTGAAAATTCCTTTCCAGTTGGTTTGTCATCAGTGGTGGGCAGAATGATGGAGAGATTGATATGCAACTATATCAGAAATGTCTGTTAAGAACGAAACTAGTTTTTAGATCGACAACATGGCTTTAGGCAAGGATATTCATTTGAATCTCAGATAGTGGGCTATATGCAAGATATTTCAAATGAATTGGAAATGGGAGGCCAAGTTGATAGTGTGGCACTAGATCTTTTTAAGGCATTTGACAGAGTGAGCCATAAAATGGTTTTAAATAAACGTAAATGTATTGAATTGGATGAAAAAGTTACTTGCTGGGCACAGGAATTCTTAAAAGTCAGAAAGCAAAGGGTTAGAGTAGGAAATACATTATCAAGAGAATTGGAAGTAAATATGGGAGTTGCTGTTCATTATTCTAATGAATGACTGTGTTACGGTCAGAATCTAGGTATTTTGCAAATGATACAATGGTATACAATAGGATAAAAACATGTAAAGACTGGACAGTTGCAGGATGATCTGGATAGAATATCTAAATGGGTAGGTCAGCATGGAATTAAGATAAATGCTAAGAAGAGTCGGCTTATAATATACAAAGATAAATAGATCTAAAGGTTAATTATGATTACAGAGTGGGGTCAGATTTGTTTGATGAAGTGTAAATTCCTTGCATAACGTTTGATAAACTCAATTGGGCAGGTGGTAGAAAAAGTTTACAAAATCCTTTATTTGCTGAAGAGGGTGATGAGAGGATGTAACAGAGAAGTTAGGGAGTTGGGTTACAAAACTTTGGTCAGATCATTTGTTGAATATGGTGGTGTAGTTTGGGACCACATTTTAGAGATCAAATACAGGAGTTGGAAGGTGTGCAAAGAAGAGCAGCTAGATTTGTTTGTGGAAATTATAGCAGGACCCAGTCAGTAACTGATATGATACAGGAGCTGGATTGGGACTCATTGGAAGAAAGGAGGAGGGTGAAGAGAGTGCTGTAAATGTGCAGGGCATATGCTAGTGATGGGACTTGGAGGGAAATTGGTAGGAGAATTAGGAATAGTGCATGGAAGGAGAAAGGTGACCATGACCACAAGCTTGGGCTCGATTTCTTGCATAAGGAAGTGGAAAAAATTTTCTTTTGTTGTTTAAGGGCGTCAGGAATTGGAACAAAATACCAAGTGAAGTGATAAATAATTTACAAAATATATATATATATATATATATATATATATATATATATAAATCGGAAAAGTAAATGGGGGAGGAATTTAACATTCCAACTATAAAAGAAAATTTAAATATATACATAAAGGGGAAATTAGAATAGTGAAATTGCTACCGGAGTGTTAGCTCCATCGCAATTAAATTAATTAAAATGAAAAATGAAGGCGAATGGAGAGAAAGATGTATGTACATCATATTCTATTGCTAAGGGAATCTACACACTTTTTGATGAACTGTATTCAGACGACAAGTTTTTTAATTACTTAAGAATTCTAAATCGTCTTTCTTTTAATCATTGTACTTAGTAAAGGTTGATATTACCGGGAAAGATACGAAAATGAGAAATTCTTCTTGCTTTACCCCTTTGTCTTCTCTACACTTTCACTTCCCCTCATTTCCACAGTGACATTCTGTAGTTCACTGGACATATTCAACTACACAATTCGCGTACAATGCGAGGATAACAGCAAAGAGTCTGCTCGGTTGTGCGAGTGGCTGGTTTGCTGCGCCACCAGAATCCTGGTTGCGTCGCCAACAGACACACCAGTGCCGCGGCTGGTTGCTCCGCCAAGTCGCCTAGTGTAATAAGGCCCTAAGGAGCTGCGAACTAAACTGAGCATTCCCAGTCGCAAAATAAACTGAGCGCTCTCGGTCCCGAGCTATCATGTGCAAGTCTACTAGTTAGACCAACATTTTTTCGGTTGATTTTTAGAATAAGCTATGAAAATATAGTACACTTCAAAAATATAATATTTTACGAAAGAGAAGAATAGGACAAAAGGTATGTTTTTTACTATTTTATTTTTTAAGCTATGTTTTTTTGCACTTCTTGCATCTATAACAATTTTTTGTCTACAGTAAAATTGTCATATGCTTTATCGCATTCAGTTGTTACATTAATGTCGATCGAAAGCTAATTTTTATTAATGAAATACTTCTCTTACTTTTATGTAGATTTCGTGTAATATGATTATTTCAGAGTAAAGTTAGTTCACTTTGATACTAATTTTTTCTCGTAAATTTAGAACTTCTAGTATTGTCTTACAGTCATCAAATGAAACCTTGTGTTTTAAAATTAATTTTTCGATTTTGTATAGCCAATTGCTTTCATTAAGATCTAACCATTTATAAAGATACGGCAGACATTTATCAACCAATACTAGAAAATTATTTTTAATATTATCACTTTGTGTGGAGAATTTGACTTCTAAGGACTTTTTCTTGTCTTCTTAACCAAAGAAACAGTCTCTTAACATTTTTCTAGCGCTGATTTTTAAAGCTGACATAATATAATACTTATCTCAGATTATGTCGTTATTACCTTCTAGTTGTTTAACAGTTTTTTGAAAGTTATTTAAAAAAATGGCTCACGAAATTCAAAAAGATTTTAACTTTTATATCTTCATCAGTTTCATTCGTCGTCAAAATGTTTTGAATATGTGTTGGATAATCTTACCCTACACTAATAAAATAATCGCTCAATGATTTCCAGTCCACTGGAAATTGAGGCACTTTCATTATTGCTACTACTTTCCATAACAAATTTAATTTAATTAAATATCAAAAGAAAGAACAGCTTCCAAGTGAAAATAATTAACAAAACAAAAATGAAGCAAAGATAGATGCACGAGCAAACATTTGTTTGACTTTGTCAATTTTGACATTACATAACATTTCTGAAGTGGCGTTTAGGTAAACGCACTTCATATCATTCAAAAGATAAATCATGCCTTCACAGATTTTAGAAAGGGAGAAATTTTTTGTTATTAGTTTCTCTGTTGCAAATTAATAATAATAAATCCTTTTAAAAATTAATCTTTTACTAATTATTGCTACTACTTTCCACAACAAATTTAATTTAATTAAATATCAAAAGAAAGAACAGCTTCCAAGTGAAAATAATTAACAAAACAAAAATGAAGCAAAGATAGATGCACGAGCAAACATTTGTTTGACTTTGTCAATTTTGACATTACATAACATTTCTGAAGTGGCGTTTAGGTAAACGCACTTCATATCATTCAAAAGATAAATCATGCCTTCACAGATTTTAGAAAGGGAGAAATTTTTTGTTATTAGTTTCTCTGTTGCAAATTAATAATAATAAATCCTTTTAAAAATTAATCTTTTACTAATGTATGTAAAGTAAAAAAAAAAAACACAAAAGTTGAATGAACCATTTTATCCATTTGTGCAAAGCACAATGAGCACTTTGATTTATCGGCGGCCACTGATCATGCTAATGTCATTTGAAAGGGCTATTGTTAAGTAACAAATTTTAAGAAGGTCATATTAAATTCCATTTAGAAACGACAAAAAATATTAAATAATGTTCTAATAAAACTGTCATAACAAACAAAATAGCGCATGCGGTAGTGGTAGCAAGGCGAGCGAATGATCTATTCCTCTGAATTCAAGATGAGAACTAACGAACTAAAAGAGCGATCTAGTTCGCGAGGGAGCTGAGAACTAAACTGAGCGCTCCAAGTTGCGAAATATTATGCAAAAGTCTAGTTTGCTGGTAGGGGCCCCCTGAGCTTCGGAGAATCTATCAAGGAATTTTAAAAAGGTATGAAAATAGATCACTTTCAAAAATTGTATGGAGACTAAGGAAGGTGACTGGAACGACTTTGTTGGACAGAGACAATGCGTCGGACTTTCAAATCGGTTCAAATGCCAGCTGCAGTTCTGTTAGACGTGTTTAAAATATTTTAGTTCTCCGTTTCTGCATTGCTCGATGATATTTTACGACTGACATTATTAATAGATCCATGGATTTATACATGTCGATCACCTTTGATTGTAAATCAGTGGGAACATGTTCCACTAATCCTGAGTATTCAATCCAACAAATATAACAAATTCTGACACTGTAACTGGTAAGCACCTTTCCTCGCCGCATCATTTCCTTCTCTAAAAACATTCTAAAGTCACTGGCAATGTCTTAAAGATGCTCGTTAAAAATAGAAAACAGGTATATTTTTGAGAACAGCGGATCTCATATAAAGCTGAAATATATGACACATACGGTACTTTCTCTGTGTAAAATATTTCTAGTAAAAAGATGTACTCTACGGTGCAAATTGTGTTCCGTATTTTTGTAATTTGATTTAAATTATTTACAGCCGGATTAAATCTCTGGCTTGTGCAAAGATAAAATAAGGCCTTTTTTATATTTCTCCTTAAAAAAAATTTGAACTCCACCAATATCACGCGCAAATGTAGAACACCCTTCATACCCGTAGCTAACACACCTGTAAGGTCCATTTCGCTTTCTAAAAACCTGTCAATTTCTTATGCTATAATTTGTCATTCAACGCCATCAGTTATACGAACCCAAGAATTTTTTTTCGAATTGTATTTTTATTTTCGTAAAAAAAACTGGTTTTTATGGAAAGCTGTTCTTTCCTAGTTAATTCACATGACTCATCTCCCAATACAATACAAGCTTAAGCCTACTTTGGGGCCTGCATAAATTCACTTTTAATGACCAAGTTTCGAATCTGTGGGGAGATATAAATGACATTTTTCTTAACTTTTTCAGCATGCTGTTTCTAAACTAGAACACTTGAATTAATTCTTAATTTCAGCAGGTCTTCAAGAACACCTTGATGTTGCTATTTACTTCTTAAAGGCAAGTCATTTGTATGGTGTACTACAGAAAAGATGATATAGATGACTCGATTTGTCGATTGTCTTATTCTTACTTCTGGTGAGCAGTATTCATCATTATAACGACCAAGAAGTTCTTAGCATCATTAGCTGCTGATTGATGATAATGTGATGAAACATGTTTTTGCAGTATTAATGGATATCTTTCAAGTGACAGAAAGTTCGAGTAACAAATTAATTAGAATATACTAGCAGTGCACATAAGTCTTCAAGCAACCATGATTAAGTTTTTATTTCAAATCAGTGGCTTTAGCATCTACAGAAAAGTTTAGATTTTCAGGAAAGTACACAGCTGCGTTTTAGCATTTCTCTCAAACACCACTGTACTTAATTCATAAAACTGAAATTAATATGAAGCTGGACTCGCGGGCAGTAACACCGTATGTAGCAGTATCGATACGACCACAGAATGAGTGAAACAACTTGACCGTTGGACTGATCCAACTCTTATCCGGGCACTTAGGACAAATATACTGTCAATTCAAGAGTAATAAATATTTTATCACTAATTAGCTCTTACACTATCAACTTTTTCACAGTCGCTTAGTGGTAATACAAATAAATAAAATACAAATGAATACGGCTAATTATAGTTATTAAATAAAAGTCGTTCTTTTTGTAGGTACTGTATGTAATACTAATAAAAGCCGTCGTTGTGTGCGGATTGAGGCAGCCTGCGGTCTATCGTTATTTAGGCACGCGGAAAATGCTCCCCAATACTTGGCACGCGTGCAGGTGTCTTTGTTCAAGTTGGCTCATGCGGTAGAGCGACAGTTTACGAAAACGTGGATTACGAAAACTATCTCCTTTTAATACAATTGTACGGTGTCAAAAAAATTTTTGTGGAATAGAAAATGTGCTAATCACACTGTGATGGTATCACCCCCACCACCACCACAACCGTCACTTGAAACTCCAATCAACGTATCTATAGAATCGCCAAATGATTAACTCAATACATTTGACCTCAGTAAGAAAATTGAATAGCAATAAAAAATTTAGTATAGAATGGGTGCTATTACCTTATCTTTGCCCGTTCTTGCAGAGCTTCGCATAATGCGTCAAAAACATCGGAAATGTTCAAGAAAATGATTGTTTTGACACTCGAAAAAGGTATTGCAGGCTAGTACACAAGTCTCCAATTACTAGAAATCTTGAAGTCACAGCGTCTTTCAGTAATTGAAATCGCCTCCCGAAATAAAGTGTTTACTGGCTCAATTAGTAGTTTTAGGAACTATACCGTTGTCATTCTCCTAAAATTTGTTTGTTGTATCCTCGATGGCTTCATATCACATGTCTTCCATGAGTTTCTCACCATACTGTATTCTATTAAAATACAATTTCCATATCCACCAAATCACTCTTCGTTTAGGTTTCTAGTATACAGTGTGATACATCTCAATGATAGTTGCAGCTAGTCGTGCACGTGAAATGTCCACGGTGGCTTCACGAAAAGATAATGCCTGGCTGGGTTGCGTTGCCACGCGTGGCAACCCCGCTCGTCAACAGAAATGGTTCGCGCGGCAAATAACCGGTTTGGCGCGCTCGAACATGGCTCGCGCGGCAACCGCACATAGTCGATACGCAGCTTTAAAAGACGCCAACAGCACCGTGCGTGGCGCGTTGGGCCGCCTCGCCCTCGCTAACGTCTGTTTCCCGCAGATAGCAGTAGCAAACAGGTTTAAATCGCGCGAACTGAATTATTTTTTGAAAGTTGCTTAACATTGTTTACTCTTCGGTTCGGCAGAACTCCGATCGAGCGCATACCCGCGTCCTGCTAGTGGGGGTGGCAGCTGCCCCCCTCCCTGCCCGTACCTGGCTACGCCCTTGGTCACAGCGTCTACAAAAATGTGTGTGCCGTAATGGTGATCATGTAGATAAATAGATAATTGTTCAACCTTTAAAACAATGTATATATTACAGAATGTAAATTGATTCTTTATCTAGCCTACAAATGCTTGGGAGATCTTACTTTTTGGATTGCCTTTGTACAATTAACATGGTTTTCCAACGTATTTTTAACTACCAGCTGTGATTTGCAGCCTTACTTAAGTTGGATATTTGTGGTGAAAATCAAGAATCTATAGCCTAATGTGCTGCTCATGATAAATTATTTGATTTTCGTTTTATGACGGTATTCTTCTTGGCCGAAGGAAATAGGAAAGACTTGTTTCCTGGTGCAACATTGCCTTAATTGCTTTTTGCATCGTTGTTATATTTTCTGACTGCTAGCACTGCTGTAGTAATTTCCGAATATAAGGAATCATGTCTCATAGCTAGACGGAATCAAAAGAACAGACACATTAGGCGAAATGGAAAATTATTTTTCTTCCCATCTGATCTATATATTTTTATAACAGTTTGATTCGTAATACAGATTATCAATAACTATTCAAGCATTAAATTTTGTATCTTTATATATCTTTACTTCAGTTATATAATGGATGAGGCACTTATTTGTATAAGTTGAATTGGCTAAGTGGATGTGGTGGTCCTATATTAGAGCCTATTTCCAGTCGAATATTTTTTCATTCATTATTTCCATTTCACTTGTTGCAAAATACATATTATACATATAAAAAGACATTATTATATTTCATCATCAGTTAATAAGTGCATCCTTTGGTAATTCATACAGAGGAAACTAGCTGCACTTCTTTGCAACTCCCTCCAACTCCAGTATTTGATACGTGATACCCATAATGTGGGTCCCAAAAGAAAATAGTGTCGCGCTATCTTTCCCTCCTTAAGCTTATTCACTCAGTGGATAGTGTTGTCAAAGAAACGTCACAACATTCGCAAAACTATACAAATCGTGTTTAAACTAATAGTATGGTATGCATATAAAACAGAATGACTGTTTGATTAAAAAAATAGATAAATTCTGAGTTATTGCAGAAGAAAAAAAAAAACCTCATACTAAAAATGTTAGATCCCTGTACCAACTAAAGCGATTAATCCAATGAAGCATTGGACACTGTTAAACAACTGTGCAATCTTCTATGTATCCACCCTTTTAATGGAAAATATTAGCAATGGGGTGACCTAAAATTATTATTTCGAAGAGTCTATGAAGGATAGACACAACTCAACTTTTATCTTTTTGGAGGGCCAGGGACGATTAAGGTGGTCTTGTGAGAATTAAAAACAAAAATTAGTGTATAGATTAGGAGTATTTATGAATTAAATTACGTATGATTGTTGACTGTGGCATCAATAAAACGTACTAATTTTCCGCGGTTCCCATGTCATCTACCACGCATGAACACGAATACATCGAGGCTCTAATAGTTATTTACCGCAGATGATTACGAAAGTGGAAAGTAACGTAGCTTTTACATAGCATATTTGTGTCTTTGTATGAATTACTATAGTATGCACATGGATTTACCGAGACCAGCGGGAGAGCTGTAATGCTCTGACGTGGCATTCAGGAGTTCACGGGTTCTAATCCTCGTACAGCCATGCAGATTTCGGTTTTATGTGATTTCTGAAATCATTCAGACCATTACTCAATTTCTTCCTGTTCCTTGCCCCCAATCCTTTCCCGCCTCTGACCTTATGTCGACGAGTCGTAAATCCATAAACAAGAAAAGAATAAACTCAACAAGCACTGATTCTTGCTGTAACTACCTATATATACACAAAAACAACAGTAATTCAACTATAATCAAAATCCTGTTCACATCTATGTTTTGTACGAGACATTAAACAAAAATTGCACCACAGATTCCTTTGATTTTTACACAGATGGGGAATGGTCTGAAGTTTTGTCGAAAATTATAAGTTTGTCTTTCTATAATCCCTGTAGGTCAAAAAAGGTCAAAACCGTTTTTTAGGCTAAGTTTGTAAAACCCGTTAAATAGACAGAGTTAAAATTCTGCAAAATGATTAAGTATGTTTTTCCTCAATTTTGTATATTTGCCCTGAATGACCTCTGATACTGGCAGAATTGACCTAACTGAAAATTTTGAATCAGTCTGTACCAGAATTTTTCTTATAACTTCTCATAATAAGGTGCAAAGGTATTTGAATATATACCTAGTCGCTCCATATACTATCTGTTACAAAATTGGCGCAGTCTGTCACAGTGGGAAATAAAGGGAGTTTCTGAGCCAAACAGAGGATATGCAAATTAGGCAAGCCCAATTTAGCGTAGTAGTTGGATCCCTCGCGGAGTTGTTGACAGTTTGATGGACAACTGCCAATTCCCCTCCCATCCTTAACCTAATTTTTTGGTAACAAATTGCTTCTGTCACCTAACTCTGGGTAAACAATGACAAGATATATTGCTGTCGACAGCACCCCTCCACCATTCACCTTCCTCCTTAACCACAATTTAGGTAACAAATTGCTTCTTTGGATGCAGAAGAATGTATCTATTCATTCTTTGATTATACTTACCATAATTTATTATAATTATTTTTTAAAAGAAATTATTTAATTCAATAATATGTGCTTTTAAATAACAGCCCTGCACTTAGCGAGAAACACATTACATTTATTAAGAACATTTTCCTCTATCAAACTTTGGATTATCTTGATATTACACGATTGCAGATATATATATCTTTTAATAAGTAAACTCATATGAAAAAGTGATAGGAGTGTGTGTTACAATAATTTGCTTGTAAAACTACACAAAATTTTCACTGTACAATTATTAAGTCACTTTTCATCACACAGAAATTATAAAATGGCCAATTATTGAATGCCCAATCCTGTGTACTAGCTGGTCCCCCTCCGTTGTGGTATTGCCAAATTTATAGTTGCATCATCTTTAACCTAACTTTGTTCGGCCTTTTGTAGAGCACATACAGCCTTCCATTGTCAGTAAGTTATATTAATGAGTCGTTGACAGGCTATGCACCTGGTCAACATAACGGGATATTAATTGCTATTTTGACCTCAGTAAGGATGGCTTTTTGTGACCAAATACTAAGCATACCGCTTCTATTGTTGGTAAACTATATTAATGACTTGTCTGCACCTGCTTCCTGCTCCTTCCCCTACCCCTACTCCCCCTCAAGGAAACCTGGGGCTGCCCACAGCCCTTGTGGTGGCTACAGTTTGGTGGACTTGCCTCCAACACCTGCTCCCTCTCCACCAGGAACAGACCACACAGTATACAGAATTTACTTCTACTCTGATATTTTTGGGCTAATATATATATGACTGTTAATAACCAGTTTTAATACAATATTTGATTAAAATTTGTTACAAAGGGCCATTAAATGATTATTAATTGAATAATACTTATGACTTAAAAGATTAGATGAGATTGTTATTCTCTTATTGCTTAATCAAACACCTTGTGGGTGTAAAAACTTTTTCCCGGGAATTCTGCCAGATAAACTCTGCCATACACGACATTTTGACAGCTACCACCACCGTCTTCATCAGGTGAAATGGTAAGTCGAAGTTGTTACTGCAACAGGTCACCAACTGTGAATGCCTCGCAATTCTGGCTCATTGAAATACCCAGCAGCCAGCACTCACATATGAGGCCTGCTACAGAATCTGCTCACCGCAGCTGTTGCAGATCTTGAATGATGGGTTTTCACACTTCACTCAAAAATAGACTACCTTCTCTGTCGATATTGTTGTTACTCAACCTAATCTCCAATGATTCTCTAATTATAGAATCCCAGAAATATGCATTCTGTGACAGTACTTCAGTCTTGTTGAAGTTTATTGCGTGGATATTTTCCACAACATATTCGGCAAATTTGGACTTGTCTAGCTATAACAAGTGCAGATGTAACTGGTGCTCAATGCAGCAAGGAGCTGTGTGGCCAGACTACAAATGTGTCATCCACATAATGGTAGATGCACATGAGTTTTTGAAGAGCAGTCTTCAAAGCGCTTTCTTCAAAATCCTCCATATATAGATTTGCTACCACTGCAGAAAATGGCAACCCCATGGCCACACAGCTGGTTTGCTCATAAAACCACCCATCCTACAAGAAGTACGTAGACATGAGCACATACTGGAATAGGTCTGCAATCGCCTGGTCAAAATTTCATCGTATTAATTCTAGAGTCTCCTTCACAGTCACCTGTGTGAACAGGGAGACATCCTGGAATACCTGAATTCAGTTCATCCGAAAATACAATTCACTATCGAGGTTATAAATGATGACATGCTCTTGTTCCTGAACATTTTAATTAAGCAGAAGCCTGTCACATAGAATTTACAGGAAACCTATGCACATTGACCGGTATTTAGGGGCTGGCAGCTTGCATCACCCAGCCCAGAAAAAAAACCGTATTGACCATGCTGTTTCACAGGGCGCGAGCCATTTCGAGTAGTGATAGTTTGAAAGATGAACTAAAGCACCTTCGGCATGTTTTCAGGGCAAATGGATACTTGCAAGAGCATATTAAACAGTATTCCATCCCCATGGTCCGAGATCGACAGCCTATTAACAAGAAGAACCATCAAGAGCCCTTGCAGCGCTACCTTATGCTGAGAATACTTCTGGCAAGATAGGAAGAATTCTCACATGATATGGGATAAGTAGTGTCCTTTGACCACCAGCAAAGATACAAAATATGATTTGAACTGTGATGATCTCGGCCTTCGATTTATGGGAGTTTACTCGATCCCATGTGAATGTGGCAAAATATACATTGGCCAAACAATTAGAACCAAAGAGGAATGCTGCATCGAGCACCAGCGACATCTGTGCTTGCTACAGCTAGACAAGTCCACATTAGCTGAACATGATGTAGAAAATTCCCACAGAATAAACTGCAACAAGACTGAAGTACTGGCTCGGACTGTGTATTTCTGGGATTCTATAATTAGAGAATCATTGGAGCTTAGACTGAGTACCAACATCAACATAGATGGTGGTCTCTTTTTTAGTGAAGCTTGGAAAGTCATTTGAAACCCATCATCCAAGATCTGCAACAGCAGTGCGATAGACATGCATGCTGGAAGAGAGCCAAGGTTCAACTGACCATTGCAGGCATCTTAAGAAGCCTAGTTGACATGGAAGCCAATGGGAAAGCTGCTTCCCTAGCAGTCCTCATATGGGAGCGCTGGCTGCTGCGTATTTCTATGAGCCAGAATTGTGAGGCATTCACAGTTGGTGACTTCTTGTCATAGTAGCAACTTGGACCTATCATTTCACCCAATGAAGACAGTGGAGGTAGCTGTCAAAACATCATGTATGGCAGAACTTACCAGCAGATCACCCATGAAGAATTTTATCAGCTGTATGCCAAGGAGGACTCAATTCTCACACCTTGTGGGTTTAAGCAACTGGTGTTGGTCTTACTTCTGTATTTAAAAACCCAGCAAAGTTAACATCAAAGCAATGTTTCTGGTTTTTTTTTTTTTTTTTTTTTTTTTTTTTTTTTTTTTTTTTTTTTTTTTTTTTTTTTGTAAAGTGGTATAAACAAGCTTAATGCTATGGCGTGTCACAGATACTTCGACCTAATATTTGCATACACATTGTTAACATTTTGACATTCAGTAGGTTGCAATCTAGTTCCCAACTCGGCCTACATAGTTTGGTTGATAGGAAGTTTATGGTATATTCCTTGACTCTAGTTAAAACATCTCTCACACTGGGCTATATGTCACTCAGATCCCTGATATGTAGTAATTAGTGCCTCCCTTTACTGGGTTAGATGTTTCAAACCTGGCCTGACAGACTAGTGATTATGATTCATCTTATGCTGCTTGCACTGTCTGGCTATAGCAATGCCAGTGTATTTTTTCATAAGCTTCGTTAGCACAATCAAGACCATAGCTCAAATGGGATACTTTAGAAGCCGATTTTTTTTAGGAAAACATGAAACCATTATTACTAGGTTTTAACATATACCGTAACCAGTGATATCGTGATAAAATAACTGTTAATGAATATTCTTAGATTTTTACGAAAATGCATTCAGTCTTGAGCTTAAGATAGTTGCTTCAGGACGCTGTGAAGAGACTACCTGCAGGTATTAGTTTAGTTTGGGGAGGAGGGGGAGGGACAGGGGCATGGGTGTATCCAGCAACAACAGGGGGGGGGGGAGAGCTGCTACCTCCCCTAGAAGAAAAATCAAGTTGCCTTCAATACGCTTCGACGAGTGAAGAACTGGCTCAGGAGCATTATGGGTGAGGAAACATTGACTGGATTATGCCTGATGAGTGTGCACCGAAATTTCGTGAAAGTACACTGTGAGATATTAACAAAGAAAATTACTGAAAATTATTCTGAGAATCCGAGATGATTAATGTTTACATAAAAAACTATAATTGAGTTAAGATCTTAATTAACTGCATAGTAGGTACTTGGATTACTATGTTAATCAATAATAAAAATAGTTTCCTCAATAGTATTGAGTTTTGTTTTGTAAGAAATCGTCACGTTTAAGTCCCCCACCCCACTTCCTAAAAAAAAAAAAACAGTTGTCCTCCCTAATTCAGATGTTCCCCCCCCCCCTCCCTCCCTCGTTCTGATCCTGGATACAGCCTTGGGCAGGGGGCTCTCCATATCTGAGTTAATAGCTTGTGAATAAACTTGTAACCAGGCAGCATCTTCTCAAGATGCTTATACAGTGTATGAATGTGGAACTCTAGCTTACGATGCTGTAATGAGGCCACTCTAATACTTTTAAGCATTTAAATTCCTGTGTAATGGATAACTGTGTTCTAAAAATAGTGTGCATACCAACATATTTTTTATGTAGTTCTTAGATCAATTTTGTGCAATTTTTTTTTTTTTTTTTTTTTTACATCAGAAGAAAACTAATTTTATCTTTCTGAAATTTATTTTGTGTATTATGACCATATTAAGGTTTGAATTTCACTGTTGCATATCTTACTTACAAGTTAATTGGATGTTAATTGGAGGCTCTCATAAATATTACCAAGCCAATTTCTTATAATCTTCGGTAGATGAACCTCAAGGGTTCTGTAGTTTTGTCATAAATATATCAAAATAATCATGGTGAGAGCTGTAATCAGAACATCTTGATATAGTTGCTGAGAACAGAGTATTCTTTTTAACCTCTAAGTTTGAAGCTTGACTCATTTTTGAAATTTAAAGTTCAAAACAAGTTATAGGCTTACATCTTAACTTCATAGTCACAGGAGCTGATGATAATTGAATATATATAAATTACTGAAAAGCTCTGAAAGAAAATTCAGGAAAAAATGTGATGACAATACAAAATATATGTTGATAGAGATTTTACGTAAAATACAACAGACATAGTTTATTTTCATATTTGTACAATAAAATTTTGTTTTAAATTTTCAAAAACCAAAACATTACTATACAACAAAAATCTCCAAAACTGATTCACATGTAATGCATTTCCATAGTCATAAATATTACTACAATGAATAAATGGCATCATTTCAGTTTCATGATTGATGATGTCTAATTTTATAGCTCAATGTCACTGGTGGTCTAATTTGAACAGAACAAGAATATAATATTTTAAACAATACTTCGCCATTGTGAAATGTCTTCATTTAATAAATTTCCTCAAAAATATCTTCTCTCCCATGCAGGAGTCATACATTGGGATGAAATTCTCTTACCTGCAAATACAATAAGAATTGAGGTATAAACAAGAAATTCATAAGCCTAAGAAATTACAAGGAACTTCAACATTAGAAAATAATTACATAAATGAAAGTTTAGTAATGTTACCTTATCTGCCTGCAAAAGAATGTTGACCTGCATTATAATACCCAAATTTTCTTTACAAATAATGGATTCTTAATTCATTTTTAATTATTATAATTAAATAATGGTAGACGGATAAAGGTGTTAAGTTGTGATTTTCAAATGCCAGATCCTGGATGAATCTCATAGCATCGATGTTGAAACAAGAATGAAAAGTTGTTGCTGTTGCATGATGAGGTGTATGACATAACAAAACTGTCAGAATTGTGGGTGATTAATGCTAAGACTGATGGATAATAGATTAGTAGTCAAGCCGAAGTACAACATTTGTTACAAAATTGGTAAATAAGGACACATTGCAATTCTTACAGCATGGTTTGTTACTAGGCAAGGGCTCTGGGGACTGTCTTATTCAATGTTGAGATTAGGTGGTTAACTGGAGAAAATTTTGAGATGGGTGAGGAGGATCTTGAGGTGGAAAAATATCATTTTAGGCTAGCATTGATGGAAATCATAGCCCTGTTGTAGAATAAAGTTGACAGATTCAAGAACTAGGAAGATCTGTGTGACAAGAACTAGATATTGACTGATCTTAGCAACTGTGTGGTGGTTGTTGGACTGATCTAAGTGGGAAGTAATTTGAGTAAGTTGCTTGCATAGCATATCAGGAGAATAAATGCCTGATATTAAAGCTTGAGATATTTTATTGGAATGCTTGGTGACTGAACTGTGATCAGAACATTTATATAATTTCAAGGCAATATGAGAGGGAACAAGCAGTGTGAAATGAGTGGCAACTGTCAAAGTGGAGGTACTATTAAAATTAGTGGGTCTATTATGGACAGAAGTATTGATGTGACTATTCAAGAGACGTAAATCAACATCTAGGAATGTCATTTAGGTATGAGAAGAGGGCCAGATGTAGTATGATAATAGTTAAGTTTGTTGAGAATACTCAGAACGATATCCCTTAATATGTCCAGATCATAAAGATGTCATGTATGAGTCTAAAGGTCCACTTCTGGCTCAGAAAAATTCTATATGGTTAGGGAAGAGATTAGCATGTGAATTGCTCCAACCAGGAAGTCACTTTTTCATCCACTTCAATGGTTTTTAACTTATCTACCACCATATAAATACAGAGTTTGTATAGATAAATACAGTTTTATAATCTTCATAATAATTAAACAAAATAAATGAGTGATATCCAAAATTCAGTAAATAAAGTTTGGAAAAAGTATTATTTACTTTTATTATTATCCCAATTGAATTACAATGGAGCTTATTCCCTACATTCCTACTTTTGAAGTATCTAAATTTTTCACTTTAAATTCTTCCCTTGAGGTAAAATGTTCAGCATTCTGATCCCTGACTTACTTACCTACCCACAAATCAAATATTTAACTTTCCCTAAGGCCAGAAATCAAGTTTGCTGGCTTTTTATAGCTTTTCACTGTGAATGTCTGGAATAATGGTATATTCCCACAGTAATCTACCTTCCTCCTGTCAAAAAATAATAATAAAAAAAAGTTTTCACAGTACTGAAATTTTAACAAATTGTTCTCAAATCTTAACATTTTGTAAATTGAATTTTTCTAACAATTTTAATTATGACAAGTTTTCTTGTATCTCTACTCATTTAGCCATTATTAATTACTAAAGTCTGATTTTAGTCAATTTAGTTTATTGTCCTATTATACCTAAAACAATTAGTTTCTCATGACATTATGTATACCAAACAATTTATTTTTTATTTTCTGTTTGATTTAGTGTATGATTTGAACCTGTATTAATACTTATTTATGAGCTACATACTGAAATATGAAATTGCATTTCAACTGTGCCATAGTTTCTACCACTCCATATGCGATTTTAATACTTAAAAACTTCTACATCTTCCTCATTAAAACATATATTTAAATAATGTATTTTCTGTTATTACTGAAACTATATGCTCTCTCTTTTTATTATGGTCCCCTCTCCAAAATATCTTTAATTTAGGATCATACTGAACAGCCTTTGTGCAATGTATGTCTCGATGTCTAAAATCTCTTTTTCACTATGTAAATTATTATTACTTATCTACTGTTGTATTGTTATGTCTTCATAGTAAATTACCTTTCCTTTAAGCCTAGTTTTGAATTAGTTACTACTTTAATTTCAAAGTCAAATAATTTTGGTTATTAAAATTACATATTTTAAATTTCTCTCTAATCTGAAATTTTTTATTTAAGTTTATTTAGGTGCTGACAAACCATTGCCATAATTAGATTACATTTATTTATTTCAGTAAAGGCATTTTCATTGTTAGCTTGAAATCTATTGTTTCCACATGTCTCATCTGGATGATGATTCAATTTTCCTGTTAACCTCAAGCTCAATGAAACTTCCAAAACTTATCTAGAGCTTTAAATAAAATTCACCGTTAATATAATCTGTATGTCAAAATGCTTATTTCTATTTTCTGTACCTCTGTAAATGTTTGTGACACTCTGCCTCTGATTTATTCTGTAAAATACAATATTGAACTGCTTTTATCATCGAAACTGTTTTTATATTAACTTTAACTTAATTAACTTTATCTGTAATGCTTAAACTTTTACTTACTATATTTCATCGAATGTTATGAAGCTTTTGCTACATTATAAAGAACTAATTTATGATCATAGTCATCTCATCCCTTCTACATGCTAATCCTGATTTTTCTTCCAATTCATAAATATTATATGCTCTACATACTCTCAGCATTCTTTTCATATGCCTACTACTATCCAATGACTCTCAGTCCAGCAATTTTATCATATCAGTTACTGTGTTCTACATTGATTTCCACAAACAAGAGTTTCTCTCTTTTGTATCTTAATCTTGACTTGATGACCATAATGTTGGTGCCATACTATCCTACCATACTCAACCATGGGTCCAATCAATGTTTTTTTTTATTTTTTTTTATTTTAGCTTGATTACTTTCCGGGTGCACTGATTCACCCATTTCTCTAACAGATGCCATAATCAGAAACATCTCCATACTGTCTGTCCAACATATTCCACCAAACTAACAAATACATTTTGATCCTTCCACAAGCAATTCCCTTGCTATTGTATAATCACACAAAACTTTCAAATTTCTATCTGTGTTCCGAATAAGGCTACTCTTTTGGTATATATCTTCATTCTATGTTCACATACACAGCTAGATACAGTGCTCATGTCATTCTGCAGCTGTTCACTATCATCTCCTATGTTAGACATTCATATACACCATTATGTCAACTATATTGATTCAGTTAAGATAAACTGGTAAAGATACTAGCAAGATTGAGTCAAAATATTGTTATTATTCCAGGCACAATACTCCAACTACTACATTGTTGAATTTTTTATCTGGCTTTATGCCTCATCAATGTTGAGGTCATTAGAGGTGAAAAATGACTGAGGGCAAAGAACAGGACGGTGGTGATGGAGTTTTTGAAGAAACAATTCTGTCATTCGTATGGAGTGATTTGGGGAAACAGAAAACCCAAATCTGGGTGGCTGAATGGGGATTTGAATCAGCACCATCCAAATGCGATGCCAGAATGTTACTGCTCACCTGCCCTCCTTTATTCATTGTTTAAATTATGGAACAAGAAATTTAAAGAAATTCTAAAAACAGCTCTTTATATACAAGTGTTAAATTGACAATAACTATAACACTCAGACAGGTACAAATTTAATAATTCAATGAAGTGTAACAAATGGGGAATTTCTCATGCTTAAAAATAATTGTTATAATACAAATTGTAGGAATTATGATTTAAACACACTACCTTGGAACTATTAAGGTATACACATTATGTACATTAAAGTATCTACACTAATATTATAAATGAAAAAGTAACTCTGTCTGTTTGTTACATTTTGAAGGTTAGATGGGTAATCCAATTTTGATGAAATTTGAAAAGGACATACTATTTCCCACTGGGAAGGACAAAGGATATTTTTTTCTGTATATATTATATATTTTGTCATGGAATTTTGAAAACAGCAGTATTGCATGTGTAAGTATCTGTAATTCTATGCCAGAGAGTGAGCTAGCAGCTCAGTGTTTAAGGCACTTGTTTCCAAAAGTTGTCAGTTCAATCCTGGGTTTAAATCCCATTGGAAGCAAGAATTTTTGAGTAGTTTTTGGTCATATGAGCCATGCATGGACGTTTTGTTGTTCAGATTCCAAGTTAAACTGTATGTACAACTGTGACAGAGGTGAAATATGTGGCAAATCGTATCTCTTATCATATACCTGGCTGAACAATCCTTCAGGACCCAACAATGTTATATACATTTTATTTTTTATGCTATATCGGTCACTCAGGCTTTGTTGCAGTCAGTTAGTACAGATTAGTGTAGATCATACACAAATATTATAAAAGCGAAAGTAACTCTGCCTCTCTGTCTGTCTGTTATGTTTTCAGGGATAAATGGCTAACATGATCATTATATACCTATTATCTTACCTAAACCATTCAGGAAGAGGCGTGTTACATAGAATGCACAGAGCAAATCTCATATAATTGTATAGTTAAGGACTTTTATAACAGTTTTCTTAACAAGAAAGCACTTTTTAAATCAATTCTAAAACATTTTTATAAAAGACATAATACTCAAATAACGTTGTTTTTTGGTCATGATGAATTTTGTTGCATTCATTTCCACTAAGAAAGTGGAGAACAACAATCACTTTAAGGTGGTTTTCGTGTGCTTTTAAAATTTATGTAAGGAGATTTTTCAAATCAAAATAATTTGATGTTATTAGAAAAAAAAAGAGCTAGAAAGAAAGAAGTATGCTTAAACGAAAGAGAAAATTTCAGTTAATAACAAACATATAACAGTTAAAAGGTAACTTGAAATTTAAAGTAAGAAAAATGAAGTTTTAGTGTTCACATCTGGTAGCATCACCATGTGTTACTTTTATAAATTAATAGCTCTTAAAAGAGAATATTTAGGAGGAAATGTCCAAAAAGATTGGGAATAAATGAAACTATAACATATTAAAATTTCGGCAAACTTCGAGTAAAATTAGTGTTCTACTGGAATAGGGGACTTTGCGAATTCACTTAAGTATAGGGTTTCCCCACGGGAATATACCGTTGTTCTACAGCAATTCAGCAATAGATAAGCCAAGGCTACAAAAAGCTGACTAGCGCAAGAAGTCAGGGATAGTTTTGGAACGTGTTTTCAAGCAGTCGTGAGAAGCGGTCTGGAGTAGTCTTGAGAAACAGTTTTGAAGTACGCGTCGCGTCGCAAGGTAAAATTCAAAATGTAACTACTGAAAGTTCTACTATCTCAACTTGGGACAAGTCCGTGGACTTTCTCATTCACTTTAAGGAATATCTAAGTTAAACTTAATGAAAGAACTTTTTTATGATGGTTTAAGGAGTTGTTAGTAGCAGTGTTTAAAACTATCACCAAGCTCACTCTGAACTTTGGGGTGCAAATATAAGTATGTTTGCCACAGTGAATGCTTCCATACAGTGTTGTGCCTTGGAGGATAACCTGCATCTTCATATGTGATTTTGAAGATCGCTTTGCCTTAAATGTTTTAACTGTAATCTGATACCAGTGTTAAGTTCAGCAAACTTTCAGAGTATATTTCAAATTCATAACTACAGTTACTTTCTTTCAATTATGTATGACCTGTTAGCTATTTACAGGAAAACTAATAGCTTGGCGGCTGGTTTAAAGAACTATAGCATCTTTGAGAAAAGGTATCAGTTATACAGGTAACATGATCAAGTTAATGCGAATGTTGCATAACCCCAAGCAACATTATGTTATTACATGATCTTGATGAAATTTGATAATTAGATACTGTTTGCCATTGGAAAGAACAAACGATACTTTTTGTATATAAATAATATATTTGTCATGGAATTTTGAAAACTAAGTAAACGGTGGTAGACAGACGTATAGCATGTGTAAGTCGCCGTAATGCTATGCCAGAGAGTGAGCTGTTGGCTCAGTGGTTAAGCTGCTTGCTTTCAAAAGTTGTGGGTTTGGTACCAGGTTCAAATCCTGTAGGGAGTGGGAATTTTAAATAGTAGTCTTTGACTATATTAGTCATACCTGGCTCTTCCATTGTTCAGATTCCATGTTAAACTGTGGGTCTAGTCACGACATTGGCACAACATGAGGCAACAAGAATCTCTGTCTTGCATGTTATCCAAACAATCCTTTGGGACCAAACAATGTTATACGAGTTTTATTTTTTATGCAATATCAGTCGCGCAGGCTTTAATTCTCTAGTAGTCAGTTTGTGTATGATATAAACTAATAATATTATAAATGCAAAAGTAACTCTGACTCTCTGCCTGTGTGTTACATTTTGATGACTAAATGGCTATACCAATATTGATGAAATTTGACAAGGAAATTCTTTATGTCATTAGGAAGGATACAGGATTCTTTTTTGGGGGGGGGGGGGATAAATAACATTTTTTGTCATTAAATTTTGAAAACTAAATGAATGGCGCCAAACAGATGGATAGTGTGTTTAAGTCTGTAACGTTATATTGGTTGCTAAGGTTGTGTTTCTCTGACAGTCTGTTAGTGTATGATCTGTTCATAAATTTCATTTACAGACAAAACATATTTATATAGTATAGATAATTTTCGCTGCACCAAACTATTATTTTGTGTCTACCTAAACATTTCTGGCCTCAGTATATATTGTTTTCTTATTTGACATGACTCAAAGGAATAAATCACACCTAAGGTATATCTCTAGCAGAGCAAAAACAACTAAAGTTATTAGAAACCAAGAATCTTATGCTCATTCTGACGAAAGAAGACAAGAGCAAGCTGAAAGACATTATTTCGTCAGTTAACCCCCCCCCCCTCCCCCAACCTTATTTTTTTTGCCATTTTTAAACATGTTGCAAATTGATTCTCCTTATGAGATATGTATGATGATAGAATGCTATGGTGATGGCTTCTACATCGTATTATCCCGACTCCATGTTTCTTGGGATACCTTTTACATAACTTACATCTTTCTATATCCAATTCTAGCAATAAAATTTTAAGTTCATGTGTACGAAGTCACAAGTAGCAGCTAGTAAGGAATAATTACAAATTTTTAAAGTTTTCTCATTTTAATTGATCAGCTTGAACATAAACCAGAAGGTATACTGTTCACTCTACTAGACTAGAATGATTTCTACATACACCCATAAAACTCTATACAAATTCAAAATCTATAGCCAATGTTGAAATATCAGAAATAAATATGGTTAAGGCAAGCTCGCGGGAAATACAATTGGAAAGTGGCTCCAAAACAATGCCTTAGATTGACATACTTGCTTGCTGGGAGGCCAAGATCTTTTTATACACATAAATATTAATAATTACAACTATACAAGAAAATATTCAAAACGCGTAGCAGAGCAAATGGGTACATCTCATAAGTAAACACTCCTTTGAGAATAATCCACATTCTAAAACCTCCAATGATCACATTTACGTAAAATTGCAAAGTAGTGCAGGGTTTGCCTGAGCTATTATGAACACTGGTATCACTGACCACAGTCCTATTTTTCTCATATAAAACCAAGCTAGATCAAAACAAAAAAATGAAACAGGGATAAGCCACAAACTATTGCAAAGCAAAATTGGAAGGAGTTACAAACAGACACAAATTACACAGAAATTGGATAAACAGGCTAATCAGAATCACAGTATGCACCAAAAAATTATGAATTCTAGTAATACTAAAATATTGTGGAAAGATATCAAATTAGGAAATTGCCTATTGAAAGCATACTTGTTAGTGACACTTAGGAGAAAACATTACTACAGCAAACAAATTTGTATGTTATTTCTCTAATATAGACCAGGAACTTGCTGACAAAATTAAAAGTACAACTGATGAAGTCACGAACAACTTCAACTGTATCTACACTTCAAAATCCCAGTCTCAGTCTGCTTTTTTATCTCCCATATCAGAAGTAGAAATAGCAAGACACATAACTGAATTGAAGAATGGCTTTGAAAATGGGTATGATAGTGTAAGTAGTAAAGTCTGAAGACTGTGAATAATTTTATACTGCAGCCATTAAAACACTTATTTAATCTATCCTGAACAAAAGTACAGATTGTCAGGTATCATACAAATTTTGTAACTGCGTAACAAAATTTATTCTTAGAACCACGAGTTGGATTAAATAGTGTTGCATATCATCTTTAAAGCCAGTTACTATCTTAATTCAAGCTAGATATCAGTTGTTTACAGCTTCAAGATAGCATTTTCTATTACATTAGTCCCATGCATTCACCTGGAGGAGTGATGTTTACAACAAAAATTCGTAATAAATCGAAGAAGGTAGTTAGAGACTTCAAGTTCATTAAATAACCATTTTTGAATATGTAGATTTGATTAAAATTACTTTCAAGTCGATAGCTTCAATAACTTCTGAAATATTAGTTGGTTGGATTCCGTGTTTGGTTTATGAATTTTATTTCACCTTTTGACATTAGTAAAGCATGTATTGCTTGATAGTAAATGAATGAGTAATTATTTAGGAGTAAAATAAAATTTATTTCAGTTTAGTAACAACAAAATTGTGAAAGTTATTAACAGGTCTTAGTAAGCACATTAAAACAATTTTTTATGACGAAACTATTAAAGTTACGGAATTTCTTATAAGGATTAAACTTGACGCTTTTTATAACATCTTGCTATTCTCAAAATTTTAAAATGATGGGATTACTTTAGTTCTCAAGTTCAAGATATCTAATGCAAGCCTTCAGGCATGAGATCCGAATCTGATCAGTTTTCCAGCATATTCTTATGGTCAGATTTGATAAATATTAGCGCACAATTTTCCTCATCCTCCCACAGTTGGTTAGGAAGTTTCGTTTAGAGCACTTCTCTGCTACCATGTTGGCACAATGTAGTCTACCACAGTCGGCCAGTAAGATTTAATGAGAGCACAACCAAGTTGCTTTGTGTTAAGATGTAATCTCCCTAAGTGGGCTAAGTACACACTTGACCATTATTCTTGGCAAGGAAGAAAAAAATTGAATACAAGCAAGCAGAGCAGAAAAATTACAGAACATGAACAAGAGGATGGTGAAGTGGGAAAAGTACAATGTAATGCAGAAGAGAAAAACAAAGACAATAAATTTAAGGAAGATTAAAATGAAAGGCTGGACATAGTTAAAAGATCACTGCAAGAAAAATGAAAATGAAGAAAGGTGTTATTTAACAAGGAAGCAAGAAGCGGTCAGAGGGGTGAAGGAAAAAAGATTTATAAAGTTTGACAATGAGCAAAGACTCAATTTTCTGTTACTGTCAGGTAACAAAAATTTTGTTATTCCATAACCAAATTTGTTTAGAGAGCACCGAGGTTAACTCAATAACATTACAGATCAAGTTTAAATTCTTTTGCGTATGTGTTTCAAGCCATATATCAAAGTAAACAGTTATATAAAGCCAGAACGTAATATAGATACTGTCCTATGAAGGAGTTCAGGCTATTTCAGAAAAGAAAATGTTGCATTCATTTTCAGAGATACTTCAGACCCTAATTAGCAAAACAAAATTTGTACCTTCATAGGTAGGAATGTTTCCTGAAGAGTTATAAGCATTTTAAAATCGAGTTTTTCTGAAAGCAGAATGGCACAGTAAACAAATGTAAAATTCCAGAAGGTGTTTTGAAGATAGGGAAATGATTTATAGCTTAAAAGGAGCGTGATTTTTTCTGACATATATTAAATTTTGAGAAAGATAGCTAAAAGTTAAGGGTTGTTTTTGAAGGTTTTAAAGAGAATAATATTCCATGTGAAGGGGAATAGAAAATTCAGACGAAAGAATATAAATAAATTCATAGGGAGACTACATTTAAATGAAAGGGGATTTTTTTCTGAGCATGACACATCAATTGGTTTTTGAATATATGCATTATTTTGGCCAGAATCCAAAAAGAAAATTACTTGTAAACTCATTAATATGGCTCCTTCTGTTAAACAAATCATGAGAAATAACAAGTAAAGGAGGAGGGTGGAGCTCCTTTAAATTATAAAAAAAGGCTATTAAAGAATTGTTATCATAGTTAAGGGGTATCACAACCTTATATGAAATGCTATTTAGAATCTTTTAAAGTGTCTAAGTTAAATATTTTAGGAGATATCAATTTTCGAAAATTTACCCAATTGGAATTTTTGTTATTTCACCCAGTTTAAAAATTGTAATTGGGCATATCTATGTATCAAATTAAAGAGACAAACCTGTAGATCAATTTAAAGACTTTTTCATCTTCATACATCTTAAACTTTAGGTGTTATAAACATTTTTGGAATTTTGTGGAAAATAATTTTTGTATGGCTAAATTAGGACAGATACAGGAATTTTGACTAGGATTCATTTTAACATTTAGGTGGCTAGCTATCTAGTGTAAAAATTTCAAGTAATTTTTAATCAATAGTGTACCAGGAAATTTTGGGTGATTTCATGAGAACAGGGAATTGTTCGCACAGCACTGCTATAAGTACGAAGGGCTGAGACTCCTCAGGGTCAGTTTGTAAACGTCTGTTGAGCAATCACCACGTTGTTCAGGTCAGTGTTTAGCACTAGGATGTAGGCAGCAAATACAAAGTGCTACCATGACATAGTGATTTCCAGCAGCCATCTTAGAAATTTCTGTGCGTGCGTCAAATACTTGCAACCTTCATGTGACTGTAAGCAGTTAGAGGTTAATGAGGGTTGACTTGATTTGAATCATTTATCAGTACTTGTAATCATTTAATTTTGTGAAGATTTCTGATGTCTAAAAGATTGTTCAACAACATGTAAGATTTTTCAGAAGAATATAGTGATACTTTAATTTTTTAATAACAGCAGTGACTTTGGTTTCAACATACCTTGCCTGATTGAGGTTATACAATCCGGTGGCGACTGATCTTCAGTAATGAACACTCTAGTTATCCAAAGGCCACACATTAAGGTTAAAGCTCATGATAAGCTTTTTATCACTAACCCCAGTATTCAGCTGAGTCGTTACATTACATTACAAAGGAATGGATGTGAGACAGTATAAAGATAAAAAGAAAAAAAAGAAAAAAATCGCAGGCTGGATCTAAAAAGGGAGTAAAATGGTGAAGTTTAAAGAGTAAAAAACTAGATTAGAACAGTCCTCTATTTATCAAAATGAGAACAATAATTCTGCATTACTGCTCTCGATAATTTGTGAGTAAAAAAAGATTTTCTTAAAAAAGAAAGAAAAAACAAACCCTGTAAGATGCCTGCTGAAAATGATTTCACTCTTGCTAGGTGTGATTTGACACAAGATTATTACCTATAGTTGATAACATCATGAAAAACTTTTACTTTAAATTCTGTGTATTACCTATGCTTTCGTTGTTTCTGAAAACGCAATGCTGATATATTTGAGCTTCCCGATCCAGCAGGAAGATTGCACTGGAAACTTGGTGATTGCATTCGATGGCTGACTGAGCTACCAGCGTGTGGTCCAACACTATATGACATACGAAGTGGTGATGGTGATTGTGCAATAGAACCCCCAACCATACCTGGAACATGTCAATTAAAAAATTAAATGTATACAATAATTTAGAAACCACATATATTAGTTAATAGAATTTAAATTTTGCTCCATCTATAAAAATAAGCATGTACAGCAGTAATCATTTCATCAATGACAATTTTCAACCTCAGACCAAGTCTTCCAGAAACAAAGTCCTCTCCAGCATCTCCTGTCCTTTCATCATTCCTCCTCTTCCTCTAGATTCCAGTTTGCTCCTATGCCTTGCACATTCTTTTCTGTTGCCTTAATAATCTAATCCCATTGTCTTCCTCCAGGCTTCACATCTTCTGTTTTTAAATAATATAACCTTTCATCACTCATCCTGTTCATGTGCCCATATTACTTGTTCCTTCGATTCAATTCTGCACAACCTCCCCCCCCCCCCCCCCAATGCCTTCCTGCTATGCTCATTCTGCAGCTTGTCAAGTCTCTTTCCATAAAATTATATTTCTCCAAAACTTCATTTGTTAATTCTACTATTATCTTTTCTTTCATCATACCTGATTCAGAAATATAATTTGGTATTGGCATAAAGAAAGTTCTGTAAGTAATCCTTTTGCACTTCTGTGGCACTTACGTGCTCCAAATCAGGCCTCTGTCAGTCCTGTAGAATTCTTTTGCTCTTCTGCATTTGCCATTTATTTCCTTTCTCTTACTCCCATTCTCATCTATCTCACTTTTCAACTACTTTAACTCGTCTACAATATTCAGTTTCATACCTTGACATTTGAAATTTTAAAAAACTCTATCCTTCTTTTGAGTTGTCAGTATTACTTCACTTTTTTTTCAGATATTTACATTATATAAGATTTCAGTGCTTTCTGAAATACATCCAGCGGTTATTGTGCTTTTGAAATGCAGTTCCCCAAACCATCACGATATCAGTGAACACCGTGGCTTTCATTTTTTCCTTTGAGATTTTTATTATGTCATCCATAATAACAATGGATAGTAGTGGAGAACCTGAGCCCATTGTCTAATCTGAAACAAAATGTACCTTCTAAAACCAGATTCATACAATATCACTTATACACACTGTAACTTTCTAAATAAATCTCGCTAACTCTTTTTGCTTTCAATACTTCCCAAACTCTCTCTATACAGATGCTGTCATTTGCTTTCACAATATCAAAAAATGCCTAAATTCCTTACACACTGGAATTCTTCACGGGTCTTCTGCCGGATAAGATCTTCTAGACACGACGTTTCGGCAGTCACCTCCGCTGCCTTCATCTGGTGAGCTGTCATCGCGAAGTAGCTGCCGCGACGGTTCGGCACCGAATGTGTGCGCTTCGTGGTACTGGCTCCTTATATACCCTGCGGCCGGTGGCCCGCTGGCCGGAGCGGCTGCCTGCCGCGCTCCCATTGTCTACCATACGCCGGGAAAAACTTAATTGTCACTTCCTTACACACTCATTGTGCCTGTCTTGTAATTGCTTTGCTGCAAACATTAAGTCTACTGTTGACCTTCCTGGTATGAAGCCACATATCTCCTCTCGTATTGCACTTGCCACCATTCCCCTAATATATTTTTTTTCCATTTTCTTTTAAAATATTTTCATGGAATGGCTCAAGATGGTGATTTTCTATTTGACATTTTCTTTTATCCCCTTCATTGAAGATCAACAAAATATTAGCCCTTTTCCAGGTTTTTTGAAATGGTTTCTCTTTCCACACTAATCTTAGCACTCTGTATGACTTCTACATTCCAACAATACCTTATGCGCTTATCATCTGATAATTTGTATATGCCAGGTTAATTAATTAATTTCTTATTAATTTGGGTTCTTTGCTACAATTCACTTTCGTGAGTGTGTATTGCATTGCACCAAATAGATATTTCTGAATTTAAGGTATTATTTGGAATAAAATTAGTATCAATAATTTTGGTTTTTAGATTCTACATTTCTGATACATATTTACAATTGCTTTCATTAATTCAGTTCTGATAATGACCATTATGTATTAAAAAATAAATAAATATAATAGCAGCAAATCATTTTGTAAAATATTTATTCAAATAGTTTTGGGTCGAAATTGTGGTGACAGTGAATGATTGAGTGATTTAATGCAACACTTGTGCAATTTCATGATTCTTCCAGTCTAGATGTCATTTTACGTTCATGCCAGGGCTTCCATTATCTCTCAACAATTGCCATCTTCCACAACAGATGTTCATTTCCCCAACTTTGTTGTTTGTCTTACTTTTAATAGTTCTTCAAAATACTGAGCATGGGAGTGAGCAGTAGCTCTCTAGCCTCACATTCAAGAGGACACAGCTTTGAATCTCTGTCTAGGCATCCAGATTTTGATTTTCCCTGGTTTCCCGATATCACTCTAGGTGAATGCCAGGATAATTCCTTCAAAATGACATGGCTGAATTTCTTCCCATTCCTTGCCATAATCCTTTCCTGTCTGTAATGACCTCAACAGCGACCAGGAATAAAGCCATAAAAATAAATGAATCAGCTCATCTAAGTTCTCAACTATGTTTCCATTATCATCCACCAATCTTTCACCTTCAATTTTCTTTTACTTTTAACAGTTGCATATAGCACTTTATTATTCCCTTTACTGTCTTTATCCAATCTTTTTGTCCATTTCTCCAATATTTTATTATTTTCTTTTTATACCATTATTTTGTCTTCTTCTTTTTCTATCTTTATAACTTTTCCTGGCTATTTTGGTTCTAATCCTAAATCTTTATCCTGAAAGCTCTGGTTTGTTTTAGTACTGCAACTTTACATGCAAAATTCCACCATTGTGATATTCTTTCTCTCATCTTTGTGTTCCCTGCCATACACTCTCTCTGCTACTTCTAAGAGTGTCTTTCTGAATCGCTTCCATTCTTCCTTCACTATCCTTAGTTCCACACTTGGCACCTTCTTCTTCTAACAGTCCACAACCAAAATAAAGGTTTTACAATAAGTAAATACAGAAAATACACAAATTGAAGCTAGACACATAAATATGCTAAAACAATAATGGGCAGGAAAACCTGGTGTGCAAAAGAGCAAGATTACAATAGAAAAAGTATTATTTTCTGCTGGATGATCACCAGAACAAAAAAGAAACAGAACAAAAATTTAAAAGGTACAGTATAGATTCTTTTTCCATCAACTAATTCGCAACCAGATCTTGGTTTCAGATCTAATAAGCAGCAATATTTTTCTCTACCAAAAGTTGATACGAAACCCTGCATTAAATTATTTATAAGATAAAAAAAGAGATTTAAAATAGCAATTTCTTATAACACACCAGGAATGAAACGAGGACCAAAGTATGGTACTGCTGGGAAATGAACACTGGTTCTTTCATTGTTCCCTGACACATCATAATGACTTCCAGGACGGTCTCTGTTCATCTGCCCATGACTGAAATTTGATTTAGTCACTGTAGCATCATGAATAGGTCGTGGTGAGGAGCTTGATCCCATGTTAGACATCATCTGAAATTATATAAAGATACGTCATAATCCAAGGGTATTTTGAGCATTTCAGTTCAAAACAAATATTTTCACTATATATATTATGTAAAACAGAATACTATGAATGGTATTCTGTTCTTATAAAGTTTTAATAGCCTGGTGAATGATAACAGATAAAAATAATAACAATCAAATTGCTTACATTTTGCGCATTATTACTTAATTAAAAAGAAAGAATTGGTGAGGTACGTATAATAAAATAAAATTATTGAGATGAAATAACATGAAAACCAAAATTTTAAATAGTTTGTAAAATTGTGTGGATAAGCTCATACTCAGATTTACTCCCTCCAATTCTTGAATCATAGTCCGTAATGGTCTCACTACACCAGAATCATAAAACCTCTGCCTATTTCAAATCTTCAGTAACTTCTTCTCCATCTTTATCTATAATTGTCTCAACACCCCCCCCCCCTCCTTTCCCCTCAGATTCCTAACTTAGCTACAGAAATTTCTAGATGCACCTATTAGTATTCCCCCAGCGCCAGTAATATTCTTCATAAACCCACCTTTAGCCACCTTCTTTGCTGCTATTAATTCCCTGTTTAGTTGTTTCAAGTATTCCCTACTGCCTTGGGGTCTCTTAACTGTGTTATATTCTCTTCTCACCAATCTCTTTAACCACCTCACCTCCCTATTATAGTTCATAGGTTTGGTACTTCTCATTATTTTCTGTTTAGGAATAATAATTCTTCACCCATTTTTACCAACACTTTCAACTCTTCCCACTTTGACTCCACTGTACTTGTGCCATCCTTCCACTTGCTTAAACTTTTCCTCAAATATCTCTTCAGTTTTAAAATCTGAGCCTTTTTATAAGTGTACCTATTTACATATTCATTTCTGGCCACTGGTTTACTGTATCCTCTCATATGTCCATAAGAACTGCTTCATGATCAATTATTCCTTCAGTTTTTGACACCCCATAAGATTATTTTTGGTCTTTGTTAGGAAATCTAATTGTGGGATTTAACCATGGGGTTGTGACCATGAAGACTATTGATAGATGGAAGAGGATTCTCAATGAGTTGGTGTCTAAAGCTTTAAGAGAATCCACCTTCCAGATATTATGGGGTTGGGATATTGTCTTTTTTACATTTGAGGTTATTTGTGAAGGGACGATAATAGATGTCCAAAGGGGTATTGGTTAAAGATATAGTAACAGCGAAATCACTATATTTAAGAAGTTGCTGAAGTTAATGGAAAAATAAAAGGGGTAGTTGGTATATGGAGACAACAGGCAAGCACGGATACATACCAAAGCCATATATCAGACTCTTATGAGTGAATTGCATGAGTATAATGAACAATTTTGTAGACTTTGGCATCTTGTGGAGACGCAGAAACCACAGGCAGCTGTAGACTTTGAGTCTTGTTTATGTTGATGTTGTTGTTATTGGAGCTGAAGGGTGTATCAACAGCAAGGTCATTAGCACCCTAACAACAAAGGCTTGGTAATGCAGCTTAAAAATTTGCTGTCTGCATGGCCAACTGTAAAGAGTTGGCCACACAGATGGCAAGATAAAATACGAAAATACGAAAATTCTGACAAAAAAGCCGCCTGCATGTCTGTCTGTAAAAAAGTCAGCCATACAGACAGCAAAATAAAGTAAAATACTAAAACAATGGCTTTAAACGGGCCATAAAAAAACAGACACAAACACTAACTGGTTGGATGTAAAAAGACCAACCAGGTTAAATAAATGACATAATGACTAACCAGCTGGCAGGCTGTAAAAGGGCCATCCAGCCAGCTAGATATGAAGTAGAAAACTTAACAAAATACACTAAAATGTTTAAAAGGTTAAAACACAGCACTTGAAATAGTGGTTGTAAACAGACCACCAATCCATTCTAAAACCTAGGCCAATCTGCCAAAAGATTTTTGGACAAGACCGGCCAAACACAAAATTTTTAAACTTTGGCCACATTACTGCTGCCATTATTTAAAACAAGGGACAGATAATTGGCTAGGCCAACATCTGCCCTTAAGTTCAGAAATAAAACACAATCGGTTAAAATATTGTACACTGTCAAAGGTACACCACAAGTGTCAGATTCCGGTGGGTCCTCCCGGTGGAGAAGAAAGCTATGCATCAGAGGACATTGCCCTATACGAAGGCAAGTTAGGAGAACCTCATCTCCTGTCGCCGGCTGGAAGGAGCTGCTCCATGGCTGAACGGCCAGTTTTACCAGCCGGAGCTTATTATGCTCAATGTCCAGCCACTCCCTCTGCCCTATATCAAAGACAATTCTTTTAACTGCCAAGGCAATGTTTGACTTTTGGATCAGAGCAAAGTCGATTCTGACTTTGTTGCAGGCTAACTTAGCAGCTTCATCAGCTCCCTCGTTCCCCCTGATTCCCACATGGCCAGGTACAGAGCAGAATAAAACCTCCTTTCCATAAGATTGGAGGAAAAGGAGAGAATCCTGGATATCCTGGACCAAATGGTCTGCTGTGTACATGTTTCATAGTGCTTGAATACAGCTAAGGTAATCACAGCATATGATGAACCTTGTATCGTGCATTACTCTCATATGCTGGAGCGACTTTAACAAAGCGTAACACTGAGCAGTGTAAACGCTGCACATGCTATTCAGCTTGTATGTGACACTCGAAGTAACACTATGGAGCATCCTACTCCGTTAGCCTGCTTAGACCTATCCGTGTATACCAGGGTAAAGGTGTGATGTTGATTTAAAATCTAGAAACATTGATAAAATCAATGTCAGTTGTAAACAGTTTGTTATACTGAGACAATTCTAAAATCATTATGGGCCTCTTTAAAAGCCAGGGAGGAGATTTGGTCAAGCCCTGGTGGCAAGAAGCAGGCAGCTCAAACTCATATTATTCTAACATAGCCTTTGTATGGTAGCTTAATTGCTTAGTCGCTCTTTGGTGATTCATATAAAGCTGCTCAAAATTTGGATGTATACCTATGTTATACATGGGACTGCCAGGTGTTATGGCAATGTGCCAATAGTGTCACACCATGAGGAGACGCCAGCATATTGTGAACGGTAGTTCACCAAAGTTAGCATAAATGCTGACAATCAGGCTGGTGCGGTATGCACCCCTGGCGAGCCACATTACAGCAGGGTGGACACAATCCAGCATCCAGAGATAACTGTACCTTGCTGAACCATACACACTACAGCCACATTCCAGACATGACTATACAAAGGCTCTATAAAATCATAGCAGCCAGAAGTGGTCGGCGCCACACAACTTGTCAAACAGACATTTTAAAAGATTAAGAGCTTTTAAGGTTCTGGCTTTCACATCTTTAAGATGTGGTAGCCAAGTTAGCCTACTGTCTAAAATGAGGCCCAGAAACCAAACAGTTTCAGTAAACTTAAAATTGTGTTCCTCAAGGAAAGGTGTGGATGTGGTAAAAGACTTCTGCTGTGAGTAAAAAGTACACACCACATTTTCTCAGGAGAGAAATGAAAACCGGTGTGCACTGACCATCCACACAGCCTGTTCAGCATGAATTGCAGCAGCTGCACAGTGTTTCTAAGGCTGGATGATGTACAAAAAATTAAAAAACCATCCGCATATAAGGAGTACCAGATGAGACTCCTTATTATGCTTGAAATATTATTAATCGCAATAACGAAAAGGGTCACACTGAAGACTGACTCTTGAGGAAAACTGTTTTCCTGAATAAAAAGATCAGACACTTAACTGCCAACTCGGTAGCAAAAGCAATGACCTGATAAATATGATTTTAAAAAATGGGGCAAACTTCCCCTAAAACCCCATTCATGTAATTGTTTTAAAATAACATGCCACCAGGTAGTATTGTAGGCCTTTTTGATATCAAAAAACACACTGACAAGGTGTTAACTACAGATGAAAGTGTCCAGCATTGCTGCTTCAAGTCGGATCAGGTTGTCTATTGTAGAACAAAACTTCCTGAGTGCACACTGAAAGCAGCTCAGAAGATTTTGGGACTCAAGACACCAGATGAAGCGGCAGTTAAACATCTACTCCAGTGTGTTCCTCACGCAGCTTGGCAGGGTGATACTATGATAATTACCTGGTAACAGCTTCTCCTTTCCAGGTTTTAAAATAGGTATCAAATTTGCTTCCTTCCGTGAGTCGGAGAAGTATCCTCCAGTCCAGATGATATTAAAAATATCTATAAGGTACTCTTTAGCATCTTTAGTAAGATGCCTCAGCATATGGTACTGGACCTAATCTAGTGCCTGTGTCATTGGCACTGTTTAATGCCGGAACCAGCTTCCAGGATGAAAATGGTCTATTATACACATCTATATCCAACGAATCAAAAGCACAGCATGTGTCTTTCAGCAGCAATTATTCATTGTTGGACCATTCATCGGTAATTATATGTCTGTGATACAGTAATCCAGATACTGGTTGGCGGAAGTACCTTCCAGATATATGGTGGATGCACTCCCATCTTTTTTATGACATAGTGGACCGATTAATTGAGCTCGCAAAGTTCTGCCATGACCTTTTCTTGCTCTCCTTAATCACCCAATGCACCTTAGCTCTTGCAATACAGAATGTTGCCAGGATGTAGGGTACAACCTAAAACGATGCAATGACCATCTGCGACCCTGAATAGTGGAATGACACTCATCGTTCTACCATGGGATGGGGTCCTTTGCAGCTTTCCAGAGCTTTTTGGCATGGAAACATTAGCTGCCCAGTGAACCACATCTGTGAAACGATTCAACTTCTGCTGTATGATGTTACAGGACTGCAGCTTACAGGATGGTGGGAGAGCTGCTAATCCGGAATACTGACATTCCATTTGCGTTATATGTTCCCTCCTCCATGTTCAGCCGCTATGTGTATCCATACAGGGTAGTGATCGCTTCCATGAAGGTCATGATCCACATCCTACTGCACGGCATTTGCAATTCAAGGATTTTTTTTTTTTTTTTTTTACAGTTTAACGTCCCTTTTTAACAACGTGGTCTTTAGAGACGGGAAAGGATGGGGGCAAGGAATGGGAAGGAATTCGGCCATGGCCTTTTGAAGGAAGCATCCCGGCATTCACCTGGAGTGATTTGGGGAAACCATGGAAAACCCAAATCTGGATGCCCGGACGGGGATTCGAACCGCCGTCCTCCTGAATGAGAGGCCAGAACGCTATCCGTTACACCACCACGCTCAGTGCAATTCAAGGAGAGCACAATGAAAGGTCAATGGCAGAGGATGAACCATAAACCGTGTCCGGACAAAACCGCGAAGTGACAAAACCGCGAGGACAAAACCGCGCAGACAGAACCGCGAACGGACAAAACCGCGAACGGACAAAACAGCGAAAGGGACAAAACCGCGAAACGGGCAAATCTACGAGTTATCCCCTCACTGTTTGATCTCTTATGCATCAAAATATTATCCTAACGCAGTTTTTAAACGATTTGGGGATCGCAGCTAGGGTTACGTTATTATGGAGTACGGTACTGTAATTTATTTTGTGTATATGTAGTTTATAATCTACGAGTTATCCCCTCACTGTTTGATCTCTTATGCATCAAAATATTATCCTAACGCAGTTTTAAATGATTTGTGGATCGCAGCTAGGGTTTCTTTATTATGGAGTACTGTAACTCATTTTGTGTATGCGAAACGGACAAAACCGCGAAACGGACAAATCTATGAGTTATCCCCTCACTGTTTGATCAGAAGTCATCTCTGTTTATGAAGAACTCTGTGATAGGGAGTTTGCAGACCAGGAATTCTCTCCACTTTTGGATTACATTGATGATACATGGATTGGACGTATTCTTCGAGGAAATCGACGACGAGAACCACTATTTCCAATCGAAATTTGGAACCAAAACCAGAATGTTAAAAATTCGTTAGAGAGAACCAACAACTCCGTCGAAGGTTGGCACAATGCTTTTCGGTTATTACTTGAATCAAGCCATCCTACAATTTGGAAACTCATAGAAGCTTTCAAGAAGCAGCAAAATCTGACGGAGGTTAAATTGGTGCAATATGGAAGGGGAGATAGAAATATACAGAAAATGACATATGCGAGAGTCACGAAGTCGATTTTCAATTTAGTTAGTGAATATGATTGTAGCGATGCACAGAAATTTCTTTTTGGTATAGTTCATAATTTCGATTATTAGATAGTGTGCTTGTGTATTTTGTTACAATTTATAATAACTTATTAATGGTTTATTGATGTATATTTCGTATAATCCATCTATATTGTATTTTTATTTTACATAATGTTCATGCTTTTGTGTATTTTTTTAAAAATAAAAAAAATAATGGGGTGTTACGTAGATCACCTCCTCGTGGTGCATCCTGGGTAACGCTAAGAATCTACGAACTCTTGTGGTTTTATGTATTCCTGGTTTTTCTGTATTCGCGGTTTTGTCCTTTCGCGGTTTTGTCCGTTCGCTGTTTTGTCCGTTCGCGGTTTCGTCCGTCGCGGTTTTGTCCGTCGCGGTTTTGTCCGTCGCGGTTTTGCCCTAGAACCACCATAAACAGTGGTGAAGTGGGTCATTTGTCCTGTACTTAAGATACAAGCTTCCTCTCATTCCATTAATCTTTCATCTACTTGGACTCTGGGGCAATCAGTGTTGGAACCCCACAACACATTGTGTGTATTGAAATCTCCACGTAAGAGGAATGGCCGAGTAAACTGCCGAAATATGTCGGAGATGTCATTATAATCGACATGTGCATTTGGTGGTAGATAAATGGAGCATATGGTCAGTTTGATGGGACCATGTATCCTCACTGCCACTTCTTGTAGAGGAGAGATGAGAGCGACGGGTTCAGAGTGGACAGTGTTTTGAACAAATACAGTCACTCCACCTTTCGCTTGGTCACCCTCAGTATTGTCCTTTCTGTAGATGTCATAACTCTTAGCACTGGATTGTGTGATGGTCTAAAGTGTGTCTCTTGGAGACAGGGACACAAAGGTTTAGACCAGTCATGGGGAAAGTACAGCCCGTGGGCCAAGTGCGGCCCTTCAGGCTAGTCAATCCAGCCCACGGCATTGCTTTCAATAACCCCTATAATTACACATAGGACACATAGCTAGAATAGAGTAACGGTCTCCTTCTCATTGTAGTATTATAGCATCTAATATTAACTGAGTATGTGTAGTGCTATAGTAGACTGTGAAACAGTCAAACCAGAACTGCAACTCGAATTGATTGAGTTGCAGTATAACACTGAATTGAAGCAACTATTTCTCAATGTTTCTAAAATTGAGTTCTACCCTGTCAAAATCAAGTTTCCCAAACCTGAAATCTAATGCTGAGAAGATAATTGTGATGTTTGCATATTCCTGCATCTGTCAACAGGTGTTTTCAACTATGAAGCTTCGCAAAAACAGCGTTAGAGACCTATTAACTGACCACCATTTAGCTTCACTACTGTGAATCAGTTCATTCCAGTTTCTACCAGATTATGAACAACTCTTAGAAGCTCAGTCTTAAGTAACTTTTTTTTTTTTAATCGCTGTAGCATATAAGTTGTGTGTGATGTAAAAGTAAAAATAAAAAGTTTATCACTTATAAAGATTTGCTATGTTAATTTTTTTTCGGCCTGCCTAGATAATTTTTTATTTTATCTGGCCCTCCCCTTAAAAAGTTTGTCCATGTCTGGTTAAGACTGTGGTAAGAATTGGACTTCCTCTTTGTGAGCCTGAAAGTCGTTAATGTTTCATTTAAGTATGGGAACTATCCTACCTATTTAATTTAACCCATCCCAGTTCGGGTGGATCCTCAGTTGGTGATTGTTGAGCAACGGGTTTAGGTTCATCCACCAGAATTTTTAGGTCTCCAGGATCCAAAAACGAGTCTGATTCTGATAAGGCCTTGGAGACCAGTGGATCTTTCTTCATCCAAGATCTTTACTGCCTCTTTTTCCTGCCAGTTGCAAATCTGGGAAGGAAAGAGGAAGGGGTCTTCATAAAAAAAAGTTGGGGCCATATGATCAAATTTCGGACCCCAAACTTTCTGCCTTGTCTGCCGTCCACTACTAGCTTATGGCATTGCCGGTACTGCTGCTGCTGCTGCTGCTGCATGTGCTGCTTCTGCTGCAGCAGAGGGCCCCGTGGCTGTAGATATTGTATCAGATGGCTGTGCTTCTGCTAGTGAAACTGCTGAACCTGCTGTCTTAGTGGTCAGGGTTCCAGACATGTTGCTACCAACGTCCACGGTCCTTGGTGTTAAGACCATAATGCGTTTGGCGCCAAATTTCTATTGACACAAGCACATTGTACTTGTGATTTTACCTGTGCCTGCAATGGATGTCTGAATAGCCACACTTTCCTGATGGGAGTTGATAACATTTTGGCAAAGCTAGTAGCAAAGACCGGTGGTGCAAGCACCTTAAACTGCTTCTTTGCTTTGCCATAAGATAGTCATTCCTTTGTGTTTAACTCCTGAACCTTCTTTTCATCAAGGTACACTGAACACTACCTGCTACAGGCTGGATGTGGCCCAGAGCAGTTGACACAAACCTGTAGGAGGGTGCAACTAGTACCCAGTTCATGTGCTGCCTTTCCACATTGGCCAGATTTCGCTGTTTATTTGCCTGAACCTCTGGCAGATGAAGGAGTACATTGGGTCAGGTATATACGAGCTAATGTTAAGACTTAAATTACCAGCTTAGATGGTTTTCAGTAACATCGGAGAGTTGAACATCAGGACGAAGGAGTCAGTGGGCTTCTTTGCTTTGCCATAAGATGGTATTTCCTTTGTTTCAACTCCCCACTCCTTAATTAGTTCCTTGGACTCTATATCGATATGATCTCTGCAGGTGATCACACCTTTGATAGAGTTTAGAGTTTTATAGAGTTCGAATTTTACTGTGAACTCCCCAAGCTTCTCAGACTTAAGAATTAGGACAGCCTCCTTGTAGGTAGATGTTTCTAGAAGCAGTGTCCCATTCCTCAGCTTTTTCACACTTTTTAAGAGTTCCAGCAATTCCCACCAAGCCTTTCTTTTTGAAGGACCCCTCCTTCTTGCCATTATGATGAAGTTATTATTGATAAGATAACCCTTCCTGTTACTCTCATCTTTTTCAGGAGGAGGGCTGTCAACACCTCTTTGGGTGTTAGATTTTCCTTGAGGCATGCCCAAGCTGCAGGTAGGAGAAGAATTAGATTTAGGGATTTTTTGCATTTTGTCTCACGAGTTCGGAGAAATGGATGTCGAGAGACTTGGATCCCCCATATCACGCCACCAAGTCCAATACAACAGGGGTGCGGCAGGTGCCCCTGAGGTTGTACGCTAGCGGGTGGTTTGCCTCACCACCCATCCACCTCCTCTGCATGTTACTCACCTTGAGGTTGAGGGTTTTTTCAAACAATTTTATAGAGATTTGTACCGTCCTCACAATCTGGGCGACGAACTCATGATCCCCATTCTCTTAGACACACAATGTTCCACTGCCATACCCTACAGTGGTCGTTGGGGCTTATGGTGTGGGAAACTTGTGGCTCTCACAAGTTTCCAGCTCAGTTACCATGGGTTCACCAAACCCATACCTGGCACTTATATACCAGGCCCCTGCTGGGGAGTCTTGTTTAAGGGAGGAGTGCTGAAGATTTTAGAGTGTACTGCAGAGATAGAGGAGAAGTTTGTAGAGAGATGTTCATATAGGTTAGTAATGACTAATATACTTTGCTGGTATTTGTAGTTGAGACACGAGTTAGACAAGCAGGGTGCTATGTGGGTATATAAAAGAAAATAAATGGGTCTAGGCTGATTACTATGGCAGAAGGCTGGATGAGGAAAATGAAAATATCAGAGAGAAACAAAATGCATATTTGGGATTATGAGAAGGGATTAGAATGTAGAAAGTGAGTGGAAATTTAATAATGCCAGATGGACAGTGTCAAGAAAATCGTGTTAGTAATAGAATATAGCAGAGATTTTTAAACACCTTAGAGAATTGTTGGAGACTTTATGGAAATTATAGAATAAAGCATAAGGAGCAAAAATTTAGAGGATTTATATCTCGATTAAGCCCAATGAAAACTATTTGGGTTTTCAACATATGGAGACAATTAACAGTTGGGATGGACTTAAAGGAGCACAATAAGCTAGTAACCAAGGAAGACGGAAGACGGAAACAAGGGTTGAGAAAATGAGGAAATATTTTAAGGAAATGTTCAGTATGTGCAAGAAGGGCACCAGGACAGTAAGAGACAGTGGTAAGTGTTCAAGGAAACAGCAGAAGCAACATTCTTTTATCAAAACAAGAAATAAGGAGGAACACAGAGCCTAAATACCACAATATGGAGCTGCATTAGATTATATTAGATTTTTTATTGATCCATTTAGTCAATTTATAGTACAGGTGCACATTTTACATTGGATAAGTCATTTTGATGATTAGGTGTTGCATAGTATTATGAGATGATGGGACTTATATGCATGATTGATAAAACAATTACAAAACAAGTGTACATGAAGAGAATTCAACAATACAATAGTCATGAAAACAAAATTTGAAGAAATCCTAAAACCCATTTTTTATGAGTCCATACATTCACTAATAGAGTAAAAACTGTGCCTCACTAGAAATGCCTTTAGTTTTATTTTAAATGAGCTACAGGGGGCATTTTTTACTTCTTTTGGTATTTTATTATAGAGTTTTATTCCGGAATTTAAAATACTTTCAGCACCGAACCTTGAAGAACTTGGTGAGAAGAGAACAAAACAGACTAAGTAAGCAGCAGGTCAATATAAAACCACTAAACAGGAGATACCTGGTGGTTTATTATACTTTCAGAATAATCAACACATTATCATAACCAAGTTTTCTGTATTAATGAACAACCATCTCATTAATAATTTTTATTAATCAGTTTAATAACACTCATGTGTATGTCTCACAATAAATCCAATAAAACAATTAATATAGGTGGTAGTCAGGCTGAGTGGGGAGTTGAGGAGTGGACCTCCAGTTTGAGCAAATTTTGGTTTGGGAGGGACTTGAGCGGATTATGGTTTGGGGGGGCGGGGGGTGGAGCCTTGAGGGGATTTTGTTTGGGGGGGAGGGGCTTGAGTGGATATCGTTTGGGGAGGGCTTGAGTCAAGTAATGGTAGTAGGTTTTATAGTCATGTCCCACCCTTCCCTCTAGCCTCCCCCCCTGGATCCGCCACTGATTCCACATATAATGTCATACCCACTGCTTACCAATGGATTCTCAAGAGGACAGAAGAGCGAGGAATGATCCAGGGCATCCTCTTGCCCATGGGGTTGAAACGGCTTCTAAAGGCAGATGAATCAGAAATAATCTATGGCATGTTGATGCAAATAGTAATGTGAAGTCACTGCATTAAAGACCCAAATACTCTCCAGAGTCTGTGGAATACTCTCAAATTGCATCTAGAATTATTGCTTCTTCTAGGTAAAAAAATATCCCAGAGGTAGAATTGTCCCCCAATCAGATCTCCGAGGAGGAAACTATCCAGGGAGGAGTCAACTGAATTGATAGAAACATTCTATGAGATGGTTCATGGAATGTTAGATGTCTGAATCAGGCAGGTAGATTAGAAAACTTAAAAAGTAAATGGAATGACTTAAGTTAAGAGGTCGTTGGGATTAATGAGCTGTAGTGAAAAGATGCACAGGAGCTGTAAGTGTAGTTACTGGTGTGAGATTTATAATGAGCAAGAGAGTAGCAGATTCAGGAGGATGTGGGTTGAAATCCCTGTCCGGGAATCCAGATTTGGGTTTTCATGGTTTCTTCAAATCACTCCAGGCAAATGACCGGATGCTTCCTTCAAAATGCCATGGCTGAATTCCTTCACATTCCTTATCCCCATCCTTTCCTCCCTCTAAAGACCTCGATGTAAATAAGGCTTAAAGCAAAAGAGAGAGAGAGAGAGAGAGAGAGAGAGAGTAGGGAAACAGGTGAGTTATTATGAAAAGTTTAGTGATAGGATTATGTTGATGACTGTAGAAACTAAGCCTGCTCTAACTAAAATAGTACAATTATATATGCCAACATCAGAGGAAGGTGGTGAAGAAATAGAGAAAATATGTGATGAAACTGAAGAATGATCCAATATTTGAAGGAGGCGTAAAATCTAATAATCATGGGTGATTGGAATGCAAAAGTGGGAAAAGGAAAAGAAGAGAGTATGGTAGGAAATTTTTGTCAGAGAGAATGAAATGAGCAAGAAAGCAGGTTGATAGAATTTTGTGAAAAATATACTCATTGTGGCAAACATACTATTTAAGAACTATGCAGGCAGGATATACACTTCAAAACATCAAGAGGATACAGGTAGGCATCAGCTAAATTATATTGTGATAAAAAAAGAGATTCAGAAATCAAGTTCCATACTGTAAAGCAACCCAGGACTTGACATGGAAACTGACCACAATCTGATAGTTATTAAATGTGTAACATTATGGGAACTTATTCAGGGATTTATCTGAGGGTTTTGGGCCATTTTTAGTGTTTTAGTTTGTGGTGCAATGTTTACATAGATGGTGAGGGTTAGAATTTTGCACCATCGTACGATAGTGGAAGAACTGCTCTCTGCAGTTTCACCAGCCAGGTTGCATCATATTCAGAATGTGGGGGGGATTTTATAAGTGGTAGTCAGGCTGAGTGGGGAGTTGAGGAGTGGACCTCCAGTTTTTACTGGAGTGAAATATTGTTTTGCTTGGTAGCTGAAATCAGTTGGCCAATTGATGGGGAGTAAGTGAAGGTTGGCTGAGCGTTTATTTTAATGTTATAAGTCTTTCAGAAAAATAAGTGAGGCCTCAGTATATTGTCTGCAGACCCAAGTTTAACTCCAGTGTTTTCTTTTCTTTCAACTTTTAAGTACGACGACTGTTAATGTGTTGTATAGAGCCATAAAACTTCAGAAGTATTTAGAAATGATTCAGACAATCTATTTCAGTATTAAGTTTGTTTAGTTTCACTACCAGATGAGATAGTTTGTGTGAAAGAAAGAGAGCTTAAAGTATTAATGATGAATGTGGATGTTGTGCAACCATTTGAAACATTTGGGGTGGGACAGATAGAGGATTCGAAATTAAAGGGAACATTTTTAGGATCGTTTATATAACATATAAGATTTTTTCCTTTTGATTCCTACAATTGAGAAAGCAACTGACACAACAGTTTCTATATAGGTGTAATAATATTTTTTTTCATTTATCTTGCATTAGTATCTTCCGACTATTTTATTTCAATTTAAATATCATTTGGTGTGCTTATTTGAAAAGAAAGGACTTTTAAATATAAGAGTCTCAGGTTATTATGGACAAATTTGTTTCTGAATTATTTCAGTAGTTCTTTGGAAACCCTTTCTATGTTCGTGTTTGGTGTTTTTAAATTTCAGTAAACTGAGGGCAACTTGCAGATAAAATAAAGGGGAAGACTGTTATGATGCAATGTTGTAATAGGAATAGTCTTACAAGTACAGGCTGAAATTCAAGAGGATAAAGAATTAACATGGGCAGAACAGACTGGAAATGAACAAATTAAACGATGAGATAAAAATTTGCAGAGTTGGTAGACATGGGGCGAAGAAATAATTCTGAAAGAAGTTTGTAATGAAGTAAGGCTTTTAGTTGTATTTTTAAACCATTGAAAGCTAGTTTAGGTTTGGGCTTAAAATGGAAGAAATTTCATTCAGTATTGTAGTAAAGCCAACAAAGGTGTGCCTTTTGTAGATAAAAGTATCAACTTTGCCAAGGAAATAGAAGCAGCTTAACTTATAGTTTATTGAAAGCGAAAATTCATTAAGGGAAGAAAATCTGTAAGTTATTCAAGTGGCAAGCATAGATGTTTCTATGATGTCACAACAAACAATTAGATTCGAAAGACATGATAAAGACAAGATTTATTCCAATAAATAAGGCGTCTATAGTTATAACATAATGTTTTAAACACTAAGTGAATCTGAGATATAAAGTTTCAGAATGAAAGGCTAAGTAATAACAGAGATATTTAATAATCACAGAAAATTTTGGTATACAATTGGAACATAAAAGCAGACATAACTCACTAATAACAGTAATGAAGTAAGTTTAATGCAGAAATAAATGGAATTGTATAACAAATAGTAATTTGAAAATAGTTTAATAAATTTCAAAGGTTTGTATAGTAAAAAAATTAATAGTCTGTGATAATATGATGTAACATAGATTGGAAATGGGTCTTCATGGTTGAACCACTGGATAGTGTTTTGAAAACATGATATTTTGACGACTAGCTCAGTCGTCTTCATCAGGTGTCGAGACGTCTGCACAGGTCCAGTATCCAACGGTCAGCCGACCTGTGCAGACGTCTCGACACCTGATGAAGATGACGGAGCTAGTCGTCAAAATATCGTGTTTTCAAAACACTATCCGGCGGTACACCGATGAAGACTTCATTAGAAGTTAGGTTGTTTGCAGATGATAATATTGTGTAATAGGATAAAAATTAGAGAGGACTGTAAACAGCTGGAGAAGAACCTAGACTAGATATTGTAAGGACCAAGGCCTATACCAGGGTTGAGTATCGCCTAAGTGCCTTAACTTACACTCTTGATGTGGACTCAAAGTTCTCAGTAAAATTTGCTAAATATTTTGAATTTGGTTAGACCATGTAGCCTGGATGGTTCAACTGGAATGCTTCAGGTCGCCACAATATTTGTTGACCCACAAACTTTTAAAAGGGTTACTAATTAGTTACGAAATGACAACAGTTCAATTTTCAAAACTCTTCCAATTTATTCAAAATAAAACCAAAAGTTCAAAATAGCATTCTCAAAGTTGATTTGGCAAATCGAATATACGTTCCCAAAAGTTTGCAGATTGTGGAGAGAAGTTAAGACCGACCGACCCCTGATGAAAATTACCAGTTCATGTTACTAAATACTCGCCACACCCGGAAGTCCCAAAATGGCCGACTCGGTAGTGCCAACCCTGACTCTCAGCTACCAACCGCACCGGCGCCTACATACACTTATAAGAACATGATAGCACAGCTCCTGAACTAGAAAAGATGGCGTCTTCACATCGCATCATGTTATATAGCCTCTCTGACATCATAGCCAAAACACAGCTGTCCGCTAACACTTTGAAAATTTAGGTCTGAAATATCTCGGTAACCAAACAAATATACGAAACTTTAAGGCTGTCAGAACTTGGACTTTTCCAGTAGAGAAATAATGGATATGCAGTGAGTAACTTTAAGCATCTGGTTTTAAAGATCTTAGCATAAGAGCGAACTATTTTCTACCCCGGGGAATTACTATTGTTCTCGAAATTTCTAAATTTCGTCATTTCAATTAAACCACAATTTACCCAAATAATATTATTATCAGTGTGTTATCCCAAAATTCCTGAGTTTTTTAGTGCAACTTTTATTAAGATTGATGCGCTGATAGTGAAATTACAGCGTGTACAAGATTTACCAAAAATGCTATGTGTGATTTAATTTAATAACTTTATTTCTATTACTTTTATCAGAAATATAAAATTACCAAAAGATTCTCTGTATTGAACTACGTATTCTGAAAGTTGCTTTATCTCTGTATCTAACTTTGATCAGCTGCAATAAATTCCTAAACTTGGCATGTGCCTACATTGAAAAATAATCTTTAAAATCTTTATAGAATCGTTTCTACTGCCTGGAATTGCCTGAAATTAATATATGTGATAGTAGATTTTTAGGTCTTCCCGGAAGTCTACTTTTTATTTCGAAAACTGTCTAGGATTTCGTGATAAAAATTGTTAAAAGTGAAGTGCATCTAACGAAGTATTAAAAAATTGATTTAAGTTATTTACACATCTAGAAACTACGGAATTTTAGTGAATTTATATTTTAATTGCGTTATTACTTCTTTAAAACTACTATATTCTGTTTGAAAGTGTGTAAAAACAGTGAAATACCAAATATTAGAAATTGATTGTGTGGTGGACTGAATTATAATGGATTATCATTTTTCAGGTTAGTAAAAGGTTTTATATTGTTACAGGAAGTTAATTTAGTTGATTTATTAAATGTTGAGCTACTTTATTGCTCTTAAATTGGTTTAGAAATGACGAAATGCTCCCAAGGTAGAAACTCATAATTTCAAAGTTAGATTATTAATGGTTATTTTATTTTTGGTTGATTTAGAGTTTATTTACTATTATATAAAGTTTATATACGGCTTTTATTAAATACTGACAGTCTTTACTGCGTTTAAATTGGTTTAAAAATGTTGAAATTAGCCTATATCAAAATTTATTGTTTGAAACTGAATTTGAGTGATTTAACCTATTTCCTCCCAAGCTAATGTTTTCTTACTGTTATAGAAAGTTTATTTCGGGCATTTATTAACTTCTGAATACTTTTACTGCTCCTAAAAAGGTTTATTTAGTCTGTTTGGTTACAGTATCTGCATGCTATATAAAGCTTCATTCTCCTAACCTATACATGAAATGAAACTATCTGTTACTAAAGAGTGAGCTTTTCCCTTTATATCTAAAGGTGAGAGGCTAGAAGTTGCTAAAATTCTAAGGTTCTTACAATATCTACTTAAGTATGTCAATATGGAATGAAGATAAATGCCATAGGTATACAGACAGAAAAATGAATTGCTTTTTGAAGGCAAATAATTTTATGATAAACTCAATTGGGCAGGTGGTAAGGAGAGTTTTCAAAGTTACTGACCTGGGATATAAACACTTGGTCAGGTCCTTACTTTATGGAGGGTAGTGTGGGACCCAAATAGTGGGTATCAAATATAGGAACTGGAAAGGGTCGAATGCAGGGTAGCCTAGATTTGTCTGTAAAAAATTCCATAGTACATAGTCAGTAACTGATATCATAAAGGAGCCAAGTCATGATTCACTGGATAGGAGGAGGAAGGTGAAGAGAGAACTAGGTGTGTATAAGGCATACAATAGAGACGAGTCCTGGAAGGATGTTTGGAGAAGAGTAACACATGGAAAGAAAAGGTGATCATAACCATAAACTAGCAACTAATTTCTGGCACATGGGAGGGAAAAAATATTCATTTGAGTTGAGCAGAGTCAGAGACTGCAATAAATTATTAAAGGCTTTCACTTGATCGGGGAGGTACCAGGTTCAAGTCATGGTCCCTGTGAACTGGTTATTCTGATTGCAGTTTTTAGGCAGTTTCCCACAATCATCTAGGCAAATGCTGGGAAGGTCCTGACTCTTGGCCTCATAAAATACACATTTCACCAACAAAAATATGCTTATCAGAGAGAAAACTAAAATGTTACAAGTTTTGCAGACAGGTGGCATCACAGACTTCCTTATATAGGTTGGGTCTAACAAACCCAGCTTGAAATCAGACAGGACACGAGTAATTCCCTCCCTTTCGTGATTCATACTGGCCACCTGTGTAGAACAGGGGGCCAGCGGCAAATGTTCCTTAGATAGCTGGATTAAAAATAATAATAAAAGAAACAAAAAGAAACAAAAAGAAAGATAGTTGGAATATCACTTACTAGATTCTAAAGGTAACAGATAGGATTGCATGCATTGGAATTTTTCTTAAATTAATATTTTAATTTACCTGCATATTGGAACGGAATACACCCAAATTTGGCATCATTGGAGGAATGTAGTTTGTAACTGCAGAAAATCCTGCTGATACAGTTGTAGGTGATGAATTAATATGTGCAGCACTTGATGCCTGTTGAACTGGTCCATAGCCTGGGGCACCACTCAAATACATGTATGAAGGTCCTGCTACATTACATGTGGCCTGAAAAACAAAAAGTTGTGTAAATAACAAAAATCAGTGAAATATTAAAATTTGTAGCAAACTCAATAAATTAATTCTAAATAAGGTATTCTAAAATAGAGGTATAAAGCAAGGCTGCCCAACCAATTTTGGGGATGGCCACAATTCCGATTCTATGTTAGCCTTTCCATATAATAATTGCTTATAGTTGATATTTAAATGTAACAAAGATATAACTAACACAGTTTAATTACAATGAAAAAGTAAAAACTATCAATGAGTTTTTTATAAATATAATAAAAAAAATGACACCTTTGCAGAGGTTTCTGAACTAGCATATTGTAGATTGCTGCTGTTGGAGGGCAAATTCAAATGTGCTGGTAGTCCATCCACAAGCCTGGGGTTGGGGAACCTTGCTATAAAATATGTCTCTTCAGAGCTTGAAACCAACAATCACAAAAGTCCATTTTTGTTTTACAAGCAATGTCAAAAATAATTCTATGAACCACTAATTTGGGCCAACCCTTTTTTTTTGTTACCTATTTGTTTACCAGTATTATTAATATTTTTGATATGTTGTATCATACCATTATAACGCAATAAATCAGAAAGCATTTTTTTAATTCCTATAGAAACACAGTTATGAAACTGCATGTAAACTATTAGAAGTGAATTATATTTTGAACACTCTTAACATGATCCTACAAAGAAAGTTAGTAAACTATGGAAAAGAAAGACTTATAATATAATTGCATAATATAATTGCAGACAGGTGGCAATACATCTGCTCCCTTCCTCCCCTCCAACTCCATTCAAAACTGTGATAGACCTAGCAGTCAGTAGTAAATGGAACCTTGTTTTAAAAATAAGCAGAGTCCCTGAAGAGGTTGTGCTGGATGACATGTGAAATTATAAATGCTCAATAATAATAATAATAATGAATGAAGATGATGAGTTTCCATGGTCTTCATTTTGGGGAAACTAAGGGAATCTGGATTCAACTGTAGATTCCATAAATCAACTATATTATAGGAGATTAATGCTAAAAACAAAATACCATGCATCAAAGCCAAGAAAAAAAAAAAAAAACATAAGTCACTGGGCCACATATTTTTTTTCCAGCTTCACTCGAATAGTAAAATCTGAAGTAAAATCTGAATTCAGTAATCTAGAAGTCTCAGGTGACAGAAAGAGCACAACACATTCAAGTCAGTATTAAATGTATTGATAAAATTACCATTAGTGATAGGAAATTCACATCTTCTTATCTCTAGATATATAGTTGCCTCTCAAAGAACTGTTCTACTAACACTCCTAGCAGCAATATTTATAGTCACAAAACCAATAATAGTGACAGCAATAATGGACCTTCAGAAATAACTTCAGAAAACCCAAGTTCTGTGTAACAGAACTCTCTAAGAAGCAAAGTTCGTTAGAAGCCTTCAGTGAGTTATATGAATAACTTACATCTTCTGATGATAAAGACAATTTAATACACATATACAAAAGCAATTCTCCAACAGACAGAAGAACCACCTGAAGAGGAAAAGGAAGTGCAGTAAAATTAATGAGACAGTATGGCTAGCACACTTCAGTGCAATGTTAACAGTTATTAGAATCACACAGAGGAAGGATACCTTTTAGCATGCTCTAACCCACCGGGAATCTATTTCAGTAGATATATTTCAGGCCCACATACCACACAATGTCAAGAGTGTACAGCCAAAGTATGGAAGGATGATACAGAGAGTGACAGATTGAAGGCGGAGTGTCTGTTGTTGGTGGAAGTACTGTACAGACCCTTTCCTCCACTTCACAATTATAAGCAAGAATAGTGAGAATCCATGGACTAGTGCCAGTATCTGCCTATTAACAGTCAAGAACACGAATCAACTATGAAGCATTAGGTGACATACTCAGGAATCTGTACTATTTCTCCTACTAGGAGTTCCCAGAGTTATTCAAAATAAGTCCCTCTTCCATCAAAAGAAAAATTCCTATGCCTTTCCTCCCCTTCATTGCCTCCCCAGCCACACTTTTTCTTTTAATAAAGAAACACTCAATACTAACAATGACATCTCAGAGGAAACAAACTAAGTATGTAATGTTAGACTGAAGACTCTAAGAGGCAGTGAAGGAGACACAGTACTTGAGATCGTATGGAGCTAGGGTATTGACTCGTATGGGCGGCGAAGCTTCCTCGGGCCTCGCGCCCCCATTGAGAACCTCTATACTTCCAACATGTTCCCAATCCCTTGCAGACTTTTTTCAGTGAGAATAAACCTGTGACATCTATTATTGTATCAGATACAAAAAAGTACCACAAAATTGGGAAGCTGAAAGAGTAAACCAGGAGCTGCACACCCTGTTAGTGATTTTTAAACAGCACTCTTAAAAAAATTTGTCATCTTACTGAAGTGATACTTAGGTAGTTGAAGCCTCTTGTCCCAAAATTATGACAAACTGAGCAAATATCCATCCTTTGGCATACTTAATGCCTTCTACAGAAGAGAAAGAAGAAGTGCCATGTGGCAATTTATCAGAAAATTAGGAGCATTACAAAATGAAAAGGTAAAAGCATATGAAATGATTAATTAATGCAAAAACAGGTGATGGAAAAACTGTGCAAATACTATTAACAAAGGAAAGTTTCTATCCAATGTATGGAATACAGCCCAATGTATAACTGGAACAAATAAACTTGCACCAGTATCAGGGAAACCAAACTAGGGGCAGATCAGTTTGAAGTGTGGAGACTAGTACAGCTAATGACATTGTTCTTACCATCATGTGACCAATAATAATACTGAACAGTACCTGTATTTGGTCCCACATATGTTTTCTCAACTAATGGAAAGAAACTAGTAAGATCAGTTATATAGCTAGTAGTAATAGCTAGATATTGATAAGACATGTTTCACATCCCAGAGGTACTTCCTCAGCAGGGATCCATGGAACAAGATTGATAAATAAATAAATAAATGCATTAGAAGGACAATGGAGAGGGTGGTATCCCAAATTACGAAATCTTTCAAGTTGCTTCCAGCTTGGAAATTCCATTCTACCTTGGATAAAAGATCCTGCTAGAGGCAGTGATAAGCCTAGCAACATTACCTGGTGCCACGGAATTTTAAAACAGTTATATGACTGTTGATTCAGGGTAAATTTAATCCGGATTGTTTTCATCATGGCGTTTCTTCAGGTTCTGGATTTGTTGCCAACTTTTGGGCATTCTGTGTAATAAAATGAGTTTTCTCAGGTGCCTGTTAAAGATAGCTGTTAATATAAGTTCCTCTGCAATAAATATTCCTCTCCAATACTACTTATCTGTAGCCAACATTACAATTTTTTTCTTCATGTTCTGACACCAAGAAGATTAGGGACATGGGAATGCACAAATAATTAGAATTATAGAACTATACATCCACTTTGACCATGAAAATTCAGTACATTGTGAAGCCACCATATGCTGCAATCAGAACCTCTAGACATCATGACATTGAATCAAAGAGATCCTCAATATGCTGTTGGGGAACATGCTGCCATGCAGTTTGTAGGAGATTCCAAAAAGCATCGACAGTGGTTGCAGGAGGACTAGAATGAATAAGTTGCTGACCAACCATACTCCAGACATTTTTAACAGATGACATGCCAGGTGAACATGCAGACCAGGAAAGTAGTAGTACCCATCATTTTTCGAAGAAAGCATGCTCATTTCTCACCACATGTGGCCACACATTGTCCTGCTAAACTATGGCATGTATGCAGGAGGAACAGTGCCTCAGGCTCTGATATAGCATCTGCTGTTGAGATTGCCTTCAACACATAGGAGGTGAGATTGCATGTTTCAGCGAATGGCATCCCAACCCGAACCATCACACTTGGTGTTTGTCCACCATGTCACAACAATGCAGTTGTATTCTCTGTGGTAGCACCTAACATGCAAGCAGCCATCACTGTAGGACAAGTTAAAGCAGAAATAGTCTGAAACACTACATTTTGCCACTCAGCACACCAGTGAAAGTGCCATTACAGTCTGAAGTGTTGGTGGTTTCTGGTCAATGAAAGCTGACTCATTGGCATATGCAGGGCCGGATTAAGACAGTACGGGGCCCGTAGCAAATGTGAAGAAGAGGTCCTTGATTTTTGGCATCCGTGGGGACCCCCTAGGTGGTGTGAGGCCCTTTAGAAGGCACGAGGCCCGTAGCATTTGATACCTCCTGCTACATGGTTAATCCGGTACTGGGCATACGTGCCATCAGTCCAGACCTCAGCAGAAAGCATTGAACCCTCAATGCAGACATGTCCACAACAATTGCAGTGCTCCAACATCCAGCCAACACTGAGGACAAAGCTATTCTGTCAGTTACAGCCATGCGGACAAAAAAGCGGTCATCCTTCACTGTGATTACATTGTGTGGTCCAATACCCACTTGTCACTGTATACGATCTGTAAGCACCTCTGAATTTGTTATATTCTAAAAATCGTCGCTACAGGATATTGGGGATGGGAATCATACAAAAGCCGAGACTGCAGCTTATATCTTCACACAGAGCAATTTAAAATCTAAAAACTAACTCAACATGTAATAACAGCCTTAAACAGACCTTCAATGAAAAAAAGTAGCCTTTAAACTCACCTAACTCGTGGAAATCCTCAAGAATATAGCTCGTAAGCACTTAAATTTTGTTTTGAGATAACATTACCATTTTACAACACTTTTCGACACGGTAAAAAGCATTTATAATAATAATCAAATAGGAGAAACTAAATTTTGTAGTAAATAACACATGATCTATAGTTTCAGGCAGTTAAAAATATAAGAAAACACATAGTTACACAGTTCGGCAGTTTCAAACAGTAATAACAACATATTTAAAGCATTTCTGATATTAGCCAATATTGTAGTTAAAACTTAAGTTCTTTCTGTGCCTCATATTGAAATTTCAGGCAGTTCTGCACAGTTAATCAAGACCGAGACAAATTTTTTAAACAAATTGCGTCTAATTTGAAACACCTGCTGGCTTATATAAATTATCACAGTCAAACCAATCAAAGTCAGGGAATAAAATTACTTTCAAACGATGTATTGGAAACCGGGGAATTTTAGGCCGAAAACCATTCTGTGCTCTTTACTGCAAAGGGAATGAGTTATTTACAATTTTAAAAATTATTTTAGTTATAAGCCAGAAATCTGTGATAACCTGTCATTTTTTATGGGCTTAGAAGCTAGTTATTGATAATATTTGTACATACTGATATGTGCACCAGTATTTTTAGTTATTTCTACCATTGTTATGAGCCAGAAATCTACATTCAACCCATGTTTTTGGGCATGCTTAGAAGTTAGTCACTAATAAATATTGATTGTGAGAATGGTTATCAGATAATTTTCAATGATGATCTCCAGTGTGAAATACTAAGCCTAGGTGCAATAATCTATGATCTACTGAAGTGAGATTTAAATGTTTAATAACTTTCATTTCTTTATGACAATAACTTCAACAAAGATCCTATTTACTGTACAAATGCAATACAGTATAACTGCTCATCCACTTGAGTGCAAAAGAAACATAAATACACAGAAAAAAAATTCATGCAAAAAATACATGGAAATTTACTACTACTGTGGATGTAGGTAGTCTACAGCTGACTGTTGCCAGGTAAGCACAGTAGCAAAATTTCTATTAATCCTACAGAGAAATCACACACTTGAACTTGGATGAACAAATTCCCCAACAGTTGTGCAACTAGTTTGTTCAATAGCACAGATGATACTGTTGAACAAGCTAACTTGCAAGCTGTCAGGAGATATGGCCAAGGAGTTCTGGAGAGAGCCAAGCCCTCCAAGTCAAACACTACAAAATCAGAATGCCTCACCCTCCATATCTTGCATCAGAATGATGAAATTGTAGTGATGCCAGCAGACAAAGGGAATGCTACCTTCCCTCTTACACCTGATCTGTATGATGACAAGATAAGAAAATTGCTTACAAGCCTTTCAATGACAAGGATTGAGGACTTCAAAGATTGAGAGAAAGATGTCAGCTCTTCTGATGACTTCAACCTCATACTGCCAGGCCACATAGACTCTACAGCATCCCCAAGATTCACAAGGAAGACATACCTTTATGCCCAATTTTAAGTGTAATAGGTGGTCCCACATATGCTGTGGCCAAGTACTGGATGGAAATGTTTAACCCCTTTGTTGGTGATTGTCCTCACCATATGAAGAACTTGGCCCAATTTGTTAAATACACTCCAAAATATGTGGCTTTTAGACACTGATATCATGGTCAGTTTTGATGTCATCTTTTTGTACCCAGAGTGAGGGAAATTTCCAATGCTGTTAGCCTGCTGGTTGAAGTTGAACACCTCCGCCTTACCCTCAAGAGGAATGGATATCCTGACTGATTCATAAGAGTGGGCACTTCAGCAAAAGGCAAAGAAAGGCCCCGCAGACCCAGAGGATATGCTCTAACATTTATCATGTATTCAGGTAATATCTCCGAAAAAATAGGCAGCATAGTGGCTCAATATGGAATTAAGGACAGAATATGTGTTTCTGCAGAAATCAGTGACTGGCAAGGACAATCTGGGGTTAAGTCTACAGCATAACATGCCAATTGGTAGTCTTATATTGGTCAGACCATCTGCACGATCAAGGCCAATGTGGCTGAGCATGACTGCAACAACCGGATGTTTCAGTTGGAGAAATCTACAGCCACGTGACTGAAAATGGCTGCAACATGAATTTTGGCAATGTAAAAGTGTTGGCAAAGAGTTTATTCTTTTTGGAATTGGTTATTAGAGAAGCCATAGAAATACAGCTGAATAATGACATAGTTAACAGAGACTCAGGTCAGTGGCTTTGTAATGTGTGGAAGCCGGCTTTGTTTATTCTTAGAAAATCACATTTAGAACAAAAGGATATTGAGGCACTGCCAGAAAATAAACCATATTAACAGGTCCACAGTTGGATGCAATATGGAGCCGCATTCAGCAGGAAATGACAGAGTGCTAGGGTGGAGAGAGGTAGAAGCCCTAGGTTATACAAGATGTGTTAATGCCAGAGGATGGCAGTGCAGCTTTGGTTGTCACAGCATGAGTATCAGAGGAGAAAATGGTTGCAAAGTACACCACCAAAAACTCATCTTTCATCAACACAATCCAACAGCGAACAAGTGGAGATTATATTTCAGCAACATGGTGGGAAAGCCTTTGTTCACACAGTAAATATTTCATTTCAAAGAGTTTTCCAATATGACCATTGAGAATATTTAATGCATAATAAATGGTTTTGGATATTATTTCATAATTACAGTTTGTGCAGGGGTAAATGGATATTGGCATAAATTGGAATTAAAATCTTGCTAGAATAAAAGATTTAATGGAGAAGTCATATTGAGAGAGAAAAGTGAAATTTTGTGTTTGATTACTTTAAATAATTTTTATATCTAACCCAAAGCACATTTCAGAAACAATATGAAAAGATAAAATGTTTAGAATGTTTAAGTCTACGCCATTTTAAAATTTGGGAGGAAAAAAAATGATTTTGTTTATATTCAGGGGGATTTTCGTGATGTGGTGTAGAACATTCTAGAGTGTTTTGATGATGTGGCACTGGGGACACAGCACAAGAAGGTATAAATATAAAATGAGGATGGCCTTGGAATACTAGTGCAGGAACAGCTTCTGTCACGTAAATGTCAGATTTGTGTGGTGGAGTGATTCAAGACATGAAGTTTTTGAGAGATTAATTTGGTTGTTCTGAAAGTTGGACTTAGACAAATTTTGGATCAGTGAAGAATACTTTTATACAGTCTGAAGTATTTATATAAAAGGGTGGTTATTTTCTGAACTTTGAAATCGAGTGATTGTTATACATGGAATGACAGCATCATTTCATAGAAACTAATCTGCAATAAAATGTGTAAGAATCAAAGCTGATAATAGTTAACTACAGTTCAGTGTGACTTCTCTTATATCAGTGGTGTGAAATTTATTGCAGCATACACAGTGATTTAAGCTTTCTTTACTAACTTTTCATTTCAACTATATGCTCAGTGGGTACTTTGAAAATGTCATTAGAACATCAGTCTATGCAATGGCAACCGCTTTTAAGGAAAGAACTCTGCACAAAAATAAAAAAGACAAATTTATTGACTGGAATGGCCATAGCTCACATTATCAGTTTTATTTTATTCAACCACCCGATTTTATGCACTGTTGATTTTAAATAAAACATCACCCAAAATATTGCAAAAATAAAAGGTTAAAAAATAATATAAATGAAAAGTACAATTACTATTAAATAATCCAAATTATAACTGTACAGCAATAGTCTGACAAATGTTCATGAAAAATGAATTAAACTATTTTTTTTACAGATTAAAAAATAAAAAACTATATTCAGTTCATATTATTTGCCTACTTTATAGATAAACATTAGGTGACATGACTGATACATTCTATGGCATTTAACATACAGGGTGCAGCTGCATAACTTCCTTTTTTCAAAACTTAATAAAACCCATTGTATAAATCAGATTTTTTTATTTTTATAATGTAAGTACATACATAAAGTTTTGTGTTACTTAGTTCTGAAGATCAAATCAGGTAGGTGACGTCCCCAATTCTGCAAACACTGAGTAAACCAATTTCTGGTGTTTGTCATGACTCCTGACAGCATAGCAGGCGTTATGTTGGCAATTTCTTCAAATCTTGTAGGGTCCTTGGGCAGTTCACATAAACACAGGATTTCAAAAAAAAAAAAACTATTGAAAAAAATCACAAGGGGTCAAATTGGGAGAGCAGGCCAGCCACTTCAAATCACCCATAATTGAGATGAAGTGCTCTGGGAAGTGTTCCGTTAAAACACCCATTGATGCTTTTGAAGTGTGTGTCATTGTGCCGTCTTGTTGGAACCAAGTGTCCCATAAGTCCAACTCATCAAGCCGTGGGGAAAAAAAATTCCTGTAACGTGTTTACATACCGGTCAAAATTCACTGTCACTGACTTCATTTTCCTCGAAGAACTAGGGACCAATAATTCCACCTGATGAAATTGCACACCACACTGTGACTTTAGGAGAATGCAAAGGCCTTTGATGCAATTGTCAAGGATTGGTGTCATCCCAGTAGCACGTTTTATTTGGTGACAGATCCACACAAATGAAAATGGACTTCATCACCAAAAAAAACAAAAACATTAGCGTCCTCAGGAACATCTTCCAGAAGAACCTCACATGTGTTCCTCTGAGAATTGAAGTCACATTCAGAAAGTTCCTGCACGATCACCATCTTGTATGGATGGAAATGAAGATTATCATGAATTCTCCTCACAGAACGATCAGAAATTCCAAGGGCAGATGCATGTCTGCACGCAGAACACCTTTGTGATCGCAACATAGAAGCTCTCACTGCCTCAATGTTCTCAGGTGATCTAATGAGTCGAGGGACTCCAGTTCTTCGTCTTGCCACACTTGCAGTTTGTCTGAACATAGTGACCCATGCAATAATTGATTTCTGATCCGGGACATGGGCCAACGGGGATAAATTAAAGCGATTCCGAAAAATGCGCTGGGTTGCGATCACACAACATCTGCTCGAAAAGTAGGCCTCAACGGCAAACGCACACTCCTCACTGTTCCAAAGCATGATGGCGACTGAACTGTGTTGGGATAAAACTTTATAGTCATGCCTCTCGAATGAGACCACTAGCACCGCGCTATTTTAAAAAAGGAAGTTATGCTGTCACACCCTGTATATATAAAAAACAAAAATATTTGTAACTGTATTATTTATCTCTTAAAATTAATATCCTTCAACATTGAAGATATGATGAGATATAAACAAACTTGATTCTGTGAGGGTGTGTGTGGAGGTGTGGGTGCTCGGAAAGACTGTCCGCTGCTGAGAAAAGGTGGCATTCCAAGTGAAGGTGCAGATGCATAGTATGGTACTGCAGCACTGCTTGATGTTACTGGAGCTCCACCTGATGTTACGGTATTTATCCTGATAAAAAAAATGAAACATTTGTAACGAATTGAAATTAACCTTTTTTTTGGTACATCAGTGCAAGAAAATCTGTATCTTATCAATACCATTCTTTCTTTTGATCCTGTGTATAACACTAAAAAAAACTGAACTAATTTCCAAGCTTCTCTGTACTCTAGTGGGTGTCCAGCCTGATTTTCTCTTTAACACATGTTTTAGAAGCTGCCTCTGCTGTCTTAATTGGATGGAATAGTGGATTCTGCTGTATACCATGACACATACTGTGATGAAAACATCATGTGCACTATAGAATGTACAGATCTTCGACCAAGGATGCATACAAAGTCTGCTACCAAATCTGGTCACCTACTGGGTATTCCTGTTGGCCAGTCTTTATATGCAGCCCGCTACAGACACTGCATTCTGTCACTCACACTAGAGCCTTGCTGGCACACATGCCTGCCACTCTGCTGCTGAAGATCATGAAAAATGGGCCTCCACATTTCACTCAGAAAGATACCACCATCCCTGTTCAAGCTGTTATTGCTCTGTCTTAACTCTAACAATTCTCTTACCACCAAGTCCCAGAAATAAAAAATCCACATAAAAACTTCAGTTTTGTTGAAATTTCTTCTGTGGAAATTTTCAAAAATATATTCAGCTAACACAGACTCATTAATATGTACGAGGCATGTTTTTTAAGTAAGTACCATCTTGAAATTAAAAAAAGACGTGCAAATATATCTCAATAATTTTATTTTTACATAAAAGCCTGTACCTTACTCTACTTTTCTACATAATTCCCTTCGATATTGAGGCACTTGTCATAGGGTAGTACCAGTTTTTGAAAACCCTCCTCATAGAAGTCTGCCGCCTGACTTGTTAACCACTGCATCACAACTGTTTTGACTTCGTTATCATCTTCAAGATGCTGACCGCCCAGGTGTTTCTTCAAGTGCAGGAACAAATGGTAGTCACTGGGTGCCAGATCAGGGCGTATGGAGGATGATCTAGAGCAGTGGTCCGCAACCGGTGTGCCGCGGCACACTGGTGTGCCGCGAGAAGGTGAAAGGTGTGCCGCGAAATTTTACCCATTAAAAGGAATTAATTGTCTAGTTTTTTATTATTTATATTTTAGTTTCATGTGCCGCGAATTGTTACGTATTATGGTATGCTAAGAAATTAAATCTCATTTATTTACTCACAGTTGCTATTAATTTTGTTTATTCATTTTTTATTTTTTTTTATTCCTCACCTCTACTGCTGCGCTTTGAGGTTCTGTTATATTTACCTCATGCACTGTCTATGTCTAAACTAGGGCTGTTGATAAAATATCGATATATCGATATTATTTTTTGAAAATATCGATATTTATGAGTGATATTTTTAGGACGATATTTCGATACTGAAATATGAATATCGGAGAGGATATTTTTTTAAATAGTTGTTTCCCGTTTTCCTCAAAGAAGATATCTAGTTATTATTGGTGGAAAAGAAGACGATTACCTGTGTTGCACTTGCAGTAAATTAAATCATAGATAGAATTTAAGAAAGGATGAAAATTAATAAAATCTAGATGATCAAATAAAATTTATAGGACCATATTTAAACACACAGTTAGTGCTTCTCATTAATTGTTTCTACCTAAATAAATGTCACTACTTTTGCTTTATCAGTCTTACAAATTCACTAAAGCCAAGATTTCCCTGGGATCTCTTTCTGATTTTATAAGTCTTAGAGTAAATCGTACACATTATGCTTTTCATTTTAGTAAAAATGTTTAATGCTTTTTTCTTTAAAAAAAAAAAAATAATATATATATCCGTAACGCCATGAAAAAACATTCTGTTTCAGAAATTGAGGTCTTGACTCAGAAGAATATTTATCATCGTTTTATGAGTAAATATCCATAAGGTTTGGTCGTATTTTTACACAATTTGTTTTTGTAACATTGTTTCCATAAAATATATCGATATATCTATACATCGATACTTTTTCTCCGATATATCAAACGCGATATTGATACTTTTAAAAATATCGATATATCGAAAATCAGATATTTTTTTAAAATATCAACAGCCCTACTCTAAACTGCTTGGATTAGCAGGCCTTTCCAAGCCTTATATTATTTTATTACGTTGTCGGTACTTCTCCAACAATACTTTGTTTCTATACCGTTGCACCGACGCATTGTTATACATCACTGTAAAAACAATCGGCACGGTCTATGTGACTTCTTTGAAGTGTATAAATTCCGCTTCTTACAATTATTCCAGCTCCATCATAGCTGTGCTCTGAAGTGGTCCGAAAACTGTGTTAGTAATTGGTCTTGATTTTTTCTATTACAATTAGCAGACTATGTTATTTCTTCAAGATGGACAAATTCCTTGAACGGTGTGTTCCATCTATGATTGCAACTAGTGAAAGCGATGAATCAAAAAGAAAGAAATAAAAGTTGATGCAGCGGAAAGATACTAATAATTACTTATCCTATGTTTTTTTGTGGTGAAATAAAGTCTTCAATTCCCGAGTGTATCGTTTGTGGTGAAAAATTCAGTACCGCTGCTATGGTTCCCAGTAAATTGAAACGACATTTGTCACCAAAACATTCTTCTCTGTCAAGTAAAGATGTCAATTATTTTCGTCGGTTGTTGCAAAATAAGTAAAAAACAAAGAACTTTCATGACCGCTACAGTACGTGTTTCGGAAGAAGTACAGGGAACTAGTCAAAGGCAGCCGAGCTTATCGTAAGTACCAAGAAACCACATACAATAATTGAAACGCTGTTAATACATAGACGGAGCGGCTGCTATGACAGGCCCAGTGAAAGGATTCAGCTAAAGTAGTCGAAGTAAATCCCGACGTAGGATGGGATCATTGTCTCATTCACAGCGAAGCCATTGTTGCAAAGTCTCTGCCACCTCTCTGAAAGATGTGCTGGACGAAGTAGTTAAAGTCCTGAACTTCATAAAATCGCGGCCGCTAAATTCGTTACGTTTTTCCGTTTTATGTCAGGAAATGGGTTCAGAACACACTACATTCCTGCTACATACAGAAGTACGCTGGCTGTCACGATGAAAGGTATTAATGCGAATATTTGAACTTAGAGAAGAGGGCCAGGCATTTTTTACTGTTGAAAGACATAAGTACGCGGATTGATTCGCAAATGGTGAATGGGTATGTAAGTTGGCATATCTTTCCTACATTTTCGTACACTTGAATGGGCTGAACATCAAAATGCATGATGGGAACGAAAATATTCTCATTAGTATGGATAAGATTAAAGGATTTGAGAATCAGCTGGATTTGTGGTTACAGAAGATTGAAAATGGGTCGTGTGAGATGGTCCAGACTGTATGGTCATTTGATGACGGTAATAAAAAGGTGATGGACTTAGTTATACCTGGTAGAACATTTAGAAGCCCTGCGGCAGAGATTGAAAAAGCTCTTTGGAGAATGTGTTGAAGATTTCAACTGGGTTCATGATCCATTCGTTGCAAATTTGGAACAACTTCCAATTAATATGCAAGAGGAACACGCAGATTTAAAAGCTGGCAGAACTCTGATTCCTTTAGATACATTTTGGCAAACAATAAGGAATGAATATCCGGCTATGTCCGACATGGCAGTAAATATGTTATTGCTGTTTCCAACTACATATTTATTTGAATTGGGCTTCTCGACGTTGACTGAGATTAAAACATCCAACAGTGAAAGACTCAAATCAGTCGATGAAGAAATTTCTCCATGGATCAGCCACCTGTGTGCATTTAAGTTGGTACAAGTGTCAATTGAAGGTATGTGTACAATTGTACAGTAACATAAAACTGCCGCCCGACCGGTAAGGTGTGCCGCGAGATTTATGGATACCCTTATGGTGTGCCGCGAGTGGGAAAAGGTTGCGGACCACTGATCTAGAGTTTCCAATCGAAAAGATGTGATGAGATCTTTGGTCTGATTAGCCAGATGTGGACGGGCATTGTCATGCAGCAAAAAAATGCCCTTACTCAACTCGCCACGTCTTTTGTTCTGGATTGAACGGCGTAGATTGTTCAATGTCTCACAATAAGCTGCTGCATTGATTGTCTCATTATTATGCAGAAATTCTACAAGCAATACTACTTCTCTGTCCCAAAAAACTGTGCACATGATTTTCCAGGCAGAAATCGTTTGCTTGAACTTAACTTTTTTGGGTGAATCTGAATTGCGCCATTCCATGGACTGTTGCTTTGATTCAGGTGTGACATAGGCCACCTATGTCTCATCGCCCGTAACAATTTGGCTTAAGAAATCATCACCATCGTTGTGCCCATTCCGTTGTTCATCATGCACATTTGTGCACCCACTTTCTCACTATTCCACCACTCATAACGTTTTGTCCGTAAACTGCACAGATCTCACTATAAATATCGATCGGTTTTAGGCCTTTAGGACAAAGAAATCTTATAACAGCCCGTACTTCACAGTCGGCAGGACTCACGATTATCGGAGGCATCTTAAACACTCAGTGAACAACGTAAACAAGGAAGAATTAGACTGTAATGGTGTCAGTGCGTAGGCAAGAGATGCAGGTACCCAGTGCGCATGCGCGGAACGCCGACCATAGCGCTCAGCCACGGTGTGACAAAACGGTACTTACTTAAAAAATATGCCTCGTAGCAAGTATAAATGATGCTCATCTATGGTTCTGATTGTTTGGCCAATGTATATTTTGCCACATTATTAAATGATTGAATAACCTTCACTGAACTCAGTGTATTTTTTATCTTTGCTGAAGGTCAGAAGGTGCTCCTTACAACATGAAGTGCAAGAATTCTTCCTCCCTATTTTCTCAGAAGCATTCCCAGCATATTTAAGAAATGCTAGAGGTCTTGGTTGATCCTCCCGCTCAGCTGTCAATCTGGAAATAAATGTTCATTTAATTTGCTGCTATGAATATCTGTTTTTCCCGAAAAACAGCCCAAGATGCATTCTTTTCCTGTATACCAAGATTGACAGCTGAGCAGAAGGAGTGATCAAGATATTGGTAATACTTCTGGGAAAATGCTAAGAATTCTTATATGTCATAATATAAGAATTACATTTTAACCTCCAGCAAAGATATAAGATACACTGTACTCGGTGAAGGATGACCTTGGCCCAAGAACACCTGGTGTTTATTAGATTCCTTGTGAATGTGACAATTATACATTGGTTAAACAATAAGAACCATACATAAATGATGCATGAAGTCATGAATCATTTGTACTTACTACATCTCTACAAGCCTGCATTAGCTGAATATGCTGTGTAAAATTGCCACAGAATAAATTTCAATAAAACTGAAGCTTTGATCCAGTTTTCATATTTCTAAAACTGGGTGATAAGACATTGAAGATAAGACTGAGCAATAACTTCTTAAACAGGTATAGTGATCTCTTTCTGGCTGAGGCATGGAGGCCCATTATTCATGCTCTTCAACACACCAGGAAGGCTCTACTGTGACACAGTACAGTGTCTACAGAAAGCCCAACAAATGAGACTGTACAATAGGCAACTTGAATTAGTAGCAGATTTCATTCACATCCATGGTTGACTACTGTTACTTATTAGGGCTGCACATCACGAGACCATTGAAGTAGATGGTATACATCCGAATCCACTATTTCACCTAATATAGACAGCAAAACTAGCTGTTGAAACGCTGCATGTTTAATGGAAAATTTGGCTGGACACCCATCAAGTTTATGGAGAAGCTGGGGAAAACTCAATTGTTACATCAAATTTCTAAGCTGTTAGTTTTTGCCAAACGTTTTTTCCAAATAAGATGAAATATGTTGCATAAGTTGAAAGTGCAGTAACTTCAACGAAATCACTCATGAATCATTCAAACTATAGCATAATTACTGGTGTCGGTATATTAACAATTTTTTCAGAAAATTTCTAAGTTTTTCGTATTGGTCACGCTTTCGAATGTGTTTAAGATACGATTATTCTCAATAAATTAGAACTTATCATCTAAGTAATAGAGCAGGACTTTAATTTAAATTCTATTTAAAAATAATGTCCAAAGGAATTCATACAACAAATTTCAATACAGCTCAAAACAGGAATGCAACCAACACAAATATTATTTTGAGTGATTAGAATTTAACAAATAGTTTGGATGAGAACCTTTGTGCTTATCGATTCAATATGATCCTAAATGGCATAGCCATACCCAGTTTTTCAACACTTTAGCTACAGCCTGCCATGCATTACACATTTTAATATCAACTAAAAGTAAACAACCTATGGAAATAAAACACTTTGCCAAGAAGTTTCAAAAGTCAGAAGAAAAAAAAAATATAATCATTAATAACAGTAAAGTATAGAAATCCTGCAACATTTATTTAAATATATGAAAATTCTCCCTCTGTGATGTATTTGCTTCATTGAAACTATCCTGCATTTTATAAATAATAATTTTATAAACAATGACATGGGAATTGCCATACCACATATAATAATAATAAGAATGAAGTAGATGATCATAATACAAGGGGGCAAAATAATTTACAAGTCAGACATACAAATACTAAAACGAATAAAAAGGAATGTTTCAATTAGGGATTTTCAATAAATTACCATTTCAAACTCGGAAATTTGTGAGAAATCATTGATGTCATATCTTCAGTGCCACTGCTTTTACCCAGAACGAGAATATTTGAAAATTGTACAGACAATCTATATATTATCTCATGTAATTAATTAAATATTTTTTGCAAATATCTTAGAAACCATCAGGAGAGTGACAGAACTGTGCAAAGGAAGTGTGAGCTATGTGTAAATAGGGGAAGGAAGGAAAGATTGGCTGAAACAAAGGAATAGTCTAAAACAAGGAAGTGCCCTCTCACTTTATTATAATCATGGATAATATAATGCAGAAAGTGGCTGTAGTGCTGGGAGAGGAAAACATGAAGGTGTTGGCTTTTGTGGACATCCTGATGATCTGGGGAAGTGATGAAGAGGAAGTGCAGTGGCATTTGGATGTATGGACAGACTGTGTGGAGGAATATGGCCTGAAATTTAGTGTAAAGAAATGTGAGAATATGGTAACAACCAGAAATGAGAATAAGAGAACCCGGGGAATTGTGTTGGCAGGGGAACAACTAAAGAAGGTAAACAGGTTCAGGTGCTTGGGGAGTGTATTAGAAGAAAGTGTAGGGACTGATGGCGAGATGAGTGAAAGAGAAGACAAGCAGAGATGTTTTTAAGGAGCATTAGAAGCCTGATATGGAATAAAGACATGCCACAGAGAAGCAAGAGAGTAATTTATCACACATACTATGTGCCTATATTGACATATGCTGCTGAAACATAGTCAATGAAGAAGTGGGACATCAGCTGGATACAAGAAAGTGAAATGAAGTTTTTAAGAGGTAGAATGCGAGTTACTAAAATGGACAGGATAAAGAATGAAATGATTAGATACACCATAAAAGAGGAACCCCTACAGGAAATGATGTACCTAGGGGACCAGACTGAGAAGGTATGGACATATAAAGAAAATGGGGGTACAGGGAATCCCAAGAAAAATCTACGAAATTAAGATGCATAGTAAATGACCCATAGGAAAACCAAGGGATGGATGGCTGAGAGGAGTTGAGGAGTGCATACGGAAGAGATGAGGGGACTAGAGAGGTGGTGGGAGTAAAGAGGGAAATGGAGAGGCTTGTGCATGAAGCAGACCCATGTTGTAGCTGATGATGATGATCTTAGTTTATGTACTTGATGTTTTCAGTATACATATATATATATATATATATATATATTGAATGGAAGGATGAATATAATATCTGTCTAAAGAAAATTAACAAAGGTAATGTTATAACTAAAAATAGGGATCAGCTAAACATGATTTGCTACAAGTCTTGATTCTTTGACATTACAGCTATCATTCATCATTAACTGAAGTAAAACCCAGTTTATTTTTGGCTGAAGCACAGAATTTCATTTAAAGAACCAGCAATAGAATATCTTGATGCTGTGAGTAATGATATTCTATATAAAATACTCCACAACCCAAACAATAAATAATGTTTGTTTTGTTAAAAGAGATGGGACAGAATATCACTCACTGATATGCTATATGGGTCTTTGGAAACAATGTATACAATGTAGTAATCAACTTTAACTATCATACAGATATCAACAGATATACTAACATTAACCATTTGCAATTAATATTGTACTAATTAATATGAAACATCATTTGATAAAAATTACATTAGGTTTTGCTGATGCACTCTTAATGAACTTGGCAGGTTGTTTTATTCCATCACAGCATGTACTGTTGGTATATATATTATGTAGCAGAGATATTTAATGCTCTTTACCATATTCCTGGAATAAATGTGTCCTCTAATAGAAAAGAGGAACAATAAATTGATAGCCACCCTAAAATATCTGGAAATACTTCATTTTAATATTTACTGGAGAAAAATTTAGCAACTTTTCTTTATATTCAGTATTCACTCAAAAGTGTTGCAAAACTCAATGAATTCAAATTTTGTTCACATAATGCAGGCTGTAGACACAGGAAGATCGAGATACTCTAAACATGTAAAAGAGAACATTCACACCAAACATTACTCCCTCTTCATAGTCTAAAACAATTATTAGCTAGCAATTGAGGAGGATCATTGAATTTTTAGCAACTAAAACAGTAATACAATTTATTGAAGCATCTAAATATGTTCAGTTATCCTTGATTGCTACACTGATTAATTAATAATTACATTTTATATATTTAAATGTATAATTTTTACTGCTTGGAAATTGTGATAATGAAACCGATATGACTTACGTGTTCATATTGGGACTGCTGTACAACATTGGAATTGCAGACTGTGTGTACATTGGAAGGCCATCTCCTGATACTGCTGCTAGCATTGGTCCATAGGAAATAGTGACACAATCTGCTGCAAATAAAAGAATTTCGTATTATAATGTTTGATCACATAGCCACAAGGAAGACAATCATTCCTGATATAACTAAGAACTACAAATCAAGTGAATTTGATGGATTACTATATGGAGGCATGATATGATGAACTGTGCCAGTAAGAGAAGGGAATTCATGGAAAATCAGAACACTGAACAGTTTTGTGTGGCTAATTTCATTTTTATAATATCACACTTGATCTATAATTTAAAATAATATTCTGTTTTACTTTGAATTTAGCAGTTAAATATTCCAAAAGTTAGATATTTCTAATTATTGCCAGATTTTACTACCATTTGGTGATACTTCGCAGCATCTATATACAGCAATAAATAATTCTGAGATAGTCACAGTGTATCTATGATTCCTTAAAGTACTTTTATTTCTGCTATTTTCTATTGAATTTGCATGCAAATTATGAGGGTAATTTGGAAAGTAACTTTAAAGTTATTTGAAACTGCAGTGAACTTTATTGTTCATCATCTACCTTTTCTAATTCTGGTTACCCAATTAGATGGTGACTGAGATAGTTAACTATGAATCTATTCTCCTTAGGCAACATTACGGTTAGAGTTTCCTGACAAGTTGTTTAAGTGTTAACTCACACTCACTGGGGGTAGGGTAGCATGAAGTAAGAGTGATTGTAGTGCTAATTAAGCTTATTCAATTCCTCGCACTCTATATGCACATCTTCCTCATTAAATACATCATTATGAATTGCGCCTAGCTCTTCAAAACCTAGAAAGGGAAAATGTACCCATTTAGCTACAGTGAAAAAGCAAAGAATTTTCTATTTTCCACTTCATATTTCAGATCTAGAACTAGCTGTTCTAAGATTGCTCAGAGATGAATCTTTTATCACTGTAAATTTTCATGAGTCAAAAGTATAATTGGAGCGTGTGCCTTTGTTAATTCACAAATGAATCCTGCATCTTCAATGACTAACCTTCAGTTTAAAATAAAAAGAGATAGTGAAAATCACAAATCACTTACCACAAAAGAACACAAAAAACACAAAAACAAACACACTTGACAATATTTTTGTTTGAAATCTTAATCATGTCAGAAGTAAAACATATGGCACACCATACAAATTTATATGGTAGGTCCCAGTGTGTACTCATCTTTCTCCTGCCCAGTGTCTCGCCTCTGACATGACTAAGGTTACAAACCAAAAAACTGCCAATTGTGATTTTTTTGTGTTCATCTGGCCCTCCAGCCTCCATTTGTGGTAAGTGACGACTGATTTTCCCTATCCTTCCTTATTTTTAGTGCTTGGCAGTTTCATTGCCAATATTACCTAACATTCATTTAAATTTGCCTGGTGGTTATGCTAGTGTTTTGTAAGACTGCTTGAGTAAATAAATAATCATAGAAGATTATTAAAGTATTCATTAATGTAACTTTGTATCACCCACTTCCTAGCTTCCAACACCAGAACATTGCTAACCAGGATGGGTGCTGTGAACTATAAATTTACCATTATTAATGGAATTATGTGATCAGAACATATTAACCACTAGACTTTAATTTTCATTGAATCCCAACATGTTTGATTATACTGCAGCTTGTTAAAAGAAGAATGTTGAAGCTTGTATGGCTGTGTTAAGGGGGGCTATATCAGTTCAACAAATAACAGCATCAAGTAACCATAACTCTCATGGTTCCACTTGATATATCCTTACAAGGCATGTGTGGATCATGTGGGTATCAAATACAGGAGTTGAAAGAAATGTAGAGAAGGGCTGCTAGATTTGTCTTTGGAAATTACTGCAAAACTTGACTGGTAACTAATTCATTGGGGGATAGAAGAAGGGTGAAGAGGGTCACAGTAATGTACAAGGCCTATGTTGGTGATGAAGTGTGGAAATTTATTGGTGGGAAAATTAATGGAGGTTGTTGGAAGGGTAAAGATGACCATGACCACAAGCTGGCACTTGATTTCAGGCATAAGGGTGTGGAAAAATTTAATTTATAAGAAAGGGTGTAAGGGATTGGAATAAATTGCCAAGAGAAGTGATGAATAATTAACTAAAAACACTGAAAGAATTTGAACTAAAAATTGGTTGAGGGCAAAAGTGGAATGCAGGAGGAAGGGAGAAGGATGGGTGTGTAGGGAGATTGCCACCAGAGTGTGCGCTCCATTGCAATTTTATCAAGTATTATTATTATTATTATTATTATTATTATAGCTGATTACCTCTCCTCTTGCAACTTAATTTCACACTCTTCCAACTGCCATTTTGATTGCTTTGTATATTATGTCAGCTATGTTTTTCATTAAATCTTGATGTATCATATTGCTGGATTATAAATTAATCGTAACCTACTTTGTTCGGCAATCTTTGCAATAGCATCTGGTCAATGGGCCAATGTTTCCCTTTCTTGTTGCACAAATTCCTTCTTTTCTGACAGGGGATACACAGCTGAGACATTGACATCCTCTCACATTGATCATGCTTGTGACTTTATTTTCCATAATAAATACAAGTTGTCATTTCTTTTAGGCAGTGTTTAGTTATGTAAATATGGTGTTGGTATTTTAGCAAGCTTTATTTCATGGTATAATCTCCATATTTTATTGCACTAAACTCCACCTAAATTTTTCACTGCTCAAGTAGTAGTCTGCACACAGATGGGCTTCCCTCTGTGTTATGATGTACAGTAGATTTTTCGTGCAGTCCCATTTTAGATTTAGGGTAAAAGTGAAACTTTTAACTAAGTTACTCATTTTGAATTACTCTGACCATATCTTCTTTGGTTTCTGCCTTGATTGGAGTTATTTGAACTCCATTTTGTCTTAATTTTAATTTTGTCTTTAGCTGGTTTAATATTCTTGGTAAGTTGTGGAATCTTAGCAAATACAATGTTCAAATAGGCCAAAAATCTAATCTAATGATGATGATGGTCATTGTGGCACTATGATATTGTCTGGCATCTGATATGTTGTTAGCTGGTTAGAGCCCGAGAGGTGGAAAAAATTTTCATCAGGATCTCGCTGGCAGGGTAAGAAATGTGTTGATATACATTTCATAATAATAAGATTAAGAGTTTTGGTCTATATCTTAAACCTTTCTACAGTGTGTGTAGAGTGAGGTCATATATATATATATATATATATATATATATATATATATATATACAAACACGTAATATTTTGGTGTATAGCTTATTCTTGCAAAAGTGAGACACCAGGCGAAGCCAGACGTGTACAAAACGACAGCCGTCTTGTGAATGGCATGGCCGGCACATGCCATTCACAAGACAGCCATTGTCATGTACACATTTGGCTCCACCTGGTGTCCAACTTTTGCAAGAATAAGACTATACTCCAAAATACTACGCATTTCTTGTGTTTGTTCTTTTTTGTGTTCGTCGTTCCCAGCCACCTTCATCTGTGGTAAATTTTGGGTTATATTTCCATATTCTTCCATAGTTTTATTGCCTTAAAGCATTTTCCTGGTCATTGTTGTTATATATATATATTCTCTTCTTTCATCTCCATATATATGCAACACACAGAATACCAATCCTCACAGTCTTCTATACACAGATAATACTACCCAGAAACACAGAGTGAAGGTACAGGCTATCCTAGCACTGTAGTAAAGGTGTATATGCTTCTTTCATGAAGATCCAGCCAACCTTAATCTTATTATGGAGATGAGGAAGTAAAAATCACCATACTCCAAATATTTTTTTTATATTGTAAGTAACTCAAGACATTGTAGTTACATCTTCCCTGGTATGTGGTGCTAGTAAAAGTGTGGGTTTCTTAGAAGATGGAAAATGGAGGATCTCTAGGAATAGTCCAGTAGTTGCAAAATGTGTAATTTGTGCTCACAGTGGCTACTAAATACCTTCAGTGGAGGGTAGCCATCAGGAAGGACACCAATAATGAGAAAAATAAAGCAGGCATATAAGTTATTACTTCTACATTGAATGGCAAGAGCAGCAATGGGATACAGACACTTGTTCTGATAGTGGGTTAGTAATCAGATCAATGATAAGAAGCAGGACATTTTTTGCTAGCTAATTGGTAAATTATGTAGGAAGTTTCATAAGTCACAAATCCTATGGTGGAAAAGCAAGTTGTGCAACTTACAGTGCTATCTATTGCACTGGAAGGAACAATAGGACTATCTTTTGAGTGAAGGAGATTGGTGAGAATAAACACCTACTTAATATGTAATTTCATAGATATCTTCATGGGTAAACAGCTAGATTTTTTTTCACAAACACAACGTTTTGATTCTTTCCTCTGCAGTCATCTTTAGACGATCTATACAGGAAGTATAGTCACATTCAGGTGGATTTTATGGGTCAACAGACAGCCAGCTCCTGTGTAAATCACCTGAAAATTACTGTGGAGTAAGTCATTGAGTCACTGTATTTCATAAGTGGAAACGTTTTGGGTTTACTGACGTATGTTCATATAGCAGCAGTAACAACTTTGGGGGAAAGGATCTCACTTAGGGCAAGGCTGAAATTAATCATAGCACATAAATAGCATGTGACCAATTGGCTTCAGATCAAGGATGAACTGGACTGTAGTTGATAACAGAAGGTTGTTGGGATACAAATTTTGGCACGCACCTATAAGCTAACCTAGAATTTTTTAAATTGCATGACGAAATTTGTTTACAGAATAGCGGGTTTAGAGTCTTTTTTGTAGTTAATTCAGGAAACAAATTAAGCTATACAGTCAATTCAGGCAATAAGTCAGGTTTAAACAGTAAATTCAAGTTCTAAATCCTTTCCTAATTTGGGGTTTAGTCAAGTTAGGTGGCAGCCATAAGAATTTAGAACAATCGAATATCCAAAGGCTCATGACAAACACGGATATAGTTAATGACGAAGTGTTTATCTCCAACCCCAGTAATCATTTTGTTGTTAAACACCTCATTTTCACAAATTTTGTCATTTTACCATTTATCCAACATTTTATCATTTAATCAACATTACTACACATGTCAGTATTCTAACCTATCAGACTTAAATAATATTACTTTAAGTGATTAATAAACATTTAATTTTGGATTATACAGTGAGTTCATTCAAATTATTGGTCTTCTGAAAAGAAAAAGTGATGGTCAAGCATTTTTATGTGTGACCATAACTGGCTTAATGTATGAGTGGCCCAAGTTCAAAATTGGCTGTTGGGTGTCAGATATCCAGATTACATAGTTCATCATAATAATTTTAGTCCATTAAATTTTCAGCAGCTATCAACAAGGTGTTGAAAAGAGAGAACTGCCAAAATGTTACATTACTTTATAGATAGTGAGTTCCAGTTAGGTAGCATCATTACAACAGTGTGGTTCACAGTGTGTACTTTATTTAAATACAATCCTGAAAATGGTTTCAAGAAAGATGCTCTCCATTGAAAAAACTATACTTCCAAACCACACAGACTAATTCTTATGAAAAACACCACAAGAATGAATTAAATGTCTATTCTATTGCAAGATGTTTAGCTACAGCACCAACAAAAGTTAATCAATTATTTAATTTCTATTGCAACTGATGATTGTGAATTATTGAAATCTGAGTAGAAATATGTAGCCATCTGCTAATGCTACTTTAGACAAAATGGCATAAGAATGTCAAATATCTGTATTTTGCAACAGATTACAATTCATTTGGGGTGAAATTGATGACTTCCAAATTTCACAGATGTGAATAATAAGATCCTTATGACATCATCAGGATGCAATTTACCCAAGATAATACCGACAGATGATTTCCAAGAGAAGCAGTAATGGTGACCAGCTACTATTTGAAAATAAAAGAAAAGAAATGTTACCATCAACTCCAGAAGACCATGTACTGGGATATGAGGAGGTAGAGCTCCATAATCCCATCTCAGACCTGTGGTACTAAGGGTGGATATAGGGGAGTCAGTTCCACAGTTCAGCTGATACTACATTTCAGGCATAACTTCCCCCATGGTACTTATTTGACTGGATGCTGAGTGGATCTAGGGCACTATTCCAGACATCTAGCTTTGATGGAACTCACTTGGGTTCACTGACGATTGATTCTCAGTTGTCTGGCCCATAGTCAAACACACTTATTTCTGAGCTATGTGAACCCCATTAAATAGTAATATTAAATACAAAATTCTTCTAGGGAAGAGAGAAAACATACTACAACAAACAAACAAAAATAATCATTGCTGTTACATTCTCAGTAAAACTGAATTTATTGAGCAATTGTGGCAAAACATCATTTGCAGCAATACAGAATTAGTCTAAATTAAATAAAAGTTATGCTTACTTGTAGCAGTTTGATTACGATCTGCAGTTTGTCCAACAGCTGGCTGACTTGGAATACTGATTGGCTGATGGCCTGAGTTGGCCACTGGGTAATGAGGCAAAGCCATAAAGCGATTAATACCAAGTGTGGAGTTAGGCAAATTAGTTTGTTGAGGTGGAGAACTACCCAAAATACCACTTGCTGGAGAAGGTGGCATGTAAAACAGTGGCATTCCTGATGCTGTTTGGATTGTGTGCTGAAAAAAAAGGGGGGAGTTAATTTAATAATTTTTATGTGGTAAATTTACTAGAAATTCACTACTATTTATGTAGCAAATTTAGTAACAATTCTTCATTATATTATTTTTTTTATTAAATAATAAAGAAAAGCAAATAAATAAAAACACATACACACTGAATTTTCACATATTTATTGACTATTTGTAATGTAGATTGGTTTTTAAGGTCATTTAAGAGCAGTTAATGTGACAAACATTCCATTTATAGTCTCTAAATATTGAAATAATAAGCATGTCACATTTCATTGATGTGAAACCTCTTCAGTATGCTGCAGAGAAAAAATATTCTTTTGCCATTTAAGAATTTTAATGTTAATTTCCTTCAGTGTTTTTGGTTAATTATTCATCACTGGCATTGTTAATTTATTCCAATCCCTGACTTAATCATCCACAAAAGAAAATTTTCTGACTTCTTTATGCATGAAACTGAGTGACAGATTGTTCCCATAGTCATCTTTCCCTTTCCACGCAATACTCCTAACTCTCTGACCAATATCATTCCAACCACTATCACCAACATATGCCTTTACACTCCCAGCACTTTTTTCATCCTCCTCCCATCTTCCAATGATTCCAAATCCAGTTCCTTTATCATGTCAGTTACTGCTGCAGCAAATTCCACAAATCTAGCTGCTTTCCTTTATATGCCCTCCAACTCTTGTATTTGATAGCCAAAATGTGAGTCCCAAACCACAATATTCACGCAATAGTCTGACCAAAGATTTGTCCTTAACTTTTCTGGTGCATCTTCTCGTCGCCCTCTTGAGTAAATAAAGGATTTTTTAAGCTTTTCCCATCACATGCCCAATGTGTCCTGTCCTGTCCAGTTTAGTTTATCAACAAATGTTATGCCATGATATTTACACTTCAAGCCTTCAGCAAGTAATTCTGTCCCAATCCAATAACTATAAACCACTTTTTTTATATATGATATGCTGACTCTTCTTAGGATTTTTCCTTATTCCATGTTAACCATTCCAGTTAACTAAGCTGTCCAGGTCACCCTGCAGCCATTCACAGTCTTCTTCTGTTTTGATCCTATTATTAACCAGTATCTCATTTTCACACAACCTAAATTCTGACTGTAAACCATTAATACAATCATTCACTAGTATGATGAACAACAATGGTCCTAATACAGTACCCTTTGTCACTCTCTTGTCAACTTCCACCTCTTTTTATACTGCATTTCTTAATCTAACACTTTGCTTTATACATTTTAAGAATTCCTCTACCCAGAAAGTAACTTTTTCATCCACTCCAATAGCTTTCATCTTATTTAAAACAATTTTATGGCTAATAATGTCAAATGCCTTAGAAAGATCTAGTTCTATATTACCAATTTGGTCTCACTTGTCTAATTCATCTGAAATATCCTTCCCTTCTACTCTGTTGAATAGTTAGTACATATTGGTGTAAAATAGGTGTAAAATATTTTAATAATTAAAACATACCTGAGGTGTACTATTTGTCTGCTGTTGCCAATAGGTATTTGGTGCTTGATAAGCAGGAGCAGGTGTTGGTAACAGTGGCTGCTGAGGGGTTTCTCCATTAGGTCTTTGATCTGACAAACTTAAACTCATCATATAGGGATTAAGATCCGAGGCTGAATTTACATCCTGGGGAAAAAGGTAAGCTTGTGAATATGAATATTCATTAGTGATACAGTTAATTAACACTACATGCACACTGTCATCATATAATTTCTATCTACAAGAAGTCAATGAAGTATTATAGGAAGAGTTACTGATAACATATTACAGAACAGTTAATAACACTCAATTTAACTCTATTTCCTTTTTTTTTTTCTTATTGCTTTACGCCTCGTCGACGGCTAAGGTCATTAGAGGCGGGATGGTACTGGGGACAAGGAACGGGAAGGAATTCGGCCATGGCCTTTTTAAAGGAAGCATCCTGGCATTCACTTGGAGTGATTTGGGGAAACAATGGAAAACCCAAATCTGGATGCCCGGACAGGGATTCGAACCCGCGTCCTCCCGAATGCGAGGCCAGAACATTAACCATTCATGCACCATGCTCGGTCATTTAACTCTTATGTGTGTGTGATTTCTGTTATTAATGAGGACCATATTTTATACTTCTTCAAAAATTTCTGTAAAATTATATTTTTATTTAGTAAAAACTATTTGTATCCCTCAATGGTTGAAAGATCTGTTCCTTAGATAGAAAGTCCATATTGACTTGCAATCATGATTTGTTGACATAAATGAAAAACTATGCTGGTTGGAATAGGTATTAGTAAAGTGTTTAGTATATTTTGTGTACCTGAATGATGTATTCATGGGTGTTGGAAAAGTGATATTGTGTCTATAATTTCGGTCATCATACCATCATCAGCAGTTGTTGGATGACTGCAAGAGAAAGTGGCAGAAATTGTGCAGAAACATCAATACATTTTCTACACTGCATATTGTAACCATAATTTAAATAAAATATAAGTTCGTAAATAATACAAATTCAAAACATTAAATAAAACTTCAAAAAATTATATTTTTGACCAAGATTTATGACTTTGTTGGTATAAGGATATACAGGAAAAAGGATTGGTATGACTATATTATTAAAAGAACCATGAAATAGTATGTATGGTAATCTGAAGACTTATCACTATGGTTTCCCTTCAAAATTTAATAGAGGTTTCCAAGAAGTAGTGATGTGTATTCTATAACCTATCCTACACAATAATGTGTATGGCAATCTGAAAAGTTATCATTATGGGTTCAAGAGGTAGTGACATTCATTCTGACCAACCTTCCCTCATCGAACCCTATTCCTAATGATGAGTTTTTGGTGACCAAGTCACACCAATATAACTGTTCCGTCTTATTGGAGGAAATGCCAGCATCTAAAATGTGGGTCCAAAGGTAGTAAGGTTACAACCCCACCATTGGACTTACAGTAGGTAGTTCTTGGCCATCAACTGAGTAGTAGGATATTTTCTTGTTTCAGAATCTCCAAAGGAAGGAAGTCAGATGGATTAAAACTATGGCAAAAATGCAAAGAACAGGGATATGAGCCATAAATGAAGAAACCTTTTTAACACAAGTATAGCAACATTGACAGAAAGGATTCAGTTGTTTGTGCATATCTTTGCCCATAAATAGAGACAGGATCTCTCTCAAGTCTGTTGCTTGGCTTCCAGTGTGGGAGGCCTGGTTCTGTTGGTCATTGTTTGCTGGTGTATTTTGATTGTTGCTGCTGTTTGGTATCCAAGTGGTATTTTCTGTGGGAGGTTGATTTGAGGGAGTGGTGAAAATTCTTATTTTTTGTTAGAGTTGTTTTGTTTGGATGCATTGTTTTATTTGTCTTGCCCTTATTTTTGCTTTCTAATTTCATTTTTCTGGCTCTTATTATTGCGTTATATGCAGGGCACCCTGGCTGGATCCCAATTCTGGCTTATATAAATACCCAGCAGCCAGCAGTCACATATGAGGACCGCTGTGGAAGCTGCTCTCCCATTGGTCACCAGGTCGACTAGGTCTGTTACGAGGCCTGCAGCAGTCAGCTGTGCCTCGGCTCTCTTCTGGCATTCACAGTTGGCGACATGTTGTCACAGTAGCAACTTTGACCTACCATTTTACCTGATGAAGACAGAGGAGGTAGCTGCCGAAATGTCGTGTATGGCAGAACAAATCTGCCAGAACAACCGTGAAGAATTTTTATCAGCTGAGCACTGGGAAAGGATCAATTTTCACACCACTCTCTCTTTGTTTTTCTGTTTTTGAATATGCCACACAATACAGTAAGTCTTTTGGGCCATATTTTAAACATGAGAAAATTGTTCTGCATCGGGTTTTGGAATAGAGTCAAGCAGGGAATGTCGTATATCACAAAAAAATCTCAGAGATTCGAGGGGAAAATACACACACTAATGGAAGATTCCTAGAAGAAGAGTTATCAAGAAATTTTGTAAATAACAGCTGTCACAAAAAGTAAAAATGTATTAAGAAAGAACCTATGTTATTCTCATTAAATACCCAGGAAACAATAATCACATAATGATTTATAGGCTGAAATGAGGTTAAATACAATTTTTCATGGGAAAAGAACATGGATAATTAAATAAATCATAAGCCTGGGGAAGAATAATATTATAAGATCAAAATTTATCACGGCATTTTAACACTAACATTGTACATAATTTGTTAATAAGGTTGCTTTAATAAGCAAATACTAGGATATAAATAAATGGGAATATAAAATAATAATAATAACAATATGTTAATAGTTTTAAGAATTTCAAATGTTTTTAAGGTGAAAAGATCTTTTCCAAATTGTAAGAATATGACACAGTCAAGAACACAAAATGTCAAATTTTTTATGTGAAACATTCATTGTCGCACCTTGGCGGTAGGACAGACTCATATCCGGTGACAGCAAGTCGCATGATGGTCTCTTATGCTGTTATGTTCCCTATCCCCTGCTGCTCTCTGCTCCCTGTGTTCTTCAGTAGAACACTGTCTGAAGTGCTTTAAGATTTTCAGTCAATGACAGTATTATTATTGAGTTTAAATAATAGTGACTGTGATGATCAAGCAGCCAAGAAGAAACAAGAAATTAAAGATGATTAAAGTGCAGACTGCAGTATTAGGTCTAATATGTGGGCACGTTTCCATTGCAAAACCAATATACCAATTCAAACCAAAGGTTAGTAAATAATCTATTATTATTACTATCAGAAACAAGGCTTTCTAATGAAAAAGTTGTTCAAATACCTAATTTTGTTTGCACGATAAAATTTAAATGGGAAAATGTTAGATCTGCATGAATTGTGTTATATCAAAACAAAAACATAGCCCTAATCACTACGCTGAATATAGAACTTACTATATGAAATACAGCTGGACTTAATGTTACTAAGGAGTTATTGGTGATATGTGGTAAAATGGATGATGGGAGAGAATTCCTTATGGTGGTTGTGTAAATTTCATCAAGTCAGAAAGCCACGGAAATCATAAAATTATTACACCATCGGTTACTCATGTACAGTCGCAAAGGTTCAAGGATTTTAGGAGATAATTTAGACGAACTTCTGAAGATTTTAGCAGGAGATTTTAATGTTAATTTGCAACAACTGATTCAATTCCTTTGACAAAATTACTTGAACAAAAATCAATAAGAAGCCGACTTAACCTACAACTACATACACAATAACAATCGATACTGTATTTTCAATTTACCTTGATAACATCACGGCTGATACTTTTGTTACATACTTTATTCAACATCAGCCAACAATTTCTTTAATACCATCCAATACACCTTCAACAGTTAAATATTACAGAAATCACAGATGATACATCAAATAATATTCCAAAATTGCTTGGTAAAAAGGTCTATACAGTAAAAGCTCCTTACTCACAGGGGATACGTTACGTAAATATGCCGCAAATATGGAAACTGTGAATATGGAATGGTAATTTGTATAGGATTATAGGGGATACATTCCAAAGTTAAAAAAAAAGTCAAATTAAAATTAGTTTATTAAGAGATTTTAAGCAATAGCTTTTAATTATTATTGTCAGGCTTAAGCAATGTTATCATGAATTTAGTTATTTTTTTTTTGTGTTGGCACTTTTAAAAAGGTCTTTCAATTCGGATTGATATTCCGCTGTGGGATTAAAAATTTGTCTTTTAAAAACAAGGCTTCTTTCCATAGACGGATCAATTTTCATGAAGAAATCGTGAAGCTCATTTGCCATCCATAGACCTTCACTCAGGTTTTTAAAATTAAATGTCACCATTTCAGTGCTCATTAAAGCCTCTTCTTCAATGGGTTAGGGATTTAATATTTCCTCCAAGTCGATTTCAGTCAAATCTTAGTTTTTAACTGCTTAATGTCTCCTATAACAACTAGGTCTTTAGAGACGGGAAAGGATGGGGGGCAAGAAATGGGAAGAAATTCGGCCATGGCCTTTTGAAGGAAGCATCCCGGAATTCACCTGGAGTGATTTGGGGAAACCATGTAAAACCCAAATCTGCATGCCCGGACGGGGATTCGAACCACCGTCCTCAAATCTTTGTCTTGTGATTCTAGCAACTCTTGAATGTCATTTGATTCTATCTGTTTAAAACCATCTCATTTTATTCCCTTCTCTACTTGAGCAATGTTTGCTGCTAGAGTTCGAATTTTCACAGATTCTCCATCATTTCCAACAGTTTTTTCCAGCACGATTTACAAGTGCATGGCTTCAGTTCTTGCAACGGTGTCTGCAGATGCAGCTTCCCCAACAACTTTGATGCTATGTAATGATTGTCACACCTTGAATTTATTGAACCAACCTTCCGATGTTTGAAATCCTCCACTTGTACGTTCATCACCAGGTTCTTTGGATCATAGGACCATTTAAGGGCTCTCTTCTCTGTTTACGATCTTCAATCCATAATGATTATGCAGCTTCCACTTTTTCAGTTGCTGGATCAAGGAAAATTTTTGCTGAGGTTGAAGCTATAGAATTCCGTATTTTGTCTTCGGATTTCTTGATGAATCATACAGTTGATTCGATAACATTGAAAGAATGTGATATGGATGCAAATGACTCGCCAAGGAGTAAATGGTCAAGAAAATCTAGCAACATAACTTTTTTCTGCGTAGGAACTAATTTTTCTCTGCATTTTCTAGACGTTGTAAATTGCGAACAAAGCAGATGAGACATGTGTTATTATTGCAACAACTGACTAGTTGATGTAATAGTAGATTCAGAGCCAATTGTGGTGGAGCGGCTTTTATTGAAGGTGCCTATATGTTTGTAAAGTACACCGACTCTGCTGAATGTACCGAATGGCTCAGCGAATAATAAAAATTACCATCGGCGAATACAGAAAGTTGTCTCAAATATTTTATCCGCGAATAGTGAAACTACGAATAACGAAACTGCGAATAAGGAACTTTGACTGTATTTAAAAATACTTGTTTATTATTTATATTCTGTATATATTACTATGATAAAAATAAGAAAAATATATTTTTTTTATTAACGAAACTCAATGTTTTTATTTATTTTACTCTGTATTTATTTATTGGCTTTCTTTAATTATAAATTCTTCAATAACCATCCATTTCAATGTTTCACATCTGCTGACCGTCCTATGAGGGCCACAGTTTTTTAAAAGTAGAGAGCGTCATTTGGGGGAAACATACCAGATGCAATAGCATTGAAAATAATAAAATTGGAATTAGTTTCATTGTATAAAACTGTTAGATTGTAATACATGAGCATGAGAACTTGAGTCAGTCAGCAGTTGATGCCAAGTTGTCCAGTTGCAGCTGTTGTTTAGTTGTAGTAGTTGCCTATTTGCTCAGAAGAAGAATGAAGTATATGCTTTGTATGTGGTTCTAACTGTAATAAATTTTCATGTGTACTTCAATATACCATTAACTTGAACATGGTAGCAGAGCATGGTTAGCCAAAAGGAAAACAGTGTTGCCAATTATTCTGGAAACTATTATTCTGAACATGGCGGAAATTACTACACCGGTGTTCAATGGTGAGGATTATGGCAACTGGAAAAATGAATTATAATGTACCTGAAGATGAAGAAATACTATACAGTGCAGATGCATGGGCAGGCATGTTGAGCTTTGAGGCTAGTGTGTGGTGAAATCAACATACCTCATGTCGCTGTAAATTTAGTTAGGGATCGCGAGGTTGGTCTGTCTCGAATGTGTTAATCATACCTGCAATTAAAATTCTTTGGTGACTATTTCCAATGCCATAAGTTTGTGACTTTCTGATTTTTGGAAGAATATATTGATTAACAGTTTCAAATAGCAACAGTGACTTTTAATGACTACCTACTTTTCCTAAGTTGGGGTTAGATCAATTTCGGTAGGAACCAAGTTTCAGTAAAGCATGAACTGTATATTCAAAGGCAACAGCATACTGTTGAAGTCAAGGCTGAACTGTTTAGTGGAATCCCCCATTCAACATTTACGTCTTACATGGCGACCATGCCAGGACTTAGCATTCCATCTGTTTTAGCAATTATTGGTGTTCATTTGTAAAGACTTAGGGAATAAGCCCATTTGCAGAAGTTTCAGTCATTTGTTTACATAATTGAAGTCATAAATCAGATGAAACAGTTATAGAAAGTCAGAACATAATATTAGCATTTCTGGTTTTTGGATTCAGAAGGAAAGAGTGAATTTAATGTTTTCTTTTCAGGATCTTGGATTTTAAGAAATATGAACATTTAATATGAATTTTTAATACAAACATTTGATAGAAAATGAAAATGTTGATGGACAATTTGAGATAAGTGAATATTTTGTAAATATAACTCATGCCTCATCTGATGTGAATAATATAATTTATATTGAAAATTTTGAAGCAATGAGTAATACTGATAATAAATATGATGTAATATTTTGCAAATTGTTGATTAAGAATTGAATGAATGAGAGAGAGAGAGAAAGAAGGTATGAAAGGACAGACCAACCAAACGGTAGATAGGAAAAGGGGGTTTCAGTTTTCTCAGTTTATTTTAAAGTTTTCAGTCAGTTTTCTTTGGAAAATAACTACAATCTGCAGGGGGTATGTAAGCTAACCTAAAAGTTTTTAACTCCATATCAAAATTTGTTTATAGAACAGTGAGTTCAATTAAATACATTGCAGATCAGCTTTAAAGTCATTTTTTTTGCATAATTCAAGTCATAAATTAGATGAATCGGTTATAGACAGTCAGAATATTAGCATTTCTGGTTTTTGGATTCAGAATATTTCATAAAAGAAAATGTAACATTATTATTATTTTTTTTATCTGCTTAATGTATCTTAACAGCGAGGTCTTTAGAGACGGGAAGGAATTCGGCCATGACCTTTTTAATGAAGCATCCCGGCATTTGCCTGGAGTGATTTGGGAAACCATGGGAAAAACAAATCTGCATGCCCGGATGGGGATTCGAACCACCGTCCTCCAGAATGTGAGGCCAGAACGCTAACCGTTACACCACCACGCTCGGTAAAAAACTGAACTATTTAGGACTAGTAGAATGAAGTTAGTAACATTATAGGTAAAAGGTTTCCTTGAAGAGATATGAAACTTTGTAATTTGAAACCAGCAAGAAATTGACTTTGAAAATGGAAAAATAAAAAAAATTAAGAGGGAAATTAATTCAAAGGATTTTTTTTAAACTGCTTTACGTCTCTCAACAGCGAGGTCTTTAGAGACGGGAAAGGATGGGGCAAGGAATAGGAAGGAATTTGGCCATGGCCTTTGTAAGGAAGCATCCCGGCATTTGCCTGGAGTGATTTGGGAAACCATGGAAAATCCAAATCTGGATGCCCAGACGGGGATTCGAACTGCCGTCCTCCCGAATGCAAGGCCAGAATGCTATCTGTTACACCACCACGCTCGGTAAATTCAAAGGAGAAATAAGGATTAAAAAAAAAAAATTATAGAAATGATTCTACTATTGGTTTTTGAATTGGTGCAATATTTTGGCTGATATCTGAAATATTATATTATGGATAAACGAATTAATATGGCTTCTTCTGGTAATGGTAACATGAGAGTTTCAATGCAGAAGAAAATTTTCTGATCTAGTGAAATAATAATAAAACAATTGAATAGCTGTTATTACAGCTAGAGCGTAATGATTTCTTATTGAAAAGGGGACACAGAATCGTTTAAAATAAGTTTCATAGCCATCAGTGAAATATTTTTAGAGAAATCAATTTCGAGATATTAACAATTTTGGTTCAAACGGTTAGAAAACAGTAAGCAATTTTGACCATAGTACCATCTGAAAGAGCAATAAATTGAAAGGAGATTAAAAGTTATTTCAGCCTCATAGCTTTAAAACTGAGGAAGATATAAACATGTTTTTGGAATTTCAGAAAATAATTTTTATGACGAATACATGGACGCTACGAACAAGTTGATAAGGATAAATTTTAACATTCATAAGGCTGTCTAACAACTGTCAAAATTTCAGGCAGATAGGAGTTTATTTATGCACATTGAGGAAACCAGATGAAGAAATCCACAAGCACAGAGGATTACACTTGACCAGAAGCTGGTACTGCTTTTATATGAACGTCTTCTATAAAGGATCTTCTACCACCAGTCCTTGAAAATCAATTGGAGCGTGACCATGCTACTTTGCAGCGTAATCCCAGCAGAAAGCTAGGTGGAAGCAGATGAATGGGCAGCCATGTTGAGCTTTGATTCTAGCGTATGGCAAAATTAACATACCTCATGTGACTGTAAATTCAGTTAGGAGTCATGAGGTTGGCCTGTCTCGAATGTGTTAATCGTACCTGCAATTAAAATTCTTTGGTGACTATTTCTGTTGCCATAAGTTTGTGACTTTGTGATTTTTGGAAGAATATATTGTTTAACAGTTTCAAATAGCAATAGTGACTTTTAATGACTACCTACCTTTCCTAAGTTGCGGTTAGATTAATTCAGGTGGCGACTGAGTTTCAGTAAAGCAGGAACTGTATATACAAATGCAAAAGCACATGGTTGGAGTTAAGGTTGAACTGTTTAGTGGAACCCCCTATTGAATGTTTACATCTTACACAATCTGGGTTTTGTAAGATATGAATTTGATTATTGTCGGTACACATTGATAGACGGATACGATGTAATTTATTTAATTATGTTTGTTGAGGAACTATTAATTTGTTGTAATAAAAGGAAGAAAATAAAAAAGATCAAGAATCTGTTGACAAATATTTGAAGCATGGTAATTTTTTAAAAAATTCAAAGTATATTGAAGTACACTACCATTTTGTGAATGAGTGTTATTCAAATGGTATAATAGATGTTGTTAAAGCAGATTTAAAAGGAAACCTTGCTGACATATTTACAAGTCATTATGTAAATATATTTGTAAAGTTTAGAGAAATGTTGAATGAAATTTAAGGAGACATGTTAGATTGTAATACATTTCTATCGATAATGTTTTGGAGTCCAGCGCTGAGTATGTCGCGAATGCAGCGCCGCTTGCGGGTATATATTTCCATGAGCTCGAGAGCTTGAGGCAGTCAGCAGTTGATGTCAAGTTGTCCAGTCGCAGCAGTTGTTGTTTAGTTGTAGTAGTTGCTTACTTGCTCAGAAGAAGAATGAAGTGTATGCTTTGTATGTGGTCCTAAGTGTAGTAAATTTACGTGTGTACATGAATATATCATTAAAATTAACAAAAACTAAGAGGAAATATTAGATATTTAATTTCAAATTTATCGTGTTGGACCAGTAACAATATAGAAGAAGGTTTTGTTTGATATTTCATGATTACAGGTTTGTGCAAGTGAATAATGAGTATTAAAAAAAACTACAGTTAAAAAATAATCCTTTTATTATAAAAGTTCTAACGAAGAAAGAAGATTTGAGGGGAAAGTTTAAATTATGTGTTTATTTGCATTAATTATTTTCACGAAAAAACTAAGGCATATAAGTATAACAACAAAAAGTGTTTAAAATATTTAGATCTAGGGTTCGGATTCCATGTTAAACTGTAGGTCCCAGAGGAAAGGAACTGGCCATCCTACCTCTGACACAATGGCTTAGTATGTCTCCTTTGGGAGGATCCAACAAAACTTCGGGTTGAGGACTCAGTTGAGTTTTTTTTATGTCAAAATATGGTAAAGATAGAGAAAAATTTAGGAAAGAGCTAGAGATGGAGTTCAGTGAGTGATAGTGCCACTCAAGCAGCTGCATCATGCTTTCCTCTTGATGTTTAGTTCATTTTAATTGCGGAAAATGAAAAACAGAACTTCCAAAAGTCACAACGGTCGAAAATTAGTGTTTAAGTGAGTGTGTGAGAAAGTGGATCAATAATTGCTAAACAAACACTGGTTCTTTAAACAATTATTTGGTTTGCGATTGGTTGCAGCAGTCACTGGCTTCGGCACATTGTTCAACACCACACCAGATCAGCATGTTGACAGCTCAGTGGTGGCCAACAGCTGCAATTTAAGTAACAGGTGCTTGTAATACCATGGCGGCAGCTACCTTAAGTGCAAATAAAACCAATGAAAAATATAAAATATGGTCGGCTATTTAAATGAGAACTTGGGATAAAAATTGAATGAAAAACTACTTTGTAAAATTAAAGACAAGCTTACAGGTGGGCGGTTGCGGTTTCTTTCATAGAAGGAAAAAATTTAGAATTAAACAAAGTAGTAGGGAGGATAAATAAAACAACTGAGCAACTTAAGTCAAATGTAAACACAACTTCTCGGCCAAGCTATGCTGCAGTGGCCAGTAAGGCAAAGAGTTTAACGAAAAATAAAATCACACCCACAAAAACAAGTTCTCTTTTCATGAGTTCAAGATGTGGGGAAAACCCAAAAGTAATTGGCTATTTGACTAAATTTAAAAAATAGGTTAATACTTAGTATCTCTATTTCTCGAAAAATGTTCTATTTTTTTTAAAATTGAACATTTACATTATGTATTTTGCATTTAAAAAAACCAATTTAAATTTACCGCGAAAACGCTCAATTCTGTTATGGCGTCTTGAATGACGTCACACCTCGAGAACCTAAACAAAGCAGTCATGTTATGTACATAGCAGGTGACAAGTCTTCTTTATTTAAACATGAATTCCTCATTTTATAAGTACTGTGCAGTGCCCCAGTGTAAAAGTACAACAATGAAAACACTAAACAAGTTATTTATATATGTTCCAAACAACGAACCAATACAGAAAAAGTGGTTAAAACTTGCAAGGAGGGAGGATGCTCAAAGATTATCTGTAGATTCAAGTATCTATTTTTGTGAAGATCATTTTGATGTAAGTGTTTGTGCACTATGTATTTCTAAGTCTAAAGCAAAACTGATTAATTTTGCAGAACCACTACTTTTCAAATATTTATAGGTATGAGTTGACGTTGTTTTGGTTTTGTGATTTAAAGTCTTTCTTTAGTGTTACGTTTAATATAATAAACACACTCTGGCAGCACTGTCATTACCGTGGTGCCACAATCTGATAATAGATTCTTATGCATCTCGACGAAACAAGTCGTAAAAAAAAGAATATATATATATTTTTATATCTCTCTTGGTTCTCGAGATATCTTAGTTGAAAGGTGATGTTGTTAGGCTGATATGAAGCTTAGAGCAGACTGGAAATTGGCAGTGCCATAGCTTTAAAATTTGCCACTCCTGTTTTTGAGTATATACTTTTCTATAAAAGGTGTATATAAAAGCAAAAAGAAAGGCTCTGGGGCAACGCCAGGGTCCCAAGAAGGATTAAGAAAGCGAGATAGCATTGACATGGAAATGAGGCCTGGACCAGGCTATAAAATTATGCATAATGGCAGTGGTGAATATGTATTTTTGATTCGTATGAAAATAAAGCCAGTTATCTAAGTTGTTTTGTTAGTTGCGTTGGATTTCGATGACAATGTATATTACAATCGCTGCAATGTTAAATTGTTGGTTAATTAATATAACAATGTCACTGAAGCTGTTTGCAGAATTATAACCTACATTATTTCTACAAAACTGTGTTTCTTGTTTCTCCTGGCAATATCTAATTTGGTGCTGAATGCCAAGAATTATTTCTAACAAAATTTCTGGCCAATTTTGATGTCTGAAATATAGCAACATACCTGCTACTGAAAGGTAAGCTATATCTATAATGATAATTCAGTGCCGAATTTATTGTACAGTACGTGGTCTATAATTTTACATATAATGTTTTATGAAATATTATGTCTTTAAGAATGTGTGTAGTATTTCGCTCAGGTCTTCCTGCTGGTTTAGCTATTTAACACTTGTTTATACTTCGCAAATGTAACCTCATACCAGCATAAATTTATAAAACGTCTTATTAACAAAACTGAAATTATGCTATTTAAGCTTATAATGTATAATTGACACTTGTGTATACTTACATTGAAGTTCAAACATTGTGGAATTCAGATGAGCAAAAGTGGATGTTTGACGCGAAAAATCTGCGAAATGCTACGGTGTCAATTTTGTGCTAATTGCAACTGTTTGCTTTGTTAAATCCTGGTTCCATAGTGAATTAAACTTGTCTTTCAGTGTATATCTGAGAGTAACTGTATTAACATGACAAAAGTTCATACAAATCAATAACTTACCAAGTAACCAGTTCTGCTGCACGAAAATGTCAATAACAACTTTGGCGTCTTGCGAGGTGTGACGTAATGCTTTCTCATTGGCGCTCGTGTTCACGTGAGTGAACGCCTGATTTTGCCGAATTTATTTTCTAAAAATAATACTAATCTTTATCTTTTATAATAAATAATTTAGCTTTTTGTTATCTCCTTAGCATGATTAATCATTAAAAACTGCTATGCGTCCATTTTATTCTTAGTGGACACAAGCCAATTGTTGAACAGATCACCAAAATAATCAAACTACCAAAAGAGAAAATTAAAATTAATAAATAAGGAGTACCAATAACTCAGTAATTATCAATGCAGAAACTAAGGAGGATGTCAAAAAATTGATGGAACACGAAGAATTAAATGTTAAGATAAAATTCTAGCTTCCATGAAAGAGGAGAACATTTGTAATCCTATATGATGTACCTAAGAATCTAGAAATAAATGATTTAGTAGACAACGTATATGAGCAAAATTTTGAAAAAAAAAAAACTAACAAAGGAGGAGTTTACAAGTGTTTTCTGCCCTACATTTAAGACAGGACCCCGTGAAAAGACAACCGTTTATCACGTTATAGAAGTAAGCCCAGCTATACGCAAATTATTATTAGAACAACATAAAATATACATGGAAATCAGTGCAATCAATTGCAAAAATTACACCATGGTACCAACTTGTATCAAGTGCATAAACCTCAGTTATGTGAGTAAACACTGCCAAATAGACATAGAGAATTGTAGTCATTGTGATCAGAATGGTCACAAGCATTATCAATGTTATAAGAAGTCGATGCCTCAAATGTGCATCCAATGCTAGAAAAGAGGTAAGTCATGCAAAAACAAAGGAAAGGATTGTCCCACGTATCAACTGCTACTGCAACGCATAGTCAACCGAATAGATTATGGCTAGTCTACAATCTGGTTGCAGGATAGATCAAGAAATGATGGCGAATATAGCAGACCTGATATACAGAGCAGCTGAAATAGCAGTTGGTAAAGTGGGAATGAAAAATAAAATAAAGAGAGGCAATCACCCATCTAGTAGACAAAAAAATGATGCAAGAGCAGAAACATTTAGCAAGAAGAAGGTGATAGAAATGCAGAAAATTATGGTAAGCACCAACATGCAAATAGATTGGCAGCAGTTAATATGGGAGCAATTGGACAAAATTTCCTCCACCTCTGACTAGGCTTATTTCCAGCATTTTGTTAGAGGCAGTGGGGTTGGCTATTCCAAAGAAAATGAATATTATTGTCGCAAACCAAGTATGTGTACCAGCCAAATAAAATGCCCGAACTTTGTGATAAGCAAACCGAATCCCATTACTGCAGATCCAGCAGTGTTGTATGCCGATTTTGAAGATACACTTCCGCTAACTTACCTTTGACATTTGACAAGACTCCTCCATCCTGGCGGTAAAAACATAATGTTCCCACAACCTTCAGCAATTGACAGGATACAACTGAAATCATTAAATTTTCCAAGAGATCCATGTCAACTCCTGATTCCACAAAATTTTTGAGGGAAGAGGAGAAGTATTTGATCCTGAGGAAACACACAAGCAGTTTGTTATGACCCATGGACACATTCTGTTAGATACAAGACTATCTTGGCCCCAGTGCAATGTGCATACAAGACACCTGTATATTCCAAGTTAAAAGTTACTTAATTGAATACCAAAAGAAGCACCATGGTTCTACACTAAATCAGAAAGGTGGCTGAGGAATTGATATTAGATATTATTTGTCTACAAGAACCGTACTGCTGGCAAAGCAAAATCCCGCATATGCCTGTAACATCACAATAATCACAGAGGGCAATAACCCAATGGCAGCAATAATCATTTTAAATAAACAAATAACAAATACAAAAATTACACAGTTATGTGATGAACACACGGTATGTACTGAGATAAGATCAGCATGGGGAAGCTTCATAATGGTAAGCATGTATTTCCAGTAAAGTGATGAGATCTTTCCATACCTAGATACCGCAGATATATGGAGATCTGGGAAATTATCTACAAGTTATTGCAGCAGATGTCAATGCAAAGTCTGCTCTTTGGCACAGCAAGAAGACTGACAGGAGAGGGCAATTTCTAGAAGAACTATTAAGCAAATTGGGTCTAGAGGTTATAAATCAAGCACGTAATCCTCCTACTTCCTGCAATAGTGCTGCCACAAGAACAAGTATTGATGTATCAATTAAAAAAATTCATGAGGGAAACCTGCTTTGGAGTTGGAGAGTGCTTGACAACATGACAAAGTGATTGCAATTTGATTGTCTACGAACTGTGCAGAATGCAGGCAGAAGAAAGTAGTGGCAATGGAAGCATTAAAATAGCATATAACATCAGGAAAGCTGCATGGGAAAAGTTAGGGAATGTGTTCACTCCACCAGATTTTCCAGAAAACCACTTCGATGTAAACAAAGTCTCAAGAGAGGTGACATCTGCAATACAAAGTGTCATGAAATGGGCAATACCACTAAAATCATAGTAGATCCCACTGACAAAGTATGGACAGAAAAACTTCAGAAACTACAACTAAACATGATAAGAGTGAGAAGAACGTATCAACGAAGCAAGGTGGCAGCAGATAGAAGTGTCCTCCTCGAGTGTTACAGGCAGAAGAGGCAGATTTTCAAAGACATGATGAAAGAGACAAATCAAAAATGCTGGGAAGCCTTCGTGAGGGAAAACCTTATGAACAATAAATGGGGTATTCCGTACAAAATAGCTGCATGTAAAATCAGGCCTACCAAAATACTATTCACAGTAAAGACAACAGATGGACGACTAACCATGAATTGGAGAGACTCAGCGGATGAGTTATTAAATATTTTGCTTCCTGATGACAACCCAGAAGAAGAAACAGAAGAACAAGCTACACTATGAAGGAACATGTGGCAACTCTACTGGAATGAAGAGGAAGGAAGTAATATTACACCCGAAGAAGTAATACCTGTGATAAACAAAATGGAAAAAGTAAAGGTTCCCAGTCCAGATGGAATTCCAGCCGAGGTCCTCCAGGAGCTAATCATAAAATTAACCCCCCTCCTATGCAGACTCCTGAATGAATGCTTATATCAGGGTAGAGTTCCAGGAGTATGGAAAAACAGTGAAGTGGTAATTCTAAAGAAAGATTAAGCATTCAATTGGATGAACATTTAAATTTCGAAGCCCACCTAGAGAAGACAATAGCACGAGCAGTTACGGTCATTAATATTGTCCAACAAACATTCCCTGTTCCAGTCCAAACAATAAGACTATCCTCTTTAGTTGGCTACTAAGCAAAAGTGTGGGCAAAACATCCAAGAAAAATAAAACCAAAACAGCAAGTCAAACATGTCCAATCAGGAATACTTTTAAGATTGACAGGAGCTTACCAAACTGTGGCAACAAATTCATTAACCATTGCCATTGGTGTGGCCACTGGACCTTGAAGTAAGGAAATGGGATGCCATATACTGGCTCAGAAAAGAAAACAAGATAAGGTAGCAGAAATTGTAGGCTGCGAAGCAAAATTGGAGATGCACATTCCAAAGCTCCTATTGGCGGAATGGCAACAAGAATGGAACAACAGTGAAAAAGGTTGAAGAACATATGATATGTTTCCACCCTGATTGGTACATTACATTACACGTCACAGGTTATACAATAGCTGGCTCCGAAATTGAAATATTGTGGATTCAAGCAGGTGCAAATGTGCTGAAGACAGTACGCTGGAGCACATGGTATGGGAATGTGAAATAACAGCCAGTGTGAGAGAACACCAACAAGCTGAGCTGCAAGGGTGGAGAATATTTGACATACTATATGATGAAAGTTTGTGGCATTTGCTGGACGAAGCAGCTGATCTAGCCTCAAAATTTTGGAAGGTGAAATTTATAGAATGGAAAAATGCAGAGTGAAATCAAAGGACACAGATAGCACAAGAGGAAAACAGAATGTCAACTCGTGGAATAGTTGAAGCTAATTCCGGAAACAACTGTAGAGGGAACAATGATGCTGGAAGTCTGGCTTTCACAACACTGGATTGACAGCAAATATCCTACGACAATGAGCAACATCAATCATCGGAGGAACTCCAATGTGCTCCAGAGAGGCCATGTTCTGAGCAACAGCTGGGTCCATCTTGGTATTCCAGGAGGTCAACTCTTGATGGCCTGGGAGGCAGACTTCGCTGCCGGTTTCTGGGGACTCTACCTTTGGAGCACAATCAACAACACAAAGAAAAAAATGAACATTAGTAGAACCGAAGTGCGGCTGTGACAATTGGTGGTGGCAATAGTAGTATTAGTTGTAATAGTGGTATTAGTAGTAGCCTAATAGTAATGTTAGGAACAGTAGCAGTAGTAGTAGATGCAGTAGTGGTGGTGGTACCCACTCTGCTTATTAACAGTAGAAGTAATAGAGATATTGGAACCTGAATCAAAATTTTTTAGCCTTCATTGTTTATAAAGTGAATACGTTAAATATATAAGATATAAAAATATATACATGTAAAATAATGGAAATAAGGGCCCATATTTTATACTGGGTGCTGGGCTATATTTTATATGGGAGAATAAATAAATAAAGAGTTAGAGATTTTGTCAAAGTCAGAAAAAGTAGATGAAGCCAAATGACATGGAAGAATACAGAAGTTGGGATAGAACAATCCAGAAATAACCAGGTTTGGCATGAGAGTATAAATAGAAGACTGTGGCTGACCTTTTCAGTGATTATTTTAGAGAAGGATTTTGAGAAGATAAGATCGGCATGTGAGCGGAGTGATTTATAATGTGAATCTGGTGAGAGGCTTGGTAGGCCTGGGCTGAAGACTGAATCAGAAACACATCTCAAACATAGAATATTTTGGACATGTGATGAAAACTTTACAGACTATACAGTATTTGTTTTAAAGGGTGTGTTTTCTGTGAACGTTATGGTGAAGTCTAAGTTGGATTTAGAAAGACTGTCTGCTTTCATGGAAACTAACCTGCAATCGATTTAATAGGATAGAAGTTGATAGTATTTCATTTCAGTACAGAATCTGAAACCAGGGATTTGGAACATTTGAAGAATATACAGTGACTTTAATTTATTTTCCATTTTTTATTTGTCCTATCTTTCAGTCAGTATAAAATTTAATAGAATATCACTTCTTGAGTTGGCGATCACTTTTAAAGGTTTTTTTTTTTTTTTTTTTTTTTAAATATTATTTAAGGCTTTATGCCTTGTAAAAGTTGAGGTCATTAGAGGCAGGATGGGACTTGGCACAAGGAACTGGAAGGAATTTGGCCATGACCTTTTGAAGGTAGGATCCTGGAATTCGCCTGGAGTGCTTTGGGGAAACCATGCAAAACCCAAATGTGGATGCCCGGTCGGTGATTTGAACCGTTGTCCTCCTGAATGTGAGGCCAGAACATTAACCATTCACTCACCACATTGGGTGTTTTCATAGGAAAGAACTATTTGCAAGAAGTTAGAACAGTGATAGTGAAGTTACCTGACTGAACACTGTCATAGCTTGCATATTGAGAGTTAAATACTGTACATAAACCAACCTATTAGAACGCTCTTGTAACACGAGAACCAACCCTGCCCTCTCAGCCATTACAAATTATCTCAGGCTGCTGTAATTAACTTTAGTTCTTTTGCCAATAATGGGTTTACACCAAACATTTACAATGTGTTGTGTATGTCAATGACTTCTTGCCATAGAATTTGATAAGCAGTAGCCTATTTCCCTATTATATTGTTTTTTTTTTTAAAAAAATCATTTTGATGGAGCTATGATCACATCAATAAAACAAATAATACTTACTAGTAATCTGGTATCATAAATATTGTGAACACCATTTGTTGTTCCTGGAACAGATGGGAGGGAGTAACCAGTATACATTAACTGAGAAGACTGAACCGCACATGCTGGAAGATTTTGAAATGAACCAGTTTGTCCATAAATGTCTCCATGTCCAATGGGCATAGTTGGCAGGTACTGTTGCAAGTTCTGGAAATTTTGCTCAGGGGATGCACTTATAAACGAACACTGAGAGGGACACACAGAAATAATTTGTGACTGCACCAATGTTGTTGATGATGTGGTTGATACTGCTTGTAATTGGGATGATGTACTTGTTGGTGTCTCAGTCTTCACTTCCAAAGGTTGAGCAGGAGGCGTAACAGGGAGGGACGGAGAAGTTGCGGTTGTCTTCATTACTGGTATCATTTGGTTGACTATTTCTTCATTGTCTGGTGAAGTTCCTTTGTCAGCTGTAAGATAATTGCATTTTATACCAATAAAACATCTCAGTTGAAAAAAAAGGGGAAATTAGATTCTGACAATTAAAGTGTATAAAAGATGTTCCATATTTTGGTCCTGTATTTAATTACAATATGTTTGATACTGATTGTTAAATAACAGAATATATGGAATCAAAAGTACTTATCCAAATTAACACCATTTTTATACAACATTTGTCATATTCAAACACACATAAATACAGGCATTGTCTAACAATCTGCCCACAAAAAGGTTGGCAACTCTCAGATTAAAAACTCTGTCTGAATTGAAAAATAAATCTAATTGCTAAAATAATAAAATGGAAATGAATAATGCATATTGACTTTATCACAAACATCACCAACATTTTAGAGAGTTTGAATTATATTTATATATCTGAGAGTAAAGCAAGGTCGCAATTAACAACTTACGATGATATAACTTTATCATCTGACAAGATTGAGTTATTAGGCAAAGTAAATGTTACATTTCATCCAAGAAAAATAATTTCCTTTTATATTGCTTGGGTTACTTGTTTATGTTTACTACTTTTCTGTTATATTGTTTCATAGTACACAGAAAAATATAATGATAGTTATTTATCAAATCATAATAAACTGTTTCCTTTTTAAATATACTGCTGACTTACTCCACAAATTTATGACAGTGTTGGGTTGATAGATATTTGTTGGTCCATAAATCAGAATCACAGACTGTAATTACAAATTTTTGTATTGTTTAGAACTTATCTGCTGACATTGCCAACTTCACCAAAAAGAAAATGAATTATGTCAAAGGCCAGTTCCTAAACCTTCAGTATGCCGTATGCTATGAGCTACTTGACTTCTTCTGAATTTTTTTGTGTCATCAGGGCTGCTTCATACTAAGACTAAGATAATGTGTTCTTAAATCATATGATAATGAAAGCCAGTGGAAAGAGGTTTATTATATTTATGATTCTGCCTGATAAAATATTAAGAGCATTGAGCTTTTAGAATCTGAGATGTGAAAATGTATTATTATATTTGTCCCATATAACAGATTGTTTAAAACATGTTAAGGAACTGACATACTGGACAGTAGCAGGTAAATCATAGCCCCCCCCTTTCCCCCATATCGTCAATTATGATTACACATTTTAGGTAATTTTCTGTAATCGCCTATGAGAATTATGGGATGTCCCAAATTTATGTATCTGAGCACAAATATAACTACATAAAACACATCTGCACAAAATTTGTACTGTTCACAGACAGATGGCAACAACACTTAATACACTCTTATTGGTTAGATTGTCTTTAATGACACTGGTAAAACAGGATGTAAATGCACCATTTTTACTGAATAGAAGTAGGAACTCGCTTTTAGGAAGAAGAGAGTATTATACAGTCTAAGAGGCTTCTTGATTTGCATCTAAAATATACAGAAATTCTGGCATGCACTGTACCATCTAACAAGTATACAAGAGATTTGCTGTATTCTTGGGTAAAGATCCTCCCACACAAAATAATTACAATTTTTATTTAACTGAGACAACATCTTGCATTGTATATCAAATGAATTGTTAAAGATACCAGTACAGTTTATTTAAAAAAAAAATCACAGTAAATCTTTTAAGAATGGAGAAAGAAGCCTCGTTTGAACATCATGAACTGTGATTGTGTAGAAACACACAATACATAATAGCACTAAAATTAATATGCACATACATAAATTAAAGATAAATAAAATAAATCTGAAAGATAATTTTTTTTTATACCAACAGACCATACTTCGAAACCTGCAACAGTGCAGCACACCCTCCCCTCCGAAGTGTGACACCACAAGCACTAATTTTCCCTCTTCTGAGGCATGACTCATGCAAGTACTCCAGAACCATACACTTTTCCTGTATACAACACTAGCATCATTACTAAGATCTTGTCGATGAGGTTGAGACAGCAAGATCAGACAATTTAAAACCAGAATCTCAGCCACATAAATGCAGCAGCCTAGGATCTCGATTATTTTATCACTTGCAACACAGAGTACTCAAAACACCTTCTGATGATATATCCTCCCCCCACCTCCACCCCCACCCACACCTTCTCCAACATGTTATCGAGGTATGATAGTTAAGAGTTCAAACTTCAAGAAGCAAAAATTAAAGTTTTGTATACAGAATACCACAAAAAAAGGCAATAGAATAAAATGATTTTAGGTGGCTAAAGCATATAATTCATACAATGGTCCAATATATCCATCAACTACATCTTCAGAAAAATTAATGAGTCATGTAACCAGGAAACAATGAAACTGGGTTTGTAGTTCTTATTTCTTATATTCATGAAATTTTTAATCAAATATTAGAATTAATTGGCAGTGTCACAAATTAATGATATCATCAAAAAATAATTTTCATTTTTATTACTAAGCTTACTTATTTATGATTCCTACTTTTTTGTTATATTTTTCATGGTGATAAAGTGGCAAAAGTCATATCTATCTGAATTCTACATAGTGAAAAAGTTGTGAAAGGATATAACTGCGCTCTGGACTCTTCCATTTATCTCCAACTACCATGATATTGCCATTCAAATATTCTAATTATTTATAAATCTTTGTTATTTTCAGTTTGAAACAACATTTACTCTTAATCAGTAGTTAGAATCACAAAACATGCAGTTGACAGAAATTTTGTGTGTTTATGTTCATACAATAATGATTTTATAAAAAAAAAAAAAAAAAAAAAATGTGATTTAATGGAATAAATACATCTGTTCTTTTGCACCATATTCATCAGGCATTCTTATATCTTGTATAATAATGATATTTTTAACTACAGCACATTCAGCTAACAGAGGCAGCTCAAGGTCAGTCAGATCTATCCCCACTCCATTGCCCTTAAACCCACATGAAAAGGGGAAATTTATGACTCACATACCTGGACACAGCGTTCAGTGCGAAGAGGTAGGGTGGGAGGGGGTGGTGAGGTGAGGAGCGGTGCCAGGGGAACACGACCTTCAGCTGCCGGTCTAGAGTGAATAAAGTATATTTTAAATGTCTACTTACACTTTTCGATTTCATGTTGTGGTGGCTGACTCTCAACTTCAGGTTTTGGTGAATTTTGTGTACAGCTTTTCCCGTCTCTGAGTATTTTTGGTGGATGGAGTGGATCAAACCGATAGAGTGTACCATCAGGATTTGTGTAAGCCTCCAGTGTCTGCATGAATATATGTATATATATTATTGCAAATAATATCTCTGTAGTAATTTATTTTACAGAAAGTGAATTCTACAGTAAGTAAATTCCTGTACTCTGGAGAAAGAATACAATGCAATATCAAACTCTAATATACAATTATAATTTTGTTAACAATATTCAAATTAAGAACAGAAATAAGGGGTAAAGGAAAGAAGGCATGGAAAAATTAGAATAGAAATTACCTCAATCAATTACATTAATATCTATATGCATTAAACTTAAAATAAAAATTTAAACAAAAAGATGAATTACAATAAGTTATGATTTCTACAGGTGCAAATGGAAGGAATGAATACAGTTTAGAAAGTAGGCTGAATTGGTAGGGAGAGTGCAGAAGGAGCACATGGGAAGAAAGAAACAAGAGCATGGGTTTTCTGAAGTAGACATGTGGGTGCCTGGTGCTAAGTATGTACTAGTAGGCTAGCTGCTGATATGTAAGTTCAGAGAAAATGTTAGTAATATGGAGGACCTTGACAGTATTGACAACAAAACAAGAATTTCAGTAATTGCTGTTATGTGTTATGGCATGTGCTGCAGTAGATTGGTCAAGATGTTGGGCGATTTCTGGTTGTCTCTGACCATTCATTCTGTTGGATAACAATTTAATCGGCCACAAGCCATGGAACACCACAACCAATACCACATTTCTGGTAACAAAATTGTGACTTGAAGCAAAAGTAACTGTTGCTAAGAACTAAGTATGCCAATGAGTCAGAAAAGCAATGGCAGCTATTACAAAGTAGAATCAGTAGGAAATGGTACCTTAGATGTGGCAAGACAGTCCATGTCTTTAATGTGGGAAGGAATTTTTTGCAGCATGAACAGATTTGGGGTATGTGGCCTTACTGAGGCTAAGAGAAAAACAGATGTGGGTGTGAGAGTTTGAAGTGGGACTGTCACATTTCTCTCTCTTGGTAGCGCACACTAATGCTCGTGGATGGTGCGATTTAGTACATTTTATTGAAAATGTTTGAAGCCAAAAATTCTGCTGAAGCGGTAGCTTGTGATTCAGCTTATTAACAAACTTTACCGTGTCAAGAAGAATCACACAAATAAGAATAACAAAATTAAGTTTTGTACTAACACTGCGAGTTTAATAAAATTCAAAATCTTCACCCACACCAGTTGTGATCATACAGTTCATCGGACTTCTATATATATACCCAAAGGTTCCAGAATTCTTAGTTAAAACAGTTCACATTAACAATTCTTTATAAATTTCTTGCATTCACACAACTCTAACCAAAAACAGTTACACATTAAAAAGGGCGGTTCGAGAAAAACTCGCACATGGGTGGCGTGTCTGATGAGCACAGCTGCTCCAGGAAGACTCGTGGGTGTCACATGTTGGGTTCATGGGCGTTCTTAACTGACTTCCAGTAGCCGGCCTGCGCTCTGGTGTCTTCCACAGTACTCCCACAGACTGGCGGGAAATTTAACAGCCACGTGGTGGTATTACAAATAGCACAGCCGGTTCATGATCTCCCGGTCCACTGGCTTTGGAAGCAACCCCTATCATATGGCTATGCTACAGGACATTAACTCTGATGTAGCTACATACTTCCTGGCAGATGGAAAGTATGGACTCAAGGTTAATTGGGGGTTGGTATGTGCTACTGTCAGATGGGTGACACATCACTTCAGTAACATAATTGCTATGATCCATGCCTATAGTGGAAGAGACCTTGTTTGTGCACAAGATGATGATGTTATTTGTTTCTGCGGTTCATAGTACAGGGTTTACAGAAAGTTAGTAATCAAAAGAAACTGTATTTATTTAAAGGTCAAATAAAAAATTTAAACTGTAATAACTTATACAATACATGAACCTAATTAGTTGAATTGAATTTATTAGCAGTTCTTAAACTTTATGTAATTCATAATCTCTGATGTATAATTGTAAACACTGAATCAGTTTAATAAGAGATATTCTTGTTAAATGTTTTAAAAATAAATGCACCAGATGAGCACTAAACATTTGTTTGTTATTATAGTAACATATAAGCTATCGAGCTGTGACAACTAATTTACCTGGTGATTAATAAGAATACTTCCTGCAGGAATTGATGAAAGGTCACTGACTGCCCACATGATAGGATGTGAATTAGGATCCTCAAGTACATTCAGTGGTACTGTGGCTGGTGGTTCAGTCTAAACAGAAAAAACATTTTTCAAATAACATGAAGATTATAAAACACAAAATTAGTGTTTTATGCATCTATAACTGAAAAATATTTAATGTTCCACTCTTTTATTAGCAGCAAAGTTCAGTTGAATTACATAGTTACTAAAAGGAATGTTTGCATGATCTTGAACACACCATATTGACTGCAGAAACTATTAATTATGAAAGTATCTCTTTTAAATATTGGCTTGTTCTTTTACAAGCTCAGTAATATTCATGAAATATGTACAGTCATTATCATTAAATGTGGATAGGGTCGTCTGAGTCTATCTCCCTATTTTTGCACAGTGTGGCAACACAGCACAAGCAAGACATCACAAGCAAGACATCACAAGCAAGACATCACAGGAAACTGTAGCTCGTCTCTTGACTCCTCCTATGATAGCATCCAATTGGTGGATGTTGAATCAAGGGCCTTCTATATATCAGATGATTCGTTTTGTAATATCAAGTTGCAGAATATAAAATTAAAGTTAGGTGTTAGGTGGCCAATACATGCCTTAACTGCGCCCTCTGAAGTGTCTGATTGACCGGATATTTCAACCAATGCCACTTACAACTGATTCCTTTTCTAACATCATGTTATTAAAACTAATAGTAATGTTTGGAAAGTTACTTAAAGCATTGGTTTAAAGCATAGCAAAGAATAGACAGGATGTTACATCAGATTTATCGCTTTTTACAATAAAGAAATGTTCATTCTAATTTCATTTTCTTATTTATGCTTCTCGTATCAACCATCAATCCATGTATAAATGGACCAAAGGATCGGCAAGTAATGAATCGTTGAAATATTAATTTTTAGTTGATATGGAAGTGGTCCTAAGGATATTAATGTAGAAACATGCATCTCAAAGTTACAGATATGTGTGGACAGGAAGTTTCATATAGGTTGGTTTGTTTATGGACAAGATGACAGAACTCATAGAGCAAGCTGTGTGGTCTAGTGGCTACCACTGTAGGGTAGTAACAGTGTGGTCACTGTTTCGAAACTATATTGAGGTAAAAAAATGTTTTGGCGTTCCAAACTATTCCAATATACACATTGTTTATGTATAAAATATGTAATTTCTGTAGTAAAAAACAGATAACAATTAAAACATCTGAGTAAATAACTATTTCTATTAATTTTGTTGAATGAAATCTTCATTATTAACACTGTAGCATTTAATCAAAAGCACTGAGCTATAAATAGAATCATCTCTTAAATTCACTCCTCATGACTAACCATCTCCGTAATTATTTACTATTAATGACTATTTTCAAAGAACGTCCAGGCAAATCCTACCATTTGCAGCAGGAAGCTCATTTTTTTAAAAATATTTTCACATACCTGTAGAAATAATGAGAATAATCTGGAACAATTAGGTGTCATAAAAAGCCAATTTACAGCATTAAGTTTAAGAACAAATCCTAATCTCTAACACAAATTATCTTCCCCCTTCACTATAAAAAGATAATATTAGATAAGAAATGCATATTAAGAAATTTTAATTGAATGATGCATTTTTAATTTTGCCCAGTTTTAATTTTAAAATAATTTTGTCCTATCTGGCAGTATTCCAGAAGGAATTACTAACAGCAGAGGCACTTATTTATAATCGATTAGAATTTTTGGTTTGTGGACAAACTAGGGAATAACCTTGATCGAGGTGATAGAGTTTTTTGAATTACAAAATTACAGAAACAATCATAAAGACATTATCTCAGACAAGTGTGTCTGCAAGTAAGATAGAATGAATCTATCTTCCTTAGCTGCTTTGTATAAACTCTGATGAGTAAGAAAGCAGCCTGAGCGCCATAGTACTGTTGTTAGCGTTCTAGGTTGTTGAACGGGCATGCTTATTTTGAATCCAAGAATTTCATATATTTTTTAAAAAAAATATTTTTATTTCCTTCATAAATGTTATGAAACTACATATTGCTTATGTGTAGAATATATGCTTAATTCTTTCCTAACTGCGTCAGGGAATTACATAGTCATAACTGAAAGTATCCAATGTTTCTTAACCATCTGCCGAAGTAAATATGAATGCTTCTGTGGTGGTAACATTAAAAGAAAGCTACTCAGGTCAATATAAAGGTGCACGGGGGCCAGACATCGCCAGTGCAGCTCTGAAGCTCCCTGCATAACATCAGATCTGATTATACCATCAGAGCTAGCTTCCAAAAGCTCGTTGTTGTCTTTCTTCAACACTATACAGCAGAGAACCCATGAAAACTTCATATTAGATATGAACCTCCAACACTAGGGTTGCACATACCTGGTTTTTCTCTCGGACACAAATTTTATGGTATTATTCTGATGTGTTGATGGGGAATTTTCAATAAAAATGCTTAACTCCCAGCAAATTAATCAAACAGAAATAATAATAATAAAAAATACTCACTTTGACAGAATAAGTGAAAAAGTAAACAGCAGTCTAGCATTAAAACTTCAATCACACCATCTGTCTTTATGGTCATGGGAGGGGAAACAGTGAGATGGTTCAGTCTGACTTGGGGCCAGATTGTGAAGTCTGCAGTGTTTTCAAACCAAATGCAGATCTTGGAGGTGTTGTAGCAAATGTGGAAGACCTAGGGAAAGATTTTTCAGAGGAAGATTGTATTGTAATTGTGGGGGGACCAGGAAATAATCTTGATAAGGAGCTCAATTATTCAATTTAGGAAGACATTGCTCACATTTCCAGGAACACTCGTCAGACGAATGTGGGATTTGTGGGTTTGTTTGAACGTTATGATAAACCTTGGATGTAGCATAACATTAGGCATACAAATGCATTGTTGGAAAGGGTTCTCCGGCAGCCAGCAAATTGACACATTGGTTTGATAGATGTGGCCATCTGATTTTCAGAGGTAAACGGAAGCTTTTGCTTCTTATTGCTGATAAGATCAGGGGATGCCAGGTGAAAGAAAAAGGTATTCCTGTTATAAGAGGTATTAAGTCATGGACTTCTTTTTAGGTAAATAAAAAGATGTATTAGGTGTCTAAAAGAAATTAACACCTCTGCTGATCAAAACTTATTGAAATTAAAAATTCCAAATGACATACCAAAATGTACTAACAAAGTAAACAATTCAGTCATTGAATCAAAGTGTTAAGACCACTATTCTCCATCAAAATATAAGAGGAATATTTAGTAAAATTGATGACATTACCTTATGCCTAGAAGAGATTCAAATTTCCAGAAAATTTGATGTAGATGTTTTGTGCATATCTGAACATCATTTGTCAGACCCAGGAATATCTCAGCTGTCCATCCCAAATTATAAACTAAGCTCTCATTTCTGTAGATGAAAAATGGAGAAAGGGGGAGTTGCCATTTTTGTTAAAAATAATATTCAACTTAACAGTGTAGGTGTAAGTAAGTATTGTATAGAACAACACTTTGAATGTTGTGTTACAAAACTAGAATATGGTAAGGAAGAGCTCCTGTAATAACAATTTACAGGGTCCCTCCAGGAAATTTTAGACTGTTTTTATCTCAGAGTATTTGCTACTGTCTTTCACAAATAACAAACAAATTATTATGTGTGAGATTTTAATGTTGATTTTCTTAATCACAGCGATGAGAGGATAGATATGGAAGCCTTGATGTGGTCTTTTAACCTAACGGTAGTTGGAAATTTCCACACAAGAATACAAAATAATAGCAGGACTGCAATTGATAATTTTTTTTATGGATATTTCTCAGTACAGTAATTACAACATACTCCTAGTAATAAATGATATCTCAGATCATGATGCCCAGATGTTATGTATCATGTCCAGAAACACTGTTAAACAGATAAAGAAAAGCTGGGTATAGAGATGAAATATTAATAAAAACAATATAAAATGTTTCATAGATTCCTTAAATGATGAACACTGGTCAGAAGTGTATACAGCACAGGGTGTTAATGCAAAATTTGATTATTAGAGTATCTAGTAAAACAAAAAGGAACCTTTACTTAAAAGTAAGAGAATCAGATAAAAATACATGAAAGCTTATTATAAACTTTATTCTAAAATACTAAGAAATGTAATAAGATAGGCCAAGAACAGGTATATATCAGAGAAAATAAACAATTCAGGCAATAAGATGAAAAATATATGGGATATAATAAAAACTGAAACCGGAAAATCTGTAAATCACTCTAAAGACATAAAAATGGAACAACAGGGATCCATGCATGGTGAAGTAGGGGATGTTTGTGAAATATTTAACAAACATTTTACTTCAGTTGTAACGAAATTAGGCATGGAAAAGCAATCCCCAGATAGTGCCCTAAGGTTTCTTCAGACTGCTTTCCCAAATAGATTTGTGGAGATTTAATGGCCCTCATAACATTTCCAGAAATAAACAAACTCATGAAACAATTAAAAACCTAAAAATTCTTCCAGCTATGATATTATTTCAAGTAAATTATTGAAAAGATGTTCACATTGTATCAATCATGTACTTGCCCACATTTGTAATGAATCCCTAATGCAAGGTGTGTTTACAAATAGACTAAAATATGCAGTTGTAAAACAGTTGTTTAAAAAAGTAGAATCAACACATCATCCTATTTTTCATTACTTTCCAGATTCTTAACTATTTTTTGTAAAAGTGATGTATCATAGAGTAATGAAACATGTTACACAATATCCTCTCTAATTCACAATTTGGTTTCCAAAAAAGATCATCCATAGAAATGGCAATATATTCATTTTTATATAACACATTTGAGGAACCGAATAATAAAATGAGCCTTGTAGGAATACTTTGTGATCTTGCAAAAGCTTTTCACTGTGTAAATTATGAATAAGTTTGAAAAAAAATGGAATACTATGTTATTAATGGAACCGTAGGTAAATGGTTTAAATCATACATGGAAAGTTGATTGCAAAACATTTCCAATTTTGATTCTAAAATAAGTAAAGATGCCTCATCAGATTGGGAGAAAATAAAATATGGAATTCCTCAAGGCTCTATCCTAGTACCCCTCCTCCTTTCATTATACATCAATGACCTTTCTGGAAACCTATCTGACAAAGAGCGTTTTATTTGCAGATGACACTAGCCTGACTGTGAGAAAAACACCAAACAGTAATCTAGAATATAATGGAAATGAAGTAGTTAGTGAAGTAGAAAATTGGTTTAAGGCAAATTCATTAAAATTAAATTTGGATAAAAATTTGGAATAAAACAAAAAATTATGCACAGCCAGATTTACAAGTATGCTATAAAAATAACATAAGCTTAGAAACAAAGAATATAAAATTCCTTGGTAATGAAACAGATGAGAAACTCAGTTGGCATGAACATATCACTTCACTACTGATGAAATTAAGTAGTGCCCCCTCTGCAATACAAACACTTTCTTTAACGGCAGATCTAGAATTAACGAAACAGGTTTACTCCTCATATTTCCATTCAGTGATGTGATATGGCATAATTTTTTGGTGAAACTCTTCACAAAGTAATTTTTTTTCATAGCACAGAAAAGAGCTATTAGGATGTTGTGTAGGGTAAAACCAAGAACTTCATGCAGACAATTAAAAAAAAAAAAAAAAAAAAAAAAAAAAAAAAAAAACAACAACAACAAAAAACCGCAATATTCTTACAATGATTTCTCAGTATATATATTCTGTCGTGTATTTTGTTATAGAACATTTTAACCTGTTTGCATCTAACTTACAGGTACAGAATTCCAATATACAAAACAAAAATAACTTTCACAAAACACAAACATCTCTGTCATTAGTACAAAGAGGGGTTAATTATTCTAGGATAAACCTGTTTAATAAACTTCCCAAGAGTATAATACAGTTTGCAGATAATAAAGATAAATTAAAAGACAAACTGAGAAATTATCTTATTGGCAACTTATTCTACTCCATTCAAGAATTTGAACTAAATAATTAATTGTATGCTATATGACCTTTTGAAAACATCAGTTTCAAGAATTAATATTTATTATTATTCTCTTTATTTGTCTTTGTAACATATGATTGTTTTCATTATGATTTTGACTCATATTGTATGTGTATTAGTGATGAAATGTTTCAAATCCCAGAGGTCTGTGCTCATCAGGAATCAATGAAACAGGATTGATAAATAAATACATAAATAAAATAACGGCACTAAAATCCACTAAACTCATCAGATTATATTGTCTGAACAGTATTTTAAATTCAAAACACACACATTCAACCACCAATGTGTAGCATCAATTAATAAAAAAAAAAAAGTTTTCATGCAGAGCGCTAAATGATAAACAACGATATACAACCAAAGATGCTACTACATTTGTAGACTGAAGCATCTCTTTTAGTATTATTGAATGGAATATTCAAAACTTTAAACAAGTATAGTCTAAACCTTCTTAATATAATGCTTATTGATAAATGTATAAGAATCAAATCGTTGTAACAGTGGCTTATAAATACCATTTCTTAAATTCACAGAACAAGTGACCCTAAAAAAAAAGAAAAAAAAGATTGTTCTACACCCAACAAGTGTTCACGGTTGTGAACAGACTTTATTTACTAAAAAATTTGCAGTGAAATATAATAATTTTTTTTATACATGTATGATATATATTTTGCAACAAGTGAAATGGAAATAATGAATGAAAAAACTAATTTAACTTGATGTGGGTTTGAACCCAAGACCACCACATCAAACCTTGACTTAGAGAGATAAATGCCTCATAAATTATATAACAAATGTAAAGATATATACATTAAGATAAAAAATTTCGTAAATGAATAGTAATCTGTTTAAAGAATCAAATTGTTATTAAATAAAAATATTCTAAATCAAACTTTAAGAAAAATAATTTTTTATTTCGCCAATGTGTCTGTTCTTTTGACTCCATCCATCTATTTGATAGGATTCCTGGTACAGGAAAAATGCTACAGCACTGCCAGTAGGCAGAAAACTTTACAACAATGCAGAAACCAAGTGTGGCAATATTGTACCAGGAAATAGTCTTAACTTTCCTATTTCCTTCGGCTAAGAAGAATACCTTTATAACGCGAAAATAATACATGTAATAATTTAACATGAGCAGTACATTCAGCAAATGATTTTATAGGTTTTATTACAATTATCCAATTAAAGCTGGAATTTATAGCTAGTAATTGAAAATGAAGTAGGAATCCATATTAATTCTTCGAGGGCAATCCAAAAAGTAAGGTCTCCCAAGCATTTATAGATAAAGACATAAATTATTTTCTTTAATGTATTCACCATTTTAAAGGTTAAATAAGTATCTATTACCATTTTGGAACACTCATTTGTATACTCTGTGATAGTAGAAGAATGAGCAGTGTGTTCGTAAAAGCAGTGATGCTCTGGCCTCTCATTTGGGAGGACATAGGCTGGAATCCTCATTGGCCATTAAGATTTGGGGTTTTGAAGGTATTTGCAAATCACTCCATATGAAAACCGGAATGGTTCCTTTAAAACGGCATGGCCAAAATCCTTGCCACTACTACTATCCCATCTCTCATGAAGGTATTCAGCCAAGCCCTTCTAAAAGAATCATCCAGCATTTGGCAGGAGTGATTTGGGGATACCACAGATAAGCCATATCTGGATGGCCGATCTGGGATTACGTAGGATAATACAGGATGCCTCATTAAGTAATGCATATTTAACCCATGTATTTACCAAATTGCAATGCTGGAAAGCACATAAAGTAATTGTATACAGAAACTACTAACAGCATTGTAGAAAATGGAAAAAAACGGTAATTTAAGAACTCCCTGCTTCTAAGCCCAATTCTCAATGACCTTTCTTTACTTATACCAGTTATAAAATAATTTATGTTTGTCCTATGACAATAATCCTGTTGTAAATTTTTGAGTGACAATGGTTGTATAATTTGTTACGGTACTAATATTTAGTCCTATGCGATTTCCTCACAAGTATTTACATAATGCATAATCATTATAGTCCACCTACAAAATTGGAGAAATAATTACAACAATAAATTATTAGTTTTCGAAATGTGACGTTCACTTTACTATGAAATAATTATTTTTGAAACATGTAGTGATGGATCCAGGATGGGAGAGAGGTTGGGAAGCCTAAGACCCCCCCCCCCCAAAAAAGAATTTAGGCCCACCTCCGACACCTGAGTAGCTTTCTTTCACTGTTGGCACCACAGAAGCTTTCATATTTACGTCGGCAGTTGGATAAGAAACATTGGATACTTTAGGTTATGAGTAAGTAATTCCCTGATGAAGTTGGGAAAGAATGAAGGATATATTCTATGCATAAGTAATGTGTAGGTACAGAATGTTTATAAAGGAAACAAAAAAAAAAAAAAAAAAAATACAAAAAAAATACAAAAAAATACAAAAAAAAATATATATAAAAAAAAAAAATGAAATAGTTGGATTCGAACTAAGAATCGCCCATTCAGCAACCTAGAATACTAACCATTGTGCTCAGGCTGCTTTCTTACTCATCAGAGTGTATGCAAAGCAGCTAAGGAAGATAGTTTTATTCTATCTGTCGTTATGATTGTTACTGTAATTTCTTAATACAAGAAATTCTACCGCCTAGAACATGGTTATTCCCTTGTTTGTCCACTAATCAAAAACTCTAATTGATTATAAATAAGTCCTTCTGCTGCTAGTAATTCCTTCTGCAAAACTGCCAGATAGGACAAAATAATTTTAAAATTAATAATGGGCGAAATTAAAAATGCATCATTCAATTAAAATTTCTTAATATGCATTCCTTATCTAATATTATCTTTTTATAGTGAAAGTGGAAGATTATTTGTAATAGAGATTAGAACTTGTTCATAAACTTAATACTGTAAATTGGCTTTATATGACACCTAATTTTTCCAGCTTATTCTTGTTATTTCTACAGGTATGTGAAAGTATTAAAAAAAAAAAAATGAACTTCCTGCTGAAAATGGTAGGATCTGCCTGGACATTCTTTGAAAATAGTCACTATTAGTAAATAATTATGGAGATGAAAGTGCTTGAAATGGTTAGTCATGAGGCGTGAATTTAAGAGATGATTCTATTTATAGCTCAGTGTGTTTGATTAAACGCTATAGTGTTTATAATGAAGATTTCATCCAACAAACTTAATAGAAATAGTTTTTTTGTTAGATGTTTTAATTGTTATCTGTGTTTTACTACAGAAATTACATATTTTATACATAAACAATGTGTATGTTGGCATAGTTTGGAAACAAAAACTTTTTTTTCACCCCCCTATATAGTTTCTAACCAGTGACTGCACTGTTACTAGCCTACAATGGTAGCCACTATACCATGCCGCTTGCTATACGAGTTCGGTCATCTTGTCCATAAACAAACCAACCTAAATGGAACTTCCTGTCCGCACACATCTGTGACTTTGAGATGCTTGTTTCTACATTAATATCCGTATCAACTAAAAATTAAGATTTCAACGATTCGTTACTTGCCTATCCTTTGGTCCATTTATATACAGATTTATGGATGATATGAAAATCATAAATAAGAAAAGAAATTATCCAAAATAAAATGAGAATAAATTTTTCTTAAGTGTAAACGTGATAAATCTGAATAAAATGTATCATCCTGTGTATTCATTGCTACGCTTTAAACCACCCCTTTAAGTTACTTTCCAAACATTAATATTAGTTTTAATAATATGATATTTAAAAAGTAATTAGTTTTAAGTGGCACTGGTTGAAATATCTGGCCAATCAGACACTTCAGAGGGCGGAGCTAAGGCACGTATCTGCCACCTAACTTTAATTTTATATTCTGTAACTTGACATTATGAAACAAATAGTCTGAAATATGGAGGACCCTTGACTCAACATCCACCAATAGGATGCTGTCATGGGAGGAGTAAAGAGACTGGCTACAGTTTCCTCTGACCTCGCAATTGTGCTATATTGCCGCACTTTGCAAAAATATGAATATATACTCTGACGAGTCTGGCCAAATTTAATGATAAAGACTGAACTTCTGTGATAAAACCTTGGGAAAAACCATGTTGCTTGTAAAACTGTGGAAATGTATATATATATATATATATATATAAAAAACACAATTATTATGGGCACTATTCTGGTTGCTGGATTTGGACTTGTTCCTGACATACCTCATCATGTTCCATATATTGATGTTTAAACACGGTGAGAATAGTTGCAGGGCAGCAGAATTTGGGAATAACTCTCTCACAGCTACTGAAACTAAAAATGGAAGAATTTTGATGTGCTAAGAAATCTTTTCGACTCAACTGAACTGCTTCGGCAGAATTAATGTGATGATCAAACTGTCTTTGAGTTTTTATTGAAAATTTATGTTTACAGTACATGTAAATGTCATAACGATGGACATTCAACAAACTTTTACTGCTGTAAGCATGCTTATTTGGAATGTGGTATACATATTGAATTGTGGATATGATATTCGATTGTAAATACTACACTCCGCATTTTTGGTACATGCATTTGGCAACTGGGGACAAAAGTTAATATCAATTATTGATGAAGTGTGGAAGATGCAGTTTGCTAATTAATGGCCTAGGAGAAAAGTAAAAGGTAATCTGACTAAATCCACAGCAAGGGGACTGAAACTTTAACTTTTAATAAAGCTATGCAGCTATACCTGAATAACCAAAAGAATACATAATATTAAACAGTTAAAAGCAGTGACAATATATCCATCAATAAATTATTAAAGTGAAGATTTAATAATTGTAATAACGGCCTAGTCAAGTAAAAAAAAAGGTTAAAATAAATTCAATTAAAACCTGACAGTCTGGCTAATTATGCAGACAGAAACTACATATATCAGAAGATAAACTATCTATAAAAATAAAGAAGCAAAATATACCAAGATCCAGTCAATGTATGAAAAAAAAAATGAGATTACTAAATGCAAAGGGACTAGATTACCATGATAAAAATTATATAATTATGAGATAGTTCAAAAAATATTAGTAAGAAAATTGTACGCAATACAGGGAGACAAAACTCTGTTAATGTTCTAAGAACACTACCTTCTCTCTCTCTCATTTAAAAAGGAACAATTACTAGCTGAACTATCTCCCCAATACAGTAAAAGTGGGAATTTACACAACAAGATACTCTGGTTTGTCCTCTTTGACAAGAGGAGTTCTCACCTTTGTGAGTAGCATCCTAGAAACAGATGAGTAAGAAGAATATCATATTTGGTAATTGGATTGAAGAATCTTCTCACCTGCTTGTTCAATCTGATCAGCCAAGAGTTTGTTATATCCAACTTGCAAATGCTCAAATATTGGCTGTGTCAAACAAAATATGATATTTCGTTTCAAGAACTAAAACAATGTTAGTTTTAGGTACCTTTAAAAAGTTTATCGTATGATTTCATTCTAAATTGGTAACTGAGTCTGTTATCTTGTTCACACTTTCTTCCACCTGACCCAAACGCCTTAAAACTATAACCTCTCTCCCAGAGATAGAAGAGAGAGAGAATTGACAAGGATTTCATGGACACGACAATCTTTTTGAAATGTATTTGCTGGAGGGGCTGTAAATGTTTGGCAGGGATTATATTAAACTCTTCCAACAAAATGTTAAAATCTCCTCTATGTGGAGTATGTCATTTGTACGGACAAGGCTCTGATCAATTTTCGGTATAAGGAGACTCGTGTTGATTACAAATGGCCTCCAGAATAAAGGTTGGAGAAGCATCTAGTGTTGTAAGCACCCTCTTGCTCTTGGTTTTGGTCATGGCTCCTAAAGGTGGATGAATCAGAAAAGATTGACGGGAATGATGCTCTAGAAAATGGAATGAAATGTGTACAACAAAAAATAAAATATAATTCAATTGCATTGGCGTATCATTGATCTAAATAAAAAAGTGATCGACTTGCAATTGAGGAAATGGCCTATAACATCCAATTGTATCAGTGGAGTTATTGGGGTGGAATTATAATGAACAAGATGTCATATAACCTTAATTTGGCTGACAGATGATCAAAATTAGTTTAAAGAGCTATGAGCTCATAAGATTCCAACAGTAAAGTGTATTTAAAGTCATTTTCTTGTAATTTTCAGGTAAATAGTAAAGTTCGATCATGATAAACTGTAAACATTGACTATATGAGTAGGCTGGCTTATTTGCTAACAGATTTTTATCCCTACATGTACAGAGGTTCAGTAGGTGATCACTACTCAAATGAGGTGCAATACTTTAGGTTTATAAAATAGTACTTAAGAGATATTTAAAATGTATCAGCCACAAGGCAGGGAAAAAAAAAAATATTTTCATAATACAACTCCAAATTTTTAAGATACAAGAAAGTGTCATAGCTCAAAAGATGCAGAAAACTTCGAACTATATCATACAAAAATTTAGAATTAGTATGGAAAGCAGAAGTAACCTTTTTGAAAGGAAATGATAGTTTTCAAATGACTGACATGTTTTAAACAGTGCAGAGTTTAGTTAGTTACAGACTTGAGAATAGGTTTAAAACAATGTAGGGTTTTTATTATACATACCGGGAGATTTTTGTAAAGATTTAGGTAATATTTTGGCAGAAAAGAGGAAAAGAAGATTTTAAATTTAAATAAGAAAATGGTGGAATGACGTCACGTAAGACATGAAAGAAAACTACTTTAAGGAGAGTAGCTAGCAGATGAAAAACATAACTATCCTATAGAAATTAGATTCTGTAAAGTTTGACATAAATTTCAGCTCAGTAGCACTAGTACTTTTGGAAAAGGATAATATCTTAGGGTTTTAAATTAGACTAAGAAGTATAATTTCAATCAAGCTATATTATATATCAGAAGTTATGGGAGAATTTGCAGAACATTTGAAAGAAAGAATGAACACTTTAGCTCAAAGACTTTTCAAATGAGAGGAAATTTTAGGTTGTGAAACTTTAGGATTCTTTTGTTTGTAAAAGAACGGTTGTTTCAACAGAAAAATTTATAAGGACTTGATTTGACAGTCAGATTGAGAGCTATCACCATAAAATTTTCAGGAAGATCAAAGAGAAAATTAGGTGTAGAGTTGCGCATTAACAAGGGAAAATTGCATGAGATAACCAATTGTCTATTTAGGAAGGTTGAGTGGCCATGTTGCAGGCAGTTTTTCAGAAACCTTGATAAATGATCGACGTGTGCTCATGGAGCAAGTTTGCACTCCATGCTAGGCAGAAAAGTTGGATGAGGAAGTAGCGAGACGTAGATTGGTTCGCCATTGTTATTTTAACTTCAGCATCTAGTGGAAGTGAGGCATAACCCTTGATGAAATAGAACTTTGTTTAGTTTGGGGGTCACTGGGCATTTCTTGCTGCTTGTCTCAAGGTTTAAATCAGTAATGAGTAATTTTAGAGATGAATTCGATGCTTTAAAAATTTTATGAACAGTGTTTTGGAAGAATATACAGTGTTAAAATTCAGTAAGAGTCTACAGTGAACAGTTATTGAAGAACCTACCTTTTCCTCCTGGGTTATAACAGGGGATTGGCGACCAAAAGACAGTGAACCATTAGCCTACTGTAATGATCATAGCTAAAGCATGAGCTGTTAACACTAACCTCCACTATACAGTTTATCATCTTACAAAGAGAGTAGGGAAATGAGTGGGTTTCCAGGGCTGGCATTAGGGAGGGGTAAGTGGGGCAAAATTCCCCCTGGCTTTGTCACATTATAGTTTCAAGGCACAGCTAATTCTTTTATTATTTAGCTAGCTAAAATTTCTTATCACCTAAAGATGTATGAAAGCAATATCGACAGTAGCAGATCGATGTTCGCTTATACTGACTTGGATCGCGAGAGAGTAGAGTCTTTGCAATACCATGCCGTGAAATGTTCGTGTGCGGAGCAGGACTGTTTTCTATGGAATTGTATAGTAATAAAGTAATATATGGTGTAATGTGTGAACTCGTAAATGCATGACTGTAAACTAATATTGATCATCCATGTCATTTCGGGAAATAAAAACTGTGAGGGATGTGAAGATAAAGCTTTCATTACGTGAGAGGAAATGCATTGTTGTGCCTATGTAGAGCTGTTACAAACTGATTAATTTGGAGAACTGAAGGAAATGTGGGTAATTTGAGCATATATTTCACACTTTGGTAAGGAATCTGCAGTAATACAAAAAATATTAGACATAAAAAAATCTAAACATTCAAAAAAATATCACAATTACATATGTTCTTCACAAAACTATCAAAATATGAAACTTTTACACCTAAAATTTTTCATGATAACCTCAAACACAAATGAAAAATTATAAATAAATATATTATAAAAATGAAAGTATTTGTTTGTTATACAATTTTTTTCAATAATGTCACTTGTTTGAATATATATTTATGTTGAGTTATTTGTTCTTTCTTTTTATTTTTAATACCTAAATTTCCCTCTTATTCTCCTCATAAACTCTCCTAAAATGGGTAAAACCCCCAAGTCCTGTCATGGTTGCCATGTTAGGGAACAAACTGCTTACCGGGGTTGATGTATCGGTTTCTTCACCTAAACTATTGCACATTTGTGTTGACTGATGAAATTTAAAAATGTTGAAAAACTGTGGTTAACCTTCAGATATCACTAACTGCACAATCAAATCGGCGCCAAAACCTAAATAAACCCTAGGTAAGGAGGGTGATAATTTAGAAATGAAAAATTTTAAAGTTAAAATCACGAAATTAATGTATTCTTGAAAAAAGTTACACATATTGCAGTTAGCCAAGGCATCAGACTATTAATCAAATGTAGATTACAAGAAATGAAGCAAAACAGGACCGCCGAACCCTGAACAGAAAATTTACACTCTCGTCCTAATAGTTCACATGGGTTGTACTGTTCAAAATTCTAACATGGCTTCCATGAAAAGCGCCATTGGCCACTTCCTGTTCTGTGACTACCTGACTTGCCCCACATCTCAACACGTGCTCGTTCAACAACATATGTCCATCCTTTCTCGAGGTTTTCACTTAAGTGTTCTGGCTGCCAGCTTGCATTTCCTTTTGTTAGGATGGCATCTTACCACTAAAATCAAAAAGTTTTAAAGAAAAATATGTCACCAGAGGGCTCTCAGAAAATCACTGTATGTAGAGCATCTCCTAAGAAGTGTTTCGTGATCTGTGGGTTTTAGTTCTGAATTTCTTAAATCCTCGTAAAACATGTATTTCGTTAGTGAAGTTGTTCAGTTATTTTGATTATAGAGTATTTGTTTAACAATTTCCGAATATTTGGTTTAAACTATTACTCAAATGTTCCCATACTCCTGCTCTTTCCAAAAAGCTAACTATCTTTCAGATCTGTTATGTATTTCAAAAGTTATTGGACTTCAAAAATCCGAGGTGGAAGCTTTTGTCTTTCGGTTCTTCATGAAATTACTATTGTCTTATTTAAGGTTTATGTCTCAGAAGATGATGTTTCTAGAACTTTTCTTTAATTTATTTAAGCGTTTTACAAGTGTTTTTAGTTACTGAAGTGGCTTTAAAAGTTCGTAATTTCAGATTATAAGTGACCACATTTTTGTCCTACATTGTTACTTTAAAATTATTTATCTCGTTTATTAGAAGACCTGCAACTGTTTTAAATGTAAAAAATGTTTGACAGGATATTATTTGGTGGCATAAAAAATACTTTTTAAACTCGGAAATTACTTAGCCGTGTTGTAATCTTTTATCGAAATGTGCACATGGATCATTGTTTAAAAATCATGTTTACTGTCTCTAACCTATCTGAAACTACAAATTATTAGTGAATTTTTCTTTCTTTGGTATCATTATTATAATAGTGCTTTACAGCATCGAAAAGTTAAACGATATGATATGAAAAATTAACGATATGATCATGTAACCAAACCTGGTTGTTTACAATTTTGGATAGCTAAGAATTATGCTTATTTAGGTAAGTTTAAAACTGATTTCCTATTATAAACTGGTTATTTACTGTTACCATTATCTGTTTATTTACTTTTCTGACTTTTAAATATTGTGAGTTTGGTTTTATGCTGCAGTACTATGTGGTAACATTGACCCTATTTCTCATTGCTTTTGACTGATTATTAAAGTTTCAAAGAGCGAGGTAGCTTTCAAAGACTATATAACTTTAAATGTGTAGTTATTAAATTCCAACATGGCTCCTTCTACAGAATTGCTTCCTATCAGAGTTAATTAAATTCAAATTTACATAATATTCTGACATCCTGAGCCCCCTAAATGGGGCCTGCCAGCCTGGATGACAATCTAAATAGAAATAAAATGCAAGTATTAAAATCTGTGCCTATGATTTTGTACATTTTTGCATTAAAATTTTCTAGATTTATATTAAAAAAACAAAGATAACTAAAAAAAATTTTCAGGTTGGGGGGGTGTGTGGTACTTAAAAACGCTTGTCTGGGGTCCAAGAATCCTAGCGACAGCATTGTGGGTACAATGAAGAGATTTGTGTCATGCTTATTCTGATGATAATCACTGGTATCAAAGTGTATGCCAGTGTCACAAGAGGAGATGATGAAACAGAGAAATTATATGATTAAGAAGAATTAATTCAATTTGTGAAGGGAGAGAAAACTCTAATAATTTTCAGTGACCGAAATACAGTACTAGTGGAAGGAAATATTACAGGAAATTTTGGTTTAAGAGAAAGGAATGAGTGAGGCAGTAGGCCACTAGAATTTTGTGAGAAATGCTATTCAAGAATTGTGCAAGAATATACACCTGGAAACATCCCGGGAATATAGTCAGATATCAACTTGATTACATCATGGCTAAATGGAGATTTCTCTGTGGTAAGTGATGGGCTATTTACCCTTGTCTTCCTTATTTTAATTGCCTAATGGCTCCTTTCATTGTCACCAGTATCTATACACAGATTCAAGAATCTCTACCCAGCAGATAATACAAATTCTGTCCACAATCTGATAGTTATTAAGGATAGCCTGCAATTAAAGAGAATAAGGAAGTGAAACAAGCAAGAAAAGATTTAATGTGAAGAGCAAAATTATCAGGGAGATTGGTGAAAGTATTAGGGCCCTTCAAGCTTAGCCATTAGAGGCAGAAAGGAAATATGGTTGATTTGATGGGGAGGATGAAAAGGAGGGCTGGGAGCTGGCAACAGGTTGTGGGGGAAAGAGGGTAAACCTGAAATTTTAGAAATTCTGTGGAGAAATAGGTTCGACCTGTTACCAGAGCCATAAAGGGATTAGTCTCATGAAGAGTAGGTAAAATGCAACAGACCTGTAAGAGAATTTGTGTGGAAGAAAAAGGAGGAAGAAGGTTCTATTATAGATAGTAGTGATGCGAGAGGTGTGGACCATCTTTGGCAGGTTCAATTGAGCACATGCTACCAGTCTCCAGGGGTTTAAAAAATCTAGTGCAAAATTAGGGCAGGTAATAGAGGATATAGGACCACTTTGTAAGGGTTTTACTAGGAAGAATAAATTAGTGAGAGGAGAGGTTGTGGGAAATAGTATTGATAGAAATGAGGGTTAAAGTATAAACAGTAGCGTGTGGAAGATGGTAAAGTAAGCACAACATACCAGAGTGGAGCTCATGCAGGTCTTACCTCTACATATATTACATATGGTGGGAGATTCTATGAACAGACTGACAGTGTGGTGATGGAGGTCACCTCTGTCATCAGTTGTCACAAATCTGTACCTGGAGGACTTTGAGGAAAGAGCACTGGAAGCCATGGCACTAAAACCTAAGTGTTTTTATCATTATGTGGATGATACATGTGTTGTGTGGCCCCACACTAGCAGGGCATTAAATGAATTCCTGGAACACCTTAATGAAATTCATCCAATCATTCATTTCACCATCGATGTAGAAGAAATTGGCTGCCTTTCTTTCCTTTATATCCTTATCAGGCAAATGCTGGATGGAAATTTAGCACATAGTGTGTACAGTAAACCTACACACACACAGACTGCTATTTGGATGCCAGCAGTTACCACCATCCTGTTAAGATGACTACAGTATATTACAGTATGTTAAATGCTGGTTGCAATTGTTTGCCGATGATGCAGTTATCTATAGGGAAATAAGATGCTTTGATGATTGTTAAGAAATTCAGCATGAGTTGGATGCTATTTCCAAATGATGTTGTAAATGGCAGCTTACATTTAATTGCAAAAAGTGGAAGGCAGTGAAAATAAGTAACAAAAGCAGTCAGTTTGTTCACGAGTACAAAGTAAACAATTCAGTTGTTGACACGGTTGAGTCCTTGAAGTATCTGGGGGTAATAGTACAAAGCAATATGAGATGGGACTTGCACATAACTTCCATTGTAGGCAAATCTAATTCTAAATTACAATTCATAGGTCATATTTTGAGGAATTGTAATGTCCATACAAAGGAAATAGCGTATCAAACACTAGTACGTCCGCATCTGGATTACTACTGTGGAGTTTGGGATCCATATCGCAAGGGCTTGATTGAGTCAGTGGAGAGGGTACAGAGGAAAGCTGCTCGATTCGTGACTGGTTGCTACAGCCCTTATAAAAGCGTCACAGAATTGACACATAGATTGGACTGGGATCGTCTGGAAGATAGACGTCATCGTTTATGTTTGAATTTATTGGAGAATATGTGAAATTCTTTGACTTACAAGTGCAATGAAATACTTCTTCCACCAACCTATTTAGGTCACAATGACTGGAGGGATAAGATTCGAAAAATAAGATGCTGTATGCTTTTATGTATTCTTTCTTTCCTCATGATATTTTGGATTGGAATGCGCAGAATTAAGATTGGTGCTTAGCATCCTCATTCACCCACAATGTTTGTGAATTGCAGAGTGTGGATGTAGATTATATATTTTGGTGCATAGAGCAAGAGAAATTTGTGATGCAGAAAGCCTGCAGGTAGAACTCCAACATCTCCAAAAAAAAACCTTCAGGTAGAACAGGTTCTCCAAATTTCTAATAGAAAGAGCACTTCAAACAAAGAAACAAAAACTAATAACAGAGCAAGGAGACCAGTCAAAGTCTTTGGCTTTGTCCCATATGCAGGAAATTGTTCTACAAAGATACGATGGATATTGGCTCGCTAAAGATCAAGAGTATCTTCCTCTCACACACAAAAAATTGGGATTGTCTTCATCCTGTGAATGATGACCTGGGTTTAAGGATACTGGTGGTTTTAACATTCCCTGTGAATGTGAAAAACTCTACATCAGGTAAATCATCTGCACCATTGACATCCGTTGGTCTCAACACCAGAGCAACCATTGCCTGTTGCAACTAGGGAAGTCCATGGTTGCAAAACATATCATTGACAGTGGCCATAAAATAGACTTTGCTCATGTAAAGGTGCTGGCCCAGACACCTTGTTTTTCATAGTCTGTCATAAAAAAAGCTATTGAAAAAAAGACTCAGTAACAATGCCTTTAACAAAGATACAGGACCCTTTCTGAGTGATGTATAGAAACCAGCACTTTCAATCCTCAAATAGGAAACAAGTTCAAGTCCAACAGTGGCAACAAAGCCAGCATGAGCAAAGCTGCACAGTATGATGGAGTGTCCCACCTACAAAGCTACAATGCCCACTGGATGACTGCTGGCATATGAGTTTTATAAAAGCCCATCCATCCACTGATGTTGGACAGTGCTCTTCTAGTTTTTCAATTGTAAGATACCTGATGAAAACAAAAGAGAACATTGTCATCTTTTTATGACACCAGCTGGCTCCAAACCCGGGAAGACTATGTTGTATGATGAAATTTGTGTGAAATGTGTCAGGAGCTGCCTGATAGCAGGTAGGTGTTCATCAGCAAAATAATATATTTTTTTAAGGGCTTTATAATTCATCAACAATGAGGTTAGGACTGTAAACAAAACATAACAGAGTCACAGAATGCAGTAAAATTTGGCACTTCATGATCTACCAAATAAACTTTTTAAAAATATTCAGATTTAAGTAATCCAAGAGTAACATCATTTAGGTGAGGAAATTGGTCAAATGTGTAATAATAAACAAGGCCAAAAATGTGAATAATTTGACCAACAATGAAATTATATTCCTTAAGGTCAGTCTTAGCTCAACAATAAGGCCCCAGTGTCAGGCAAAAAGAGCAAATCTGATATCAATTTAAAGCTGAAGAAGGTGGTGAGCCACTACTCTTGTCTTTCATTGACTGAGAGATTGAATGAATAGGAGAGGAAGGCAAAATCATCTAAAAAGTTATAGTATAGGAATAGGGCTCCTTACTGTGGATCAAATACTCTTAACAGCCATCGAAGAAGTGCGACTTTGGGAAAAAGGATATTGAAGAACACTAATTTAATGAAAAATACATGAAAAGATATTCTCAACTTGAAAAAAAATACACCTCCACAAAGCATTGGATATGTTCAAATACTTCCTGTATTATATCCTTCCACAAGACCAGGTCATCCTAGATGGAACATAACTTACTTAAACGACAAAGTGAACAAGGCTATATGGATAGGGACAGTAAATTAGTTAGTAGTTTACCACCCTCTCCTATTTCTTTCCAATGCAGTATTATTATAATACCTTCTGATTTACATTGTTCTTTATTGGATTCTATACATACATTGTTGAGCACATAAAGTTACGAATATCTAAATGTTACTTGTTAGATGGCCTGTGCGAACTATGTTGCCTCAGTACTTAATCCAAAATTATATATGGCACAGGACTTGATTGAGGTGTATTAATTATGGCTGAATTGAAACACTGCATATAAGGAATAGATACATACTTCATAGTTTGTTGTGAAGAAGAAAAAACTATCTTTCTCTCTACTACCCTCCTAAGAAATTTGTTATTACATCTGGCACTGAAATTGAAACCAGCAAAGTATTTAACTATTAATGGTACAATTATTTGTGCATCAGTAATGATATAAATTTGGTTTAAATTGCCAAAAATTAGGAAATGAGTGTACCTTCCAGTCATTTGGCAAATAGAATCCCATGTTTTAGTAGATAAATTGGAATGATTTTTGTAATTCACGATCTCGTGCCATGACCTCTTAGTAATCTCCTCATGACTCTTGAGACCTTTGTTTGATATAATTTGAAACACTTAGATTCTTCTGGAAAAAATTTCCCTTTAAGCATCATAGAGTATTTCTATCATTAGTAAATTGATACTCATCATTTCATCAAAGGATGTGATTTTTATGTGGATTTACACAATTCTTGGGTATCAATAAATCAATTCCCTAGTGATTAATTTTCTTTAACATGATTGATGCTCTTCTTGATACCGAAGAAGTCCTTAATGACAGTCAATGATTTTATCACAGTCATTTGCTCTATTGAACCCCTTTTATGCAGTTCATTCCAAGCACCATTGAGGCCTGTAGAAACATAAAAATTCCAATGCATGTTCGGCTTGCCATTCATTACGGTGGCACCAATAAGACTAGTTGAGCATAGCAAGAGGTTGATGGATTGGAACAGACTAGTAGCTGTTGATCAGTGTGCCAAGAATCTTGAGTACCTAATTCTGCGAGTCACTGTACAACTTGAACTCTGATGCAACTTTTAGTCAAAGGTCACACTGTATTACACATATAGAATTTTTCAAGAAATAATTAGGAAATTGAGTTATTAAGTCAACCAGGAAATAATACATTGATTAATATTTGTGACTGAAAATAATCTAGTTTAATCAAATATAATCACACTGAATAAATACCTTTAGTAAAGTATGCAAGTCAAACCATAGAATATTCATGACATACTTCTCATACATAAAGCAAATTATGCTAGTGATAAGGAAATGGCTAAGTGTAATTATTAGAAAATATTCTATCCAAGAAAAAGGATTTGAAATGGGGAGCTCTAATACAGCTCACCATTTAATCACCAGCTTACCCTAACTAAAATGATAAAATAACAGATATGAAGCATAACGACATATGAGATCACTTCACATATTAAATTCAGATCATGCTTACAAAATACCTGACAAAAATATTAAAACAGAATTCAACTGTGCAGTATAAAAGAGCAAAAACCAGTGGAATCTAACATACAAATATCTGAAAATTTTTATATGTGAAAATTATTTTTTTAAGAAGATTTGTAATATTCTCAAGTTATATCATAATTCTTAAGGGCAATTTAAATGCTTCAAAGCTAGAAGTATAAAACCACCTGTGTACATTAGTACACTTTCCATTTTTTTGTCAGACACAGATTTGCAACCAAGGATCATCATTCAAAAAAACAAATCAAAATAACAGGTCAGTTAACTACCAGTTATGCTTCTATCCACTACTGTTTTTTTTTTCTTTTTCATTAAATATTATTGTTCTTGTTATTTAACCTACACATATTACAATTTCCACTACAACTATTACACTGTATTTTAAATCAACTGATGAAGAAGAAAAATAACAATAAATCACTGTTTAAAGACAAAACTTTGACATTTAAGTACTGGCAAAAGAATCTCATTTTTTAATGCTTTATTTATCAATTAAGTACACACTAAGCACATTGACAACTGACCCTGTCAGTGTGGCTGTGCTTGTTAAAGCACCACACTGGATTGGGAAGATACAACAGGCCCAGTTTCAAACCTTGAGCTCTGCATACTATCCATCCTGATTGCTGTTTTTAGGCAGCTTTTGAAAGTAGTATAGCTGAATTCTGGACAGTCCCCATCTCTACTTCATAAACTATTCATTAAACTAAAAAAATTACACTTTTCACATAGATCACAAGTTAAATGTTTACATACAAAAGACAACATATCCACTTCCCCACATCAAAACTATGACAGTCCTAACAGGGCTGTAGAAGATGCAATCTTGCTTTGAAAATAAGTATGGCTTCTGGGAGAGTAAGTGTTCAACAAACCAGAAAAGTGGAAATGTTCTAAAGATGATGATGATGACTTTTACAATGGAAAATGTCCTCATCATTTATAGAAACTGATAATGTGATATGCAAATTCATAATAAACATGGTATAGTTTATTTTCAGGGAAGATCCTACACCAGCAGTGAAGATGTTTATTTAACTGTACTACCCAAGAAGTGCCACCAGTACTCGAGACTTATTAGCAATGCCTGGTACACAGCAACCAGTGAAAACATTTTCTGTATAAATAAAAGGAAAAGTAAAATTGTTATTTTGCATTATTTCACTAACCATTACTAAATTGTATTAATCACTAGACTACATTCCTGATATCCATCATCTATATGTCCTGAGAAAGACATTATTTGCAAAATTTAAGAATACTTTGCTAGCCGTATGATAATTTTGGCAATTATGTTTGGAACTAATCACCTTTGTATACTTGTGTAGTTTGAAGAGTGCTATATGGCAGAGGTAGAAAGTAATAAACAAACTTGAAAAAATGGGAAGTGAAATGTTTCAACTGAATAATGTAAATACAGGAGTACATGAAGTATTTAATGAAGTCTCCAAAAGCTAACTTTCAAAAAGTATCTTATAATGACATATAAATTTTACCATCCAGTAACATCCATCTTATGGAATGATTAATGTATTTTCCTGCAGTTATTTTGGACAGTCTGGCTATTTGAGCAAGTAGAACATAGGGAGAAAAATATAAAATAAATAAATGGCTTTTCTGACTCTAATAGTGGATAAGCTTCCCAAAAACTGTAATCAGGATGGCTAGTGTATAGGCTCCACAATTTGAAGTTGCACTACTATTACCATTTTATAGCACCTTTGTCCTCCACAAACAAACTCCTCTATGCAGGTGGATATTTGAATAATGTTTCAGTCCCAATTAAAAAAAAAAAAAAAAAAAAAAAAAAAAAAAAATGGACAAAACTTCGTTGGTATGTGTAAGGAGTTGATTTATACAGTATAATTTTTGTATCATTAAAGTTGACACTGAAATATTTTAAATGTGTTTGTTATAGTCCCCCAGTATTAAACCATGGTCAATGATGGGTTTAATTCACCCATAATTCCTCGTTTTCATTCCCTAAGGCTATCTTCATTTATTATTATTACTCCGTGATTCACTAAAAGTGTGTGGCGGAGGGTGCATTGCACCTATCGAAAAGGGTTATGGTTTGGAAAGGTTATAAGGTATATGGCAGGAGGCACCCATGGGCTATTGTGAGGAACCATCCCCGCATTTGCGTGGTGTGATCTGGGAAAACCATGGAAAACCCAGATCAGGATGTGTTACTATTGAGACTGAAGAAATGTTTAAATGACAATTAATAACTGGTTGCACTAAATAGCTGTAATGAACCTAGAAGGTATGCCACTTTTCAGTGAGGCTGAATTTTTAAAGTACAAAGACAACTGTTGTGTGTTCACAATTGACTAAAAAATGGCACCTAGTGGTGGAAAAATAAAAATTTTCAGGTTGAAATTGCACAACTGAATTATAAGAATTGATTGTTTAAGATCCTTTTGCCATTCCATTGTACGAGGGCTGTCCAGAAAGTAACAGAAATTTTGGCCTGGCGTGACAGTGGGCGGGGCTAGTGCCACCATCTTGGTGGAAGAGTGTTCCTACACTCAGTACGCAACCAGCCATGGTAGCTTGCACATCGTGCCTATCATACTTTGTATACAGTGGAGTGTTAAAATGAATGCTGCAATTGAAAAGTTTTGAAGTGCGAGCTGTGATAAGGTTTTTGTTGGTGAAAAATCACAAACCAATTGAAATTTATCACCAGATTTGTGATGTATACAGCCAAGGAATATTGAGTGAAAACTGAGTGAGGCAGTGGTGCATTGATTTAAAAAATGGCTGAACCAATTTTCACAATGAGGATCTCAGTGGTAGGCCTAGTCTTGAACGGGTGGCAAAAATGAATGAAAAAAACTTTGAAAATCATCGTTTCATGATTATGGAACATTCAGAACATTTCCCCTGAATATCACGGAGTTTAGTTCATGAAATTGTGGTTGGTAAACTGGGTCACCACAAATTTTGTGCCAGGTGGGTTCCGAAAATCCTAACAGAAGACCAAAAAAAAACAGAGACTTGCTGCAGCACTGACATTTCTGGAAGACTATGACAAAACTGGAAACCAAGTTATCAATCGTATTGTAACCGGCAATGAGACTTTGGTAAAGAACATCACCTGTGAAACAAAATGGCAGTCGATGGAATGGGGACACACGCATTTACCCAAGAAACCGAGGAAGTGTCTGCAAACGCCGTCAGCAGGAAAAATCATGACTACTGTGTTTTTGGACACTCAGGGAGGAATTTTCGTTGATTTTTTCAACGTGAACAAACAATCAACTCGGAGAGGTATTGCGAAATATTCAGAAAATTAAGATGTGCGATAATAAACAAGCGTTGTGGAAAACTCAGTAAGAAAATTTTGTTTCTAAACACTTGTCCACACACAGCCAATCATACCCAAGAGCTCTTCGATGGTTTTGGATGGGAAGTTTTCAATCATAAACCGTACAGCCTGGATTTTGTGCCGAGCGACTATGGCTATCACCTGTTGCCAGCAATGAAGACGTGGCTCGTTATGCAATGCTTTGACACTGCCGTTGAACTGCTTGCCAGTGTAAACCAATGGTTGAACTAGCAGGTGGCAGAGGGTATTGAAAAGTTTGTGCCATGTTTAATTTAATTTAATTGCAATGGAGCACAGGCTCCGGTGGAAATTTCCCTACACCCTCATCTTCCCCCTATCCAGCACCCGTCGATGTTTGCCCTCTACAAAGTTTATCTTTAAATTCTTTCAACATTTTCAGTAAATTATTCACCATTTCTCTTGGTAACTCATTCCAATCCCTAAATGCCTTAATTTAAATGGCGATTATGTAGAAAAATAGCCCAAGAGTTTACCTCCAAAATGTATATAATAAAAATACTTTTTTTCACTTTGTTTATTTTTTTATTTCAAAACATCTGTTACTTTCTAGACAGCCCTCATAGTTAATGTATCTGAAAATTCTAGTCAGAAGAATGAATCGTATAATAATGATTCTCCATGGTTTCCCAAATCACTCCAGGCAAATGCTGGGATGCTTCCTTCAAAAGGCCATGGCCAAATTCCTTCCCATTCCTTGTCCCCCATCCATTCCCGTCTCTAAAGACTTCACTGTTGAGAGACGAAAAGCAGTTAAAAAAAAAATATAATAATGATTCATTTTCACTTTGCCAAATTACTTATGAAATAAGTTAAATCCTTGTTAGGATCCATGGCCGATATTGGGGTTGGAATTGGCTTCAGCACCTAAACTCGAAGTCTTCCAAAAGTGGTCAAAGTTCTGAAAAAGTTCTATTACCTTGTTAAACCATGGAGAATGCTAACTGTATTAATTACTGCGGTCGCCACTTACAGATCAGCCTCCTGTAAGAAAGGTACTAATGTAGAAATGAAAGTCTGAATTCTGATAACTGAAATATATTCTTGAAAATTTTCACATAAGTTACAAAAGTCACAGTTAGCAATGGCAAACGGAGAAAAATCATCAACCGAAGATTACAAATCATGAAACAGGCCAAACCGCACTACCCCAAATTAATCTTGATAGTTAGAAAAATCACATGTCGGAAAATGTTACTTAGTCACATTGTTCGTGCTGAATTTTGAAGATGGCGCCGATCGGCCATCATGGTTGAACTTCCCCGACCAAAAGCCTCCGCGCGAACTGAAGCTTTCGCACTCGCGAGGAGCGTGCGTTCTCCTCCAAGCTAGACGATGTACTGTACTGGACTGCTCTTTACTCCCACCAACTCACTCGCTTATATAGGAGTCCTTCAAGGACGCTGCACTCCGGCAGTGCTCTGCCGCAGACTCACATAATCCATGACACTTATTTTTATAACTTCCTTCCAAGGTGTTCAATTTAAAATCTAGAAATTCCACGAGTTATGGGAGTTTACGTGTGTCGTGTGGTGTGGCAAAATTTTAATTTATTTTTAACTTTAATTTTCGGTCTGACGTCACCGCAAATTTCAAATATTCCTTCTGTTGCAACACACTCAGGAAATTTTAGGAATTTTTAAACGGCATAAGTTACAAACATGAAACTATGATCAAAATGTTGGCCCGGATTTTAGCGGCTCAAAAATGTAAATTTTATTTAAATCTGTTAGGAACTGATTAAGTTATTACTATAAACAGAGATTTCGCACTTCCGCAATTTTTATTATTTATGTATTTTTATGTATAGCTCTGAAGGTATGTTAATTTTTAAACCGGAAAAATTACTAACGTGTAGCCTGTATTAAAATGCGTGTTTTAAAAGTTGTCCCATCTTCGTAGGTGTGATATCTTGGACACAATAAAAATATTCTGTTATTGCCATGTGGGCTATTGTCGAGTGAATTTAAAAATTCCCTAACATCTGTTCTATTGCGTTAAATGACCTGAAATTAAGGTGTGCGAAACTAGAAGAGTGGATCTTTAAGGAAAACTGCATTTTAAACCGGAATCATAGTAGGCTTTTGAATAAGAAAATGTTAAAGTTGAGTGACCTATTTTGTACGTTCAAATAACATTCAAAAATACTTAAACGGCTGGAAACTACGAGATTTAGATGAATTTAATTCTCTTTTGGACTGCTTTAATTTATTATTTAGTTTATGTCGTGTGACAGTGTTTAAAATCAGTGAAAAAGCATCTTATGTGTACGGTGCCTCTGGTGAGTTATTTCGAAAGTGGATTAACCAACAGCAGGTTAGTAAAATGTCTTTTAATGGTTATAGAAAATTAATTACGTGTATTTACTAGCTTCTACCTGTTCTTAGCGCTTTTAAAATGGTTTAACTTTATTGGAATTAATGCTGAAAGGTTTGATAATTTCGTCTGTATACCGGCTTTCTATTTTTACTGATATTTTATATTACTGCGGATTTAAACTAAATGGAAACTATTAAAACTGAAAGCGACGATTATTTACTGCATTTTCATCTACTTTTTAACTCCTGAAATTACTTAAAAAGCCTAAAATCGTTTATGTAAATTTTTCTGAAAATGAGTTATCATCTTTCCTCAAAACTACTCCATGTTATTATTAAGTGGTTAGAAACTATTAGAAACTTATCAATTATCCTTCTAAACTGTCTCAGGCATTATTACATTTACTTTAGGAACTTTTAAATGGTCAAATTACATCAGAATCTATTATTTTCATACTGCTTCAGTCTACTATCCAGTAATCATATTTATTTATTTAAAATCTCCTCAGAACTATATTTTACTATGCAGTTATTGTTATTGTAGGTCTAGGCCTGGCTTTTATTAGCTTCTCACAATCTTTACTGTATTAAAATCTCTTCAGAAATACCAAAACCTGGTATATGGCAAAATTTAGGGTTAGATTTGCTTTATAGTGAAATTATTTATTTCCCTCTGGAATAATGTTTAGTAGTTATGCTAAAAGGTTTGTTTAGATACTATATTTACTGTTATTTAACATTTACTTCCTTAAAATCAGTTCAGAATATCTCCCTAACCAATATTAGGATCTGACAGTGAAAGTTTGCTTTTATATGGAATAACCTATTTCCTGCTGGGATATCCTTGATTTATTGCAATTTATGGTTTATTTACATTTGTTATGTGCTGTTTATTTACTTTTCTGTATTCGAAGTGTTGTTATCTCAATTTTAACTATGGTATCGTGTACTCCCAACACTCTCTTTATCCACCTCCTGTCTTGTAATGGCACTCAATCCATCTCCTTTGTGATGCCAGTTCATGTTCTATGATAAATTCTACAAACAAATGTAGCTGCCCTCCTTTGCATCCTCTCAAACTCCTGTATTTGATACCCATTATGTGGTTCTCATTCTACACCACCATTTTCAAGTAATAACATAACAAAGATTTTGCTATCAAATTCCATACTTCTGTGACATATCATCTCATCATCTTCCCAGCAAATGAAGGATTTTTAATCCTCTCCCTGTTACCTGCTCAATGTGTCCAGTTGAATTTACCATCAAATGCTATGAAAAGATATTTACATGTAAGGTCCTTCAAAAAGCAATTCCTCCCCCATCCTATTATCATTAAAAGAAACATTAATTTACCTATGTACCCAACATGTGACTCTTCTTGTCATTTATCTTCATTCCATGCTGACCTATCCAGTTAAATATCCTGTTCAGATCCTCCTGTAACTGTTACCAGTACTTTTTAATTTTAATTTTATTATATACCATCATGCCATCAGCAAGCAACATAAATGGTTTTAACCTTATTTATTGCTCACTCCATTAAATGCCTTTCAAAGATGTAGTGCTACAATATTACCTTGGTGGTCTCACTTGTCCATTTCACCCAAAATACCTAATATATAGCCCACTAACTGAGATTCTAATAAATATCCTTGCCTAAAACCGTGATGCCATTTGGTATTTTTGATGTGGTTGCATATCAATCTCTCCAAAAACTTAAATACCACTGATGTAACACTAATCAGCCTGTAATTTTCAACCGTATTTGTCACACCTTCATGAACCAGTAGAATTTTCAAACTTTTACAGTTCTCTGGTTAGTAACAATCTATACAACACGACAAGATATGGTACAATGTCATGTACCCCTGTCTTTAATATATCTCTACTAATGCTATTATCACTGGCTCCTCTACATTTGTTTAGCTTTCTTTATTCCCTCATAAAATTCTCCCAATGTATTTCCAATTTTTTAGTTTGCTCATTTCTCTTTATGTGGAGAAGTTTTTCTGATTTTATCCCTGCCATCCCTGAACGATAGTTCCTAATGGTTTAATTAAATCAGTGTCTTAATATCTTTGCCTCTTCCAATCCTTGGTAACAGATATTTTTGAATGAATCAATCAGTGATTTCCCTGTACCCATAATATTCTCCATAAAACTATCTTCAGATTTCCTCTTTGGTGCTATTCTTTTCTTGGTTAGTTGTTGCAGGTTTTTCCTACTGCCTATACGTCTTAACTGTGTTTTCTTCTTACCTATCAATTTAGGCTGTTCACCTCCTCATTATAGTAAGTACTCCTTACAATAGTATGAACCTAATATTTAATCAATAACTACAAGAAGACAGGGTAAGTAAAGAAGAGACTATGAATCAATTCCCAAATATAAATAAAGAAATAAATTACAATGAAATGGAAAAGTTCAAGTGCCAAAAGATTAACTGTTTCTTACTTTTGGAGCAGAACAAACAATGGAAAAAAGGGGTTATTCTAGAAGAGGCCTGAATAAGAGACGAGAGAAAGATAAGGAGGGTTATCTCAGTGGGTGGCAGGTACCTAACATGTATTGAAACACCAGCACCTACAGTATAAGTTTAGAATTGATGATAACTGAGAGGGGTGCAACAACATAAATATTGAAGCATGAAGGTTTTTAGCTGAGTATTATTTGTGTACAACTCTTCATCCTGATGGATAAATGAATCATATTCAGACCTATATATCAAGCAGGGCAATCACTGCCAATTAACGTCACGTGAGGTTAACAAACATGCAACCATACTATCACACATCTTATAGCATTGTATCTAAATGGAAAGAAGTGATGGAATTTTCTTGCTGTGTGAGAAAACTGATACCTATAACCAGAGAAAACTGATATCTATAACCAAGAGCTGAATGAAGTAGTGAGGTGTGAGTGGACACTTTTCTGGTGTAATGATACAATGATATCACCAATGTGTCTGGACACCCACAAAGATTGTATTGAAGTTGTGAGACCTAGTCAAACATGTTCTACAAGGAGAAGAGATGATTTTGGTAAGGAGCTATCTCATGGCTAAAGGAAATAACAGTCCCCAGATTTTGGCAGATGCATTCATGGCCTGCGAAAACTCTGTAACAAAAATTTATTTTTGGTTGGTCTTAGCTGGTAAGATGTTACTGTTGGCACTGACTGGGATTTAATATGGGGAAAGCTGATTATGTGAATTTTTTGATGGTAAGTTGGGAGTTATTAATTTTTTTCTAACGTCAAGGTCATTAGATGTGGAAAAGGACTGGGAGCAAGGAATGGGAATGAATTCGGCTATGGCCTTTTGAAGGAAGCATCCCAGCATTCATATGGAGTGATTTGGGGGAAATAATGGGAAACCAAAATCTGGATACCCAGATGGGGATTCAAACCCGCATCCTTCCGAATGCGAGGTCAGAAAGTTAACCATTCACCCATCACGCTCAGTAGTTATTAAAGTTTTAATATCTAATTGTAATATCTGGTGATGGAAAGATAGCCAAATAAAACATTATGCTTTGTTATGGGGCTATTATTGTTTGTGGTAAAATGATTTATGACTGTGTGAATTCTATTTAAGAATGCACAAAGATTATCAATTAGAAGCAACTTTCTAATTTGATTCTTCCTCCTACAAAATGAATGATAACTCCTTACACTTTATTCACATATGAACTACAAGGAGTAGCAGTTGGAATATTAAATAAATGCTTAGAAATTTATTCAAAGTTTACTGTCTTTTAATTCTAAAGAAAATTTTTCAAACAAAACAACTGATATCAGATGAATAATAAAAAGCCCTCTCTATTACTGGACTTTAATCCATGTTCAACATACAGATTACAAGTTAATTTCTGAAGAAAGCAGTTTACACTGAAGCATTTATTCCATTTATATAGCCCCAAAATGTCTCAAATAGTTACGAAATGTTCCTAAATAATTTTTAGATATCAGTCCAAACTGTTGACTTTAACCAAGTTCAGCACAAAGATATTCAGACATGGCTGGTAGTAATTTCCACACAACATACCCTCCAGCTTCATAGCTTACAATTACGAAATAATTTTCGCCACACGTGCCAAAATTATTATTTCCAGCATTGTCCACATGGTAACGGCTCAAGGTCACCTCCACTATTCCTTTTACATTCTCATACCAAACCAAGTTATTTCTGGATGTGTCCACCCCAATTGCTCTAGAACCTTCTATGACATCTTATAGAAGTTATCCCATAACTTAGACAAAATACCTAATTATTTCCAAACTTTTGCATTGATATCCACCAAATTTTGGTAAGATATAGATCACAATATTTTAAACTATCATCTCCATATGCTTTTCCCAAAATATGCTGTATTTTATTCACAAAAATTAATCAAATTTGTAAAACTGAAATATAAGCTTTCCTCTTTAAATTCCAAATCCCCATTAAAACTTTTGTCATAGAAAGATTACCTTTTAGTTCTATGTAAAAATCTGATATTCTTCTATATAAAACTATAATCATGAAGTATTAATCAAAAACATTTTGTATGCCATAACTGACCTGAAAATTCCATGTAGAAAAAACATTTGAAATTTCATATTCACTGTTTATATTACACAATGATACTTACACCAAACTTATTTTAAAATGCTCTTTCATTTGGTATGCATGGCCATCATTAATTCATGCTTGTTAAAGATTGATAGTTTTGACACCTTGGTTGTTACCAACTTTAGAATTGGTTTTTTCATTCTTATAACGTTCGAAATACATTAAATTATTATTGTATTATTATTAGCTATATGATCCCTTTTATTTATATATTAAACTTTTCTTATTTACACCCTTTATTTTTGAATTATGTATAATTTTAGAGCTGAACCCTTAGACCTATAATTCTTTGAATATTGAAAATCCTTATTAAAACCTATTTCTTTATTTCTTTTTTGTTTTAGTTTTTAAAACATTACTTCGTAATAACAAAATGTTGCTTGGGGTAATGCAACATGTTGCATTAACATGGTCATGATGCCTGTATAACTGATACCTTTCCTTGAAGATTCTGTAGTTCTTTAAACCGGTCACCAAGCTATTAGTTTACCTTGTAATAGCTAACAGGTCATACATAAATGAAAGAAAATAACTTTTAGTTACAAATTTGAAATATATTCTGAAAGTTTGCTGAAGTTAACACTGGTATCAGATTACACTTAAAACATTTAAGTCAATATCGAACTTTGAATCACATAAGAAGATGCAGGTTATCCTTCAAGGCACAACACTGATCAAACATTTGCTCTTGTAAACATATTTTCTATTTGCAACCTAAAAATTAGAGTGAACTTCAAGATAGTTCTCAAAAACCTGCTTCTGTTGCCTTCTTAAATTAACAGTTCTTTCACTGAGTTTAGCTTAAAATTTCCTTAAAGTGAATGAGTAAGTCCATGAACTTGTTCCGAGGCGAGATAGCTGAACTTTCAGAAGTTACATTTTGAAATTTACCCTCGCGGAGCAATGTGTACTGCTACTTCAAAACTACCTGCTTAAAAACTGTTTGGAAACTATTTCAGACTGCTTCAAAAACTATTCAAGACTGCTCGAGGCTGCCTGAACTCCTTGAATTTTTATAGGCTAGGCTTACCTATAGCTGAATCGCCGTGGAACACCGGTGTATTCCCGCGGGGAAACACTATTAATTAGAAAAAGCCCCCACTCCAGTGGAACACTAATTTGACTCAGTTGTTATTGTTGTTGTCGGTGGTGCTTTAGGGTGCGTCAACGTCTAGGTCATTAGTGCCCAAGCTTAAACACGGAATGACAATGTGGGATAAAATTAACTACCGACTTCATGGGCGATTGTAAAGGGGTCGGCCACACAGACAGCATAATAAAATACGAAAACACTGACTAAAGTACCACCCACATGGCCAACTGTAAAGAGGTCGGCCATGCAGACAGGAGATTTAAGTAAAACATTAAAACAATGACTGTAAAATGGCCATAAATAAACAAACTAATAGCACTGGCTGGTTGGCTGTAAAAGGGCCAACCAGCTTACACAACGCTAAAATGACAATCTGGATGGCTGTAAAGGAGCCACCCAGATGTAAAAAGTCGATTTTAATAAACAAAAATAAGTAAAAATGAATAAGTCTGTGCATGGATTGGTGGTTGTAGACAGACCACCAAAAACTAGACCGATCTACCCAAAATTTTAGGAGTAAGACCGGCAAGATTACAAAATTTTAAAACCTTCACCAATAATCATTGTTTAAAATAAGGGACAGATCATTGTCTAGGCAAATGTCTGCCCTTAAGCTTAAAAACAACACACACTCAGTTAAAATGTGGCACACCGTCAAAGGCACGCCACAAGCATTACATATCGGTAGGTCCTCTCGGCGGAGAAGGAAACCATGTGTCAGGGGACAGTGCCCTATACAGAGGACGAGTAAGGAGAACCTCATCCCTCCTCGCCCTCTGGAGGGAGCTGCTCCATGGCTGAATGGTTGGTTTGACCAGCCGGAGCTTATTATGCTCGACTTCCAGCCACTGCCTCTGCCATACATCAAAAAAAATTCTCTTCACAGCCGAGGCAAGATCTGACTTTGGGACCGGGTCAAACTCGATTCTGACCTTGTCGCAGGATAACTTGGCAGCTACATCGGCTGCCTCGTTCCCCCTGAATACCACATGGCCTGGTACCCAGCAGAATATTAGCTCCTTTCCACAAAATTGAAGGGAATGGAGGGCGTCCTGAATATCCTGGACTAGACGGTCTGCTGGGTACATGTTTGTTAACGCCTGAATATAGCTGAGGGAATCACAGCAAATGATATAATTCTCATCACGGCTTAACTTCATATGCTGGAGTGACTTTATCAGGGCGTAGCACTCAGCAGTGTAGATGGTGCATCTGCTATCCAGTTTGTATCTGTAAGTCGCTCGAGGGAACACAACAGAGCAACCTACTCCATTAACCTGCTTAGACCAATCCGTATATACCAGGGTAAAATCATGATGCTGGTTTAAAACATCTCTAAATATTCTGTTGAAAACATTGTCTGTGGTACACTGCTTGTGGTACCTGGGCAATTCTAGAATCGTTCTGGGCCTCTTTAAAAGCCAGGGTGGAGATTTACTCCAACCCGGCTAATAAAATCATGGCAGCTCACAACCATAATGTTCCAAAATAGCGTTTGTAGAGATACTGAACAGTTTCGTCACTCTATGGCGGTTGGTGTAGTGCCATTCGGAGTTAGGATGCATCACAACGCCATGCATGGGACTGCCAGGAGTAGCAGCAATATGGCTATAGCGTTGCACAATGAGGAGATGCTGGCGGATGGATAGCAGCAGCTTGCCAGACTCAGCACATATGCTGGGTATCGGACTGGTGTGGTAGACACCCGTGGCGAGCTGGATTCCTGCATGGTGGACATCATCTAGCATCTGAAGATAACTGTACCATGCCGAACTGTATACAATGCACCCATACTCCAACCGTGACCATACAAAGGCTTTGTATCATTGTAGCAGGCAGGAGTGATCAGCGCCCCATGACCTGCCACACAGACATTTTAAAACATTTAAAGATTTTCACATCTTTAAGATGTGGTAGCCAGCTGAGCCTTGTGTCAAAAATGAGGCCGAGAAAACGAACAGTATCAGTAAAATGTAAAACGGTGTTCCTATAGGTAAGGTGGGGCTCTGCTAAAAGACTTCTGCTACCAGTAAAAAGTACACACCGGGTTTTCTCAGCGGAAAAACTAAAACAGGTGTGCACTGACCGTTCGTCCAGCCTGTTCAGCGCGAGTTGCAGATGCTGATCAGCGCTTCTCAGGCTTGACGATGCAATAAAAATTAAAAAGTCATCCACATATAAGGAGTACCCCATGGGACTCCTTATTGCAGTTGAAATGCTATTAATAGCAATGCCAAATAGGGTCACACTTAAAACTGACCCTTGAGGAACACGAATTTCCTGGGTAAAAGATCAGACACTTCACCACCGACTCGGTAGCGGAAGCAACGACCAGATAAAAATGATTTTAAAAACTGGGACAGTTTACCCCTAAAACCCCATTTATGTAACTGTTTTATAATAACATGCCGCCAGGTAGTATTGTAGGCCTTTTCGATATCGAAAAAAAAAATACCAATAAGGTGTTTTATGTGGATAAGCGCATCCTGTATTGCCTCCTCCAGTAGGATCAGGTTGTCCAAGGTGGAACAGAACTTCCTGAATCCACACGGAAAGCGGCTCAGAAGGTTTTGGGATTCTAGATACCAGACGAGGCGGCGATTCACCATCCTTTCCAGTGTCTTCCCCACACAGCTTGTCAGGGCGATACTACCATAACTACCTGGAAGCAATTTATCCTTTCCAGGTTTTAAAATAGTGATCAAAGTTGCTTCTTTCTACGAGTCGGGGAAGTGTCCTCCAGTCCAGATATCGTTAAAAATATCTAGAAGGTACTCTTTAGCATATTTACTAAGATGTCTCAGCATCTGGTACAGGATCAAATCAGGCCCTGGAGCAGTGTCATTGGCGCTGATTTCCACTGACTCCAGCTCCCAAGATGTAAATAGGTAGTTGAAGGCCTCTGTATTCAACGAATCGAAGCACAGCAGCGCCTCTCTGCAGCAATCCTTCGTTGCTGGAACCGATGGTCAAAATTGGCGAACGAAGTTATAGCGGCGATGTTCTCCACCATTAGCTGTGCTATGCTATGCTTCGTTCGAAGATAATTACATGTCTGTGATCAAGTAATCCAGATACTGGTGGGCGGGAGTACCTTGCAGATATATGGCGGATCGACTCCCATACTTTCGACAAAGGTGTGGAATGATTTATAGTACTCCCATAGTTCTGCCATGACCTTTGCTTGCTCTCCTTAATAATACGACGCTCATTAGCTCTGGCTATACGGTATGCTGACAGGTTGTCAGCTTTTAGGTACAACCTAAAACGACGCAACGCCCATCTGCGACCCTGAATAGCGGAACGACATTCATCGTTCCACCAGGGGATGGGTGTCCTTCACAGCGTTCCGGAGCTTTTCGACATGGAAACGTCAGCTGCATGGTGAATCACTTCAGTGAGGTGATTCACTGTCTCCCGTACAGTATGGCGGGGTTGCAGAAGTACAGAACGTCAAAAGAGCCGCCAATCTGCACCATGATGTTCCATTTGCATCGATTATTGCCCCTTCCACGTTCCTCAACGTGCATCCAAATAGGGAAGTGGTCGCTTCCCTGAAGGTCACAATCCACCTCCCAATGCACGGAGTCCGCAATTGAAGGAGAACACAAAGAAAGGTCAATGGCAGAGGACGATCCAGAAGCAGTGGTGAAATTGGTCATTTGTCCTGTATTCTGGATGCAAACGTTTTCCTGTTCCATTAATCTACCAACCACTCGGCCTCTGGGGCAGTCGATGTTGGAACCCTACAACGCACTAGGTGCGTTGAAGACTCCTAGTAGGAGGAATAACCGTGGGAGCTGCCACAATATATCGAGCAGGTCATCACAATCGACAGGCGCATTTGGTGATAGATAAATGGAGCATAGGGTCAGTTTAATGGGACCATGTATCCTGACTGCCACTGCTTGTAGATCACACGTGAGAGTAATAGGTTCGGCGTGGACAGTGTTTCGAACAAACGCAGCCACTCCCCCCCTTCGCTCGATCACCCTCGGTATCGTCCTTTCTGCAGATGTCATAACCTCTTACCACTGGCTGGTGTCGTGGTCTAAAATGTGTCTCTTGGAGACAGGGACACAATGGATTAGACCGTGCTAAGTGTTGGACTTCCTCTTTGTGAGCCTGAAAGCTGTTGATGTTCCACTGAAGTATGGGAGCCATTCTACCTATTTAACTTCACCCGCCCCGTTTCGGGTGGGTCCTCCGATGGTGACTGCTGAGGAACGGGACCAGGTTCGTCCACCAGCATTCCTTCATCTTTGGGTTCTGAAGACGAATCTTGTTGTGAACAGGTCTTGGTCTCTTACGGATGTTTCTTCCTCCGAGGCATTCGCCCTCTCCTTTCCCTGCCAGTTTGTGATCTGGGGGGAGATGTAGAAGGGGACTTCACAAATGCAATGGAGTCTGTATGCTTAAATTTCGGACCCCAAACTTTCTGTACTATTTGTCATCCGCTACTAGCTGATGGCGCTGTCGGCACTACTTCTGTTTTAGCTGGTGTTGCTGTTGCTTCTGCTGTAGCAGAGGGAACTATCATAGTGGATGGCTGCACTTCTGCTGGTGGAACTGCAGAACCTGCTGCCTTAGTGGTTGGAGTTGCAGATGTGTTGCTACCGACGTCCGCGGTCTGGGGTGTTATGACCTTAGTAGAGTTGGCGCCACAATTGCATTGACATGAGCACTTTGTACTTGTGCTCATGTCTCCAAAGGACGTTTGAGTAGCAACACTTTCTTTCCTGACAGGAGTTGAAACAGCTTTTGCGAAGCTAGTGGAGAAGATGGTAGGTCTAGCGCCTTGTAACACTTCTTCGCTTCGCCGTATGGAATCCGTTCTTTCGTCTTCAACTCCTGTATCCATTTTTTCTTCAAGGTACAATCGACACTCATTGCTCCAGGCCTGATGTGCCCCAGAGCAGTTGAGACACACCAGTGGGAGGGTACAACTACTACCAGGCTCGTGTGCTGCCTTTACACATTTCCCACAGGTGGGGTTGTCCTTGCAGGTTGCAGTCGTATGCCCAAAACGCTGGTACTTATAACAGCGCATAGGTTCCGGGAAATACGGGCATACATTTAGATTTAAATACCTTGCTTTGATCTCTTTCAGCAACGTTGGAGTGTCGAACGTCAGGACGAATGTGGCTGTCTTCTCAAGACTGGAGTTAACCCTTCGTGTGATCTGACGAACCTCGCACATGTTCTGTTGACCACTCCTTAAGGAGTTCCTCAGTCTCTACACCAATTAGGTCGCAACAGCTGATAACACATTTACTCGAATTTAGAGTTTTATGGAGTTCGCACTTTACTGGGAACTCCCCGAGCTTCTCAGACTTGAGGAGGACAGCCTGTTTGTAGGTGGATGTTTCCAAAAGCCGAGTCCCGTTTCTCCATTTCTTGACTGATTTAAGGGTCCCGGAAAGACCCTCTAACCCTTTCTGTAAGTAAAAGGGGGAAACTTTCTCGAAGGATCCCTCCTTTCTAGACATTATTATGAAGGCATTGTCTATAACATAATCCTTCCTTTTACTAAAAGCATTTTTAGGAGGAGGGCTTCCAACATCCACCCGCTTACCACTCTTTTTTTTGGGCGTTAGAGAAACATTGCCCCTGCGGTATGCCCAAGTCGCAGGAGGAGGGGTTAGGTTTTTGGTTGTTTCTCGTTTTGGTCCCACGAGTTTGGAAAAAACTAAAAGTCGAGTGATGTGGAGCCCCCGCATCATGCCACCAAGCCCAATACAACAGGGGTGCGGCAGGTGCCCCTGAGGTTGGGGTGGTTTGCCTTACGACCCATCCACCTCCTCAGCACGTTACTCACCTTGAGGTTGAGGTGTTTTTTATAGAGGTTTGTACCTTTCCTCGCGATCCGGGCGTTTAAGCCAAGATCCCCATTCTCCTAGGCACACAACGTTCCACCATCACGCCCTACGGTGGTTGTTGAAGCTTGGTAGGAGTTTACGGTGTGGGAAACTTGCGGCGCTCACAAGTTTCCAGCTCGGGCACCGCGGGTTCGCCAAACCCGTACCTGGCACTTGCGTACCAGGCCCCTGCGGGGAATTTTACTCGGATTTTCCTGAAATTTTACTATGTTATAGTTTAATTTATTCAAAATCTTTTTGGTTATGACAACTTTTCTCATAATTATTCTCGTTTAAGAGCTATTAATTTCTAAACGTCACACATGGCGATGCTATAACATGTCAACACTAAAACTTCATTTTTCCTACTTTAAATTTCAAGTTACCTCTGAACTGTTTTCTCATTCGTTTAAGCATACTTTTATCTTTCTAGCTCTTTTTCTAATAAGATTGAATTATTTTGATTTAAAATATCTCCTTATATAAATTTTAAAAGCACACTAAAACCGCCTTAAAGTAGTTGTCATTCTCTTCTATCTTAGTGGAAATGAATGCAACAAAATTCATGATGACTGAAAAACAACCTTATTTGAGTATTATGTCTTTTAAAAAAATGTTTTAGAATTGATTTAAAAAGTGCTTTCTTGTTAAGAAAATCATTATAAAAGTTCTTTACAATTATATGAGATTTGCCCCCTTCTAAATGGTTTTAGCAAGATAATGAACATATAACAAGGTTATGTTCTGACATGAAAAGTGCTTTACTATTGAAAATGATTATAAAAGTTATTCGCTATGTGCAAAATATGTAATAGGCCTCCTGATGAATGGTTTAGGTAAGATAATAGATATATAACAACTTGCTAGTGATTTATCCTGTATCCAACTAAAGAAAACTAGTTTCTTTCAACCATCAAATTCCTAGTCTATACCTCTGAACTCACAGAGAACAGCTGTTCAACTTTCTTTAACAGCTTCTCTTGAAGATATTCCTCAGTAATATCTCAAAAGGCTTCTATTTACCCCTGTAAGCTGTGGTATAGTTGTCTACAAACCATGCAGTTTTTAACTGTATTTCTAAACTTTATAGTACACTGGATTTATATTTTTTAAAACATGGCTGAAAAGTTACAGTTGGCACCTAGATTAAATGGAAGAATGAATTTTATATTTAACGGGTGTCTACTTTCAAAGAGGTGGTACTGATGAAAGTTAGATGTCAACGTCGGTATTGATTTGGCTACTGGGACAGATACATCAACATTGAGAGAGGTGGCATGTGGTTAGGCGTTAAGGCTGTCAATAAAAATCAGAAGTCTATTTAACCCATCTGTTCAGGTCAAACAAATACCATCTATGAATCGTGAGGAACAAGAATGGTTTCAGAGGAATTTGTTGTAGGAATGGCCATTGAAGGAAGCTAGTGGAGGGTTTTCAATAGGAAAGAGCAATGCGAGTACCTGGGAAAGTATCCAAATTATGAGGATAAGGAAGTAAAGGAAAAGTGGTTGGTAATAAGAATCAGAGGGCCATGTTATTAAGAAAAGCAGTACTGAGAAGGACAACTAGAATCAGCTGGTCTATGAAATGTTCCATACTACAGTAGAGTCCCGCTAATGCGAACCCCGGTAATCCGAACATCCGGTTAATCCGAACATGGCAAAGCATTACATAGTCTTAATATAAAAAATGGTAAAAGAATTAAAACACCCTGAAAATACAGTTCATACGCTATATAATTTTGTGGTTAACTACTGTACATGTACACAATTTTAATTTATACAGAAAAATTAGCTAGAAAAGATTAAATTTAAAAAGTGCGTAACACTTACGATAGTAGTTACAACGCTTAGAAACACACATTTCATCCCTACTTTTTAGAGCACAGAAACTCAGTAATTGTTTTTTGGCGTAATGAAGACAGTCTGTTATATGACGCAAAGTTGCGCCATCGTCTGATAAACATTAAATCAGCTGGTGTAGCAGTGGTCTGTTGCTCCATATAGCGTAGCATGAGATCAAAGGCTTCTGCCACGTCAGTGTGTGACACCAACTCTCCTTTGTCACATTCCGTCTCATTGTCACTTTCGTCGTAACATTCCACTTCTACCTGGTCTTGAGTCACAGCAGCCACTAAATCGACGTCAGTAAGGTGCTCCAGTATTGAATCATCCGCTGCCATCCATTCATCTACATCTGCTTCACAGGCTTCTTTACATCCAGGGATTGTCTGTACCATTTTTAGGAAACTCTCCTCTTCATTTTCAGCGTGTATGTCCTGAAATTCAAGAGATGTCCATAGTTTTCTCCAAGATTTTCTCAAAGTGTTTTCTGAAATTTTCTGCCATGCCTCAGCAGCCCAATAAACAACATCCTTCAGATTTGTGTTTTTTTTATTTTTTCAACTAAAGGAATGTTATCATCTTGGATCAGCATTCTTAAGAATTGTTTTCTGTAAATCAGTTTTAATGTTTGTAGTACGCCATGGTCCATCGGCTGTAGAAGTGGTGTAGCATTCGGCGGCAAAAACTTCGCCACGATTTCTCCATCACATAATTTCTCAGTGCTGGGGTGAGATGGTGCGTTATCAATCAAAAGGATAGCACGGGGAGGCAAATTATTTTCCTTGGAAAACCGCCGGACAGAGGGAACAAACTGGTCATGAAACCATTCTTTGAACAGCTTACCATCCATCCATGCTTTTTTCTGGTTGCGATAGTATACAGGTAGGGATTTCATGTTGCAGTTTTTGAAAGCTCTGGGGCTAACAGATTTGTCGATCATCATTAAAGGGAGCTTGTGATTACCAGCAGCATTGCTGCACACTAGTAAAGTCACACGATCTTTGCTCATTTTAAAGCCAGGAGCTTGGACTTCTGCTTTTGATGCCAGGCTTTTTGTTGGCAATGCCCTAAAATTAAGGCCTGTCTCGTCAGCATTATAAATTTGTTGGGGAGAATAATTTCCCTCTCTTATCAGATTATTAAATTCATGCACATATTCCTTCGCTGCATCATGGTCAGAAGAAAGCTTCTCTCCAGTAATTGTTAGCTGACGAATCCCATGACGTTTTTTAAATCTGTCCAACCAACCCGTACTCGCATTAAAAGACTCATCACCATTCATTAATTTGTTTAGGTAAACAGCCTTTTCCTGAACCATTGGTCTACTCATTGGAGTTCCCCTTTCTCTTTCCTGTGTAAACCAAAAGAAAAGAGCTTCATCCACTTTATCGTACTAGGACTGTTTCAGAGTCTGCCGAATCTCGAGTGTTTATCCCGAAGACGTTGCACAGCACTGTTCAACCTTCACTCAGTTCTTCTTCCAATCACAAATGGTTGCCTTACCAACACCTAGTTCCATCGCCAGCTTAGATACATTCTCACCACTGTCCAATCGCTTCAAAGCATCCAGTTTTTCTCTGAGCGTTAACGTCGTATGTTTCCGTTTACTCATGGCGATAACACGCTAGTGTACACGAATTTTGTAAGTGTGTTAGTGATCGATTGCTAAGAATAACTCAGCAGTTCGCGAGCCATCTGAGAGTGCACTGACCTCGAACACTTCAAACATCTCAACAATAAAGGGAGGGAGCGAGAGTGAGCCATTGTTCACCCAGTTGTTCCCAATTATTACCATGCTGTACCTACTTATATGCTTGGTATACTTCATTGTAGAAATTAGTCACTGTAACTCTGGCTAATCCGAACAAATCGGTAATCCGAACAAGGCCCGGTCCCAATTAGTTCGGATTAGCGAGACTCTACTGTACTCCATACATGACAGTGCAAAATATTTGTGAAATATGAAATTATATCTGCAGAAACCAGGATGGGGTTGGCATGAAGTAGAGTTAGGCAAAACAACTTAATAATATTGGGTAACTATGTTATGAAAAGGAGCAGACTGATTACACATTGTAGGTATTGATCAACAAAGACAATTTTTTTCTGCTGATAATCAGAAAGAGCAACAATATAACATTAAGGGTTACTGGACTAGTGAATTTTGTGGAAAAAATGTTGCTTGAGAGGATTTTCTGGGAATGAGAGTGACTCCAAGGATATCACAGCTTTAAAACTGAAAATTCAGTTTTAACATCTTAAATTCATTTTTTATTTTCAGTTCAAATGTTAATAGTAATCACATTTCTAGCAAATTATCAGTTACTTACAACCATTTACTGAAATTATTAATCACTTAACTTACAGAAATATGACATGAAGTTCTCAGAATTCTTGTTAAGGGATATATGTTTTCTTTCTATTGGAAATAACTGTCTTAAATCTGTAACCTAGAAATACTACTTTTTTATGTTACACAACACAAATACAAATGATTTATAGAGATTTGGTTACAACTTAAATTCATACCTTTTTAAAAATTTCCGAGTACTCAACTGCTGGAATACAGAGAGTGGCCTAGAAATGGGTGGCAGTAATAATTGATCAGTTTTTGAAGAAAAAGCACACTGAATTATATCCTACTGTAGTCATTAAAAACTATACATGCTAAATAATCATTACTGTAAGAAAGCAGTCTCCAGCAAGAATGTGGAATTAAAGAACACTGACAAAAATAGACAAGATAAGATTTTCCCCCCTAATAGTGAGGAACACACATTATCTGCTCCTACTTATTCAATGCAGTTGATGCAAGAAAAGAAATATAAAAATGGAGACAAAGGATAAAGTGATTGAGTATTTCATAAAAATTATTTTGAACAGATGTTAGTTGGCATCTGTTTTTATGTGGATTTGGATCTGTTTGCTGATGTTATCTTTTAGTAAAGAATTTAATGGTGGCAGCTATTAGAGCCCTTATATTTTTGAAGTTTATATGGTTCCCCAAAGGAATGAATGAACATGAAATTTGTGTATAACTTGTAAAGGATATTCATAATTAAATACGAGGTAACTTTAAGAAAATACTTCACTTAGTATGTGGGAGATTAAAAACTGAATCATTCATTGAGCAGTCTCCTACAGGTCGCTCAATCTTGGGTAATTTTCTGCCAGTTAACTCTGAAAACCCTTTGAATTTCCTTGTCCCATCTGTCTGGTGGTCTTCCTCTCAGTATGTGGTGATCTCTTGGGATCCACTCTAACATTGTTCTTCTCCAGTTTTGGTCTTTTCCCCATACAAAATGGGCAGCCCATTGCAACTTCAGGATGCTGTCTTCTCTATGATATCTGTGACCTTCTTAATTTACCTAATGTTGGTTGCTCTTTTCTTTTCTCATCAAGTGTAGCATTGACCTTTCCATAGCTCTTTGGGCAGTCCTTAGTTTACGTATTGTAAATTCATTTAGGGTCCAGATCTCACAGCCGTATGTCAGCACAGGATGAATGTACATGTCATAAACTATTATCTTTAGATTTGTGGCCATACTAGATTTGAGGATAATAGAATGCCTCCCAAATACTTTCCATTCCACGTTAAGGCAACAGAAAATTTTAGGTCTTTCATCACCTCTCATGACTACGAGCTGGCCAAGATAAATGTAGTAGCTGCCATTTTCTAAAGATTTATTATCTAGTTGTACATTTCCCTCTGTGGTCCATTTGTTAGACATAATTCAGAGGAAGATTCATTTTTAGGCCAGTTGCTTTATACTCGGAGGTTGGCTGGTAAACAAGGTGACATTAGCCACAAGTGCAATGTCGTCAGCAAATCTCAAATTGTTAAGTCTTCTGCCATTGATTTTAATTCCTTTCTCCTTCCATTCTAGATCTGACATTGCTATCTCCAAGACAGCTGAAAATAATTTTGGAGAGATGGGATCACCTTACTTGACACCTCTTTCAATGTGTAACTCTGTATTTGGTTCTCAACTCTGACAAAGACTGAGGAGGTGACATGGATGTTATGAAGCACTCTGACATGAGCTGTATCCATGTAATGTTCAGCTAAGGCTTGCAGGAAAGCTTTGTGACTTACTGACTCAATGCCTTTTTGAAATCAACAAAGGCAACTCAAAGAGCCATCTGGTATTCATTTGCACAGCTAATTAGTTCCCCCAAGGCAAGAATGTGGCGGATTGTGCTAAAGCTGCTGCAAAATCCAGCTTGCTCAATGGGTTGGGGCAAATCAAGGGTGCAACTGATTCTGTTCAACAAGATCTTTGTAAAAACTTTATACAGAACAGCCAGCAAGCATATATGTCAGTAGGTTTTGATGTTATAAATGCTTCCATTTTTGTGTAGCAGAATGATTTTAGCTTCATTCCATGATGAAGAGATTGATGCATTGTGTTGGCAGGAAGAGAATACTTTAGCCACAGGATTGATAGTTTCTTTGTCGATTACCTTCAAAATATCAATTGAGAGACGGTGATATATATATATATATATATTTATATATATATATATTCGGTAGACAATATATATCACTGAATTTTTTGTTTTGTTTTTCATTCGATGCCCTTCAAAGTCCTATTTTTATGTTCAGTGGTATGTATCTACATATTTCAAATTACATACTTATTATAAACAAACAACAGAATGTTTCTTCCATGCATTGATTCTAAAGTTAATCTTATAAACAGTTAACTCAAAGAGTACAAACAACTTTCCTGCAACTGTTTTAAAGCATTACATTTTACCTGAATTGCAGCATAAAGAGACTACAGTGTGACAACAAAGAAAAATGCCAGAATTAAAGCTGTAACTATGCTATTCTTCACCTTTGATAAAACACAATTAACTTTCTAAAAAGAACTCTGATTTGCTTTCCAAATAACTGTACTGGATATGACTTTAATCTAGCTTATTTTCAAACATCTTTCGATACTTTGGATCCACATACTTAAAATTGTGGTGCTTTTAGTTGAAATACATACTACTTTTAAATTTTGTCTACAAAATATGTGAAAGTCAAATGGACAAAAATGCTCACTTTAATAACTATTATTGTACCATAATCAATCCAGAAACTTGATTATGTTCTTTCCTTTCTGAAATAAAATTCTGGTGATTATTATTTATCTGTAATACATATAAATAAAAGCTTACCTGAGGTGCTATTGATGAAAACTGTGTAGAAGGTGTAGCTGTTGGTGAAGGCGTTGCAGATAAGGTAACATCTGACCGTAATGATTGCGACTGTGACTTATATCCTGAGCTTGAGGGGCTTAAGCGTGAAGACATGCTACTACTTCCAGAATCTATAATAATTAAAACTGGCACATTAAAAACTTTTAAGACTTAGTTCATAATACAATAATGAAACTTTTGACCAAACAATAGGGCCATTACATTGAGCATATCTTGAAGTAAATTTCTATCCTGAAATTATTTTTACTCACTTATTACAGAATCATTATATTTATGCAGAAATCAAGTCCCTATACTAAAGTAAGAAATATCATTTCTGTTCCTTTATTGAGTGTTGAAGTAAACAATGTTTAATACAATGTAACACTTGTTTTTAGTAGTTCAGCAAGTGAAACATGCAACTGATGATAACAGCAGTAACTTGGGAATAATATCAGATAAATATAAGTGCACACATTATTTATCCATTAATGAAATTGAACCAGGGTATTTTGTAATAAATGCAATAGGTAATTAATTACAACTATTTCTTTTCCTGCATCATTTCAACTACATGGGAAGTTGTAAATGGTCTATAGTGATCCTAAAAGTGTGTTCAAAAAGTCAAGGGAATTTTGTGTTGGCAAACATGTCTTAAAAGTATCTATACATTTTGATCCAGTCTCTTATCAGCTACTAAAAGGATAACATGTGTTTTAATACAGTTGGTGATTTTTCATTTGTATAAATCATGGATCAGAGAATATGCATCAATTTTTGCTATACAAATTGAATTCTAAGTGCAACAAAGTTTTAGAAATGTTAAATATTGCTTTTGCCGAATCTACAATGAGTAAAACAAGGTATTTACAAATGGTATAAGCATTTTAAAGATGTCCATGAAGACGCTGAAGATGACGAGCATAGAGGTCATTGTAGAACATCATTAACCGATGAGAATGTGGAAAAAGTGAAAGAAATTATTATGAACTATCACCAAATCACAATTATAGAAGTTGCTGATGATGTTGGCATATCAATTGGCTCATGCCATGAAATTTTTTCATCTCATTTGGGTATGAAACATGCTGCAAAATTTGTTCCAAAAGCATTGAGTTATGAAGAAAAACAGTGGCGAATGGAAGTTGCTCAGGATTCATTAAATGGGATTATCAACAATGCAGAACCATTGAAACATGTCATAACAGGTGATGAAACATGGGTTTATGGATATGATGTCAAAACTAAGGCTCAATTGTCCCAGTGGAGGAATTCTACATCACCAAGACAAAAAAAGTCAAAGTTTTGTTAAATGTGAAGGTTATGCTCACTGTGTTCTTCAATTTTAATGACATAGTGCACCATGAGTTCTTGCAAAAGAAGTCAAAATATCATTAAGGAATACTATCTTCAAATTTAATGTCGTTTCCATGAAGCAGTCTGGAGAAAATGCCTGGATTTGTGGCAAAACTATTCATGACATCGATGTAGATGAATAATAAAATTATTTCCATAAAATGAAAATTCCATTAATTTTTGAACGCACCTCATATCTTGGCATAACTTTTAATATTAAAATCTATAGCGGAGGACACATTTGGCATTTGGTAGAAAGAGGCAATAGATTCCTTCATCTATTGGAGAATGTGATAAGGGGATATACCAGGGAACTGGACTACAAAACCTTGGTCCGACCACTGCTTGAATATAGAGCAATGGCGTGGAACCCACTTGATGGGTAACTAATTCAGGAAATGGAGGGTGTACAAAGGATAGTAGCTAGATTTGTTTGTAGAAATTACTGCAGAAATCAATCAGTAACTGGCATGCTGAAGAGTTGGGAGTCAAAAGGCACATGAAAAGAGTGTTTGGATTGTTTAAGGCTTATAGTCACTTTAATTAAAGGAGAGTTATTAGAAGGATTAGGAGCTGTTCTCAGAACAGATTACCATAATCATAAACTGGCATTTGAAATCAGGTGAAATGGAGTGGTAAAATTTTCTTCTGTAGATAAGGGAGTCAGGGACTGGAATAAATTACATAGGGAAATAATGGACTTTACCAAAAACACTGAAGGAGTTTAAAGTTGCAATTTGTAAAGAAGAGTGGCGGGTAAGTGGTGACAAATCATGGCATGGTGTAACAATTCAATATCAGGGAATAGACAGATAATATTATTAACTTTGAGAGTGATGTTTGCTTTCCCTGATGCTGATGATAAATTGGTCCTTGCACAGTTCCTTCCTAAATCGGCCATCAGTATCTATATTTTCATTTAAATAAAACACACCACAAGGGTTCATGATGGTAATAGTTCATTACAGTAACAATCAGCCAATCTTGAAAGTCACTCAATTTATTTTAACTCTTGAAGCTAATGCTGATATCATATAGACAATATATTTTGTATGTGACTGTAAAGCAGACTTTGATAAATAAATTGAAAATCTCAAGTTATCCTTCCAACAAACATACACCAGAGTTAGAGCATTTAGTCCTGCAATATTAATCCCAATTGCAGCCCATTAGAGTGAGCTTGAAAGAAGTTTTCAACACCTAGAAATTTACTAAGATGAATTTTCTCACTAAAATTTTCTATCACCAAAACTGGCTTCTCAAAACTGTAGCAAGTTCCACACTTCATTAAGCCAAGTGACATGAGTTCAGCCTATAAGTCTGAAATCTGTTCTGTGACCGCAAGGAAGAGCCTGGTTGTCCTTGAAATAGTTTTACCCTGAGAACATATGGAATATTGCTGATTTAAATTGGGAAACCACCTTCCTCCAGGGAAATCTGAAAGTCTGCTTTTCTCATGCCCCTTAAATTTTATCATATCTTCACGAAACTTGGAAGTTTTATAGAATGAATTATTCTAAGCACTTTTACCTATGGCAGCTTTTCTTGTATCTGCACTCATTTAGCAATATTAATTTTCAGTTTTGGAGGGATGATAATTTAGCTTACCTGTATATAATTCCTAAAATATTTACTTTCTAGTGATGTTATATCTGTCAAATGATTCCTTTTTATTTTCGATTTACTTTTAGATGCTATTTAGGTTTGTAACTATGTTTATTTAGATGAAATTCTTAAAACTTGTAACTGTGAAATAAGTTTTCACCACTCCACATGAAGCTTTTAATTTAAAACTTCTATATCTTTTATATTTAAACATTTTTTTAAAATAGTGTTTTCACTAGTCTTACTTAAAATTTATGCTATTTATAATTTTAGTATCCCCCTTTTGAGATATCTTTATTTAAGGATCATGTTGATATGGGTATTGTGTAATGTTTGGCTCGATGTCTAAAATCCCTTTTTTCATCCTTTTAAAGTACTGACTACTTTTATCATTATATTACTTTATTTTAAATTAGCTTTCATTTTAGCCTATTTTTGACTTGGTTCCTATTTTATTTTTAAAGCTAAATATCTTTAGTTACCGGAAATCAATATTTAGAATTTGTTTACGAGCTCAAACTTTTGTTATGAAGTCTTTTTAAGTGCTGACAATACATTGCCATAGTTAGTTTTTATTTATTTGATTAAATAAAAGCCTTTTCTATATTTTCTCAAAACCATAGTATTCAAATCTGTTGTAACTGATGGCATCATTCACTGGCTTAATTCCCATTAAAGGACTTCGTTCCTGAAATGGAACTCCTCACCCAATTACTATCTTCAATAAAATTTTCCAACTATGTTAACCTTGCATAAAAATGCTCATTTTTATGGTTTAAGAGACTCTGGAAATGTTAGCAGTAATTGGCATTTGACTTTTGGCTCTGTGTACCTACGCGTTACTGCCTGGAGAACTTTACCTGCCATCAAGCATAATTCCAAAAATGAAGTATGTAGGAGTGTGATGGTAGGAGGTTTCTTTTTGTGGTTAGTGTGTGGTCATCTTATTTGTAAGGTGCCTGTTATTTAGTTAAATAATGTCCCCTTAGGCCATTATTAGTAGAGGGGGAGAGTAGTAGCTAAAGAAGTATCAGTTTCTCATTTTAAGTTTGATGTTCCACTCCGGTCTAGAATCGGCCAATGCAGATCAGATAGGCCCACCCCGAGGACACGATACAGACACTGATATAGATAACTGTTCACTTATAACACCGATTTTGATGGGATAAAGTAGCACATTTAGTGGGAATAGACATTCAAGACACTTTAAGAGATAAATTAAATGAAAAACTTACCAAAGTAGGCCGTAATAAGTAGCGGAAGATAACGCCATAAACACACGTGTTAAACATTTGCAGCTCGTATTTTGAGAATATTAGACACTTTTCAGTACTGCAAAGGGTAGATTAAGGGGTAAAAACACTGTAGAATTAAGAATTTGTAACTCTTAGCTCTAGATATGGAAGGTTTAACGAGTAATAAATTAATTTAGCTAGGCCACAACACAGGTGAACATTTTGAAAAATTCATAACGGAGAGAACTCCATTTTCACTGTAATAATTTATACACCACAAGAAACTACACTCACTTTGGAACGTTTTGAGGTACCTTTTAGCAAAATCGGAGTAGTAACAGGGGAGCAATAGAATTTATAAGTTTAAATGTACTGATTGAAACATGAGGGTTGGGTAATAATTTTTAAAACACCATACAGTGAACATACAGGCTTGAGGAATAGCTTAAAGAGTTGGAAAAAATTCGGAGAATCCAAAAATAATATTTACTTGACGATACCTCGAATATCTTAGAAATTACCAAAAACAATGAATTATGTTTCAAAGCATTAGTGGCAACGAAGAGGATCACGGGACTGATATAGGACTCGCTCTATAGGTCGGTACATAGTAGGGTAGACTAAGGAAGCCAGTTAGCGAGCTTATTTTTGTTGATAAGTTGGTACACAGGGGCATCACGTCATCGCGGCGATAAATAGGGGAAGCCATGTTGTCTCAGAACACATTTTGGTCGGAGTGTCCTAGGGAGTGGATGTGTCGGGCAGTGATCTGAAATCATCATGCACAGTGAAGGGCTCACCAGGAAGTTGGGAATACCGCGTGTGTTCGACACCATATTTGAAGCATTGTAGGCAATGTAATTTTTAACTTTCAAAATTGGGGGTCTCTTCCTGCTTGTCCTTCATAACTTGTAATCTTTTGGTAAGGAAATTTCGATATGCCTCAAAGTGTTAACTGATTAATTTGACTTTACACAATTGTGAATAAAACTCTGGAACCTTAGAAACTTGACTTTATCTTCGAGTAGTTTGCAGACCTTTTCCGAATTTTAGGTTTATCAAAATTCGGTGGCGACCATCGTAATCAGTTAACCATCCTAGGTGCACGAGTCATGAAGAAAGAAGAACGGAACCTTTGGTAAAATCCTACAAACAGTAAGTCAGAGTGAACGTTTAAGTTAACTGTGAAAGTAAGACTGACGTCCGGTAGGTTTAGTCGTTTCCTGGCGACTAGTTGAGTTTATGAAGTCTGTCTTCAACCCCAGCGCAACTTTGTTTCTCACATATTGTATTGAAGAAAACTCTAAATATGGAAGGATATAAACAAATTTTAAACATTTGTATATTGCACATGGTAGAGGTCCAATTCAAAGATGATGATTGATTGTATCAGCAATACAATTCACTCTCTCATAAAGCTGCATCTGTAAGGAAATGGTTTGTGGACAATAATTGAAATGGACTTGCCTTCCCAAAGTCCTAACTATAGCTCAATGGAACACCTTTAGGTTGAGTTACAATGTTTACTTTGCTCCACGCCACAGTGTCCAACATCACTACCTTCTCTGATTTCAGCTCTTGACAAATGATCGGTTGTAATTCTTCCACAGACATTAAGCCACCACATTGAATGTCTCGCCAGTTAAGTTAAAGCCATTATAAAGGCAAAGGGTACACCCATCCATTATTGATGTCCAATAATACAGAACATGAAAGGGGTAAAATTGAAGGGCAGTTTCATATAGTTGTACAAATACTTTTGATCAGATAGTGTATGCCATTGGACCTAGTTATGGCATCTTTCTCTTCCATCATAGACACTTTTACACCTTGTTAATAGTTATGAGATCACCAGACTGACACAAAAAAAGGAAGAAGAAGAAGAAGGGAATAAGAAGACATGCATGTTTACTGTTGGAAATACCTTAAGTGAGCAGCATACAGAAATAACCATATTCTGTATTGCTTTGGTAATGAACTACAATCCGTTTTCCCAGTTAGACTCTGATTTATGACGATAAGGTGAAAAGTTCTCAGCCTGGCACTGAAAGAGGTGTTTTCTTTAATATGTGTATATATTGGAAAGGACTGATAAATTACACCCAACACTCACCATAGTTGAAGAGAGGGTGGCAGCAGCAACACGAAATAATACACAAATACAGCAAACACAATATTTTGTGGTTAACCCTTTGTCAAGTTAAATGAAACAAGTTGCTGAGCTCGCCCAAGGCTCCAGCAAATATTGGGTTAGTTCCCACAAATGGCCATGGACAAATACCTTCCTGTCCCATGCCTCCCCCCCTACCCACCTCTGCCTCATGACATACACAATGAGCAGTTGCAAAATCCAAAGGAAAAAAAAAAAACCTTTGTAGCCAGGTGCATTAGAAAGACGATTTTTTCCTTTTGTAATACAGGCAGCCCCAGATCTGATGGGGGGGGGGGGAAGGGGGGAGGGGGAAACTGGGGAGCTTCCCCAAGCAGCTATTTCAAGGAGTGGAAAATTATGAGGAGTTTTTATTTTAATCACTTAAATAAAGCATCCAGGGCATGGCAAAAGTTGCCAATACTTCAGTCTATGGTGATTTATTATTATTATTTGAAACTAGCTGTTGTCCAGAACTTTGTTTGCATGGACTGTTAGTGATGAAATATATAAATTAATAAACAATAATTCTTCTGAATAATACAATGCCGTTTGTAAGCTGTAATCAGGATGAGAATTTGTAATGTGAGAATGAACTAAATCCAACCTGTAGTTCTTGCATGAATCATGTTCAATTAAATTTTTTTACTAATTTGTGGATAATTTTATCTTAAATTTATAAGCTTTTCAACTTCACATCAAAATGAAACATACCCCGTTTTCTCCCAGGATGAAGGGTTGTGAATTACTCGAAACCCCATCAAATTTGGACCAGTGGTTTTTATGTGGAACCCATTCAACAAAAAATGGATACTAATTTGTGAACAATTTTATCTTTAATTTCTAACCTTTTTGACTTCACATACTGCAATTTACTCCTAAGGTTATTGGCTGTATATTATTCAAAACCCGATAAAACTCCAACCAGGGTTCCTGTTCATACAAACAAACAGACAGATACAAATTTTAAAAACAGTTGATTCCTCTTTCTTTTTTTTAGGCCAATAACAGTGCCCAATTTTTTTTTTTTTAAAAAAGAACATCTTAAATGTCAAGTCATGATGTTATTATATGCATAGATAATTAATCTCAGATACTAGAAGGAAGGGGTGGCATTCTCAAGGATTTTCCTCAGCTGTAAGAAACATTAAACCCTTCAATTAATGCAGGTCTCTTACAATTATTTTCAGCCAGTTGGTCCAGAAGACTTGCATAGTATTGGCCTCTTGTTGCTTTACCCATCTCATTGCCTTCTTCTTCATCATCCATGGATTTGGTCAATCCACTTTTTCTGGCATTATATTTTGCCATTACAGTGAAATTGATAAAAGAATCTATTGTATATCTCAGAAAACATTGGATATGGCACATATGGCAGATAACGTCTACTTAGCCTTTTTTGATACACCAGATTCCAGCAACTGCTCTAATTTCTGTTTCATTATATGGATGTGTGGTGGACCCACATCTCATCAGTAGTAACAAATTGGAGCAAACAATTGGCATGATCCTTTTTAAAATTGTGAAACATTGTAGACAAAATTTGTTTTCTAATTTGTTTTGATTAGTATTTAACAAATATGACCTCTGTCTTGCAAAATGCTGCCTCATATATAATTTGTTATGTAAAATGAAGTGTAACCATTCTTGTGTTATGCCTATAGCATCAGCTTACATACACTTTCAATTGTCCAATACCGTATTGGGGACTTTCTTCACGTTTTTATCTGTGGTTGCATTTTTTGGTCATTCTTCATGTGAATCAAGTAGACTTACCGGTATGACAAAATTTAAATTCAGCCACCCATTTCTTAACTGTTGAAAATAAAGCCACAAATTTCCCATTAATTTTTACCAACTTTGGATGAGTTTCCAAAGGCAATTAACTATTTAAAAAAAATATGATGGCAGAATATTCCAGTTTCTATACTTCAATGAGCCTCACACAATTCATCTACTTTTAAAAATCTGTATAAAAACTACTTCACCAAGCAAGTTGAATCTTGAATTCATTGTCACATATGTACCAACATTACAAGAAAAAGTATCAATACAAGAGCCATACACATGCCAGAACATGCATAGACACTTTTTTTTTAAAAATTGATGACTTTCATCTTGGAAATATCTATGCTGGGTTATTAAGGATGTTTTAACACAAGAGTATGTAGTAAGTTTTTACATTTATCTCTAAGCCATGTGAAGATTGTATAAATATGTTTTATTCTGTCTGTGTAAATTGTATAATATGTGGACTATTCTAGTGCTTGCCTAGGTGACGATGTAAAACCACCTAAATATGTGAGTAGTATGAATGATACAAAGGGGCATACATTTTAATCCACCTCTGCTGAGCAACATACTCCAATATATACTGTCACATTTATATTCATTCCTGGTTCAAATATTTATCAACACTGGTTGAAATCGGTGGTTGAATAAAAGAAAAGTATGTAAACTTTGGCAATTTCAGTCAGTTAACCTCTCTGTTTTTATTTTGTATGAAGTTCTTTTCTTAAAAGTGGTCACCAACTCATGGTTCTTAAGTTCTAATGAGATGTGCTGACTGATGGATGGTAATTAAAGTGAAAAATTAATAAAGAAAGTTTGAGACACAATATATTCTTCAGTAAAGTTCACATCACTAGTATCAGAGGAGTTACACAGAACTGTATAATTGGCTTTGATCCTATTTAACTGACTGAGGGTTAGACATAATATTAACTAAACTACACGAATCCAGAGTAAAAAACCACTCCTTTTGAAATAAATAATCAAGCCATGAAAAAGTTTTCTTAAGTCATTAAAATTTTTCCGAGTCCAAAATACTGCAACAATTGCTCTAAGTTCAACTTGCTGCCTGAGCCTAAATCATCACATTTAAATCTCAAGTAACTCCTCTGTGCATATCTGGTGTTTACTTGAGAAAAGCTCTTCCTGCACTAATCTCTGCAAGGTTATTCATACTCTAACTTTCATACCTTCTAGCATTGTGGCCCCACATACCATGGAAATTCTGTGCCACACCATTCAAATGATCTAAAATGTTCTACACCATGTTACAAAAATCCCTCTAAATTTAGTCAAAGTCCGTATTTATTTCTCAATTGTTACCAAATTATAATATATATTGGATTTAAACATTTTGTCTTCTTATACATTATTCTGAAATATTAATTAGATTAGGAATTTAAATTAATTAAAGTAAATAAACACAAAAATTCACTTTTCCTGCAAATACAACTACCATGTTAAATCTTTTATAATAGCAGGATTCCTTTTTAATTCTAGCTTACATCAATATCCATTTATTCTCAGTATGTCATATAACCTTAATTTTGCTAATAGATCATCAAAATTAGTTAAAAGAGCTGCAAGTTCATAAGGATTCAACAGTAAAATATGTTTAAAATCATTTTCTTCCAGTTTTTAGGTAAATAATAAAATTGAACAGTAAAGTTTGATGGCAATATATTGTAAACATTGGCTACATGAGTAGACTAGCTTATTTTTGAATAGAATTCATTCCCTTCATGTACAGAGATGCAGTATGTGATAACGATTCAAACAATGTACAACAGTATGGTACCAAGAGATATTTGAGATTTAAGTTGACCAAAAACAAGTGGCCAAAATAACTGTCAAAATAGTTTTTTCATTCTACAACTCCGAAATTTTAAGTTAGAGTAAAGCTTTATATGTCAAAAGTTGCAGAAAAATTCGAACTATGTTATATCAAAATTTAGAATTGTTAGGTAAAGTAACCTTTTGGGAAAGAAATGATGATTTTGTAAAAAGCATGAATTTTGTACAGTGTGGAATTTAGACAGAATTGAGAGTATGTTTAACACAAATTAGAGTTTTTTCTATACACACTGAGTGATTTTTGTAAAGATTTAGGCAGTATTTTGGCCAGGTAGAGGAAAAGGAGATTTTAAATTTAAATGAGATAATGGTGGAATGACATCACGAACGAAATCACGAATTTTGAAGACATGAAAGGATGCTATATTAAGGAGAGTAGATAGCAGATAAAAAAGTCTCTATCATATAAAAAAATTATTCTGTAACACTTGGCATTCATTTCAGCACTGGTAATTTTGGGGATAAAGAACAAAGAGGGTTTTAGCAAAGACACAATAGTCATTTTCACTAGGAAATAAAATTGTAAGCAAGCTCTGTTATACAACAAAAGCTAGAGGGGGATTTGTAGATAATGGTAAAAATAGAATAAATTCCTTAGCTCAAAGACTTTTCAAATGAGAGGAAATTTTAGGTATTGAAACTTTAGGAATTTTTTATAGACAAACTGTTGTATATAGGGAAACATTTTTAAGGAATTGATTTAACATTCAGACAGAGAGCTACCACCCACAAAAATTTTCAAGAAGATCGGAGAGAAAAATAAGGTTAAGCACTTCCAGTAAAATTGTATCAGATAACCATTTTTCTATAAAACAGATTGGTGTGACCATGTTGATGGCAGTCATTCAGTAGCTTTGATAGTGTGGAGTTGTGTCTGTGCAGAGCAGTTTTTCGCGCCATATGTTAGGTGGAAAAGTGAACAGGAAGTAATGTAGCTGGGTCGGCCATTGTTATGCCAGCTTCAATATCTTGTGAAAGTCATACTTGGCTCTCAAAGAAATAGAAATTTGTTTAGTTTAGGGCGCCATCTGGAGTTTATTGCTGCTCGTCTCATGGTTTAAATCTGCAATCAATATTTTGGAGATTTCTGATGCCTTAAAATTTTGATACAATCAATGTACAGTTTTAACATTCAGTAAAAGTCTACAGTGAAAGTTATTTAAGAACCCACCTTCATCTCTTGGGGTATTACACAGGATTGGTGACCAAAAGACAGTGAACCATTAGGCTACAGTAGTGGCCATAGCTTGTGAACTAGCTCTTTGCATTAACCCCCACTATACAGCTTATAGTCATAACAAGTCCTAACCTGAAATTATGAAATATATACTCAAATTACTTATCTCACCACCATGAACCCACGAAACATATTTTTGAAATCAAATATTTACTATTTCGCAGTTATATTATCAAATAAAAATAACACAATTCTTAATATTAACAGGTGCTCTTTCTTTTAGTATAGATACCTCTCGTTAATTGACTTAATTGAAAAACTAACCAATTTTGATCTTCAAATGCACAATATTTTAACCAAATATAGGATTCATCTTTTCCCTACTAAAAACTTTGAAATGCATTGAACTGTTATTATATTATTATTTATTAAATAATTCCATTTATTTATATGTTAACTTTTTCTTATTTAATACTTTTAATTTTGAGTTAAATACAATTTTATTTTACAACTTGAGGCTTAAAATTAATTTGAAAACTAAAATGTTTCTTAATACTTGGTCTTTTACGCTCAAATTTTGTACGTATTAATGGTTCTTTTAGCATTTACAACATTATATGATAGTTATTTTCTCTTTGTTTAACTGAATAAACGTAGTTTGTTTCAACAATCTGAATCTTATTACTTGCATTGCTAATTATGTCACCCAAACCGTTATTACTATTACTATTACTCCACGATTCACTAAAAGTGTGAGGCAGAGGGTACATTTCACCTTTCCGAAAGGGTAATAGTTTGGAAGGGATACACGGGATATGGCAGCAGGCGCCCATGGGCTATTGTGAGGAACCATCCCAGCATTCACTTGGAGTGATCTGGGAAAACCATGGAAAACCCAGATCAGGATGGCTGGAGAGCTTTATCGAAAGCTACTCCTGTCGGATTTTAAGTTTACTCACCCAGTAAATCCTTTCTATTCCATTCCCTAATCGCTCGTGGAAAAAATGAATACAGAAAATAATCGGTTCTGGCCCTGAATTCTCTTATCTTAATTTCACGGCCATTCTGAGATACAAATGTTGCTGGTAGCAATATTTGTTTGCTGTCATTCTGAAATATAATTTTTCAATTAGCTTCCATCGAGAGCAATGCCTTCGGTGTTCCAAATTATTACGAATTGTTACCCCTAGGTATTTAGCGGAATCTATCATTCTAGGGACAGTACCATTAATTGTATATTCAGAGGTAAATGGTGTCACATTTTTTACTTACATGCATGACTTGGCACTTTTTAGCGTTTAACTCCAGCTGCCAGTCTTTACACCACACAATTATTTTCATATCTTCTTGTAACAAAGCGCAGTCTTCCTGGATTTTGATTTGACGATAAATAATAGCATCATCGGCAAATAATCTTTTCATCCCCCTTATTGTGTCACACAAATCATTAATGTATATGAGAAACAACAGAGGCCCTATCACGCTTCCCTGGGGAACCCCAGACCTCACCTCGGTAAATGATGAACTCTCACCATCAAGAACTACACACTATGTTATTTCCGGACCTCTGCTTCATAACCATTCTTAAAGTTTTTTTCCCCATACATGTGTTATATTTTAAAATGTTTGTATATATCTATAGGTGGGTGCAGTTAATCGAAAAGTTAACTTCACTAATCATTAGTCTGCTACTTAAAAAATTAACTTCTTAAAGTGTTACATGTTTGCAAATTTAACGCAAGTTAAAGTTAACTGTTAAAAGTTAACCATTCAAAACTGGAACTGATGCTTATATTTTGCAACAGTTATTACTGCAAGCAGTACCAAGATGATATGTACAGTGATGTGAATCAATAATACTTCTTAAAGTGTTACATGTTTGCAAATTTAACGCAAGTTAAAGTTAACTGTTAAAAGTTAACCATTCAAAACTGGAACTGATGCTTATATTTTGCAACAGTTATTACTGCAAGCAGTACCAAGATGATATGTACAGTGATGTGAATCAATAATACGTCTACCCAATGTCCTTATGGAAATTGAGTTTTTACTTCAACATTTTAATCAGTTTCTCAAGCTTATCAGATTCTTCAAAATGAAGTGGAATCATGCAGGTAACGAAAAGGTTTACAATACACTAGTCGACACAAGCTTGAAATACGATGGTGTCGGTAACTACGATGCCAAGTTTTAATGACGTAAACTTTTATTAGCAGATGAAGGTGAAATCAAATGAATTTTGCTGCTATCTACATCAGTAAAAGCCACAGCGCTTGAAGGCTTTGAACTGTTTTTCTTTTTTCCCTCGAGATGGCACTCCTTTTACTTTTCATTAAGCTGTCCATATTAAAAGTTAATTTTTTGCAATTTTGTTAACTTCATTAATTAACTGTTTAACGGTTTTCTGACCAGCTGTGTATATATCCTTAGAGTCTGTGGTACTCTTACCTTTAAACACCAAGTTCTAGTTTGCTTCACTCCACAACTTGATTCCAAATGAACTATATATCCTTAAAACCACGGCTCAATAGCCTCACTATGATACAATCTGGGACATATTTCTTAATTTTGCGTCCTGGGTGAATACAATCAGCTGCCCACCCCCACCCCCTTCAGCAGTGGCACAAATCTAGGAATTTTCTAATCTGGGGCAAAAACTGTGAGATTTCCACGTCTTTGAACTTATTTTGCCACCCGCACTGCCCCTGGCACCCTGGGCGATTGCCGCCTTCACCCTTAGGAGAATATGTCCCTGGATACAATATCTGTAAAAACTGCTAATATGGAGGCTTTAAGACACCCTTTAGTTTGCCAAAAGCACTCCCACTAGCCATCCCCAGTACTAAAATATTCTATAGATCGATTGTGAAGTCAATTATGCTGGACTTAGTAATTTCGAGAAGAGTAATTGTCAACTTGAAGGAATTTTCCTGTATTCATTTCCACAGTGAAAACTCATCATTAGAATCATTTTGAAGTGTATTCATTATATCGGGAAAAATTTATTTTAAGAGATAATTCGGTTTGTTCACGTTTTGGAAACGTGTGATTAGAAAAGTAAATATCTAAGATTTGAAATATCTTTGAATTGAGTAAAGCTACAGCTGACCTTTTATCACCAGCTATAGTCAGCATTGTTCAAGATATTTTGATAGTAAAATTAACTAATTTGTAAAAGTTTGATTAGTGGTTTTAATTAAGAGAAAAAAAAATGAACTTTTTAACTAAAAGGAATACAATTGAGAAATTTATAACAGTAAATAGCCTAAATTGAGACAATTATGAATATATAATGGTTTTGGTAAAAAGTTTAAGCGTTTGTCAGATAATTAAGTTTTTAAAGATAGATTGTTGCTAATTGTTGTTGGAGTTCGAGAAAAGTCCATCAAGCTGCTGACGTAGGAGACTTTAATGTTAAGCTTATAGAAACCCTTTTGGATGCTAAATCAAATTATAACAGATAGAACATGATGATAGGAAGCCCTTGTAAAAATTGCAAGTTAAACTATTTCGTACTTTGGGAGATATTAATTAAAGAAAACAGTTTCTGAAGTCATAGGTCATGGCAAGCTTATAAAATGCCATGCAGCCACCATGATTTGGCTCATTCTTTTACCGAAAAGTGATCACCTAACTTCAGGCTGGTTAGTGGAGCAAACTTCTCCAAGTGGTAGTGGTTTCGGCAAATTCCAACATGCCTTAGTAGTGTACTCACTAATGTAAATAGGTCTTAATGAGTTTGTCTTCTCATATGAATGTGCTTAACCTGTGATCTTCAATGAAACTGTTGTTTGATGTCTTATCTACGTATCTGGTGCCGACAATGTACAAGTGACTTTCCAAGAATATAAGTATTTCGTGATATTAAAACTATGTCAATTATTTCAATTACCCTTCGCATTTGGGGTTTAATACGAATGTGTGGCGGCTGATTTTTTAAAAATATTTATGGTACCAGTAGGCTACCCATGGGCAGGAACTTACTTGTTCACAGTTCAGGCAAAAGTGTTGTAACCCCCATTAACCTTTGGGCCTGACAAGACTATATATAAGGTATTTGTTTGACAGTTACATGGTATCATATAGATACTGATCAACATATTCACTCACCTTATATACAGGAAGAACTCTCATGCCAAAAAAATTTCATAATTTTTGTATCAAATTAAAACTAAATAATAACTAGAATAAAGGCCAACAAGACCCTTGTGTGCTGATTTTCAAGTTTACATATTCAATAAATAGAGATAATGATGAGACAGCTCTCTGATAGAGTAAATTTGTGAATGTGCAGTAATACTGAGGCACTTCCTGAAACATTAAATAGGATTTTAAATTATTAATTTTTTTTAAAAAAGACGCAATTTATGGGTTTCCTAGTTATTGTTTTACTATTTTATTAAATAAGAGCAATAAATTATGTATAGGCACTGTGGAACAGACTGATCTAATTTTTTTAACTCAATACTATTGATATCACTGTTCTACAATATATATATATATATATAAATATATATATATATAATAATAATAATCTTTTCTTTGATGCATTTGTTGTGATTCTTATGGAAATCAATGCTCCAAACTCATATCTGCTTTCTGATTTCTTCTATCAGGCACAGTTTTTTTTTGTAATGAGGATTTTAATTTTTTTAATCTTTTTTGTATTTACTAAAAATGTTAAACTCAGGTCATTCTGAAAGTTATTGAAAAATATTTAAATCAATAGAATGAACAACTACATATTTCGACCATTGTACATAAGTAAAAAAATAAAGAATAGAAAAACATGAGCCTTGAACGTGTATTTTCCAACTACTGATAGTCTTTTTTATTTTTTATTTTTTTAAATTTTTTATGGCGAATAGCTTTGCAACAGCGAATAATCTTCTAGCAATAATCAGCCAATATGGGAAACATCCATTTCCTTTCGTACTGCTGTTTTAAATTCATAATGTCTGTATGGAACCTTTCATCGTTGCAGTTTTCCAGGTAGTAATCCATATGAGAGTGCAGAAAATGCACCTTCAGTGACATATTGCATCTCAATTTTTTTGTATGCAGCAATCATCTCATTTACCAAATCTTCACTATTCCAATTGTTACACACATAAGAACTGCATTTTCCAAGTTTTATAAAAGTTTATGGATAAGCCATTAGCTGTGAATCAATTACATTCAAAGACACAACTTGAAATAGGTTGATTCCTATGCATGTATCAACTGCAAAAAGGACAAATTTTGAGTGTTCAGCTATATCATGGAGTATATCATTTATGTATATAAAAAAACAATACTGTGCCCAGTGTAGAACCCAGAAGTACTCCATATCTAATGGATTCCCATACAGAAATTTGTAAACCACACGATGCAGCATTAATATATTCGTGGAACACGTTCTCTTTTTTGCTCAAAAGATAAGAACTAAGTGATTTATTAACAATGTAATATGTGCTACAATACTTTAATTTTTGTATCAGAATGTTATGATAAACACAGTAAAATACATAAGTCACAGTAAAATACACAAGTCACAGTAAAATACATAAGTCACAAAAAATTCCTACAGGCAGTAACTTATCATTTATTCCTCCTAAAAAATAGTCAATGAATGCAAGTGTAACTTGTTCCCTTGAATGGCTAATTTGAAAACTGAATTATAATTTAGACAGAATATTTTCATTTTTAAGGTCCTAGTATATTCTGTTGTACCTTTTTTCTTTTGGAGCATGACAACTTTTCTTATTTCTTCTGGTGTAGCTAAGTTTACAGACAGAGCCTATATCAATAGAACCAAAACTGACTCAATGAGCTATTGGTAGTCAACTTATTGGCAACAGAAATAAAATATTTATTAAATATATCAGCAATTGAAAAACTTGTAATATTACTGGATCTTATTTATGGCATTATTTGATAATTTTTGAGCCATTTTTTGGTGTTTTAGTGTGTGGCGCAATGTTTACATAGATCAGAAGGTGTAACATCACATCATCAATGCTGAGTGGAAGAACAGCCCTTTTTGGATACATCAGCTGGATCACACCATATTCAGAAATTTGGGGAAGTCTATAACTAGGAGTGAGCAGGCATGATGTAAGGTTTTTCATTGGGGAGTAGTAAGAGGGAGCTTATGTCCGCTCTCGAGTGTTGAGCTGTAGTGGGCCTACATCCTTTACTGGAGTGAAATATAGTTTTGCTTGGTAGCTGAAATCAGTTCAACAATTGATTGGTAGTAGATGATGTTTGGCTGAGTGTTTATTTGGTGTTGTAAGGCTTTCAAAAAATTTAGTGAAGGGTTAATATATTGTCTGGAGACCCTGTGATTAGCTTCAGTGTTTTCTAGAAATTAGGGAAACTGGTAATGTGTTATGTAGAGTCATATAACTTCAGAAGTATTTAGAGGCAATTCAGCCAAGCTATTTGAATATTAAAATTTGCTTAGTTTCACTACCATAGAGACAGATTCACATGGATGAGTTGAGTATAAACTGACTGATTGTGTCATATTGGAAGATAAATATTTTATATTGTTTATTATCACTAAAAAAGTGATATTAGTTTTCCAGCAAGTGAAGATAGTAAGATGAGTTATTTTGTGTGAAACATAAGATATAGAAAGGGAGGTTAAAGTATGAAAGAGGAGTGTGAGTTGTTGTGCAACCATATAAAACTATTTCGGGTAGACATATAGAGGAATTAAAATTAATGTGAATAAATGCAAGGAACTTTTCAAGAGTGTTTATGTAACACAGTATTTTTTGAACCTTATAGTTGAGAAAGCAACTGATTTTCATAGTGGTGTAGTAACATTTTTTTTTTGGTTCATAGTGTGGTGAAATCTTCTGGTTATTTTATTTCAATTTAAATGTCAGTTGATGTTTTAAGTATAAGTGTCTTGGACTGTTAAAAACAAATTTGTTTTGGATTATTTCAGCAGTTCCTGGAAAATACTTTCTATTTTCTGTTGGTTTTTTACTTTTAGGAAACTGATGTTGCCTGAAGTTAGTATTGAACGTAGCCACTGACATATAAGACTGGCAGCTCCTTTAAAAATACACCATGGTCTATAAGCATTTAAGGTGACTTGCAAATTTAACGAACGAGGAGACTATTTTTATGCAATGTTGTTATTGGAATAGTTTTACAAACTGTATTCTACTAAACTTTGCTTAATATGTCTTTCTGACATATTTTTCTATCTCTTTTTTTAAAGGGGGCTAATATTGTCATTTTATTCTCAGAATCAGAGATCTTTTGTTTGTAGTACTTATTTTTAGATTCCTTGTTAAGTATTTTGTAGTACAACTTATGATGAATAACATTAGCATTGTAACTTTATCTAGAGATGAAATAGAAGTTTATTTTAGAAATACACGATGTTCTAATGCCCACAATTATCCAAGGTTTTTGCTCTTTTTTGACAAGAAAGACATCTTATCATGGGGAAGCAACTTTCAAAGCAATTTAAGACAATATTTCTAGAAATTCTAAATTTTTCATTTTTAGTTTGTGCACTGAAAACATGATTACAGTTTCTTGGTATTAAGATAATTTCTAAAAAAACTATTATTAATAGCTGAAGTTTTAAAAGCATTAATCTTGTAACTAGTTTCTTTTAAAGTGTTGATAGTTAATAATTGAGCATCATGATCTTTGATCCTTTGATAGATTGCTTGTTTGTATGACAGAATTTTGAGGTATGAAGGAAAATATTATCTACTGTTAAGTGACCATTATTCATCAAATTAATGGGAAATTATCGAAGTTAGATTGCGTGAGCTAACTAATGATTCCAACATGACTTTACAGGGTAAGTAGTTTAGAAAACCTACATTAAAATTACCTCACAAGACTATGTTAGCTACCTTTCTCCTTAAAAATATTAATAAGAAACAGAACAAATTTTCTAGAAAGTGCTCTGTTTACAGTTAACATTATGTAATTTTCATTATTGAAATTTAGTTGTATAACAGAAGCTTGAATATGTTGATCCAAACAAAACTTGCTAATACTGACATGATTAAAACTATACCCATTTCTAATGTTAGTGACAACTGCTCCTTTCTTCTACTTAGTTCTGTAGTACTGAGTCACCTTTTGTCTTGGTATGTTTCCTGCTTATGTACTTTGTACCATAGACTTCTATTTAGACACCTGATATTGAAATATCTCAGACAGGAATAACCAACAACAAGAAGTACATAGCTGTAATTTGGAATGGTATCAATGGAAAAGTGTGATTTATGGCTGTGAAGCAAAAAAAAAAAAAAAAAAAATCTTTTTTTTTTTTTTTTTTTTTTTGCTTCTTGTTTTTGCTATTTATGGATGAAGTAATATAGACAAAAGACAGTTTTGGAAATATAACAGAATGAAAGAAAATCTTGATAACAAGAAAGTAAAGAAAAAGCATGTTGAAAATGTGATTTCACTGTTGCTCATATGAAACACAAATACTAATGATGTGAGAAAGTCTCAGTGTGTATACCTTTATAAATGATTAAGTGTTATACTGAAATATTGTGAAGTAAGTTCATGTAAATGTGTTCGCCACAGCCCTCCCTTCCTCTGTGGTAAAGGACAGGTTTACTTTTGCCACCAATCTAATTTGGATTCTACAACAGTTAGATACAATCCTTCAGGGAAACAGAGGAGAAAAAATGATAGCTCAGACGTTTGAAGTTTTAAAAGAGATGGAGGGTGAAAAAGCAGGAATTCAAGCAAAAATAAAATCAGTTTATAATAATGCACATTTTATCCACTGTTATTCACATCAGTTTAATTTAATAATTAGCTATTCCATTATTCTTCTCAAGATCACCACAACATGTATCTATTTTTAAGAATCATATGTTTGATGCTGTCATCAATGCAAGAAGAATTGTATGGATGAAAGCATAACTTGTCCATCTTTTACAAGGTGTAACTCTAATGTATGAAACATAATCAGAATACTTTTAAAAAGCTGCCTTATAGAAATTAAGTAATATCTACTGCAAATCAAACCATTGTAGGAGCAACAGAAATTTTAAAATACACAAATAATTATAATTTTGGGTCAGCTATAGCTTTTTCATCAGATTATAATTAATGGTCATGTTTAATTAATTTACAACTAAATAAATTCTTGAATATTTTTTTTTTTTTTTTTTTTTTTTTTGTATCAAGCCAGTAAATATATAACAAATTTCAAAACTGCTATTTTAGAAATACAAAACACCAAGTACTGCGAAAACCCTTCAATATTTTTTTTTAGTATTTGCTTCAGTATTACACAAAATGTCTTGATTATTAGGGGTGGGAGAAGATTGATGTCATGGAATAGGAAGGGATTTGGCTATCACCTTCTGATGGAACCATTCACACGGAGCAGTTTTGAGAAACCATGGTAAACAGAAATGTGGATGAGTGGTTCAAGACTTCAACCGACACCATCCTGAGTAAATAAATTGTACTAGTAGCAGAAGCTAAGGAATTGTGTGATTTTATGTAAGTTGAAATAATGGACAAACATTCTTGAACTTAATACTTAGTAGCTGATAAATTGTTTATCAAGGAAAGTCTCATTAGTTTTTTTAAAAACTTTCTACAGAAGGGATAGTATTGACCACTGAAATATATATCATAATTGAGAATGGAACATTTGAAACAGACCTAAAAGGATAAATGGTAAGTGTATATGGCATTATTGACCTGGAGACCCTGAAGGGATGTTTGGTCGCTGAGTGACGAGTTTCGATTTGCCATGCGTGTGCCTCTGTTGTGGCTTCTCTTACCTAGTCTGACGTTCCTACCAGGTAAAGGAGACCTACTTTTTTATGTGAAATCCAAACTGAAAGTATTACTTAGTACATCTGATGTGCATGAATATTGTAAGTTAACTGAGCTTCAGAAATTTATTTTGGTAAATAAGCTGGATGATTTCCTTAGTGAAATTATGAAACTGATTAATCCTATTGATAATCCACATGACAGCATCAGATCCAGCACTCACTTAAAAGAATAAAAACTTTTCTAACCAACAATGGAGTAGGAAGAAATGCCAGGATGTGATGTTTATATGGAATGGAAGGATAAACTGTACCCACCACTCACCAAAGCTGAAGGGAGGAGGACAGCAGCAACAAAAGAATACTCCACAAACACAAAAAACACAATATTTATATGAAAAAGTAAATGGCATAAAACTTGGTGGCAGAAAAAAGATTAAAAGAACTAAGTCACCAATCCTACCAAACAAAATATCTTCTCATATATCACAAACACCAGGGCCTCAAGTGACAAGAAACACACAAAAATGTTAAAGAAGACCTCATGTCTCTGAAAAGGTAACTTGTAACTGACAACTCTTTATCAAAACTGTTCATAAAGCGGGAGATCACAGGTGCAATTGGGGAGATGAAGACTGGCAAAGCTTCTGGTTTTGATTATTGATTTACTGTGGTAAATATGCTTTTAGCTGGATGGCCTATTTCTTCTCAGATATTCTCTTCCTGACATGATCCATACCAGGCAGGATGAAATGTGCAAAAATAATTGGTCTATTGAAACCAGGTAAACCATCTAATCAGTCAAAGAGCTACAGACCCATAGCTTTTCTAAGTATAATATTCAAGTTACTTGAGACACTTATATATGACAGAATTAGTCAAAAAATTCTGGAAAGGATAACAATAGAGCAGGCAGATTTCTGACTAAACCTCAGTTGCTGTAATCAAATCCTTGCACTTACCTCATTTATTGAGGCTGGCTTTGAGAAAAGACTGCTGCATTCATAGACCTCTCAGCAGCTTATGACACTGTTTGGAGGCAGATATTAATTTGTAACCTTGCTCAGGTAATATCCTCCCTACAACTAATAACACTGTTAAACAATAAACTTATGGGGAGAACCTACCAGTTAGTAATGGGTAATATCGAAAGCAGAGTTAAAAAATTAAATAATTGACTCCTCTCAGGGATCTATACCATCCCCTCTTTTGTTCTGCCTCTACATTTTGGACTTAACTGGAAACAACTTCTTGTAAGCTTGTCTACATGTACGACTGGACAATTGCATACCAACACTCTAAATTCAAAACCGAGCATGGTGGTGTAATGGCTAACGTTCTGGCCTCTCATTCGGGAGGACGGCGGTTCGAATCCCCGTCCGGGCTCCAGATTTGGGTTTTCCATGGTTTCCCAAATCACTCCAGGCAAATGCCGGAATGCTTCCTTCAAAAGGCCATGGCTGAATTCCTTCCCATTCCTTGCCCCCCCCCCAGTCCTTACCCGTCTCTAAAGACCTCGCTGTTAGAGAGATGTTAAGCAGATAAAAAAATATATATCTAACTTCAAGGTAGGAGAATCAGTGCTGACATCGGATAGAGAAATATTGAATCAATACTTTTGTAACTGGAGACTTCTACCAAATTCAAGTAAAACAGAGGTTACCTACTTAGATCTAAAAAACAAGGTTTCTCACAGAGAATGACATTCGAGGGAAAACATCTTAGGCACAACGAGTTCCCTAATTATCTGTGGGTAATGCTTGATAGGACACTTACATTCAAGGAAAATCTGAGTAAACTCTCCAGCAAAATAAAAACCCACAATAATGTCATCCACAAACTTCCTAGCACTACCTGCGGAGACACTACATATATCTGCACTCAGCCTTGTTTATTCAGCAGCAGAATATTCCTCTGCAGTATGGATCAACAGCGCCCACACTGGACTGGTGGACACACAGTTAAACAGTACCCTATGCATTGTCTCTGACTCCAACATACTAGCTGCCTATCCTGAGCTACATTCCACCACAAGACCTATGACAATGAGGCCTCCTAGTTAATTAATATGTAAAATTATTAAAAATCTTGCACTATCAACCAGTCGGGACTTTGATTATGTCCTGTTGAGTAATAGGTTTAAATCAAGAAGATCTCCTTTGACAACTGCAAAAATCTTATACAACAAGGGATTTAGCACCATAAAGTCATGGAAAGCCAGGTGAGAAGAATCCTCAGATCAGACATAATGCTTTCTGCACTGTATCACGTGTAAGCCACCTGACTTTATCCAACCAAGAACTGCCATAAATAAAATATGAACAGGACATGGCAGATGTGCAAATAAAATAAATAAGCCATGTGAGGTTCTGAGGATAAAATAATAAGGAATACTCTTCGAAAGAGTGCAGCTATGTACAATATACTAGCCAACAATGCCTGTGTCTTCCTATTGAAAGCAATTCAACCAATTCTAGAAATCTATCCCATCGTGAATATTATCCATGTGACTTGTCTACCTTCCTGAAAATGAAATTTTAGGGTGCGGTTTCAAAATCCTTCATTTCTTGTAGAGGCTGATGAGGGGGCTGTACCAGGAAAGGTTCAAAACCTTGGTCAGACCAATGATTGTACATTAATACAATCAGTAACTGATATGAAAAGAAGTTGAGCTTGGTGCCTCTACAAAAGAGGTGAAAATTGAAGAGAGTGCTTGGAATATATAATGCTTATATTGGTGATATTTAGATGACAGAAGAATTAGGAGCAGTACATCAAAGGGAAGAGTTCACCATAGCCATAAGCTAGTATTTGATTTCCAGAGTAAAAGGGCATAAAAATGTTCTTTTATAGGGAGTCAGGGGCTGGAGTAAATTATCAAGGGAAATGCTGATCAGTTAACCAAGAACACTGAAAGAGTTTGAAATTAAAATGCATGAAGAGCAAAAGCATGGGGACAGAGGGAGGGGGTGAAATGTACTGAAAGAATTTAAGATATAATAATAATAAAATGGGAAAACAAATGTGTATAAAAAATGCCATGATTCAATGCAATTCAGAATTTATAATTTTAAACAGTGTTTCACTTTTTTCACTATGAGTGCTATCATGTATAGATTGTGAAAGAAGAAAGACTGTTAACAGAAATGTTTCAACTAGCAAGTTGTTTCCTTCCAGGTGATTTTAAAAACATTCTGATATCCTCTCATATAAACTAAAATCTATCACTAGAAAACGCAAATGTCACTGAATGTTATTTAAAGTATACAAACCCAACTAGCATTCATGCCAGCTTCCTCTTCTGTTAATATAAAATCTTCCTGTAATAATTTATGAAACTAAAAGTATTTCCAAATTTGCCTTAAAAAAAAAAAAAAAAAGACAGCAAATATATTAAAATTAAGCAATATAAATTTATATTTACCTTGTTTGGTTAATAATCGGGAACTGCTATTGCTAGAACTGCTTTCCCCTGTAGCAACAACAGATCCAGGGTAGCCACCAAAGCTGTAAGATTTGGATACAGCAAGACGGAGTGAGTTGGCTTTCAGAGTATCTCTTCCTTCAAAAGATTCAACTTTCAGAAGTTTTGTTTGCCTGTTTGAAATTAAAAACAAGGTGTAACATGATATGTAAAATAGTTCATAAAAGTACACAATGATATGACTGCATAAAGTTCTTTGAGGCAGACTTGTGTACAAAGTTAAAGCAAAGAAATCCTGATATCACCACTGCATAATGGGGATTGCTATAGGATAGAACTAAAACAATTTTTTGTATAAATGACAGGAAGAATTAAAACAATAAAGATTTTTGAGATAAGCTCTTGATCAATTAATTCATGTTCCCTTCTTACCCCCAAATGTTACAGAAGTCTAATATAAGAGGATGCATGCAAAATTATTTTATAAAAAAATAAAAATGCAAATTTTCTATTATGCTACTAATATTTAAGTAATAAAATAAATTTTTTATAATTTTATCTCTATTCAGTTCTGAATAAAGAATAATTTTCTTTTATACATGGGTCTATCTCGTTCCCTTTCTCAATCCCGCTCTTACTGTTGCTCCAAATCTAAATTCCTCCACCTTTTTTATCAACTCAACTGCTACAATGCAATTACATAGGATTGTCACTGCTTTAAGTCCAGTCCTGAAATAAGATAACTCTTCCAGAAAATCATCTGTACTCTTCTTTTAACATGCCTCTAATTCATAGTAAACTCCTGATCCACAAAAATCAGTCTTTCTTTTCTGCAGGGAAAACGCTTGTGAAAAGAAATATATTTTTTTAGGCAAGATCTTTCTTCAGTAAGGTTGTTAAAATATACAAGGGCCCTTTGGTGGTGAGGACCGGGAGTGATAGTCTTGTCAGAATGACCTCAATATTGGTAGTTAGCAATTTTAATTATTACACACGGGCAGAAATGTTTAAATCAGATATAGTTTAGAAGAAATTTTAAATAAATAAAAGACTCCAATATCAGCAACAATGGAGCAGAAAGAAATGCCATGATGTAATAATAATAAAAATAATAATATAAAGTAGACCCAACACTCACCACAGGAAGGAGTACCACAGTGACAAAAAAAAAAGATAACACACAATATTTTGGGCCATGTTCTTTACTAAAAAAAAAACATGGCAGAGCATTTGTAAGCTATCTGTTAAATTTTGTAACTGCGTGACAAAATTTTGTTCTCAGAACCACGAGTTACATTGGATAAAATATTAGGGCATTTCATTTTCAAAGTAATTTTTCCATATTTATTCAAGTTAGAAAGCAGTTTTACAGTTTTCAAGATAGTATTTTCAATATTTTTAATTTCAACATTCTTCGGCATTCGCCTGGAGTGCGAAAGTCCATATCAAAATTATTTATTTTCGGCTAAATGATTAAAGTTAGGATGTTTTTAATAATAACTAAAGTTAATATTCATTTAAAGATCTAGCGACTTGTAAAGTTTCAAGGAGATAGAATTATTTTTATAGTTGAGGTCAAATTAGAAGATGAAACCTTCAGATGTGAGATGCGAAACTGATCAGTTATCGGGGAGATTCTCATGGGAAGTGCAGCCGCTAGGTTTTCCCATGCTCCGTGAGTACCAGAACTTTCCTGGTTAGTAGCCACGGTGAGCGAGTCAGTCGGCTAGGAACAATGCGAGGGGACAGTCTTCAAGTAGCAATCGACGCGACACCACGTTAGCTTCAGTAGTCGGTGAAAGTTTTATTTTGGAATAATGCCGCTTGTTTTATTCAAGTTAACCATAATGTCGTGTTAAAATAGTATTTCTCCAAGTGAGGCCTCGGGATTGTCTCAATTAACTAAACTTTTGAACAATGGGAGCGACTGACGAACTTTTATTGGCTTTCTTCAACTAGAGATTTAATTCTTTGAACTATTGGGGAGTGGTCCGGCTTTTCGTCGGTTTAATCTTCACTGTAAACTTTTCTTCGGCAACATTTGTCTGATTGACATTTCAGTTTATGACTGTTGCTTCAACCTCACAGACTATGATCAATTATCTTTCATCGTAACTGTCGACCGAAGCATTTCGGGGAACGGTTAGTTTCGTCTTACATGACAACTAGTGGGGACGAGAATCGCTTAGATTCTCTTAACCGGATCGAGCGGACTATGATTTTCTTCAAAACGAACTACTTCAAGAAATCCCCGCTCCCGGAAGACAACCGCCCCCGACGCCGCCCCCGAGTGACGCCGCCTCCAGGCGTCGCCACCGCCTCCGACGCTGCCGCCTCCGACGCTGCCGCCTCCGACGCAGCCACGGTGGACGCCGCCTCACGACGCCGTGCGCCAGCAGCGACTACCCAGCCGCCATTTCACACCGGCCGCAGCGAGTGACGCAACAGGCGCCAGCGGGCTACAGCACGTCGAGGGACACGAAGCCAGTACGCGGGATTGATAGCTGCATACAACGCCGCGGGCTTTTCTTTGAGCAGTCACCAAGATAAGTACTGAACTGAATATGCATTTGCTTCATGCAAAATTTCTACAAGATCTTCCATGTGTTCAATCACTTTCAAGAATCAGTGTTATATTTTCGCTTGTACTTTGCAATTATCATGCTTGCTATCGTGGCTAAAGCGTTCTTGACTTCTTACAATCATATTCTGGCAGTTATATTCATTTAGTGAGGACCTGTAATACCTCTTATACTGCAAATAGTTCGTGTTCATATATGACTAGAATTTCGAACTTTTGTAGGACATTTATTTTTTCTTTCACAGAATGAAAATTGCGTGTGACTACATTAATATTTTATTTGGGATTGTTTCAACATTCTGTCTGTATTGTAACCTTTTCTATGTTATTTTGGTGTAACATGTTAATTTTTCTGTGTTTTGGTTCTGTTGCTAAGCAACAGCTGTATGATTATCCATCAGCTTTTGTGCCTAACTGTCGAATATCGAAAGCAGGGTTACCAACTTAAATTTTGGCACTTTGTATAGCGTGTTTTTACTCTTGCAAAATTAAGTTTGGTTTTCGCCATCATGGAATCTGTAAACAGTAATAATATTCCTCTGGATGAAAAACTGATTTTCAGTGGCAACCTTTCGAATCGGACGATGTTAAGGGAATAATACAATCTCTTAACGAAAAACATGATGCACTATTCTCAGCTACTTCATGCTTCTCACCAATTGACTTTTTCATTTTTGACATAGTTTCCCCCTGTAAGGCAACAAAGAGTAATTTAGAATCTTATTTTGATGGACTATCCCAATATCTGTCCCAGGTGGAAAAATCTGCAAATAATGGCTTCAGTGTTTACGGAACACAAATTTCTCCAGCAAATAGGTTGGTAGAATTTATTGTTCCCTTTAAACAACAGCCTGAGAGGTGTTACTTTTTTACTGACTTCATTCTACCTACTTATTTAGATGACCTAAGTCAAGCCAAACAAACGTTTAAAATAAAATTTAGTGCCCTTTTGGAAAAGGTAACCCCTAAGGTGAAGGTTGATGTCCTACAAACCATTAAGGAAATGTTACCGTCTATTTATCAAGACGTTAATCAGCTGTATAATTTAGCTATCTCTTATATCCTAGGTATACTAGGATATAAAACTGTGACAGTTCAAAAAGTACATGTCAATTTTTAATCCTTTTGCGAAAAAGTAATTCAAGCTAGGCTTACACATGTAGAATTTGACTCACAGCTGATTGATAAATCTGACTCACAATCATTCAAGCCTACTCCCATTTTAAAACAACAGCTGCAAACAACTTCCAATGAACAAGTGCTACCTCATATTTCACGTAATGAAGAAAACAATTTAGTAACTATTTCACAAGAAACAGAAATTATTGTACATAACATTGTTGCTGCACCTGTTACTGAAATTTTGGAGAATAACATTGAAGATAGTATTTCCACAGCTGACCCACAAACTGAGGACTTGGCTGATACACCTCAGTATATAAATAAAGGTACTCATGTACATATTCCTGTCCATACTTTAGTAAGAAGCAAGTCTATGCCATGTTTGCTAGTAATAGAGCATTCCTGTACTACTACCACAAGTGACTTACAATCAGCTGACTCTGTGCAGCCTGCTACTCACCTCCTGTAGAGGTTCAACTTGTTGATGTTTACACAGAAACATCATCTCATAATGAACTTATTATCGATACTTAAGGCCCTACAGCATTACAATTGCTTGAAGATATTTTTGGTAATAATGAAGATTTTTCTACATCCCTAGGAGAAGGGGAGGAGTTAATAAACTTTACTGTTGACATAGTTCCTGAGAATAGGACCATCCAAATAGCTGACCCACTGTTAACAGCTGTTCACACATTTGATACCACTGCAACCAAGCAACATTATAGAAGAAACCAGTTATCATTTGTGGACAAGCTCAAATTAAAATTGCATGAGCAAATGTTTCCCAGAAATAATAATATTGAATTTCAACTGTATTTTTATTCCAATTTGGAAACTTGCAACACTTCTAAATCTTTGGTGAATTTCTTTTTTATGTAGTGAAGCAATCCCACATTTTTATTTGAATTTTGGGGATTTCACTGAGATTGTGAGCAGGCACTTACATTCACAGAACAAGTGTTAGCATATGAATATGAAGATATTACATAGCTTTTTGAAGAAGTTTCAATTTGGAAGAGCACCAAAGAAGAAAACATTGATTATTGATCCTCTTCTTACTACATTACTAAACTTCTTTGGAGAAAGAAGAAACGTTCTGAAACTCAATAATATTGATTTGCCCATTTACATGGAACCACAGAGACAAGACCCCATAAGGAATTTTGAGAAAATTTATTTGATATATAAATATTTGGGGTGTAAGGGTTTGGGAGAGGCTATACTAGCCTTTTCCAACCAAATGTCAACCTCTCCTTCACGTGGTGCACCCTGTTTGCACGGACGAGGCTCTGGCGACTGAAAGATTCCCGGTATAAGGAATCACCCACTGCTTGCCAACGGCCTCCGAAAGGAGGGCGGAAGAGCGGGGAGCGGTTCAGGGCACCCTCTTGCCCTTGGGGTTGGAAACGGCCCCTAAAGGCGGATGAATCAGAAATGATCAACGGCATGGGGATGCAGAAGGCAACGGGAAACCACTGCATTAAAGACCCAAAGGGTATCCCGAGGACATGTAATCCTCTCAAATTACATATATCATTATGGCTTCTTCCTGGGTAAAATATTTCGGAGGTAAAATAGTCCCCCAATCAGATCTCCGGGTGGGGACTGCTCAGGGAGGAGTCATCAGAATGGATAGAAACATTCTACGAGTCGGAGCGTGGAATGTTAGAAGTCTGAATAGGGCAGGTAGGTTAGAAAACTTAAAAAGGGAGGTGGAACAACTTAAGTTAGATGTTGTTGGGATTAGTGAGATTAAATGGAAGGACGCACAGGATTTCTGGTCTGGGGAACACCGGATAATTAGCGCACAAGCTGTCAATGGAGTCACTGGTGTAGGGTTTGTAATGAACAAGAAAGTAGGGAAACGGGTGAGTTATTATGAACAGTTTAGTGACAGGATTATTTTGATGAGGTTAGAAACTAAGCCCGTCCCAACCACATTAGTACAAGTGTATATGCCAACGTCACAGCACGATGATGAAGAAATAGAAAAAATATACGCTGAAATTGAAGAATTAATCCAATATGTGAAAGGGGAGGAAAATCTAATAATCATGGGTGATTGGAATGCAATAGTGGGAGAAGGAAAAGAGGGGCATACTGTAGGAAGTTTTGGTCTAGGAGAAAGAAATGAATGAGGAAGCAGGTTGTTAGAATTTTGTGAAAGATATAAGCTAGTAGTGGCAAACACACTGTTTAAGAACCATGCAAGAAGAATTTACACGTGGAAACGTCCTGGGGACACAGACAGATATCAGCTAGATTATATCATGGTCAAACAGAGATTCAGGAATCAAGCTCTAGACTGTAAAGCGTACCCAGGAGCAGACATAGACTCTGACCATAATTTGACAATAATGGAGTGCAGGCTGAAATTTAAGCGAATAAGGAAGCAGTATAAGCAGAACAGACTGGAAGTGAATAAACTGAAACAATCTAGCACTAGAGAAAAATTTGCAGAAATAGTAGACTTGGGTCTAAGAAGTAACTCCGAAAGGAGCTCAACCGAGGACGAATGGAATGCATTAAAGACTGAGATAATGAAAGCTGGTAAAGAAACATTAGGCTTTAGGGAACAATCTGCCCGAAAACCTTGGATCACAGAAGAAATTTTGGAGCTGATGGATCAGAGGAGAAGGTACAAAAATGCACAGGATGAAGCAGGAAGAGAGCAGTACAGGCAATTTAGAAATCAAATAAATAGGAAATGCAAAATAGCAAAAGAAAAATGGCTACAAGCAAAGTGTGAAGAAGTGGAAAAGGAAATGGTCATAGGTAAAGTAGGTGATGCCTACAAAAAGATCAAACAGAATTTTGGAGAAATGAAGAAAAGAGGTATGAACATTAAAGCTGCCGATGGGAAACCTCTTTTAAGCACAGAAGATAGAGCTAACCGATGGAAAGAATACATTGAGAAACTTTATGATGGGGATGACTTGAACAATAGTGTAATGGAAAAGGAAGATGATATTGACATTGATGACTTAGGAGATCCTGTTTTGAGGACTGAATTTAATAAAGCTCTGAATGACTTGAAAGCAAATAAGGCAGTTGGAATTGATGAAATCCCTGCAGAACTTCTTAAATCCCTAGGAGAGGAAGGAATCGAAAGATTATTCAAGCTGATATCAAAAAGTTACGAAACAGGAGAAATTCCAACTGATTTTAATAAAAATATCATGTTCACACTTCCAAAGAAAGCACAAGCCGACAAATGTGAGAATTATCGCACCATTAGTCTAACATCACATGCTTCAAAATTACTGACTAGAATAATGTACAGAAGGATGGAAAGGGTAGTGGAAGAGATAGTAGGTGAATATCAGTTTGGGTTTAGGAAAAATCGCAGGTACAAGGGAAGCAATTCTGTCTTTAAGACTAATACTTGAAGGGCGGATCAAGAAAAACAAAGATACTTTTATGGCATTTGTTGATTTAGAAAAAGCTTTTGATAATGTTAGGTGGGACAAAATGTTCATAATTTTGAAGAAGTCAGGTCTAAAGTATCGAGATAGAAGAATACTCTATAAACTACATTAGAATCAAGTGGCTATAATAAAAGTAGAGAATCCCAAAAGACATGCATCAGTTAAAAAGGGTGTGAGACAAGGTTGTAGTCTATCCCCGTTAATATTCAACTTGTATGTAGAAGAAGCAATGAAGAAAGTCAAAGAAAAATTTCCATGTGGCATAAGTTTTCAGGGAGAAAAATCAGTATGCTACGATTTGCTGATGACATTCTCTTGTTAGCAGAGAGGGCTGAGGATATTGAGAAGTTACTGAATGGCATGAACAAAATACTAAAGGAAGCTTTTGGACTGAATATAAATCAAAGCAAGACAAAAGTGATGAAATGTAGCAGAAATGATACCAATACTAGTAGGTTAAATATAAAAATAGGATCGGATGCAATAGGAGAAGTAAGTGAATTATGTTACTTGGGAAGTAAAATTACAACCGATGGCCAAAGCAGGAATGATGTCAAAAGCAGAATAGCACTAGCAAAAAGAGCTTTCATGAAAAAGAGAAACCTTTTAGTTTCAAATATTGATCTAGGAATTAGAAAGAATTTTTTTAAAACTCTTTGTGTGGAGCACAGCTCTTTATGGTAGCGAAATGTGGACTTTAGGAATACCGGAAAGAAAGAAAATTGAAGCATTTGAAATGTGGTGCTAAAGAAGAATGCTGAAAATTAAGTGGACAGACAAAGTAAGAAATGAACGAGTTTTGGAAATGATGGGCGAGAAAAGAAGTTTGTGGAAGAAGCTTACGGAAAGAAGAGACAGGCTGGTAGGTCATATTTTGAGACATGCTGGATTGGTTAACTTGTTAGTGGAGGGAACAGTCGAAGGTAAGAACTGTAGAGGAAGAAAGAGATTAGAATATATGAAACAGATAATTGAGGATGTGGGCTGTGAGGGGTATGTAGAAATGAAGAGGTTAGCACAGGACAGGAAAGGATGGAGGATTGCATCAAACCAGTCGAAAGACTGATGACAACAACAAAAAATATAAATATTTTCTACAGCTTTGCGTTTCTAATATATTTCTTTTTATGTGTTATTTTCCTGAGTTATTCACTCAGTTGATTTCAACTTTGGCTTTGTTACCAAAGTGTTGTGTCTTGTGGAATCTGATCTGTTCTATAGAGTATACTATTATTTTCAACTGTCACCTACTCTGTGACAGCATACTGCAAGTTAGTCTTGAAATTGAAATGGATTTGACAAAGGTCAAACTTATTGAAGATTACTTCGGATTTCAAGGAGTTGAAGTACTTTATACGATGGACAGTGTAAATTTCAATTTTGAAATAGCAGTGAGATTCTAATTGTTTATTCCTATTTTTCCAATACAGCAAAGAACAGAAGAGAGAAGAAACAGAAAGAGAGGGAATATTAAATGGGGGTAATTTATTATTTTATATATATATTGAAGTGACATTTAAATACCCACCATAATTTACTTATTATACTCCAGGGACAGCTTGCAAGAGACAGCGCCTGCGAATTATTCACATATATGTAACCCTCTACATTATTTATTAAATATTACTTTATCTACCACCAGCAGCCAACGATAGCATATTAAAGACAACTAGCCAAAGGAGCAGTTGGTCAAAATATTTCAGTCCAGGGATAGCTAGTGACAGACGGCGCCTGCGACATAAGCAACCACAGCAAAGACTGGGTTAGCATTATTAGCATCGTGTCGACTTGGGGGTGGCAATATTATAATAAAACAAAATAGGAAAACATTAGTGACCCACAGTCTATGGAGACTGAAACAGCTACATTGAAAGTTGACTGAAGATATGGATGCTTTGAGATTGATGGAGGAAGCTTCGATCGAGAGAGATTGATGTCATTGAAGTGGATATGGATAACTGCTGTAAAGTTTTGTTGTATCTCAGATGTTTTTAGAAGATACCATATAATTGGATTTGTGGAAACAATGCACTCATGGAGGGGCATCACTGATTTTGAAGGAAGCAAAGTGCTATAATAAAGGACAATAAATACATATTTTTACATTTTTTTTGCTTTTGTCCTTCACACTTCAACAGTTCTACATTCCAAAAGTTTTTCCATTATAAGGATTTTGCATTATTTAACTTTGTAATAATATTTTGTAACACTTCATTGTGAATTTTAACTTTCAATGTATATATCTTATATGTGAATTTTCTCATTATATCCCACATGCTGTGGATTTCTTTGTGCTTCTATGCACCAAATGCACTTAGTGTGCTACAATTTGAGATATTTTCCAGGCTACATGCCTATTCTCATTGTATAATTTACTGAATTAGACAAGACTTTTCAAATACACAGTATTTAAACATTAAAACCATAAAACTAGTGCTGATATTGAATTCATTTTACACCAGTATACTGGTGCTCCACAAGTATGTTGTGTTAACTAAAAAGATTGGTTTGAATTATTATGCAGCAGTGTACTGCTGGAAGGAAACTGTATTCCATACTATTATTAATAAAATATTTGTGTATATTGTAAAACCATTTTGTAATTTAACTTTGTATAATACTATTCATATGTCATTAGCCACAAGGCTCTAATATTTTCAAGTAAATGAATAATGATTTTGTGAGATATGCTATTGCATTACCGGAGACATTCAACAAAATGCGCTTTTGAATAATAATCTTGTGTAACTTAAATTTGTAATCTACTTATCAATATTTTCACTATAGCACTATAACTTAATGTATAAGTTTTGTCAGTTGCTACACATTTAATTTATAAAAGCTCATCATGCTTTCTTTCGTTTTAGTAAAAGATTGTATTTTGAAGAGCTTATTGATATTGTAATATTTTGATTTTCAAAACTTTTCACTTGTATTTTATATTCATTTTTTCTTTGTGTGTATTTACTATAAGAATAGAAACTAATTCTTTCATTTTTGTTTGTTGACAGGTGGCTGACTTGAGGTCTCATGGCAGCTCTGCTGTGACAGGCACCAGGGACAGGACTATTACTCAACAGCCAACCTGTGGGGCTTTGCATTATATTCTTTTCACCCTGGTTAAGGTCACAACCGAGAAAGGACTTGAATATTTTACCCCTTACAAGATGTTAAGTGAAATTTTTAGCAAAAATGACACATTTTTGGTTATGTGAAAAGTGATTTTTTTGATTTTCTGTCAGTTTTAGGTAACCAAAACATTTGACTTGAAGACTTAAAATGAACATTTTTTCAGTTGTGTAATATTTTATAAGATTTTTATTTTTTTTTTTTTAACTGCTTAACATCTCCTATAACAACTAGGTCTTTAGAGATGGGAAAGGATGGGGGCAAGGAATGGGAAGGAATTTGGCAATGGCCTTTTGAAGGAAGCATCCCGGCATTCACCTGGAGTGATTTGGGGAAACCATGGAAAATCCCAAATCTGGATGCCCGGACGGGGATTCGAACCGCCGGCCTCCCGAATGCGAGGCCAGAACTGCTAGCCGTTACATCACCACGCTCGGTAATATTTTATAAGAGTGTTTTTTGTGTTTTTCTCTCATGTTTATACATGACAAAAATATTTAACATGAACATTTAAAATGGACACTCAAAATGAACATTGACTTAAACAAAAATATTTTGAAAATTTTTGTGGTATAAGTGAGAGAGAGTGAAAGATGTATGACTGGCAGACCAGCCCCAACCGTATGTAAATAAGAGGGAGATTTTTAGGTTTTTCAGTTTTTTTGTTTCTTTTTAGAAAATTTCAATTAGTTTTCTGTAGAAAATAACTTCAATTTTGGAGGGGCATGTAAGCTATCTGTTAAATTTTGTAACCGCGTGACAAAATTTTGTTCTCAGAACCATGAGTTAGAGTGGATAAAATATTAGTGCATTTCATTTTCAAAGTAATTTTTCCATGTTTATTCAAGTTAAAAAGCAGTTTTACAGTTTTCAAGATAGTATTTTCAATATTTTTAATTTCAACATTCTTCGGCATTCACCAGGAGTGCGAAAGTCCATATCTAAATTATTTATTTTCGGCTAAATGATTAAAGTTAGGATATTTTTAATAATAACTAAAGTTAACATTTATTTAAAGATCTAGCGATTTGTAAAGTTTCAAGAAGATAGAATTATTTTTATAGTCGAGGTCAAATTAGATGATGAAACCTTCAGATTTGAGATGAGAAACTGATCAGTTATCGGGGAGATTCTCATGGGAAGTGCAGCCGCTAGGTTTTCCCACGTTCCGTGAGTACCAGAACTTTCCTGGTTAGTAGCCACGGTGAGCATGTCAGTCGGCTAGGAACAATGCGAGGGGACATTCTTCAAGTAGCAATTTACGTGACACCAGTAGTCGATGAAAGTTTTATTTTGGAATAATGCCACTTGTTTTATTCAAGTTAACCATAATGTCATGTTAAAATAGTATTTCTCCAAGTGAGGCCTCAGGATTGTATCAATTAACTAAACTTTTGAACAATGGGAGCACGTGACGAACTTTTATTGGCTTTCTTCAACTAGAGATTTAATTCTTTGAACTATTGGGGTGTGGTCTGGCTCGACTGGTTAATCGAACTTGTAAAACATTACTTTGGAAAATCATCTGATTGCCTGTACAGTTTTGGCTTTGTGAAATTTGGATGAATATAATTGTTTAAATGGCAATGAACTATTTATCATTATTGAACTTTACCTTTTCATAGTTTTCTGGTTAAAAACCTATGTGGTGGCCGTATTATTCTATTTAAGCCAAAACTGTTACATCCAAGGCTACACACGGTCAGAGTTAAGATTCAAGCTTTATGCAGAACCCCACTGCAAGCTAGCGTCTTACTCATTCACATGTGCCATCAGTTATCCCAGTCATATGAATGATGGTTTCTGACAATTACAATCAGAGAGTAGGTGGAGGGAAAGACAAAAATAATATCAGCAGAAATGTTAAGCCTGAGAAAGAAATTAATTATGGGTTTTTAGCAATATTTATATATCAGTGCTGAAAAAATATTAAAAAAATATGTAAAAAAAATATTTTTATACACTGCCTTATGCTGTGCCACCATACAAAACCATCAACTCTGCTCAAGGGAGATAGGGCTACTTTTCCTATTCTCCACTTGGGTAATTCTTGTCTGGCACATCCATGCTGAGTGGTGGGCATCCTAGCTCTATTAGGCAGGAGTGACATGATGGCTAAATCCAGGCAAAGACCTAGTCTCACAGGATATAATGTGGAACCCATGTTCACAATTATGGGAGAAGTCCTCAATGGCAGTTTTTAGCAGTGAAGAGACCTTTGAAATGGTGGATGGGGTCACCCATCCTCTTGGGAAGAAGACTCCACTGCTTTGTGGAAAAAAGGGATCTTAAAATGCTTAGGGAATAAAGTAAAATGTTTCAAATATGTAGAAAGCTGGATGGAAGAAAATGGAGGGAACAGGGTGGAGATAAATGAAAGAGGAAGAAGCATAAATAGATATTGTTTAACAGTATTAAAGGCCTGGTATGGAGTAGGGATGTGTTGCAATAAAGTAAGGAAGCTGTCTATGAATCCTACTTTGTGCCAATTTTGACATATGGATCGGAAACATGAGTGATGGAGAGACACAAAAGGAGAGTACAATCTATGGAAATGAAATTTCAGAGTAGTGTAGGAGTAATGGATGGGACGGAATGAGAAAATCAGTGAGATGATCAAGGAGGAACTGTTACAACAAAGAATAGAGAAATGAATGTTACAGTGATTTGGTCATGTGAAGAGAATGGGAGAGGAGAAGAAACCAAGGAAGATGTTGGACATGGAGGAAGACCAAGGGGCAGATGGGTGAAAGTTGTTTGAAAGTGTGTTGAAGAAAGAGGAAGAAATTAGTTGACACTAGAATAAGAGAGATGGTAGCTGGACAGGAAGCGTTGGAGAGGTTTTTGTTTCAAGCAGACCCAGTCAGTGGTTGGAAGCTGTTCAGGATGATGATTGGTTGTAACAGATTAATAAAAACATGATATAAAATACAAATAATAAATAATTGAGTTTACAATATTGAGAAACATGAGCGTTTTCTGAGATTGAAGCCTAGAGGAGGTGACCAGTATTCAGAATGTGTTGATAGGCTAATTCACATCTATGAAGTTTGGATGGAGGTGGTGTTTAAGAAAGTACTCTCATGACTTGTTAGTGTGGCCTTCATTCTTTCAAATCTGATGAATGATGGGTTTACTTTCCATATTAAAGACTGTAATGTAATTGATGATAATGTTATGTGTGATGACCTCTATTGTGCTATTCACGAGTTTCCAGAATTTGAGCCCTAAGAGAATAATACTTCATATATAGCTCTGTACTCTATATCAATTGTAGTAGAGTAGCGGCTGAGTACAGTAACCATCAACAGTTTTTAACTTATCTGCAGTGCTGATTTAGATTTTTATTTCATCTTGATTGTTTATTGTTGTTGGTGTATGTGACAGCTGAGTAGCCTAGCGGATGAGTACAGCAACCATCATCTGTTTTAAGTTTATCTATAATATTGTAGCTAGATTTTATCAAAATTTTCCTGGTTTTTTTTGTCAGTAATCTTTGAATTTTTTCTATGGTTAAGGCATGTTGCAGCTATATTTAAGTAGTAGTGTAGTGACCATTGTCTCTTTTAAAGATATCTGTAGAGACACTGGTAGATATTATTTGGTCTTTGATTGTTTGCTGTTGTTACTAGCTCATTTGACATTAATATCAACTATTCCGTACAGTAACAGCTATCTGGTGAAACTTATCTGTATTACTATAGTCAGGTTTTATTTAAGCTGTGATTATTGGCTGTGGGTAATTAGTGAACTTCATCTGTGCTCTTTGAGGTTAGTGTGCGATAACATGTAGAGAGTTCACTCATCTATCAACCCGTCAGTTAGAATTCTTTCTTGAAAAGATAGTATGGACTATGATTGCTGTGTGCAGGTGCAGGTTGAGGTGGCTGATTTCTGCACTCAGCTTTGTTAACAAAAGTGACAAAGCTCAAAGTTGCCATAAGGGATTGCAACAGATGTGATATGGATTACCATGTTGAGGGTAGGCCTCTCATAGGATGTCCCCTACCAATCATTGTACCTGTAATCCAGGCAGAGAAGTTGGAACATGTGGGGCAATTAGCTAACAGTGAGTGGCATTTAGTTTCTGGATGTTGAAGCTGCATTTGGGGGAAGTCATAAAAGCTTCTATCCCAGGAAGGTGAGGTTGTACCACTGCCCAACCAATTAGACATATTGTCTGAGATTGACTCAGTTTTGCAATCATCATTCAGTGAGTTGGTTGCCCTTCAGCCCTCTACATCTCAGGAACCACAGAAGGAGTTTCTAGTGGTTGCAAGCTCTATGAAATACAGTGCCAATTCTTTGTATATTCTGGGAGATGTGATCTGAGATGTGGAACAGGCCATCCCAGATCCCTTCTGAACAGACAGGGTGCAGCCAACTCCAAATTGTAGCACGTCAGCATCAATGATGCTTGCCACATTTGGACAGAGGTTATCCTCCCTTGCTTCCGGCAGCTTGCTGAATGTATGAATTCTGTGGTCAGTGGCCACAATATTTCGATAGAGCTAACTGTCTGCAGCAATATTGACCGAACAAATTATTGACTTCTGCTTTGGAGCCAGGTTTAGGTGCTGAATCAGATACTATGACATTTCTGTGATAATCTTGACTGCAGATTACTCAAGCTTGGCCCTAGTGTTCAGTTGTCTAGGGTTTTGGTTGTGTAGGGTTGTGGTGTAATAATAGCATGTAATAAAAAAGATGTTAAGTTCTACAAAGCTCAACTTAACCAGGACAAAATTTGTGATAGGCCCCTTCCATTGTCCACCATGTGCAGCCGTACCTGTTACCGAGGCATTAGGAAATAGTGTAAATAAGATAAATCGTCAATTTCTTGATCGTGTAATGATACCAGGAGACGACTCAAACTCACCATATATCAACTGCATTAATTATATTAATGTTAATTGTGGCAGGGATAAACTGCCTGTGAAATAATCCTCCATTAGTTCACTGATCATCTTGAGCAGCTCATTTTTGAACCAATGTGGTGCTGTAATAGTAACAAAAACACTTTGGATCTTCCCATTAAAACAGTCCAGAATTATTCTCGGACATTTCAATGACCAAAGGAATAAGCAATCACAAAGCGGTAAAGATAATATTTAACTAACAATGGCATGTAAGAATTAAAATATTCTAAAATCATACCTAGCAGATTCAAATTTTCAGATTGTAATGTATATGGATAAATTGGTTATTAGAGATGTTATTAATCAGTTCTTGTATGTTTTTTGGGAGATAAAGCAAAATAAATTATTTTTTGTTTGCAATATTTAATTTTATGTTCTTTTTCTAAAAAAAAAATTTTAAACCTTTTTAGTAAAGTGGAATTACATGTGACTGTCTAGTTTTCTTACATAATCAGGTCTGTACAATCCACTTCTATATACCTATCAACAAAAATTGGCCCTTATCCAGACCCATCTCTTTGCTGCTAGTTTGAGGAAATACTTGAAGTAATGGAATTCTTGGGCAAACTAGAAAAAATTTAAGCCAGCAGCAACAAAAAGGCAATTCATGTTGATGAAAGGAAGATTGAGATGCAGCTATACTGTAAAACTTGGAAACAGCTTCAATACAAGAAGTGGAAAAGTAAGATATTTAGGTGTTATTATGAATGAGCATAAGAACTTTAATGATCCTGCAATAGCATTATATGGTTGTACTGCTGAATTGTGTTGTAAAACACAATATTTTAATAGCTGGCTCTGCCATCTTCATCAGTTGTGAAACCATTAGTACAGATGGTTTCACACCTGAAGAAGATGGTTGTCATGTAGCCATGCTTGCTGGGGATTCAAATATTATTAGCGAACTTGATTGTGTTGGTACCTTTAAAAGATGCTTGCATGGATTCGTTATTCGGCAGCCAAACCATTGTTATTACCCCCCCCCTTTTTCGCCCCATAATTAAAGGTTGTGGAATCAAACAGTTCTTGCTTAGACAAAGTTATTCTTGAACTCTGATTAGTACAAGTGATGGTACCAGAAAGAAAGGCATTGATACTATCGTCTCCTTGAATTTAGATTGTAGGTTGACATCACTCACACACACTGATGGCAATCTTTCAGAAAATACCCCCCAAAATTTTAAAGACCATTCTATGGTATCCTGGAATAGAACCAGCGACCACCGTCCTGATTGTTAATAGAAAGTTTATAACAGCAAGACTTTTTATACCTTCCCCTTTCCACCACTACTAAAAATCTTCAAGGTCCCTAGTCTTATGGTTTTTCTGCCTATCATGGAGCTCTTACCACATGTCTTCTCTCCTTGACTGCCCACTTAAAAACTGCTCCCCAAGGGAACACTGGTTGGAGTTTTATAGCCTTGGCTAATCTTTAGCTGACTCATTATAGAACAATGGTGTATTCCCGCAGGGAAATACTATTCTCTGTTGAATTACCAAAATCCCACATTCTCATTGTACATTAATTTTACTCATATTTTTCCAAAATTTTAATATGTCATAATTTAATTTATTTAAAATCTTTTAAGGCATGACAAATTTTCTCATAGGTTTAGTCATTTAAGAGTTAATAATCTTTAAAAGTTACACATGGCAATGTCATCAAGTTTTGATACTAAAATTTAGTTTTCCTCCCCTTAAATTGGGAATTACTGTTAAACTCTTACATTATTATTATTATTATTAAATGAATTTTTCTCTCTCATTTAAGCATAAATTCATCATCCTATATTTTTTATTTAACATGTTCAAATTCTTTATTTTTTAAATATCTACTTAAATAGAATTTTAAGAGCATACAGAATGCACCTTAATATGATCGCCATTTTTTCTTTATAAATGGAAATATTCATTGTGCCTGAAAAAAACCTTATTTGAATCTTTTGTCTTTTATAAAAGTGGTTTAAAATCAATTTAAAATGTTGTTTATTGTTAATAAAACGGTTATAAAAGTTCTTTACTATACAAATATATGAGATTGGCCCCTTCTAAATGGCTTTGGCATGATAATGGGTAAATAATAAGGTTAGGTTCTGAACTGAAAAGTGCTTTACTATTAAGAAAATCATCATAAAAGTTAGTTCTATATGAATTATGTGTAATAGGCCTCCCACTAAACAGTTTAGGCAAGATAATAGATATATAACATGGTGGAGCTAGCAGTCCAAATTTTGTTTTTTTACAACACAATCCGGCAGTACACTGGTGAAGATTAGTTGCTATAATATGCCAGGAAAGTCTCTGTTCTTAATTCAAATACCTCATTTCCTATATGTACTGAAGAACAATTACAACAATGAACAAGAAAATGAGCATTGGGCAGAACAGTTTTCTAATTCCATAGCTGACACTCTGATTTTTTGTTGCAAACTATAGCACTAATAAATTGGTGCACTGGTTGAGGTTGTTGACATTAGAGAAATATAACAAGTAATCCTCTTGTGGCTGACTGAAGTATTAAGAACTATGTGACCTGATGCTCTTTCGTTATTCTCTTATATATGGAATTAATAAAAAAAAAGGCACCAAACTGCAGAAAGGCAACAATGCTAGTGTAAATGAGATTCTTGGTCAAGAGAAAGATATTTAAATGACTGGAAACAGCAACAGAATAGTTCAGAAAGGGAAAGTAAAGTATATCAAATATTTCTGAACATGAGAGTGAGGAAGCAGATGAAATATTGAAACACTTAACACAATATCTCAGTGGCCATGGGCCATATTAAACCTACCCATACAGGATTAAGAAGACAGATATCAATCAATGCAGCTGTTGATCCACAGGAACACTTGGTCATATACTGTTTGGATGAGTATTTGAAGTCAGTCAACAAAGGGTACAGAGAGATTAGGAACCATTCTAGCATTTGCCTAGACAATTACAGAAAGCCGCCTAAAAATCACAGTCTGGACAGCCTGTATGCAGAGACCAGGGCTCAAACTTGGACCTGTTGTACCTCACCTAACAAGTGAATGGTACCGTAAAGTGATGAACCACACTGATGTGTCATCAAACAAATTTATTAATATTTCAACTCTTTCCAAAATACTGATAGCTTATGCATAACGTCCCTCGTACCATTAGGGATTGGAATGCACAGCAAAGAGATTAGCTTTGGTGCTGAGCACCCTCTGCCACCCACAATTTTGTGAATTGCGGAGTATATATGTAGATGTAGATGTAGATGAATAACATCTCTTCCACTCAATTTCCGCATATAGCCATAGAAATTTCTGGTTGCATCATTCAGTTTTCCCCTTCCAGTCATAATATTCTTTACAAAAAACTACTTATCTTCCCTATTACCTTCAATTAGTTCCTTTTTTAATTGTTTCTTGTGTTACCATTTTACTCTGTTATGCTCTTTCCATATAATCTCACCTCCCTATTGTAGTATGTAGGTCCTGAGCTGTTTATTTTTTGTTTCGGAATTAACATTTCTTCCCCTATTCTTATAGCTTATTTGTACTGATACCAATTTCATCCAGTGAACTTGTATTCATCCTGAAATATATTTTATAATTGTATCTATATTCATCTCCTTTCTTAACTACTAATTTATAGAACCCTTTTGTAATCATCTATAACATCCATCATAACATCACAACTCAACCATCTCATAAGCATGACAACTGCTTCATGATAACTTGCTATCAGTTAATGCACTGAATTACAATTGTGATTTATTATGTTATGTTCCATATTCTTTGCTCTATCACTTGCGTACAGCCTACCTTTCTTCCTAAGCTCTCCAAACTTGTAGTATTAGTTCTGTTTCCTTCCCAGTATACAAAAGGTTGCACTTTAATTCCATCTTATAGTGATAATTCTAGTATCTCCAAAAAACTCTGAATCCAAACTCAGTTTCTCCCTATGGGCCTCATCTTGTTGATTCATTCTCTTCTAACTGTAAGTAGTCAATCCCAGCTCCATATCTCTAGTCACCCACATTCTGTGCATCTTCACTAGATTACACAGGCCTACTATTACAACTTGTCCATTATAATACTAAACCTCAGTAATACTAACCTGAAACCTGCATTGGTCACCATTGCATGATACCATTCTTATAAAAGTTTCCTCTTGTAACTGTAGTATGATTTAACACCTCCTACAACTCACTGAGAGTATAAAATAAAGTAAAAATATGTTTTAACAAACCCCAATAAACTTTACATTCTCTTTCACAATTACAAAATAAGGTCTACAGTTGAATTTTTATTTATACACCAATGCGAATTATCTATCAATAAAGATAGTAACCCTCTTAATTTCATTTTCACAATTAAATTAGACTTTTAATATAGTTGTTAAATACCTAATTAATTACATTAACAGAAGAAATTATTTCAGTTCCATTCATTAACCATAATTTTAGGAAATTAGGTTATTACTTTTAAATTAATCTATTAAATAAATTTTAGATGCTAATACAATGAACTGCAGAATACAAATCGATTTACCATAACCAACGAAAGAATACACGGCCTAGAGAAGATTTTTGAAACTTGCAAAAGGCAGTGGCAGGAAAATGAGTATAATCAGCTCAAGCTAGTCAAAGCATCCTTCCAACCATTGAACAGCTTCTTACAAACAGTGAGGAGAGATGAGGTGATCTGCACACAGTGCATTGTATTGTGACACATGATTGCCTTATTCATCAAGAGGACCAATAAGGATGAAGTATAAGTTACTGAGGATTTGAAAAAGAGATTTTAAGTCACTGGTTTAGTGAGACCATCAGAGACAATGAATCAGAAAGAGGAGGGTCTAAATCGGAGAACAAGCTTAACAACACAATTAGAAATGAGCAGACCAAAAAAATTTGAAATTCATTCAACTAAGAAAGTTGAAAAATTTTAAGGAGCTGGTATAGATAATATTACTACAGAAGTACAGATATCTTAAAGATAGCCAGATGTGATATTCTACCTTATCTTGAAATATTACTAAAATTGAGTCTGGATACTTGCTGCTACCAGAGGACTGGAAAAGTACAATGGTAGTGCTGGTACATAAAAGAAGGGTGAGAAATAGAGTTGAAAATTATAGACCAATCAGTTTGACATCAGTGGCAAGAAAATTAATGAAGAGAATGATATGTAACCACATCAGAAATATATATGAGGAGCATAAGTGGTTTGAAGTAGGTAATATGGCTTTAGGCAAGGAATATTCATGCAAATCTCAGTTGGTGGATATATGCAAGATATTTTGGATGAAATGGACAAGGGAGGTCAAATTGATAGTGTAGCACTAGATCTTTCAAAGGCTTTTGTCAGAGTGATCCATAAAATGGTAGGAAATAAGGTAAAAACTATTGGAGTGGATGAGAAAGTGATTTTCTGGATAGAATAATTTTTTAAGGATAGTAAACAAAAAGTCGGGGTACGAAATACAGTATAAGGAGAAGTGGAAGTAAAAATGGGAGTGCCACATTGTAGCATATTGGGACCAATGCTAATCATTATTCCAGTGGATATTGTGTTGATAATGTACTATCAGAGATTAGATTGTTTGCAGATTACATAGTGCTATATAAAATGGTAGAGAACTGTAAACAGCTGCAGGGTGATCTAGGTAGGATATTTAGCTGGGTTGTAAACATGGGATGAAGATAAATGAGAAAAAAAAGTGTCAGATTATTACATACACTGATAAAAAACTAACAGTTGATTAAGATTATAAGGTGGCAAAAGAATTGCTTGTTGAAGACTTAAAATTTAAATATCTTGCCATTACAATTGATAACAAGCTTAACTGGGCAGGACATATTGGACAGGTCATAGGAAAAGGTTTCAAAATTGTGCACTTTTTGGAGAGAGTGTTGAGGGGACGTACGAGATAAGTAAAGGAATTTGGTTGCTTGAATATGGTAGTGAAGTATCGGATCCACAGTTTGCATATCAAATATGGGAGTTAGAGAAGGTGCAAAAAAGGACTTCTAGATTTGTTTTTGGAAATTACTGCAGGATGCAATTAGTAACAGATATGATAAAAGAGCTGGTATGGGATTCTTTGGAAGGCAGGAGGAGGATGAAGAGGGTCATGGGATGCACAAGGCATATGTTGGTGATGAGGCATGGAAATATATTGATGTAAGAATTAAAAGTAATTCATGGAAGGGAAAAGATGACCGTGACCACAAGCTGGCACTCGATTTCAAGTACAAAGGTGTAGAAGATTCTCTTTTTAGGTAAGGGTGTCAGGGATTGGAATAAGTTGCCAAGGGAAGTAATGAATAATTTACCAAAAATATTGAAAGATTTTAAAGTTAAAATTTGAAGGGGGAAAATGTAGGTGGGTGCAGGAAAAGGGGAAAATGGGTGTGCAATGAAATTGCCACCCGAGTGTGTGCTACATTGCAATTAAAATTAAATAAAATAAAATATGTTGTATACCTTTGATGGTGTGCCAAATTTAAAATAATTATTTTTTGTTCTTTGTGTTACTGGCTGTTGTCAACATAGTTGATGATCTGTTTCCTTTTTCATATAATGAACATGGTAATGTAGTTAAGGTTTTGTGTGAATCTTGGGAAGATCTATTGACTGGCATCATTATGAAGCTAATTTTTTGTTATGTATGTTTCAGTATTTTTGCCATTTTAGTCACAGTTTTTGGCCTTAATCATATATTTTATACTTGATTGTGTGAGGAACAAAGGCCAATACTGGGGCTGTAGTATCACCTTAGTGCCTCAACTAACAGTTTATGTTTAATCACAGCTCTACGAAAAGTTCATGAAATAATTTAGATTTGACCATGTAGCTGGATAAACTCAACGTAAATGCTCGAGGTCGCCACAATATTTGTTAAACCACAAATAGAAGGTTTAGTGTCTACTAAGAAATCACAAGTCAACTTTACTTGAAAATTTTTAAAGTTTATTCAAAGAAATCAAAAGTTCAAAATTAGCATAATACAGTTGAGTAGGCAAATCGAACACACTTTTCCAAAAGGTTGCAAGTTGTGGAGAGAAATTTAAACCGACCAACTCCTTTTAGTGAATTTATAAGTTCATCTTATAAGTTAACCTCCCGTGCCATCACACCAGAGTCCCAATATGGCTGACAAAATGGCGCAAACTTCTAACCATTCCCTCCGCGCTTCTACACTAAACTTGCGCAGACTATTCAAACATGGCACTCCAAGTAGACAGATCAGAACAGACGACAGACCGGAACAGACAAACCATAATGGCGGCGGGGTCTTTTTATAGGAACCACTAGAATCAGTGATGTAAGCAACTGTATCATATCATTTTGCTTCCGCAAGATCAAAAGTGTGTGTAATTTATTTGACGATCCAGATTATTAAAAATGTTTAAACTTTGACAGTATCTGGACTTATCTACTAGAAGTCCAACGGCAGTCTCGTGAGAAATTTAGAGTGATTAATTAATTTTTTAGCTGTTCAAACTCCGCGTAGTGACACATTCTAATGCTATCTGGGAAAATCCCTAAGTGTTCTGGAATTTTACGCGCGTCAACAACGAACCACGACAATTCTATTTTTCAAAAACTTGATTACTAGACAAATGCTAAAACTATTTATGGAAACCAATATATGTATGAAATTGTATCAATTCGGGCTATCTACTGATGTAAATTTTAAATTAATATGTATTTTAATAAAAAAGCTTATTATTTTCTCTTAATTAAAATCGCTAATTAATCTTTACCAAATTACTTAATTTTACTGTCAAAATATCGGGGACAGTGCTGACTATAGCTGGTGATAAAAGGTCAGCTGTAGCTTTATTAGATTTAAAGATATTATACATCTTAGAATTTCTACTTTTCCGTTCGCGTGTTTTAAAGCTTGAACAAAGCTAAATATCTCTTAAAATAAACGTTTCTCGATATGATAAATACACTTTAAAATGATTTTTACGGTGAATTGTTACTGTGGGGAAGATTACAGGGAAATTACTTAAAGTTGAAAACTATTCTTGAAATCTCTAAGTCCCACCTAAGCAAAACTAGAATTTGCCAAAATTCTAAGGTGCTTACAATTGTTGTCTTTGAAGCTAGTTGGATGTTTTATTGTGTTCTGTGATTTTTGGTTTTGGTTTGTGCTTGACTGAACTCTCCTCACAGCCAGTAAGAAAGCCCAGTTATATTTTTCAGTTTTTTTTTTTTTTTAACTAGAGCACTGTAGGCACTCTAAAACTTCAAGAACAACTCTATAGTTTTGCTTCAAAATTGTCAGAAAAATATAAATATAAGCCAATGATTCACAGATATATAAAAACTTTCTACATATGGTGATACATATTGAGCATACAAATGCTGGAATTAATAAATGTATTTCTTAAACAGCTTACCTGCTAAGAACATTGTTAAGACCCTGACGGAGACGGTTTGAATTATCACTGTCTGAACTACTCCATCGTTGAATGTCACTTGGCCAGCGCAGCTCCTCTTGACTGCTTCGCAACGATGAATTCTGAAGAGAATCATGGCTTTCAATCAGTGAATCGCTAGCACCTTCCTACAACACAAACAGTTTTTAAAGAGTCAGTACAGTGTAAAGTACCATTTATTCATTAACTTATCATCCAACTCCATTTGAAATATAAGTAATTATCCAGTCTACAATTGTAATAACTTTAATGATAGCTAGAACCTATCTATCAATGAGAAAAGTTTATATATACCAAAATAAGTTTCTCGCTTTTCACACACCGATTACATAGCATTGTATGCTGTTCACTTTCTTGTCAAAGTTTACAGTAGTTTAAGAATTGGAAACAACAAATGTTTCATTCAGTAATAGAAAAAATAATTAGACCAAAATTACAGAAGCATAGATGAATGCTACAGTAAGAATGAATCATTTCAATGAAATATCACATAAATTTATTATAAAAAAAATGTAGATACTCGATATTTGTGGATAAATGTCTTTATTGCTGTAAATAAAGGGGAATTATTATTGTGGTGTTTAATCTTGGTATTTCTGGTCTTTTTTTATGTTATACACTATGAGACTTATTAACCACTTCACTTCAACCAAGGTTATTGGTTAAAAAAATACTTTGACAATCTTCCAGTTTTGGGTACAAATGATTTAAACATTCCACAAAGAGAAATTCCATTTCTTTTTCACGCTGAAGCAATCACAAAATTGGTAAAATGAATCTTGCCGTTACAGTAACCTAGACATGATGACATAGTTATTTTCTTTTTTTCCCCTCCTCATTTCATGAGGAAACTTTGATGTGTGCTACATTGTTATCAGCTTACTACTTGTTTTATCACCTTCCTGATGAGTAAGAACTATCTCAAAATATTGTGAATTTCATTTGTCTTTTTAACTGTGGAACTGGTGCCCTCCAGATTTCTATTTTATTTAGTAATGCATTTCCTTTTTTTCATATTGCTATAATATTTTTTGATTTAATTTCTGACATCTTTAATATCTATTTCTCCTATATGTATAACATGAACCTCATAAACTAATTTAAAAGTGTTTTTTTTTTTTTTACGTGTGGTATTCTATTTTGAAAGCCAATGAACTGTACATAAATGCAGGTTGCTATGCTGCTTATCAGTTGTTATTGTAAAAGGAAAGTACTCATAATTAAGAAAACTGTGTGGTCAGATTAAACCAGTAAAAAGTACAGACGTTCCTGCAACAATCTAGTGATGCTGTACAAAAAAACACTTTTAAGACCAGTACTGGAAATAAATTTAAGACTCACAAAGTCTGATATTTATGAACATTCCAAGTTCAATTTTCATGAGTACTGTAGGTTAAAATAAATTTCAGCACAACATTCATGATTCAGTTTTTGACAATCAACCATATCATAGTTGATTTTCAATGGAGGAATCAAATTAATTGTTCTTTATGCTGCTAAATATTATTTTTTTTTAAATTATTTAAAACATATATTTTTATAGTTTTATTTTAAATCTAAGAGAATATATTCAAAGATAATATTTATTAGACCAGGAACTAATGCAATTTCAGTTTCCAATACTATGTTTACCTGTGGTACAATTAGTTTTTACCTTATACTCATGATGTATAGATTAAATGTTTCTTGTCCTAGTGGAACTAGGAGCAGCCTGACCAAATCATAAAAGTTTCCAGCCAACTATTACCTCATTTGCTGTAGCAGTCAGTGTACAGAGGGTGAGCAGTGGAGACATGAAGGAACACAAGACACACAGTACAAATCTTGAATATAGAATGTGCGAATTAGTAGAGACAATGCAAGTTGCACGAGTAATTATTTTGCGACTTTTGTCCATCAGTTACTTAGTTCACAATGGAGTGTCAAACAATTCAGTAGACATGAGATAAAGAACTTTGAAGTTCATGAAAAGGCACAGTCTGCTAAAAGTAGTGTGTAGTAAGCATCTGTAATATTATGGCAGCCCGCGGATGTCAGCCACACAGTCTAAGAGAATACGCATTGTGATGCAGTAATTGGAATAGAGTAAGGAATAGTCGGTGACAAATTACACCTGCACTTTGTATTCTAGAGGATAATATTGGCTGTCAAAGAATGTGTAAAGATTTTCTTTCCTCCACAGTGTACCAAACATTTATAATGACAAAAAGTTCAGTAGCTTAGATTTTATTTAAAGAGAATAAAAGGAATAATTGCAAATTATGTCACTTATTTAAACAAAACATAAAAATGCCAATTATTCTACATTAAATGCCTGTGATCTGAAGTCACCTTTAAATCAATTGTTCAATGAGTTCTATTGACAGAGTTATGTTACAGGACTGTTTGCTTACAATTATATTTTTTTGTTACACATTATTAATTACAGTAATTTAGTATTGTAATGTACTAAAATGTATGTTTTGTATCAATAAATCTACTGAAATTATGCAAATTCCTTTTTGTAAAAAAAAAGAAAAAGAAAAAAAAAATTATTTTTTATCGCTAACTACTAAAAGCAAATGAACTTAAATCTGGAATTAAAATGGATTGTTCTAACATTTAACATCTTAGAGCCATGCATTAGTGCAGGAATGCCATTAATGGAGCAAGTTTAAATAAAAAAAAAGGAAATTCATTAGATACAAACAATGAGCAATCTGCTAATAGCCATGCAAAGTTGTGTATTTATAAAGATAATACAACTTTTACAAACTACAAGGGGTGATCAAATGAAAAGGTACGATACGACGTAAAAACGTAACAGTTAAATATTTGCATATTCCGCCATGGGAGAACGTAGCGAGACATCTCGGGACGCGATGGGAGTCTCTGACTGGGATTGGAGCATGCGCGGGTGCCTGCATGCACAGTAGAGAACAGAGGCTCTTATCAAAAGCGGTGTCCAAATGATGTGGCAGTCCATATGAGGACAGGATTCCTCGAGCACAGAAAAACCATTAACTCTGATGTGTACTGTGAGACACTCTGACGCCTACGCACGTCCATTAAGAACAAAAGACCGGGGCCACTCATGGAGGGTGTGGTTCCGTTCAATGATAATGCGTGTCCACACGTCTCCAGAGTCACATACATGGAACTGGCCAAGTTCAAATGGGAGACGTTGGACCATCCGCCCTACGGTCCGGACATGTCGCCCTGCGATTTCCATGTGTTTGGTCTACTGAAGAAACACCTGAAAGGGAAGCGCTTCATCTCAGACGATGTACTCAAGGACGCTGTGAAGGACTGGGTCTCGTCACGGCCACAGGTATTCTGGGAACAAGGAATCCTGCGGCTTGTTCATCAGTGGGATTGTTGTGCTCAGGCCTATGGTGTATATTTTGAATAAAGTCTACATTTGTAACTACCGTGTGGTTTCGTACCTTTTTATTTGATCACCCCTTGTATGTAATTCACCTATAAATTAGTTTTCTGTAAAATCATATAGTTTTTAGTGAAGTAATGATAAATGGTGGTATAAGTACAGACAATAAATATTATTCATCTGTAGTTTAGCTGGCTTCAAACACAAACTGGTTTGCTTATTTGATAAAGATATTGAGATGTTTCCAAGAACAGATGTAGTTTATATTTCTTCTTCTTCTTCCATCGTTGTGCCCAACTCAGGAGCGCGAGTGAACTTATTTAGCAGATGTGTTTTTCTTCTGTTCCCAAAACTTCTTCATCCTTTCGCTGTGTTCTTTCCTTCGTTCTTCTGTCCAAGGGTTCCTTCTTCTGATATACTGGCTGTTGGCAAACTGGTGACTGTTGACCATGCTACTAAACCGGCATCTGTCCTGTATGATGTCGTCTGTTATTCCTATTTCCTGGAGATCCTTTTCAATTTCAATTAGCCAGTTGTTTTTAATTTTCATTGAAAGGGCTAGATTTAGAATTCTTTTTGTTAGTCTGTTATTACTCATTCTGATAATATGGCCGTAGAATTTAATTCGTCTTTTCCTGAATGTGTCTGAAATTTTTTCCGAATGCTGATACAGTTCATTTGATTTCCTTTTCATCCAAATTCCTCTGGTACAAACAGGGCCAAAGATTTTTCTTAAAATTTTCTTTTCTTGCTTTTCAATATCTTTAATAAATGATCTTCCTCCAATAATCAAGGTTTCTGATGCGTATAATGCCTCCGGTTTGATTACAGTGTTATAGTGTCTTAACTTGGCATTTTGGGATACTGACTTTTTGTTGTATCTGTTCCAGGTGATTCTGTAGGCTTTTTGTAATTTAGTTATTCTCTCCTTAAATGTACAAATATAAACCTATAAGTGCAAGAATACAGACATTAAATGAGGTTAGATGTATATCAAAGTAAACAAAATAAATGATTCTTTATAACAAAAATATATTTGAAATTTGTAAACCTCTGTTCCTACAAGCTTGGTAGGAAGAATGTAGAAAAAGTGGAGCTTAGTTGATGTTTCACTCAATTTATCTTAGGAAGACAAAAGTCAGTTATAGTCAACCAGTGATACTTTACATAATTTAAGGAAATTGTTGAAAACCAAAAGTGAACTGGAAAAAATGATGTAGACATCACAATGCAACTATAATGACAAAGCAAGTGTGGGATATAACTTCTCTGAATTTATGAAGACCTTCAATGTATACCCCCCAAAAAACAGAGTATTGTTCTCACAGTGACTGTCAGGCAGTCTGGTAGCTGTCATTAAGATGTTTGTTCTCAAACTTCAGAGTTTGGGTTATTCAAACCCTGGCAGGGTCATAATTTTTTAAGTGTTTAGCTTGATCACATAAGATACACCAAGATGTTCCACAATTTGGATTCTATCTTAAACTTATATCCAGCCATGACATTTTATTTGTATTTGTTGATTACGTGAAGACCTTTAAAAACAGACTATCATATGCCACAGATTCCATATTTGGTATTTTTTTATGTAATTTTATCAGTAAACTAAAGATTGAATTTGGATGCAACCAATTTTTTCACCAATTTCTAAAATTACAATGACAAGGTAAAGCTAATGTCTTAATATTAAAAATTCAAAATGTAAACACATGCCATGACAGTAGACCTGGTGACATCAGCTGGCTTCAGGAGAACTGTAAATTATTTGCAGTGGTATAGTCTATAAAGGAAACAAGAGCTTAATGTATATTAATTACTATTGTTATGGATATTAATATCAGCAAAAACTATTTTTGATGGAGAAAGCAATGATTCTGCATAAGAGAACTGAGTGCTTCAGAAAAAGATTGTTTATTTTTTATTTGTATATTTAAAAAAAAGATAGATCTAATATAAACAAGGATATCTGGAGTGGCAGAATAACTCACATTATAAACTAGATTATAAATCCAGATATCTTAATAGGTACAGAAAGCTATTTAAAACTAGACAGAAGATCTGCAGAAAGTATTAATATCAGCATGATCATTTTCTTTAAGGATAGATTGGATTCCTATAAAGGTAGTGTATTCATAGTCATCAAGAAGATACTTCCCATGTAATGAAATAGACATCAATATGATGTGCAAAATCAGGTGGAGTATACTAAACGTAGCCAGGCCAGCCTTCTACCATTCTCTAGCTACTGACATATATGTTGCTGAGATGTTAAGAGTAAGTAATATAGCTCCTTAATTTCAGAACCATGCGATAGTACAAGGAGGTAACTTCAATTTGTCTTATATCAACTGGAATAATTATGTTCAGATTACTGGTGGCAGAGTTAAAAATCTTGTGAAAACATTCATGACATATTCTTAGATCATCATTGAGCAGCTGGTTACTGAACCAAATGGATATCATTACAAAAAAGAAAACATTTTAGACCTTACTGACACAAACAGACCAGATTTACATACATTGGCAGGAAATTAGTTCCTACTAAGGTTATGAGTAATAACTTTGTCTGAACTGTGACCGTAATGTTGCCCAAAGAGAATAGATTTCTAGCTAAAAATCCCGATCACCATCTAATTGGATAACCTCAATTAGAAAAGGTAGATGGTGAATAATAAAGTTCACTGCAGTCTCGAATAAATTTAAAGTTCTTCATAAAAAAATTTACGTGTTCACTAAACAATCTATTGGCATCAAAAATTCTTCTCCAAAATAAATGTTGCAGGTACAGATATGTGAATCAAGTCAGGTCAACTCTCATGAACCCCTAAATGATAACAGCCACATGAGAATTTTGCAACTATTGTACATGCATCCACATATTTCTAAGATGGCTGCCGAAATGGAGATACTTCGGGGTATCGAGTGTCGCCTCACCCCCCACATAACGCGCCAAACCACTGAAAAGCACGACGTGGAGCCTACCCAAGCAATTGCAATGAACTGACTACTTCCCCCTCCACTGGAAGTCTTTTTATAGCCGCTGGCTGAGAATCCAGAAATATGTAGTTTTCCAGGAAATCACGGACTTCCCTCGGGATAAGTTTATTCCTAATTGACTTGAAATTTTTACAGTATGTAGACCTTGTTATAAACGTAAAATTTGATACAATTCAAAATTTCTGTATCTATAATACTTTGGCTGCAAAAAAAGTATTTTCATGTTGAAAATTGAAATATGTCTTACACATAGGGTATTTATGGTATTGAATTGAAACAACTTCTCCTCATTCTTTGTATATATAAATCTGCTTGGTTACAATTTCCCAACTGGGAAAAATGAAAGATTCTTACATGATGCATAATCTAGAAACTTAATATCTAACAAAATATTAAACTTAGAGCAACAAACAAATCTTCTCGGGTGTCCAGCTGGATGGTGGCGTAAAAACACGACGTTTCGACAGCTGTCTCTGCTGTCTTCATCAGGGATCTTGTATTTGTTCTCAGCAGACTGTCTCTGCTTCGAATGGCAAAAACATCATGTTTTTACACCGCTATCTGGCTGGACACCCAAGAAGATTTTGTTGCATCGATACGCTGGGAAAGTCTCCACTTACACATTAAACTTAGAGCTCAGAAATATGTTTTAAAAGATTCTATGTATCATTCTATAAGGTATGGCTGCTCTTTAATTGCTTAAATAACTCGCTCGTAGTTCTCTCATCATTTTGAAAATTTTCCCTCTTCCCCTCCAGATTTCAATCCTTATGATTTGTCTTCAGGAAGTGGCCATCTTTGACTTATTTAGAATTTATTTGTTTTTCTGATTCTGGCCAAAGTATCACATGTATTTTAATAAAAATTCATGTAGCATGCTCAGGAAAGATTCCCCTCTCCTTTAATTATGGTCCCTCTCCGAGTTTAATTACATTTTTCTACCTAATGATTTTCCTGTCAGGCACGTTTTACAATTTTTACTAAACCTTCCAAAATAACCCTTAAATTTAAATTATGTTTCTCAAACTTTTATATAAGGTATACTCAAAATTTTCAAATCTTTTGAAATATGAATCATTCTCATATCTAGAAAACTGTGGATACAGGATTTTTTTTTATCTACAATATATTTCCAAATTTAGGCCACCTATGATTTTAAAATGTCGATATCTCTTCAGAGAAAATTTCTACCTGTTAAGGTACATATCTCATTTTATTTACTCTTCATGAACTAAAGTCCTCCGAGAATTAATGAAAAAAAAAATAAGTGGAACTGCCTTATGTACAATTTTTACTTTACGTTCTGACTTTACTATATCCCTTGAATTACTTAAGAAACTTGTAAGAAAATAGATTTAAATATGATTTACAACGGAATTGGCGTTAGCTTGACACTCTTTAAAAAAAAATTGGCTAAAAAATAACAAAATTTAGGTCATCTTACAACATTTCAATGACCACAGGAATAAGTTACCAGGAAGTGGTAATTGCAACCATAAAAACAATAAGTGAGTGCAAAAAGTAAAAAAAAAAAAAGAAAAGAGAATTAAAGGTATGTTTTAGAATGTAGCTGAAGGATAATTGCTATACCTTCAAAGTAACAATAGGCACCACTGAAGAGTAGTGGCATCGATTTAAACACATAAAGTCAGGGAAGGTATCAACAGACGTATTCTAAAATGGATAATCAGGGAAGGAAATGAACCACTTTGAGATATACGTGATGTTAGAAGACTACTCAAAAAGCAAATAATGCTATTCACATGCTAAAGAAGAGTGGCATACGGTAGTGACTTGGAAAACTTAGCTAAGACAACATGGTAAAAAAATGTGATGTATGAGACCTTTAATTACTTCTGTTATAATTAGCTTTCTAGGAGCCTCAAGGAAACTTCAATGAAACCTTGGTCATAAGTAAGAAAAGTCAGTTGCAGTTATAATTCTCTAATTCTAATACATGTCAGATGCGAGGTTAACAAAAGCCATTACGAGCCAACGTATATGACACCAAATTTAAAAAATCATACACTGATGAATATATGTATAATATTCCCATCTCACCACATTGTTTGGAGTTAGAGACAGAGTTGATATGAATAGATACTACAGTTATTGTAAAACAATTAGAGCTCCTGAAGTGGGGGAAAGCACCAGGTCCCAATGGTATCCCAGTGAGAGTATTTACATAGCAACAGAAAGCGAATTTCTTCCATCTGATATAGACTGTAAATCTTTAGAGGAGAAGAAAACACTTTAGTGAAAATCACACAGATAATTCCCACTTCAAGAAAGAAGATTGAAAACATTATAGGAATTACCAGTTCATATCTCTTAACATCTGTTTGCAGTAGAATTCTAGACTATGTTTATATGCTCAAACATTATGAAGTTTGTAGATGAAAACAAAATGCTTATACTAAGTCAATGTAGTATAACAAGGCCTTAAGCCATCTTTTCAAATCTATCAATTTTCTTTTATGTCAGGGTTAAGGTTAGACCAGTATCGGATATCACAAGTATTCTAAAAGTTTAAAGCTTATAAGAGATAACATATATGCAACTTCTAGAAATAAATACAATAATTTTGATATACAGTTTACATAATGTGAAGGTCATTAACATAACAAAATTGGTAGATAAAGTTATTAAGCCACATAGTACAGATATTTTAATGATGTTATGAGATGATGTAAACAAAGCCGAACCATGAAATTATCAAAAGAAAATGAAATGACCTTAAGAAAATAGTTAATACATAATGTTCTCAGAATAAAACCTTGGATAAAACAATTCATGAATTAGGAGTGAAATCTAAATTGGTATGCCTAATACTTGAAACACTTACAGACATAGTTTCAAATGTATAATTTATGGGCAATATATCAAAGCCTATCAAGATAAATACAAGAATTTTAAGAATTCGAATAAATAATTGAAAGAACACAAAATTTCAACCATAACTTTGGGGAGAAAAAACAAAGGACTAGAAATTAATTGTCTGGTATTTTTGAATGATTTTGCCATACTTTCAGAGAGTATTACACATGTTACAACACAAATCAATCATTTGGAGTAAATAGTCAACTAAACAGGTTTTAGAATTTCTGTAGAAAAAGAAACTAAATTTATTACAAATCTTAAAAAAATGCTCCAAAATTTTTAACAATAGATGTTGAACAATTAGAGAAATATAAGTAAATGGGGGAAATAATGTAGAAAATATTTTAGATTAATGTGAAAAGAAAGGGAAAATACACCCAACACTCACCAAAGTTGAAGGGAGGAGGGCGGCAGCAACACAGCACAACACACAAACAAAGAAAAAACAATATTTCGGGTGAAAATCCCCTTTTTCAAGTTAACAGAGAGGTGGCTGGTCTTGCGCAAGACTTGCGTTGGACGCAGCCACTGATAGAACGCAATAAACCGACGGAGGTGGTGGGGGCAGCAACGATAATATAACCGCGAGTATACGAAAGATTAAAATGATAAAAAAAAATATAATAGTTATTAAAAATATAAATAAAAAATTAATTGAAAATAAAAAAATAAATAAATAAATATGAAACTATTGTACTAGCCAGTGGTGGGTGTATAGGGTGAGGATGGAAGATGTTAACGGAAATTAAAGCCTGGGGGATGTCTAGTTTGAAGGATGTGTTGATATGCCAATTCCCACCTGCGGAGTTCAGATTGGGAGGTAGTGTCTGGAAGTACTCTAATGGCTCTTACTGTGAAGCAGTTATTAAGGTCACGGGTATTGTGAGTACTGGCATGGTGAGCAACGGGGAGGTCCAGGTTTTGGGAGTAAACTGTCTGTCTGTGACCATTCATTCTGATGGATAATGAATTTGAGGTCAGGCCAATGTAGGAACTTGGACAGTGGAGGCAGGTGAGCTGGTAAATGAGATGGGTGGTTGTACAGGTGGCATGACCTATTATGGGGTAGGTTTCACCAGTAGTAGGATTGCTATAGGTAGTGGTAGGTGGATGCATACCACAAGTTTTGCAACGGGGTCTCTTACAAGGGAAGGATCCAAACAGTTGTTTAGGAGCATCAGAGGCTTGATATTTATGTATTTATATGGACGCAGCCACTGATAGAATGCAACAAAAGGGGATTTTCACCCGAAATATTGTTTTTTCTTTGTTTGTGTGTTGTGCTGTGTTGCTGCCGCCCTCCTCCCTTCAACTTTGGTGAGTGTTGGGTGTATTTTCCATTTCTTTTCTATGTAAATATTGCCTCGCGGCATTTCTTTCCTTTCATTGTTACTTAGATTAATGTGACATAGAAGAAAGGATATACAATATGGAAAGAGCATATGGTATCAATAAGAATTTTTATAACAAAGGGTACTTATCTAGATATCTTAAACTAAGTCACTACAACTCAGTCATGAAACCAGAATATCCACACATGAGTGAATGCCTAGTACTAAAATATGCATCAGATAAATTGAGTTATGAATAAAGATCTATGAGAAAAATCTTGGGTTCAATTAAAAAAATCAGAACTATTGAAATGAAGAAGTAATAAGGAATTATATCAGAACATAGAAAATACAACATAATCAATAAGGAAAAATCAGATTGCTGTTTTTGGACACATATGTGGAATGGATGGTAAGAGATTACCAAAAAAGATATTCAGTTACCTTTGGAGAAAAACACCAACAAGAAGTTGGAGTCAAAGAGGTCAAGAAACATTTGGGAAGAAGTAAGATAAGGAAGAGTGAATTATGGAACAAGGTATCTTTAGAATGAAGGTATAAAGTATGCAATTATTCCAAGGCAGCACAGGAAAGAAATCTGGTCAAAAGGGGTTTGAGGAGAGAAAATCCATAGTGAAATGATTAAGAAATATTGGACTGAATAGAAGAAAAAACAACAACAAAGGATGCAGAAATGAAATTAGCACATGGACCTAGGAGGCCTAATCAGAAAGAAGGAAAAGTAACAGAAGAAGAATGTTTACAGTGATTAAACCAACTCCAATACAAAGTTTCAGCACTAAAAGTAGATCAGTACAAAAGTTATGCACAGCTGAAGAAAATTCCTAACAGCCAGAGTATAAAATTTAATATAACTCATTAATAATAATAATGTGTCAAACAAGTTTTAGTTGCAAATACAAAGAAAAATTCAGGGGTTTATAAAACCGTAACAGATAAATGTTTTCTAAATTTTTTTCATAATGAAATAATCTTTAGTAGCCAGTAATTATATGAAGCATTTAATATACAGAAAACATGAAAAATTACAGAGATTATAAATGGGTTTGTATGCCAAATCAAAGAGGATTTTAAAATAGAAATAATAGTAAAAGTTTCATTTAAAACTATAAAAGGAATACAAAGAGATATAATTTTACAGAAATGTTTAAAACACCACAGATATAAATAAGATTTTTAGCTAATTTCTTATAATTACAGAGTAATTTAATACATCAAAAGAAAATAGGCCTTAAAAATAATTTTTAATGGTAAAAGTTTTACCAGAGATTGCATATTTTGGAATGAAATCACAAATTCTGTAAGCATCAGTAAAAAGTCACTTAAATAAATTCTTACAGCTAACCCATTGCGTATTTCAATAAAGTGTTATAACATAAAATGATGAGAAGAAATTAATTTACCACATACCAGAATTTGGTAATAATTGAGGAGAACTTAGAGACTGGGAATGTATTGAAACTGGATTTAATAGGAACTTATGAATCACAAGGGACACTTGTAAAACATACTGAACATTCTAAGGGATAAAGTTTTATAATTGATGATGAAGTTGCTAGCCATGCAATCAGTCAGCAAAGTTTTAACATGAAGGTGGGACCTGTGTTACTCATGGCAGAATCCTTTCATGCAGTTGCTGACTTAGCATATTATTGATGGAACTGTTTTGGTGATAAAATATTTTTGTGCATTTATGGAACTTTAAAATGTTTACAGATAAAACTATTTTGGTGATAGAAATAGGAGGCTTGATACTAGACTTAGGTTTATTTTTGAGGAAGCAGATTCTGTGATGGAATATTTTTGGCCTATCTTCGACTCGGAAAGATTTTCTGTGATTTCATATCTAGACAGAGATTTTCTGGTGTGTTAAGAGAACTTTTGCATTACTAAATTCAAAAAGTGGTTATACATCTAATCTTTTAAATGGAAGGACTGTTATAATCTGAAAGCACTTGTTTATAGAAGTTAACGTGCATCTTTGTAATGTGTTGAATCTGATGTACAATGTACTTCTATTCTGTGTAACATCGATACCAGAAAAGTTAAACGTTGAAGAATATATGGTGACCTGAACTTTTATGCAGTTTTATTATTTGAAGTTCCTTTTTATCAGTTTACTGGTTGTTAAAATTTTATAAATTCCATGCTTTGGGTTGGCGACTAAATTAGGAAAGAACAAGCTGCATAAGTAAATTTCTTAGAAGTTTATGTGAGGAGCATGGTCAAGAGTTTTGCATTGAAGATATATAAACATACCACACACCAACCACTGCATTCTGTAACACCTACACAGATTTTGGATGAATAGACAGTGTGAATCACTGATAGCGCTATTTTTGCATGACAAAATGAAAGATATTGGTGAAGCTTGGCAAGTCAATGCAATTTTTAGATTTTCAGAAAGTGTTTGATTCCATGCAACATTAACACCTTTTAGCAAAGAGTGTACAGTGTATCTGTTCACATTTGTGAATAAGTACAATATTTTTGAATTGGTCAGTTGCAGTATTGTTAGGAGATAAGCAGCATACCGGGGTCAAGTATCGGCTTGTACACCTAAACTTGAAGTAATCCAAAATGTTATCAAAAGTTCGGAAAAAGTTCTATAACCGTGAAAAACCTTGTAGAATGCTAACTGTAATGATTACAACGGCCGCCACTTACATATTAACCTCCTGTAAGAAAGGTACTAAAGTCCGGATCATTCTTAAAAATGTTCACAGAATTTACATAAAGTCACAGTAGCAATGGCAAACGGAGAAAATCATTTGCCGAAGATCGCAAGTCATGAAACAGAACAGACCGCACCACCCCGAATGAAATTGAAAGTTCACATCGATGAATACATGCCGGAGCAATTCAGATTTCAATGGTTCCCTATCTTGTTAGTAATGGCGTCTGTCAGCCATGCTGCTCGAATTCCCACTTCCCATCAGCCACCGCGAGCCGCCTCGCTCAAACCCAATAACACACGGGTCAGGTGTTGACTCCACGAGCTGTTCCGATCGAGTGCCTCGAGAGGCTGGCCGGGCTAACTTTTATCAAAATGGCCTACTGAACTAGACAACAGTCTAACTAGAAACAAAAATTGTTAACTACAAACTACCAGAAAATCACAAGATTAAGAGTGTAATGAGACAAGTGTAGTGATGTGTTTGGTTATGGTTTTGAAGCTTCCAGACCGGTGTAAATGAATTTTGAAAGTTGGTTAATCTAAAAGCACATTTGTTTAAAGTATTGCGATACGTCACCATACGTCACATCCGAAATATGAATTTGCAAAATTTTAAAATATCAAGTTAATACTATTTTCAAAGTGTTCCCCAGCCTTCGCTGAGTTCAGTGGTGCCAAAATCTTTTAAATTGGTTAAGGATATCAAAAGTTATTAAATTTCTAAAATTTACTGGTTTCCTGGATGGTGCAACAAATAATTCACTTTTTATTTAAAGTCGGTTGTGGCCTGAAACTAATTTTAAATCGTACCTTTATTTAATTTAAGTACTTTAGAAAAGTTTTTAGTTCGTGAAATATGTTAGTCAGAGAGAAATAAAAAATTACAAGTTTTTTTCTAAGACGTCATTAAAAAGCGGATTTTTATTTATTCATATCTACTGTTTATTACTTGATGGCTATTGGAAACTCAAAGAATATTGACTGGCCGGTTATTTTGCTTGGTTAAATCTACTTTTAAAGCTCTGAAACCACTTAGATGTGCTGGAATTAATTATTGAACTCACTCCATGAGGTGATGCTTTAAAAATCATATTTACTACTTAAAATTAGTCTGGAACTGCGAATTATTAGTGAATTTAATATTAAACAGTGAAATTATTGTTATTGAAGTGCTTTACAGTGGTCAATTTAGTGGAATATTAGTGCTATGGTTGTGTAACCAAACCTGTTTACTTTACTTCAGAATTATTATGCATTACGCTCATTTAGGTAAGTTTATGGTTTATATTTTACTAAAAACTTCATATTTATGGTTGCTATGTGTTGTTTATTTACTTTTCTGAACTTAAAGTGTTTTTATTTCGATTTCAAACTATGGTATCTTGTACTGAATTTTAACCTCAAACTTCGTTGGATTGTGACTGAATATAGAAAATAGAGAGTAAGGTGGCTTACAGTATGTCATCATTTATGGAGAAGCCACTTCTAATCTATATGTCACGTCATGCATCCTTCTAGGAAGTGTAAAAGGACCAACTTTCCTATTACTTTTTTTTTTTTTTTTTTTTTTTAAACAAACCTGGAGGCAATGTCACTAACAGTTTGAGATTATTTTCCATTGATGTATATGGAAGTTAGGAATTCTGAGGATTCCTTAGAAATTTAGCATGATTTGGTTATTATTTCAGCATGGTGTGATCAACGGCAGATTCACTAAATTGCAAAAAGTGCAAGGAAATGTGCTTAGCTAACAAGAAACTTTTTTTAAAAAAGAGTTCATATAAAAACAGCCAAGTCAGTGATATGGTTGATGCTCTGAAGTACTTAGGCATTATAGTACAAAGCAAATGAAACTTGCACATAACTTAAGGTGTAGTTAGAGCTAATTCAAGACTGTAGTTCATAGGTCAAATTTTGAAGGATTGTAATGCACATAGAAAGGCAATATCATGCATAACTCTGGGCATTCACATTTGGACTACTGTTGTTCCATTTGGGATCCCTATCACATGGGATTGATTAACATTACAGAGAAAGAACAGTGAACAGGTACTCTTTTGTGACTGTTTTCCACATTCCTTATAAAAGTGTCTCAGAAATATTACATAGATTGGGCTGCAATTGTACAGCAGACAGACAATGTATGTTTCAATTGAATTTATTGACAAATATGCTAACATCCACTTTCTCATACAAGTGTGATGAAATACCTGACCCATCAATTTATTTTGGGCTTAACAACAAAAGAGATAAGATAGGGAAATAAGGTGGTGCACTGATGCTTAAATGAATTTGTTCTTCCCTCATGCCATTTGGATTTAGATCACACAAAGTAGTGATTAATTTTGGTGCAAAGCACCTTCTGCCACCCACAATTTTGTGAATTTCAGAGATCAGATGTAGAAATGTATAAAACTTATGAGGCATCTTAAAGACTAAACAGCATTTGGAAAAAAAGAGGAGCATGCAATCATTACTCTCATTAATGACACCACAGATTTACAAATAGCTATTGCAATGGATGTGAATGCTAAACCATTCTTTAAAAAGAAACTCAAAGTATTTTCTCTAGATAGCTTACTCATTAAAACAAATAATTAGGCCTTATTTATTACCAAACCATTTAGACGTCTATTAAAATGTGCAGCTGCAATTTCTAGCATCTTTCTAATGTTCATAATTAATTTCCAAGCATCAGTGCATTTGGAGATTGTTTATTTTCCACAAGTCAACATAAAAACTTATTTCCATCATGCAGGATAATAGATTTTAAGGTCAAAAGTAGTGTAGTGGAGTGTAAAAATAGGGTGGCAGCAATCAAAGATGGACACAAAATCTGGGAAGAACTGTTGCATATTTTACATGACACTTAGAACATTTTTCTCTCCATAGGCCCATCCATAAATTATGTTGCATGTTAATGGGGGTGAAGTTGGGAAGGGGGTTTCCACAATATGTAACATGGTTCGACAAAGGTAGGAAGGAAGATCATAAACTTCATAACATCATGTTTGAAGTGTTGTTTTACTCAAGTTATAAATTTAAAATTGCAAAATGTATGTTGCCACAACTGGAGTGAGGAAGTCCACAAAGTGATATGTGAGGAGACAAAGAGGGGGACATAATTAGTGGATGGCTCATTTTATTTATATCATTTATGGACCTGAGCCTCATGAGAGGTTTCAAATATACTTAATCTAAGAATAACTATTCCAGAAGGCAAACAAAGTTGTTTGCATAATAGTTGGCCATTAGTTACCTAGACCACTACTGAAAATTGAATGATTGATATGATTAGTTAACAAAAAGGAATTATTATTTAGTATGAAGTTAGCAAGGATTGTGTGGAAAGATGTGCCATTGAGATTATTAGAAGGGAGCTGATGTATGAAATCATCCATGTACTTAGATTATGGTAGTAGGGAATGTTGGTGTTCATTAATGTAAAACCAATGGTCTCAAGGATAGAGTCAATAGGAGGTGGTTACATATCCAAAATCTTTTCTTTTCATAGAAATAAAAAATATGCATATACGAAAATTATAAATTCATTGGACACAATTTATAACAGTAATCACCAGGAAAATTACACTACTTTCTCTCTAAAATATATGTTCATACTAGAGCATTCATGAAAACTACTGTTATAAGAAGAAATGGAATGGTAAATTGTGAATATTATGATAAGATTAAAAAGCAGTGCTTCTAAAAAAATTTAAATACTTGATTCCTGAAAGAAGCATGCAGTCAAAGTTTCATAAGCAAATAATTACTTTTTACAATAATTACGTGATGTAAAATGCTTTTAGGCAGTGAAAATAAGGGTAAAATAAACCTAATGCTTAGCAAGGATATCAGATAATCTGATCTCCTTCCAACTTATTTCACCTACTTGCAAGATTAAAATTCACCACTGAAATATTGTAATTTCATCTTTTTGTGTTAATTGCTGTCCTTCTGCCTTCATATGTGGTAAATGAATTATTTTTTCTTTTAGATGAACTTTTTTTTTGCATGTTTAACCCTTATTTGTGGAGGGGGAGGAAAGGGTCATTAGTATTATCTTTATGTTATGAAACCCAAGACGAAAATTTAAGTAGAAAGTAAGTGATGTATGGAGTAAAAATTATTGGCATTTACAATAGTGGTATGTCATGTTTGTGTACTATTTTAAATTGGTTTATTACTCTATGATGCAATTATAGATAAATTTCCTCGATGTTGTATGATCGAATTTGATGGTAGACACAATAACAATAATAATTTGAGTTTTGCTGGATAAAGGAAACTTAAAGCTGAGAATTACCCATATCATCCTCAACTATCAACACTTGGCACGCTGATGAACTGCTCATAACACTTTCATCATCATAGTCTTGGATTTGATACTTATCACAGATCTGAATGACAACTTGTTGGCAACCTGATGTTCTGAGCAGAATTTATATTTTTTATATCATTGTAATTTTTAAAAACTAAACTGATTTACAAATAATTCCTTTCTTGTATTTCCACTGTTATTTTCACTGCTATTCTACTATGTAACTGGGACTAATATCTACATGACTGATGGAAATTATGCATATATTCAAGGAGTGTTTTCTGAGATTTTTAAAACGGGCAGAAAGTAATGTAACAATGAAATTAATTCAACAAAAGTTTAAATATTATACGTTATGGGCTCAAATTATTCTAATAATTATCTTTATTAAATTGAAAAGTGTATAATTAGTCAACATTGTGGAAACAGTAATTGAGCAGTTATATATTTCATACTGATTTAAAAATGTAAAGTTCACTTATTTCTTGATTTGCAACAGTCAAGTGCCAGTGTGTCATATGTATGTGAGACACATTGTTATGGATGAATAGGTTTTCCAAAACCAATAAAAAATGGAGGGGTTAATTTGAAGCCTCTAATACAGAAAATTGATAATATAAACACAATGTTAATAATAAAGGACTTTCTAATTCTAAATTAAGCTAATATCGTAATAATATGTCGAAAAGAAAAAAAATGTAAACCTAAAGTGGTTGAAGATGGCCACATTCATTTTTATTAGTACTACGGATGAAGACAATCATTATTAGGAAGGTTTATATGGCCTGAAAATTATACTAAAGAAGGTACATTTGATACTCTATTTTACCATGTGCTCGACATGCATTGAGCTGACACTGGAAAATACATTAAACAATGGGAAGTCTGTTACTTAAAAACATTTAATCAAACTTAACTAGCAAAATAGGTAGTCAGCATTGAGAAATAATTTTCATTCATGTAGCAGTGAAACATAAATTTTGATCCTCGGATATGGTTCTCTAACTCTGAAAATATTTTGATGAAGGGGAACTTAGAAATTTCATCATATGAAAGGATGTTCAGTGATAGAAATTTTTGCTAAAAAGGTGCTGACTAATAAATATTCAATGTGAACAGTTCCTGAAAGCTAACTCTGAATACGGTTACAATTCAATTCAAAGTCGCAAGAGTGAATGCTTTTGTGTCGGTGTCTCTGTTCCTTGAAGAACAACCTGCAGTCTTCTAATGTGTTTCAAAGTCTGGTCTCATATTAAACTATTACTGCATAAAAAAGTGTGATCTGATACCAAACTAACTTCAGAACTTTCAGGGAATATATATAATAATTATCAACAGTAACATTTCTATGCTATACCTCACTCTTATCTGTTTTGGTAATGATAGTAAAACAGAGTGGTGACCGATTTAATTAACCTTGCAGAAAGTTCATTTAGGTACCAGATTGATGAACATCACGACTTTATGCCTCGTCAATGTCATTAGAAGACGGGGGGTGGGGGGGGGGGGGTGGAAGCAAGGAATGGAAAGGAATTCGGCCATGGCCTTTTTTGAAGAAAGCATCCGAAGGCAAGACATTTGTGTTACAACATGTAGGTTTTGTTTCTGTCTATTGTTATATATAGGTTATTTACCATTTAATTGTAGTGCTCATAATGCCACATTTGTTTTAATGTGAGTAATAGTTGTAATTAAATGCATAAATAGCAACCGCAAAATGCCGATGTTTTTAAAAATTTTTTGCCTTTTAGTAGTTAGTCCTTTTAATTCTAATTATTCTAACTTGAAAAACTAAATTCTTGTTGGTGTTTCTAAAGATGTTATGCATCTGAATAGGTAGAAGATTTTGGCCACCTACAAATTTTACTGTAGAATTGAAAATTTTAAATTATTTTTAGTATCATATAAAATGGTCTCAGGCCTCCCTACAGGAGAGTACATCAATTTGATATGAGATTTTGAAGTCACTGTCCAACTTTGAAACATTCCATCTAATTGATGCACTCCCCCTGTAGGAGGCCCGAAAACATTTTGTACAGTTATACACTGGTAATGCCTCAATTAATTCATTTTTAGTATTGTACTGTATGGCATGTTTACTTTATTACATTAGCTGATTTTCACACAAATTGTGTATGATACTTTTAGAGCAATAATTTTTATTTTTTGAGTAAAGAGTTATTTATGAAACATTTTACCCCAAAACCATTTTACTTTTCTATTTTGAGCCTATCTGGGAATAGAGCACTGCAGATTAGACCATTGTAGGAGTGGTAGAGGGAATGAGCTATAAATTTTGGACTAGTATTTGTTGACGTGATTGGTTCATTGTTTTTTTAAATATTGTAATAATAATAATAATAATAATAACAGCATCCTTAATGAATTTAGAGTTGACCTAAAATTATATGCTATAATTGGATCCATACTGACAAACAAAATCAAAATTTAAGTTTTTAGGATGTCTGTCAGATCCTTTTGAAGACACAATTGGAGTAGGACAAGGTGATGGTCTGTCACCACTACTTTTTAACTGTGTTCTCGAAAAGATCGTTCAGACCTGGCGAGCGAAATTAAAGGAAATTGACTACTGTCCATCAAGAATAGGAACTAAATCTAAAAGGATCACAATAGACACTCTGGCTTTAGCTGATTACATCACTATCATATCAGATGACTTAGAAACTGCTAGGATCCAAATTGATTTGCTGAAGGACATTGCTGATCAAACTGGTATACAGATATCTTTTGAGAAAACAAAATTAATGACTAACATCAAGGATGCTCCACAAATCCTTCAAACCCAACACGGAGGCATTAATCAAGTGGAAAAATTTAAGTACCTTGGTGAGATCATTATGAAAAATGGATTGGACAAAGAAGCTATTCGGGAAAGGATTCACAAACTAGAAATAGCCTACAAACTTTGTGAGGGGTCTACAATAACAAATGTCTTTCACAAAATACTAAAATATGTCATTATGAAACAGTTCCAAAACCAGTAGTTTTGTATGCAGCTGAAACCTTGTTCCTGAATGCTGATAAAGGACTTCTGGGAGAACTGGAGAAAAATTATTAGAGGAATTCTGGGTTCCAACTTTAAGAATGGTGTCCAACAAAAGAGATCCAACAAAGAAGTCTACAGCAAAATACAGAAAATCACTGAAACAATCTGCAAAAGACAGGCTCAATTCTCTGGCCACCTCAAACGGATGGAGGAGAACAGATGTGAGGAACAAGAATGCAGTGGGGTGAGTGCATAACTTGAATCTCAACTGTGATCATGCATACCTAGGATGTTACAGTGCTGACTTATCTATTAACTCAGTTGCCACCGTAGTTTTAACCCAGAAATTATGGAAAGGTGAAAGTTCAATGATGATTAGTCCATTCTGGTATGATAACTATATTCTTTAAAATTTTACAAAGTCAGAAAACTGCACAGGCAATCAGAAAACTTCTCCGAAAATTATTTCACAGACTCGACCGACCATTCGAGCATGACCAAACCCCATGCTCCCGCTATTTCTTGGCTACATGAGTTCTTTAAAACAAACTTCCACACCTGATGACCAAATTCAACCGATACTACATAACTTTGTAGTTTGCCGCGCCACGAGCCCTAAGCTAGCCACCTTCCTACATAATGCTTCTATACCGACTGAATGCTGCTACTTGAATGGGGCGAGGGTAGGTTCTGGAAGGGGTATTTATAGGATCGTAGCTTCTTGGACCGTGGGAACTTCCTTATCTCGACTTTCCCATGAATCGTATCTGATATCTGATCAGTTTCAGACGAATGTTACGAAATCCAATTTGATCATGACAATAAAAGTAATCCTATCTCTCTGAAATTTTGGTAGTGTCTAGATAATATTACAAACGTCAAATTAAGTTATTATAAAAAATTTTGTAACTTTAATAGTTTCGCCAGAAAAGAGTCATAAAGATGTGATTGCCATAACTTTCGAAATATTGCTCCTATCAAGCTGAAACAAATTTAATTCTACTCTCCTATTGTTCATCTATTATCTGATATCAAATAAAGTATGTTACCTAATTTTGAAAGTGGTATAAAACTCGAAATCAAAATTTGACTACTTGAAATATTCAACGTATCGACTTGAAAATAACTCCAAACAAATTTCCCTATTGAAAAACGGTTACTGTAAAAATTTGGAATCTCTAAGTATATTCCCTGATTTATTACGAATTTTAGATTATTATTCCTCCCGAATGCCGAATGATATTGCATCATCTCGTCCAAGCATTTTCTCATGCCAAACCCCATTTCGCTTTATTACAATCAAATGCTTTAATATTTTGAAATAAAAATTTTCCAGAAATCTTTATATTTAAATAAACTTTACTCTGAATATAATTTCTTTTCATGAATTCCCGAATAAGACTGAAATGTCTAACTTTTTCATTAATCACGTCTTGCTATACCAAATTATATCCAAAAACGATCTTTAAAATGCATGAAACTTTCTAAAATTTTAATATGTTATTTCAACCAAAATTACGATACTTTCTGTTTATCACTTGACTTCTTAACTGTTTTCTAATAACCAAATACTTCGATTTTAGAGTGGAAAATTACGTGATAAAATTCTTTACCGGCAAATCACTATTAAACATATTCACACTCTAAGTAAGATCTTTTAACAACAAAATTAATCATCTTCTGGCTATCTATTTACCTAAACATTTTTTGAACTAAAGAAATATATTGATTTAGCGAAATTATATGAAAGTCAAATACTACCTATTCAAATCTGAGGTTAAGTTTCTTAACAGCTGTTTAAATGAATTTAACCCTTGAATTTACTGTTCATACTTGAATAAATGCTTATATTGGACGTATTACTGGGAAATATTATCAAAATTGACTATAAAAATGACTTTAAAAGGGTGGTACCATATACTTCAACTGAACTCGCTATCTTGGAAACTAATTTCGCTATGCGAAATTCTAAGATGTGTTACACAGACTAAAAAAAAATCATTTATTTGATTCCAGACCCTAAACTGTAATGCCCTGGTTCGTAAATATTAAAGAAGCTCTTCATTTGATGGAACTAGAACCAGAAGATGCTTTCAACAGAGATATATTTCGGAAGAAGTTAATGACAAGTGGGACAAGCTGAGACGAACACTTCAATAGAAGATGCAGTACACTCTGGACAGAGGAGCGCAAACAGGCACATTCAAAATAAATGAAGGAGTTCTTGGCCAAAAGAAGATGAAACTCGTTGCCAAATGCACAAAGGTTTAACGTGGTTCTAGTTGGCCTCAACGAATAAACAAAAAAATTTAATTAATTGTGTGGTCGTAATGGCCTGGTGACAGGGTTTCTATTGACTGCACATTCTGCTCCTGTCATAGCTGCCTTAACCTAACCAGGCAGTTCTACCATGTACAGGGGACCTACAGTTTACTGTGGAATCTGAATCATTGAAGCATTCTGGTGTACTTCATGTAACACAGCAAACATTGCCAGAGGTGAAGGTTGGGTTAAGGGCCTATGAAAATCCCCGCCAAGATAGGGATTCAAACCAGAGACTTTTCAATCTCCACTAAGACACCTTAACCACTGAGCCACCAAACTGCTCAATGCCATAATTATTTACTTTGCAGTAACTAATCAATGAAAATGTTGGTATATCTGGTGGCTAGAGTTAGAATTAAGAGATTTACTTGAAGTGTTATATGTCTAGTTCACTCTTTTATTGGCGGCTACTTAAACAAGAATTGAGAATATAAATAATTTCCAAGGTGAAGGTTTCTAATTAAAATAATAAAAAAACTGTAAAAGTTGAAAGTCACTGTTTAATTTCAGCTTCTAACCACCATTACAAGAAAAGGTTAGTTGATTGTTACTGTACTTAGATCAGAATTCAGGTTATGTCATAAAGATATCTGACCCCTCCTATATACTTGTCATATTCACACTATGGTATTAATTTCCAATGTATTGCACATATAATCAAAATAGAATTAAAAGTCCTCTATATCTGTTCCTTGTATTTTTAGACCTTCCATTCACCACCCGACATGACCTTAATTATACTTTCCAAGTTATGTGCCAACTTATTTTTCACCATGCCTTTACTGTGATTTTTTTCAATTTCCCAAAAATGCTTCATACCCTCATCTTAATAGAAAATGTTTGTTTTAGTACCTCTTTTTATTTATTAAATCACAGAATTAACATTGCTTTCTCCTTATCTACCTTGCTTCACCATCCTTTAATACCTCCCTTATATCACTTTTATGCCTCCAAATGTTATTTATTCATCAATCCTCACATCTTCCTTGTGACTTCTAATTTACTAATATCAGCATTATTTATCCCTTCCAAGTTCTTAATATAGTGAAATCAAGTGTTTTATTGTCATTCTATTTCATCAATCTTTTCCTGTAACTATAAATCATATATCCTGTTTTTGCTCATTAACCTCGTATCTTTTCAACTTTCTCTGTAACTTCTAAAATGCTAAATATTAGTGTCATTACCATCAACATACTGAAATAATGGTTTATCAATAACATGTAATCATCTCCTTTGCATTAAATTTACGTCCTACATTTCTAATACCTTCACTACCATATCTATACTCTTTTCTTTACAAATCTTGCACAAATAACTTTCATTAAGCCCATGATAACTATTATTCCATTATAAGATTTTAATATTACTGTCAGGTAACCTAAAATTTTGCAAACTGCGTAGCAAAATTTATTTACAGAACAGTGGGCTCAATTGAAGAATATTGTACACCAGCTTTAGAGTCATTTACGTAGCCAAGGCTAGCAAAAAATAAAGTTAAACAGTAATTTCAAAGCATAAATATAACTAACCAGCTATAGAAGGTCTGAAAATAAGATCTACATGTGTAATGTTTGGTTTCAGAATATTTTCGTAAAAGCAAACATTCCTGTCATTTTTAGAGGCATTTAGAATATAATTAGTAAAAAGATGATAGAAATTATGTAGCTGAAGAATCCTGTTAAAAAGTTTGAATACACTAATAGCTAAAAGCCGATATGGAAAATTAACACGTAAATTCATACTTTAAGTTCAAGAAGTCATATTTTGAAAAAGATGCAAACTCAACTTGTAAAAAGAAAGAAATGTAATTTTTGCTTACACAACATACTAAAGTTTGGAAAAACTCCATGAAGTATAAATGTTGACTTTTCAAGCAATATATAGTAACTATGAACACATGAGATATGGTAAAATTAATCAGTAATTAATTAGTAATATATATGGATTCATTTGAGTAGACTTTATTCAGAACACACTATAGTTTGTTAGAAACAGTTTCCAATAAGTCTCGCTAAGATATATGTAGTATTTTGAATAGGATGGAACATTTTTATAGTTTCAAGAAACATGTCTGGACAATCAGACATGGCCTGTTGCATCAGTCGGAATAGCGTTTACATTAGAAATTAATGGTAAATCGAAGAAAACAGGTAGTGACTTCAAAATCGCTGAACAGTCATTTTAGAACATGTAGAATCATTTAAAGTAGAATTCAAAAAAGTAAGAAAGTTATTAGAGCAGTCAAAATTTCTGATTGCACAACGCTCTAGTAGTAAACACAGCTTATTTTGGTACCAAATGAGAGAAAAATGAAATAGAAGTAAAATAAAAGTGGTTGCAGCCTCGTAGCTGCAAAACTGTACAAATTAGAAGCAGTTTTTGAGTTAAACAGAAAATTATTTTTTACAGCCAAATTATTAAAGCTACAAAATTTTTAATAAGGATTGAAATTTACATTTATTAATAAAATTAGCTACTGGTAAAATTTCATATCAATAGTAATAGCTGGAATCAAAAATGAAAAAGTATGATGAAATAGAGGCGTAAGGATACATAGTTTTCACAACCTGGTGGAAGATTTTTGTTAAACGACACAGTCTATTTATATGAACGTTGGGGACTATATGATGCCTTTTGCTGGTTACCACTGGAGCAGGAAGGTTGTGGTTTGTGGAGCACTCTGCCCTGGAAGGCGTGAAGAGATGTGTGTGATGTGTGATTGGGTGCAGCCATCTTGAGATTTAGTAGTACAGCAGAACAGTTTAAAATAATATCAATGTGACTTTCACTTAGCGACGGGGTTTAGTCTGATCTGATTACTTATCATAACTTGGAGTCAACTATTTTTGTTAAGATTTTCCGATTGCCTATTGATTGTTCGGACTTGAAATTTTTTTAGTGAGAATATAGTGAAGCCTTCAACTTTAACTTAGCAGCAGTGATTTTTATTTACTATATAAACCTTCTTTTTCCATTTCGAAGGGATCAAAGTGTTGGTGCCCATATAATTAAGAACAATCGAATATCCAAAGGCACACCACAAACATAGTTACAGTTGAGGTGATTAACTTTTTATACTAACCCCAGTAAATGTTTAAGCCTCTCAGTCCTTGATAACAATTTCTCTGCACTTTGTAAGCTGAATGAGAATATTTTCTTTTTACCATGCTTGACATTGGCTTGAGCCATTAAAAATTGTCAGTGACCTGTTTGCTTAGGGGGTTAGAGCATAACAGCTTACACTGAACTGTGACCGTTGAAGGTATGTTTCAAATAATGTTCACCATAGACTCGGATGAAATGTTGAAACCATATATTCTTCCAAAATAATTACATGAGACAGTTACCAAATTTACAGCATCACACTTCTTTTATGAAATTAAAAACTGCAGGAATAAAGCTTAATATAAGCCATTAGCAACTCCAGAGCATCCACAACTGAATAAAACTTCAATAACATTGGAGTGAATCACTGCCTGTACTTTCAGTTATAGGCAGACCAACATGGCTGACATGCTAGTCTCGTGCTCGCCTATGAACATCCTGGTTCTTCTTGACTCATCGCACCAAAACCCACAGCATCCAGCCACAACTTCACCCTACATACGTTTTCAAATGACTGCCCCCACCATGATTTTTGTGGGTCGATTTGTAGAGGGTCTAGGGGATTTTGCAACATCACTGGGGATTTTTAAAATTATTTAATCTTTATTTTTCCTCTGATTTAGCTGAAATTTTTTTGACAGTTAGTCCATTACCTAAATGATAAAATCAATCGTTATAAAAATATCTCTAGCTTTAGCAGTTTGGCTGTAAAAAATTATTGAAATGGTAAACCCTTTTTTTTTTTATTTGTTCAGTGTGCAAGCTACAGTGTCGTTTCTTAGTTTAAAATGATCTAATTCTTACGAATCTTTTGGTGAACTAACCAGCTTGTTTACAGTTTTTTATCCTATTCTATTTCCTACATCTCCCAAAGCATTGATGCTACGGAGCTAAAATATGTTTTAAACATCTCTACATACAAATTCCTGTATAATTTGAAGTTATCTAACTGGTAAACAATCTCCTTGATATAGTTTAAATTTACATTTATCCTCAGATCTGACCATTCCCATCCACCACAATTTCCATAAAATGCAATTATTTAATTTCCCTATTCTGGCCAAAGTACTACACAGATTTTTACAAAAACCTGTTCATTATGCTCAGAAATAATTCTACTTTGTTTTAAATACCCTTTTACAGTATCTAGCCGAATTATACTACGTGAAAACTAAATTTTCTTCCATAAATCATAATTTTCGTACAAAATCTTACCAAAATGTTACTTACCTACAGATTCTAAATTTTCACATAATGTACTTTAAATTTCAATGCATCTTTTGAGCTATAAATCTTTTCTGTAGCTTGAAAACTGAGAGCTTAGAAATTATTTAACTGTTTTTCTTGATATTTGCGATCATACATGAATTTCAACTTCAAAATGAAATATCTCTTCAGTGTAATTTTATATCCAAAAAGTATCCCACCTCATTTTAATTCATATGCATTTCTGCATCCCTAAAAATGAATGCAGTATTTTGTATTAAAAAATAAAGAAATATTCCTTATGTGGCCAATGTTTACAAATCTTTATGATCAAATTTAAGTGTTTACTTGTACTTATCACTTTAAAATTGTTTTAAACATGTTTTTCAATGGGATTGATACTAGCTTGCAACTTTTTAATCTGATTGTGATAATTTGTTAATAAAATTTAGGTTAAATGAGATATTATTACTAATTTTTTTTTATATTTTTATTAAAGGTATTTTTATTTGTTCAATTTGATAATTAGCATCTTTTTTCCCTTTAAATGCTTATTTATATATATTTTTTAAAAAGATAAATATTAGAATCTCTTTATCCATGCTGAAAGTATAAAACATATCAGTGAGGGCTTAAATACACTGTCAATGTGGAATATTTTTCTTGTGTTTTTTCTCTCTTTAGGATGTTGGAAATGGTCAGAGTCCATTAAAAATAAAAACATTGTGAGATGAAATACTATTACCATTTCAAATAAAGAGTAATGGTACAAAATTAAAGGAAACTACAAAGCATATTAGTGAACATAACAGCGAGAGAATAACCTCATTTTGTTACCTCAAATCCTTGACGAGTTTATTGTAACTTGCAGAAAACATGTTTCAGGAAGAATAAACAGTAATTAGTTAAATAAAATTATTAGTTGTATATATGTCTATTGTCACTGTTATTTAACATATTGTGGGAAAAAATGGTACACACAATAAAAAATAAAATAATAAAGGAGTGATATGAAATTGGTGTTTTCCATATGTGATACCTAAAATTTCAAATATATCTGTGTAAGTACAAGCAGAAAGCATTCTCCTATAATCAATCTTTAATTATCAGAATTCCAACCAAGCTCTGTAATGGCACTTTATATATACCTGCAGTCAAATCATCAGCAATTGTAATATTAAAACTCATGGTAGTTAAATGTGAGTGCTTGGTTTGGTCTGTCATTTGCCTCCTTTATACATTCTTTGCGGGAAAAAGTTTTTGCATTTTGTTCTATTGACCTACTATTCAGCTTCCTACATATTTTAGTTTTCAAGAAATGATCCACCATTTTACCATCATAAACACCACTTCACTTTCTTTTCACTGAAGAACAACTAAATTAAAGATACTGGTTTTAGTACCACATTGCACCAACTTATAACCTGATGATAGTAAACCATCTCAACATAGAGTCAACAAGACACATGTTTATAGCAGCCACAATAACCCATGGCCCATAAACAATATCCAATTGTTCACGAGGATTTCATAGATATGGTGAGATGTGTAATGGTCAAGCCATGTTCTGAGATTAGAATTAATACCAAGTATTGTCCTGAGTGAGTAACCGTACTTAATATGACGATTGGCACCTCATCAAATGGAGATGTCGTGCAAGGCTGCACTAACTTGTTTGATAATGTTTACCATATTAATTCATGATCAGACATACCCAAAATGGATATAGTCCATCCAAGCCATTATGAATTCAATTATGCAGAAAGATAGTATTCAGTTATTAAGCTGGTCAGTTCAAGTGCAGTTGAAGAGTCGGATGTCTTCTTGACCTAGCCTTGAGTACTGGGGTAAATCCCAGGAACTGGCCAACCTCCGCACCCATCAGCCATCACCATTGTAAGCATACCATCCAGTTATAATCAGCTGTCATGTACTGTGAGTATCCGTCAAGTAACCTTTCTTTTCATGTATGATAACACTATGTGAGAGTATTTGTAATTATACCTTCTTAAGCTAAACCTTATGTCATTACTAGTTGAAGTATTAGCATTTCTGTGGTAGCATAAGTACCACAGAAAGCTAACCTCCCACTGGGTGCAACCCCTCTTGAAAAACCATATCACAGTAAACTCATCTGCTTGGGGCTGAGAGTCTTTGGTAACAGTCTAGCTCCTAGTCTCAGAACATAAGCAAGGCACACCTTATGGGGCTAGATCACTTTGGTTGCCATACTGCCAGTGGGTGTTTGCTAAGGCACAACTCTTAGGCACAGTCTGTCGAGGTTGCCTGAGATCCTGCATTGGAACAGGACCACAGCAGACCAATTTAAGTGGTGTTAGATGCATGAGAGAAACACAGTGGTCCCACAGAAGGTGTATTAATTAAGACTAGCAGTAACAATGTCTGTGAATTTTTCATTTTGGTAGTTGCACCACAGTGGGTTGTAAATAGTGCAGAGTTTTTCTATTCTTCTAATTTTCTATGCAGCCCACAGATACGAATAAGCTGTTGGCCAAGACATTATTTTCAGCTCATCCGGGGGGGGGGGGGGGAGACTGGTAAGGGTCATTAAAGGTGATGAGAAGTCATCGAGATATGGAAGTCTGTGGTCTCCATGTTTCAGTAACCAGGGCAGCTCGGCAAAACAGTCAGAGGAAGGCACAGCACAGAGAGGAGATCGACATTGTCTGTGGGAGTGAACTGCTGAACCAGGGGCAGCAGCATCACTGAGAAGCAGAAACATTGAATGCTGTATCAAAATGAGGTCAAGTTAAGGTTGGTAATTTATTATATGCCAATATTTTTTTTTTTTTTTTTTTTACTTACGGCTTTACACCTCGTCAACAGCAAGGTCATTAGAGGCAAGATGGGACTGGGGACAAGGAATTCTGCCATGGCCTTTTTGAAGGAAGCATCCCAGCATTTGCCTGGGTGATTTGGGGAAACCATGAAAAACCCAAATCTGGATTCCCGGACAGGGATTCGAACCGGCGTCCTCCTGAATGCGAGGCCAGAGCATTAACTGCTCACCCACCATGCTCAGTATGCCAATCGGTTTTCTATATTAACATGTATATATATCTTTTAATGTTAGAGATTAGTCCAGATAAGATCCTCCGAAGAAATTGATATTCGTTACACGTAGGTTAACTATACTTACTATTCTTTGGTATGGTCCAAAAGAAACATACTTTTTGTTAGGTTTCACAGCATCCAGCAGTCTTTAGTTTGTAAATCTACCATAGAACAATTAAATAGAAATTGCTCCAGTATTTCTGGTGAATCAAAAATTAGTATAAGGCAAAAGTAGGTTGGAAGAGGAAAAGAGAAAGGGAGATTGCCACTGGAGCGACGCTCCATTGAAATTTTATCAATTATATTAATTTATAATCAATATGCCCATTAATAACTATGTAGAAGAAGGATAGGTCTGTCGATTGCCTTTGACTATGTAGGCTATTAAGGTTATAATAGAGATACACATCCCACACATCTGTAATATTTTCATCATGCAGGTAGTGTAACAGGAACTTACAGTACTTACGTTGAACCTTATCGACACAGCTAATACAATACTATGGCAGGCGACAAGGCTGCACGGGGGATATGCAACACCTTCACCTGAACTATGAACAATTAAGTTCGTGACCATGTATAGCCCTCTGGTACCTATAATATTAAATAGATCGACCGACACGCATTCGTATTAGTAAACCCCAAATGTGAAGGGTAAACAAGATAAAGTCATTTAACACAGTTTGAGAATAACACAGTACTTACATTCTTGCAAAAGTTCACTCATACATTGTCAGTACCAGATATCTGAATAAAGCATCGAACAACAGTTTCTTTGAAGATTGCAGATTAAGTACAATTCTACGAGAAGACAAAAACTCACAAAGTCCCCCTAACATTAGTGAGTACTACGGCTTGTTAGAATTTGCCTAAACCTCTACCGCATGGAACTATTTGCTCCTCTAACTAGCGTGGAGTTACGCGATCACTTTCCGGCATAAGAATGAGACAACGTGAGCTTACAGCAAGGTCTTTTATAGACTTCCCAGAGCCACCTTGGCGAATCTTTCGTTAATTAATATCTCCAAACGTAGATAATAGTTTAACTTCAAATTTTTACAGGGACTTTCTATTGTCATGTTCTATCTGTTTTAATTTAATTTAACATTCAAAAGGGTTTCTATAGTCTTAAAATTAAAGTCATCACATGATCAACTTGGCGGAATTTTTACGCGCTTCAACAACAATCCGCGACAATCTATTTTTCAAAAACTTAATTACCAGACAAATGCTTAAACTTTTTACCAAAACCATTATATATTCATAATCGTCTTAATTTGGGCTATTTACTGATATAAATTTCAAATTTGTATTCCTTTTACTTAAAAAGTTAATTTTTTCTCTCTTAATTAAAACCACTAGTTAAACTTTGCTGAATTACTTAATTTTACTACCAAAATTTCCGGAACAGTGCTAACTAAAGCTGGTGATAAAAGATCAGCTGTAGCTTTACTCAATTTAAAGATAGTTCAAATTTTAGATTTTTACTTTTCTGATCGCGTGTTTGAAAACGTGAACAAACTGGAATATCTCCTAAAATAAACGTTTCGCAATATGATAAATACTCTTTAAAATGATTTTTGTGATAAATTCTCATTGTGAGAATGAATACAGGAAACTCCCTTCAAGTTGACAATTACCCTTCTCGAAATTTCTAAGTCCAACATAAGCAACTTTACAATCGATCTACAGAATATTTTACTACTGGGGATAGCTAGTGGGAGTGCTTTTAGTGAACTAAAAGGTACCTTACAACTACCATTTTCTAGTACTGGTTTGACAAAGTCAGAGAAAAGTCAAAATAGTGTGTTAATATTTTTGAATTCTTTCCCAGATCTACATGTTGGATCGGGAGTATGGACCTACTCTACTAGATAGCACCACAGATGCAGCGAGCAAGATGCCAGTTCCACAGTGACTAGAGAGTGATCTACAAGGAGCTACTTAAAGGCAGCGCACAACACATGGAGCTCTCTTCATGCCTGACCATCGAGGCAACATCATTTCGCTATCTGTCATTGTGTGACATCTTGATATTTATTCAGTGCATTTGGTATGAAGCTAATATAGAGGTATAGATTAGTCGACATAGATCTTCCACCAAAGAATCCATGCTGTTTTGAGGTTATGATATTTTTAAATGCAAAAGTAAGCTGTGGCAGGACAATCTTCTCCAAAAGGTTGGCAAGTTATGATTGGATGCATATTGGCCTATCATTGCTGACATCAGATTTATCATCTGATTTATGTATGGGACATGTCGAAGGAAAATTTCCTGATTTAAGAGACTTATTGAAGATGTGAGTGATAGGCTCACAGAGTCCAATAACACAGTTCCTCAATAGAATGTTGGGTACCTGATGAGGCCCAGTGACTTTGTTAATATTCAGTTGTGTGAGTTGATAAAATACATCATCAAAATTGAATTCAAATTTGTCTGCCACTGGATATTTACTGCTATTGTCATAAACAGTAGGATCAGGTGGTCACACTACAGGTTCATTATATTTGCTCTTGAAAAATGATGTGAACAGTTTACTAACCTCAGTACTGTTACTCACAATGGTGCCATTCCATGCCATAATCGAAGGAATTTCAACACAACAATGTCATTTATTTTTAATAAACCTCCAGAATTTTTTGGTGACAAATTTCGATTTTCTTCAATTTTGTCCAGATAATCCTGGTAGCAAGATGCACTCAGCTTTTTTACATTCAGCTCATAATTTACTTAAGGCAGTATAATCACTTTTTCTCTTCTTATAAATTTCTGATTTTCTTCTGTTTGACTTTACATATCAGTTCCTTAGAAAACCAACATGGATAATCAGCATTTTACTAGTAGTACAACGGGACAAACTGAGTAAATCCCCAGTAGACTATTTCATTGAACTACTTCACTTTGTCATCAATGTAGTCCAATTCATATAGATATATAAATTGATACCCAGGAAGTATTTATTCAATGCATCAAAGTCTGTACTTCTGAAGGCATAAGTAGGTGCATCATCTGGCTTCAGATTTACTAGTGACCTGGATGTCTTGATCGACAAGACATCTGCTATTCCTGATGAGGACAGATTTCTAGTAATTTACAGAAATTTGAGTAGCGCAACTTCTGAGAATGGACAACAACAGGCTTAGCAAGAAAGTCTTCTCTCTTATCAAAAGCTATATGACAGGAACCATGTGGCTTAGTGAGGTACAAAAAGATCTGGACTCCACTGGAATTTCCAATACTGTGTTGGAGATTGCATCAAATTTTGTAATATGGTTAACTCCTGGAGCCTTCCACCAAAAATTACTAATCCTCGGAAACCCATGTCACATTAGGGAAAGGGAAAATTATTATTGGGAACAAAGGCAAGCATCAAGAAAGAAGTAATTATAAGCAATACATAGTGGGCTTGAATCAGTAATAATAAATTATCTTTTTAATGGCTATGGGCATTGTTGTGTTGAGGACAGTAGGAGGGTGAGGAGAGTGCTGGGAATCTACAAGGCATATGTTAGTAATGGGGCTTGGAGGGATATTAGCCGAAGAATTATGAATAGTGCATGGAAGGGGAAAGATGATGATGACTAAAAACTGGCAATCGATTTCATGTATAAGGGAGTGGGAAAATATTCTTTTGTGGGTAAGGGTGTCAGGTATTTAACAAATTACCAATTGAAGTGATAAATAATTTGCCAAAATCGCTGAAGAAATTTAAAATAAAATTTGTAATAAGCAAAAGTAGATGGGGGAAAAAATTAACACTAAAATTATATAAGATAATTAAAAGATAAATAAGAAGGGTGTAATTGGAAGATCAGGGAATTGCCACCAGAGCATGTGCTCAGTTGCAATTAAATTATTAATAAGTCACATGCTCAAAGAGTTTGTTGTGGATTTATAACAGAGAGAAGTCAGAAGCAAATAAGGTCAAACTTTGTTGTGTATAGACACAGTAAATTGCAAAAGACTGTAAAAATTATGTTTAGATGAACCATGGGATGTGTTGTTAAGTGTGCTATTGTGAATTAATATATTGTAGAATAAATAAAAAGCAATATCATCAACTAAATAAATTATTAGTAATTCAATGAATTACAGAAGTACAAAACTGTATTAAAACTCCTTTTAAATATAGTTCAATATTATGCCTATTCAGGTATCCTCCCTTCAACAACTGAGCTATATTCACAGAATTGTTTACTTATATTCTTAACCAGAAATTTTGACAGCAAGTGAAATTAGTATTGAATTCCTTTTATGCTGACCATTCACAAAGGTTATATCATAATGGCTATTTCATTTTTGGCTGACTGTGGCTACTGAAAGAAAGAAACCACGTGTTACACAAAGAATTATGTTCTCAGTTTGCTTGTTAATGATTTTATCGCTTACAATTTATATTAAAGCCATTGTGTTCAATTTTACACATAATCCTGCTTTACAAATTATATTTTATGTTGTTTTTGTACTGTCAACATTTCCTTGTACATAACTCAGAATCCAAAACATTAACACCACCCCAGATTAAAATATTTACCCAAAAATAACAAGTCTGAACAAGAGCGTATCCAGAATCAGAAATAGGGGGGGGGGGGAGTTTTGAGCTGGGGGTGGGGAAGATTTGAGCTGGGGGGGTGGGGAACTCATATTTTTTTCGAGGAAGTAGGGTGGGGGACTGAAACATGATGATTTCTTACAAAATAAAACTCAAACCTATTGAGGAAACTATTTTTATTATTGATTAATATAGTAATCCAACCACTTAATCTAAGGACCTACTATGTAGTAAATTATGATCATAACTCAGTTATAGTTTAAGTAAATATTATTCATCTCGGATTCTTAGAAAATTTTTCAATAACATTGTTTCTCAATATCTGACGGTGTTCTTTCATGAAATTTCGATGCACACTCATCAGGCATAATCCAGTCAATCTTTCCTCTCACAAAGTGCTCCAGAGCCAATTCTTCACTCGTCAAAGGGTACTGAAGGTAACTTAATTTTTCTTTTAGTGGGGGAAGGCAGCAGCCCCCCCCCCCCCATTACTTTCGCTGGATAAGCCCATGGATCTAAATGATTAACAGAAGGTAACTAGCAATACCTGATTGATGTTTACAGTTAACTAAGCAGATTTATTAAATAAATAGCTGTCCAGACAGCCATAAACAAATCATTGTGTTTTTTTCATGGAAATGCAGTATATTGGTGAAGCTATTGCCACTTAATTGTGAATGGAATTTTATATGAATTTTAAAAAGGAAGTGTAAGAATGGGAATGTTTCCTTCCAGCTATTTTTACAGATGAAAAAACAAAAAGGTACTAAATTACAGAATACAACAAATGTGTCAGGGATAGGAAGTTTTACCAATCATTTTTAATTCACAATACACCAATACAAAAAACCCTAAAAATAGAACATAAAATTTTAATAATATTGCAGATCAGAATTTGTGGAAATTTATAACTTCATTAATACACCAATTTTCTTGATGCTGAATCAGATCACAAAACAAAAACTGATGAAATCTGAACTATTGCAGCATGCATTGAATCTTATTCTAAAACAAAAGAAAAATAATAGAAAAAAATAGGGAAATTATAAAATATTTTAATCATTTATGCTATTAGAATTTGATAATTTCAGGAAAAAAACTTAAGTTGGTCAGCATATACTCACATCAGGCTGAAAAATCCTTTTCCTTGCCTTTTCATACTCTTCCTCTCTTTCTTCAAAACTCTTACTGCGACGAGATTCAGAGCTAAACTGCCTCTCAGGAGACTGCAACATTTCCCACCACCACCACCCCATCCCAAGTCACGTGAAAATGAAACACACACCGAGCACCTATCAACTACCCAAAAACTAAAGTAGAGTGTTCAATTCTCTCTCTGTCTATCTATTTAATATCTAACGTCAAATACAGCATCAACGATGAGATGATCTCTGATATCTAGATCAATGATGGGAAATCTTTCTGCATCAAAGGAACCAACAATTTTTCACTTTAACTTTTGAAGAGAAACAGAAAGAGAAAAGCAATCTGTTACTTACATAAAACCAAGAAACAACAAATCGAATATATGATCATAAGTTCACAACTTTCACCATAAATGGCAGGAGAAAAATAAATACAAGTACTGAAATATGTTTCAAAATAAATAGTAAACAAAGCATCACAGTGGCAAAATTCCAGTCAATGTTTCTATTTAAACAGATCCTTTTGAGTTCATAAGAGATGAAAAAATAACTTTTGCAAAGAAAATGGATTTACCTGCTAAATAACATTTTGCTTAATATAAAGCAGGATCAAATATAAACTATAAGAAATAGTTAACCCTCTTATGACAACATTTTGATACAATAAACACACAGACATACCGACAGTCAAAAATTTCATGCTTGCGGAAACATGCCACAGATTTAACAGCAATATGATTTAACAGCATTCAGAAGAAAAGAATACAACAAATGAACAACAGTTATAAGAAGCTTTAAATTGTCACTTATAAAGTACAACTAAAATATTAACATCAGTGTACCTGGAAAATTTGAAAATTATATTAAAAATTAAATTATAAGCAAGCAATGTACATACAACAGAACAATCTGCAAACAAATCAGGATGACAAATGCATGAAAATCTAGTTGGATCTTCCACACTTATCATTTTTATAGCATTTTGCTACACAATTCATTTGTAACATGGAAAAACAGGATATTAGACATCATTTTAAGAATAGTCATCAGTTAAAGTTGATAATTTTAATTCAGTAGTAGATGGATTGTCCACTTGTGCATTGCCATGTCACATAACAGAAACAATACTTCAATCTAATGGAACAGTAATATCAAATTAATATTGCCTGTAGGCTTATGTAACATTTAATGAATATAAACAGTTCTACATCAAAACTAGATAAATCTAGAATAATCATTCCAATACCTGCTAGCTGTGCAAGATTTATAGATGTAGATAATTACCTCTTGCTAACATTTCTTGATATTAAATGTATCTACACAAATTATCACAAAATTTAACAAGTTTCATTTAAAGATATTGTATATCAACCTCATAAACATGAGTATAACACTCAAGACACTCAAGAACATAACTGATCAAATATGACTGTTAAGCAAGGTTTCACATTGTTTTAAAACTACAGCTCTTCATTCTTAGGTTTCAAAATACAGAGGGTCTTAGTATTTCTTCAAAAACCAAAACGTATAAACAAGAATATAAACTGAAACAAGATTTTAAAATTATTTGCAAAATATCGATTAATCAAGCTGATATCCATTAAACTCATGAATCCTTGCAGGAAACCTCCCACATTAAAAAATTAATCATTTTTGATAGTTATGTGGATTTTAACTGGTAGTACTTAGGGTCTCTGAAAACAATGGCTTTGTCACATTCAGAAATATGCTAAGAAAAAGAAAATAAGTATCACTATATGTCTGCAAATAATATTAATTTTGTGCCGTATGTCTGATGCTATATTGTTAGAGAAATGTAAATTTTTGGAGTGGAAACTGGAAGCCATCCAAAACTTATGAAACTCCCCAAGTCTGTGCTTAGAATGGCCAGTATGCATTCATCATGAGAATATGAGTTTTTTTTTTTTTTTTATCAAACAACAGAAGCACTCATGGCTATACTGCTGGGTTAATAATCAGAAGTGCAATACAATTAAAACCATCATATTAGTCAATTTCAGTGAAAAATCCAATGTTTAATGAACATTAACTCATAGTTAATGTTTGCTTTTGAGTAGTTTTCTATGCTTCAAATCTTATGGTCCCATATCATGTTTATTATGTCAGACAAATTTAGAATCAAACGTAGTGTTACTAATTTCCCTTAACAGTTTCTGTATTTTCACGATAACAATTTACTTTTCAGTATTAAAGTTTTTTTTTTTTTTTTGAATATTGTATTTTATCTGATTTAATAGTAATTTGATCTAGAAGGTATCATTGATGTGGAGGCGTGGTGATATATTGCAGAGTTCTTATTGGCACACGGGAGTCCATTAGCTAACTTTAGAGTGAATCTAGAACACTTTTCCCAAGCTATCTATTTTGTGTTCATTGATTTCATATTGTAGCAGCTCAGACCAAAGTAGAGGGTCCATCTCATTGGCTAATAATTTTTAGGCATCCCAATGAGTCCATGTTTGAGCCCCAATTCTTGATAGAACCAATGAACAGTAGCAGTACTCATAGTTGGGCGTGTTTCTTAAATTCTGTCAGTGGCGTTAAGAGATTTTGAAAGTATCTTATAGTGCCTAGTTTATTTCCATGATAGTCTTGCAAGTTTGATGAACTAGCATTCATACCAATCAGGGAATTATAGATGATCTTTTAATGATTTTTAGAGTCCATTTTCCAACTATATGTTTTGTCAGTATATTGTAACAAAGAGTGCCTAGGGACTATTGTAAGTGTGAATACTTGTTTCCACTATAATATTCAATGTTTGAAGCAAATTGATGTCTGCTTAGTTTCTTGGATTTTAAGTGGCATTGGGGGAAGACTGTTATTAACCTTTACATCTACATCTATATCTACATCTATACTCTCCAAATCGCAAATACTGTGGGTGGCAGAGGTTCTAAGCACCAATCCTAATTCAGTGCATTCCAATCCTGAACAGAATGAGGAAAGAAGGAATACATAAATGTATCAGTACAGCATCTTATTTCTCCAATCTTATCCCTCCTGTCATTGCGACCTAAATAGGTTGGTGGAAGAAGTATCATTGCACTTGTAAATTAAAGATTTCCACATATTCTCCAACAAATGCAAATGAAAACGTCGTCGTCTGTCCGCCAAACAATCCCAGCCCAACCCACAAATCAGCTCTGTGACACTTACGTAAGGACTGTAACTAGCAGTCACGAATCGAGCGGCTCTCCTCTGTACTTTCTCTAACATGTCAATCAATCCCTTGTGATACGGAACCTTAATTCCACAACACTATTCCAAATGCGGATGCACTAGTGTTTTGTACGCTATTTCCTTTGTATGAGCATTACAACTTCTCAAAATTTGACCTATAAATCGTAGTTTAGAATTAGCTTTGCCTACGATGGAAGTTATGTGCAAGTACCATTTCATGTTGCTTTGTACTGTTATGCCTAGATACTTCAGGGAATCTTCCGTGTCAACAACTAAATTGTTAACTTTGTACTCGTGATCAAACGGGGCCTTTTTATTACTTATTTGCATTGCCTTGCACTTTTCGCAGTTAAGTGTAAGCTGTCATTTACAGCACCATTCCAAAATAACATCCAGATCGTGCTGAATTTCTAAGCAATCGTCAGAGCACCTCACTTGCCTATAAATAAGTGCATCATCAACAAAAAATTGTATCCTACAATTAACGTTGTCACAGAGATCGTTTATAAAATTAAGAACAGAAGTGGTCCTATTACACTTCCTTGAGAAACGCCTGAAGTAACATCTAGCTTTAAAGAGGCTTCCCCAACAACAACTACATACTGCGACCGACCAGTTAGAAAATTGTGTATCCATTTGCAAATCTGATCAGATATACCATACGCTCGAATCTTTGCTAAAAGTCAGTTGTGTGGTACAGAGTCAAAAGCTTTCTGAAAATCCAAGAGCTCATTAAGAGTGTTTCATTGTAAAAAGCCCTCCTTATATTTCAAACCAATTGTTAAGTTATTATCTGTTGTACTAAAATTTCTGGGGGCCATAATTTATAGTCAAGAATATGTTTCTTAATTGTTTCTTTATATCTTCAAAATGTCCACCTCTCCTTCCTGTGGTGCACTCTATTTGAATGGACGAGGCTCTGGCAACTGAAGGATTCCCAGTACAAGGAGTAATTCACTGTTTGTGAATGGCATCATAAAGGAGGACTGAAGAGCATGCAGCAGTCCATGGCACACTTTTTCCCTTGGGGTTGGAATAGCCCTTAAAAGAGGATGAATCAGAAGGCCATGGGAAGCCACCCTAACAGTATCATGAGGCCATACAATCCACTCAAATTACATATGGTATGATAGCTTCTTCCTGTGTAAAATATTCCAGAGGTAAAATATTCCCCCAACCAGATATACATGTGGGGTTGCTCAAGGAGAAGTCATCAGAATGGATGGAAACATTCCACGAGACGACATGAGGTATATTAGAAGTCCGAATAGGGTGGGTAGACTAGAAAACTTAAAAAGAGACATGGAACAACTTAAGTTAGATGTCATTGAGATAAGTGAGATTAAGTGGAAGGAGTTACAGGATTTCTGGCCTGGGGAACACAGAAAAAATATCAAAAAACTATCAGTGGAGTTACTGGTGTAAGATTTGTAATGAACAAGAGAGTATGGAAATGGGCGAGTTATTATGAACAGTTTATTTTGATGAGGTTAGAAACCAGCACATAAGCACAGGAATATGATGAAGAAATAGAGAAAAAATACAGAGAAATTGAAAAATTAATCCAATATGTGAATGGGGAGGAAAATCTAATAAAAATGGATGTTTCGAATGTATTAGTGGAATAAGCAAATAAACAGAACACTGTAGGAAGTTTTGGTCTAGGAGAAAGAAATGAGGGAGGAAACAGTTTTTTAGAATATGGTGAAAGATATAAACTAGTCATATAATGTAAGGGTCGAGGCTATACCAGGGCTACAGTAAGCCTAGATCTCCTTAACTAGCAACTTGCTCCTCAAACTAGATTTCTTCAAAAATAAAAACAAAGTTCCAACTGTTCAAAAAGTTCACAAATACAGTTGATTCGGCAATCAGACATTAATTTCAAAAGTTTGCAAGTTATGAACATAGGAGGCAGACAGAATAAAACCCCTGAAAAATTTTGCATTATTCGTTCACTGTCCCAACCGAGCAGCTTTACTTCAACTTTTCCATAATGGCTGACACCAAAGCATGTGACTGTTCCTCGCAGGAGTACCAGCTGTGAGTTCTCGCTCCCAAGAGCCACAGATCTAACCCTCATGAATTTCCATCAGTAACAGACGAAATGAGGCTTAGAAATCCCTATAAGACCCAAGCAAATCTTCCAAGTCATGTGGCACCCAGAATATAGTACATCCAAGATACATACTGTAGGGTTTCCAGATTTTAATATTATTTAGAGACAAATATTATAAAGAACTTTCCACCCTTTGATGTTATTTGTAAACTCAATAGATTGGCTGTAATTAATTTCCACCTGTTTGCTGCATAGAAGCTCTGACGTCATTGGTATACAACGTGTGTATGAGTGTATCAATATGTAGAAAAAGTTTCCAGTTAACCACCATTTTTAAAATTTAAAAGAGTCTAATGTGAAATGCTCTGAAAGTAAAGGCTATCTCGAAAAATGGTTTTTGGCATAATATTCCCATTTCCAATATATCATTTGAAAGTAATTTTATTCCCCGACTTTGATTGGTTTGGTCGTGCTAATTTATCTAAGCCGGCAATGAGAAAAATGAGACGCAGTAATTTTAGAAATTCCTTTCAAACTTAATTTACTGTACAGAACTATTCAAAAAGTTTAACACAGTGTTCAGGAAGGATTTAAGTTACAATAGCCATGTTGTTTAATGTCAGAAACTGGTTGAAACATGTTGTATTTAATGTCTGAAACTGCCGATTTGTGTAACTATGTGTTTTATAATTTTTATACTGCCTGAAACTATAGATCATGTGTTATTTATGGCAAAATTTAGTTTCTCCTGGTTGATTATTATTATAAATGTTTTTTACTGCATCGAAAAGTGTTTTAAAATGGTAATGTTATCTTGAAACAAAGATAAAGTGTTTAAAAGTTGGATTCTTGAGGATTACTATGATTTAGGCGAGTTTAAAGGCTACTATTTATCATTGAAGGTCTGTTTAAAGCTGTTATTACATGTTGAGTAAGTTTTTAAATTGCCCTGTGTTGGATATAAGTTGCCGTATCAGCTTCTGTATGATTTCCGTCCACCATATCCTGTATCGATGAAGTTTAGAATTTAACAAATTCGGAGGTGCTTACAATAAACACACTATTTAAAAATCATGCAAGAAGGATATAAACCTGGAAATGTTCAGGGGATGCATGTAGATATTAACTAGATTATATCATGGTAAAACAGAGATTCAGGAATCAAGTACTAGAGTGTAAAGAATACGTATTAGCTGACATAAATTCTGACACTAATCTGATAGTTATGAAGTGTAGGCTGAAATTCAAGAGAATAAAGAAGCAATACAAGCAGAACAGACTGGAAGAAAATAAACTAAAAAAAATCTAACTCAAGAGAAAAATTTGCAGTAATGGTAGATGTGGGTCTAAGAAGTAACCCTGAAAGGAACACAGTTGAGGATGAATGGAATACATTGAAGAGTGAAATAATTAAAGCTGGTAAAGAAACATTAGGCTTTATAGAAAAAGTTCTGGAGCTCACAAATCAGAGGAGAAGGCACAAAAATGCTCAGCATGGAGCAGGGAGTGAGCAATACAAACAATTTAGAAATCAAATTAAAAAAAAAAAATTGCTGTAAGAAAAGTGCGAAAAAGTATTAAACAAAACAGTTGTAGGTAAACTAGATGTGGCATATAGGAAGATCAAAAAAAAAAAAATTTTTTTTTGAGAAATGAACAAAAGATGTATAAACACTAACACTGTAATGGGGTACCTCTTTTAAGCTGAAAAGTTAGAGCTAAACAAGGGAAGGAATACATTGAGAAACTGTCTGATGGAAAGGACTTGAACAATGGCTTAATGGCAAAGGAAGGTGACATTGACATTGATGAATTAAGAGATCCTGTTTTGAGGACAGAATTTTATAGAACTCTGAATGACAAATAAGGCAATTGGAATTGATGGAATTGCTGCAGAACTTCTGAAATTTCCAAGGGAAGAACCAATCCACAGATGATTTAACCTGTTTGGAGATCTCTCAGGCATTTGGCTGGATCAATTGATCCGCGGCATACCCGAGATATCTTCAAGGAGCAGATTCACCAGGAAAACCTATGATTATATTTCATGATTTAACCTGACATCAAAAAGTTATGAAACAGGAGAAATTCCAACTAATTTTCATAAAAGTATTATCTTCTCACTTCCAAAGAAAGCTGACAAAAATGTGAGAAATACCACACTATAAGTCTAATGACATATGCTTCAAAATTACTGACCAGAATAGTATACAGAAGAATAGAAAGGGTAGTAGAAGAGATTCTAGGTGAAGATCAGTTTGGGTTTAAGAAAAACTGTGGGAAGCAATTCTGGCTTTAAGATTAATACTTGAAGGGTGAATAAAGAAAAATAAAGGGACTTTTATGGTGTTTGTTGATCTAGAAAAAGCTTTCATAATATTAGGTGGGCAAGATGTTCAAAATTTTAAAGAAATCATGTCTAAAATATTGAGATAAAAGAATACTTTATAAACTATATAATAATCAAGTTGCTGTAATAAAAGTAGAGAATGATGAGAGATATACATCTCATAAAAAGGTGAGAGACATGGTTGTACTTTATACCCATTAATACTCAACTTGTATGCACAGGAAGCAATAAAGGAAGTAAAAGAAAAATTTGGTTGCAACATCAGTGTTCAAGGAGAAAAAATCAGTATGCTATAATTTGCTGATGACATTGTCTTGTTAGCAGAACAGGCTGAGGGTATTGAGAAGTTAATGAATAGCATGAACAAAATACTGAAGGGAGATTTTGGACTAAATATAAATCAAAGCAAGACTAAAGTGATGAAATGTAGCAGAAATGATACCAATACTAGTAGATTAAATATAAAAATAGGATCGGATGCAATAGGAGAAGTAAGTGAGTTCTGTTACTTGGGAAGCAAAATTACAACTGATGGCTGAAGGAGGAATGATGTTAAAAGCAGAATAGCACTAGCAAAAAGAACCTTCATGAAAAAGATAAATCATTTAGTTTCAAATATTGATCTAGGACTTGGAAAGAAATTTTTAAAACTCTGTGTGTGGAGCATAACACTTAATGGAAGTGAGAATGGATTTTGGGAATACCAGAAAGAAGGATAATTGAAGCATTTGAAATGTGTTGCTGTAGAAGGATCCTGAAAATCAAGTTTGCAGATAGTGTACAAAATGAAAAAGTGTTGGAAATAATTGGTGAGGAAAGAAGTTTGCAGAGGAAGCTTACTGAAAGAAGAGACAGGATGGCCTGTATTTTGAGACAGACGATTGATTAATTTGAAAGGGTAGGTAACAGTCAAAGGTAAGAACTGTAGAGGAAGACAGAGATTAGAATGTATGTGCCAGATAATTGAGGATGAGGGTTGCAAGGGGTATGTTGAGATGATGAGGTCTGCACAAGATAGGAAGTAATGGAGAAGTGCATTTATGCAGTCAAAAGACTGATGTCAGAAAAAAAAAAAAAAAAAAATCTACAATTTGTAACATTATGACCAGACTATTTAATGTATTGTCAATTCATAAAATCCAAATAAAATGTGAATGCCATAGAAGAAAGAACATTTTGAACAAATGCTTACATAATTTGATGAATTGAATCACTTATTTTTGAAAGGGCACAAGTCCATTTTCTTAAAGTATACAGGAATCAATAAAAACACACTACATGTTAAAATTTATTTTAAAAAAATATTTTTACTGCAAATGATGAAGTAACATAGAATAAACTTTTGATGTACTTTTAGAATTTATTGTTTACATTATGAGCTTTCTACAGATGTTTAAGTAACCCGGACACGTGCCCTTTTAAAAATAAACCAAGGGGGAAAAAATAAAAAAAATACTTTTTTTCACATTTTGTTTATTATGTATGGACATTTTGTTTGTTTGAACAGTATATTTAAACTAAATGTTTAAAAAATTCATCATATGAAATTTACCATTGAAATTATTGTAGTTTTTGCACAAAATCCACCGGCTTACATGTTTTACTTTATGTAACTAATTAGCATCAGAATCACTCTCAGTACAACATTATAACATCATAGAATGGCATATGTTTTTCAGGAACATATTCTAGCACTTTCCTAATGTCATCCTTTTTTTTTTGGCATTGATGGGATTCATGCCTGAAAAAGCTTTTGCATTACAAATCTCGATACCTGTGTTGTCCGCAACAATTTAAAAGTTTATTTTATTATTCCTCCTATTTTGTCATAACCTCAAAGGGCTCCCTCATTCAATTCATAATAATAGTGTTCTGTTATTTTATACAGCACACGCTGTCATTTCCCCTCTCCCAACATTTTTATTGATTTCGAGCTTCACTTGGGAGCACATACTTTTTAAAGTGCTTGGGCCACCGCTTGTTAAACTCTAGGATGATGTCATTATCTTCCAAAGAACTTGTTGCAGTTTTAACTTTATTTGCAGATGATTCATTAACAATTATGAATATTCATCAGGTGTGTAGACTCTGTCCACTCTTTTTAATCATTTCTTGATAACACCAAAGATACTATCACATGGGAGAAAACTGTGACCTCTCAATGGAAAATATTGCTTGATTGTTACTTTACGTATCAGGGAAAGACCTGATATAAAATAATAAAAAGTATGATTCCTGTACTGCTCTGTACATCTGTCAGAAGAAAGGTGGGTTTCTTCTGCAGTTTGGAGGATGAAATATGCTATGTAGTGATTAAGGAGAGAGGAAACCTCATTCCCTACTTTTTCGCAAAGCCTTCATGGTAGGTATAGATTTTGCTTGTTTTGATTCAAGCTATAAATGCAAAAACAGTTAACCCACAGTTGCCAATAGTAGAATATTTCCTACACCGGTATGTGAGGTAAAGGGAGATATAGCATGAAATCTACTATGATTCCGTAAGCATTTGGCTCACTTTGAAACTTCTTTTCTACATCTTTTAACACAGAATTTAACTTTTTGGAATGCTGTATGTGCTTTAAAACAATTATAAATTATAAAATATATGTAGTGTTAACAGCTGTTCAGAAACATAGGCTAAAAATGTAACAATCCAGTCAGAGCACCAGAGGGGAGGCTGTCAGTTTATCAAAGAAAGGGCACATGTCCAGGACCTGAGCCTTTTCAATAATAAACATCAATTTCAAACCGCTACAACACTGTAGAGAGTTCAGTTGAGAATGTGCCGTTTCAACAGTAAACAACCCTACACTTCTCAAACTGAAATCTACAAAAACATACTTTTTTCTAAAATATGGACATGTGCCCTTTCAAAAATAAATGATTCAATTTTGAAAACACATGTATGCTTTTCAATAAAAAAAAATTGTTAAAAATTCTAAATTTAATTATTTTTACTTACAGATTCGCTTAGCTTTAGTTTCAGAAAACCATAGTTTATTAGTTTTATTTTTGGTGGTCCAAAAATAACATTATTGAAATTTTTCATGGGGAATATGTTTGAATAAAACAACATAGGTAAAGGGCAATAATTTGTGGAAAACTTACTAAAATGCTAAATAATGATATTAAGGAAAAAGGAAATGGCTTTTAGGCAAAATTAATAACAAACAATAGGGGAAATGACTCATGAGTCACCAAAGTTGAAGTATGCAATGAGTGAAACAAATATGACACATATAAAAACATATACATATTCTAGTTTACACCTTATTCATTTGCTAGGAACTGAGCCATATGGTTCGGGAGGAGTGCACACTATGAAGTTTACCAGTCATGTGGTAATCTTTGGCATGTGCACACCTCCCAAACCATATGACTCGGTCCCTAGCATATAACTAATGTGTAAAACCAAAATATTATATATGTTTTTGTTTGTCTCATATGTGTTTTATTCAATGCAGAATTCAGTTTTGGTGAGTGATGAGTAATTTTCCAATCCTTTGTTATTTAAAATGCTCAATAACAGTTTTAAAAAAATTGGAAGAAAAATTTATTGACCATGCAATTTAGTAAAAAGATGAAACTTAACTGAAGTTACTACACTTACACAGTCTGCTCTAAACGGATAGTTATTTCATTCAGGTCAGTCAAGTGGTTCTTCTGACAGATATAGAAGAGTTGTTTGGTGGAGTTAAACAAAGTCACTTTTTTAATTTTTAAAGGAAGTGCAAACATACAAACAATAATTTTTTTTCTTTCAGTTTCCTGAGTTACAGTTTGTTACCTCATACGTGATTGTCTAACTGCCCTATTCATATGCACACTAAGGAACCTAACATTTTAAACATCTCACAATCACAGCGGCAACTATCTTTAAAAACGCTCAGCTATTTAGTTATTTCAACATTTATGATTCATTCCTCAATGCTGGCCTAATGTGCATACTGAGAGGCTGTTAACACATAACTTTTTCTCATTATACTGAAAGCAGCCTGAAGTCAGAAACTACAGCAGCATAAGATTAAGTTACATTAAATGAATGAACATTAAATTATTATATTGTATAATAATGCTGGAAGGGAAGCTGATTTGCCAAGCATTATACACTTAGTAAATGTTAGTAAAAAGCATTGTATGGTGACTTTTAAAATAAAAGAGCATCCTTTTCAGTTCACTAAGAGAAGCAGATATAAGAAACATGGTTAGAAAAACTAACCTGTACTTTTTATTAATAAATTAGAAACATGATGATGTAGGTATTATTGTGGCAAATTGTGAACTGTCCCAAACATATAAATAGGCTGAAATAAATTTGACTAAATTACTCAAACCATTTTACAAAATATTTTCAGGTATAATAGAAAAATCTTACATAATATAAAATTACTCATTAGTTAATAATAAAAAAGTAATATAGTTGTTATAAATATCTAGAGATTCATAATAAATTTCTAAAGCACAGTAACTACATAGCACTATTTATTGCTTATCAGAAAATAAGTTATATACATATTAGAAGTAATAGACAAATAATACTTAGGTAATCAAGCTGTATAACATTTTTATTGCAATATTAAAATCAATTTACCTTTATGCTATAGCCATCTTCAAATGATGAGGAATCCCTTTTTAATATAGATCTTCGAGGTTCTTCTGGGAAAAGTAGATCATCTCGTATGTGTTCTCGAAATTTTGTTTCGGGAAGCCTTGTATTTTTTGTCTTATTCACAACAACACTGTGTCCACTGCCATCAACATTATGTTCCATTCCAAAGTAAGCTGCTACTCTGTGTACCAGCATTCGTTGGTAAGATGACATAGTTGGAAATTTGTGATACGTCCGCCTAAATATTTAAAAATAAAATATATCTAGTATCATTGTGTGATAAAAGAAACAAATATTTTGTTACATAATTTTTATTATTATTTTGTTTTAAATGAACATTTAAACAGTAAAGTTATGAAAGGATTTTGTAAACAGAATTGTGAAAAGGCTGGACATCTAATGAATACTTTACCATTTGCATTTAATGGGCTTTGTAGCAGACCTTTGTTATGTCAGTGCCTGTATTTGAAATATCTATAACTGGGACAGTTAATAAACTTTATGTTAAATTTAGAAGTTTTTGCTGCACATGCCAGATATTTCATGCTAATAATATGCCTGAGTTCTTTTTATTATTATTATTAAAGTGGTGTGTTCCAGAACTGGAAGTTAAGGTAAGGCTGGAGAGAAAGTGAGCAAAGTGGTTGTCAAGCATTGGCAGTTGGCTAGTAGCAGAGAGTAGCAAAAGAAGTGTATAAGTGTTAAATTCAGTTGGCAAAGGATTTTTTATTCCTTTTGTGAATTTCCCAGGAAATATGTCAGTGTAAATGGTGTTATGAATGAATGGTACAAATGTTGTTTTTTTTTTAAAATAGTCGTTTTGCCTCAACAAGAACCTGTTTCTTTGGATTTGCAAAGTACGATAAGTGCAGTTCCAACAACCTGTGGTATTCTTGGAATTTTGAAGTAAAAACCACAATAAATCTTATTCAGTTTGTGAACTCATTTTCCATGTTTTATTTAATTTAAATCCACCATTTATTCTCAGTGTAACACTGGGTGGCAGCCATACTAATTGCATCTGAATCTTAGGAGGAACATATGGTTAGTGAATGTTTACTTGATGAACAAATCTACAAAGTAAATATCATAATTATTGACAGTAACAGAATGACCCATGAAATCATGACAGCTTATGATCACAAGATATAAACTTTATTTTGCAAGTGATTAGTAAGGTTTCACTTTACATTTTTTCCACCCATTAGTTGAGCAGAAGATGGGATGGTTTCAAAAAATTGTTGTAAACTTTACTCTCAAATTTATGCTAAATTTGTTTTCATTTACTTTTTTCTTTTTGGTGGGTGATTAACATTATGTAACTTACTTGTATCCTTCACAAAATTCACCATCTCTTGCTCTATCTTTAGTAACAGCATTCTGTCTTTATGGTTCTTGTTCAGAGTTTCCCTTATAAATAACTGCAAATCAACACCAGTGTTGTCAGTGTACTCTGTGCTGTTGTCTGGAAAATAAATTAAATTTAAACAAACTGAAACCTGCCTCCAAGATTTATACTTAAGTAATTTTTTCATTTCTAATTTTCCTAGAATAATACTTTATTTTAAGAGGGGGAAGAACTATTTGAAGGCTTTGTCCATCAAAATAACTGTCACAATCGAACTGTCCTTATTTTTTCCCCTTCCAAACTAATGCTTGTTGTAGCATTGATCAAGACATACATTTTATATATGACAATATCACTTTTCCCAAGCTTCTTCCATGAAAAATTCTTCTTGATATTGCTATAGATTTAATCTATGGAAATGAGTATCATTTAATTATGAATTTCTTGGCATCAGTCATTGCCAAAATAAAAATACAATCTAACAATCCGTTGGTCTGTCAATATTACAGATAAAGGCAGGAGGGCCACAATGAACACAAATACATGAACAAACCGTACCATATTTTGGCATCAATCTTAATCATGATTAAAGGGGGATACATGGCAAGGGGATCAGAAGTGTACACACTGAGACTCATGACATGACTGAAGTCATGTAGTGAGTCTTGATGTCTACATATTTGATCCCCTTGCCACATGTCTTCCAGTCAGAATGTTTATGATTTACACTAAAATACGATATAGTGCGTCCATGTTCTTTTTTTCCCCATTGACTGTAGCCCTACTGCATTCTTCTGTGGTGAGTGACAGGGTTGCTTTCCATATCGTTCCTTGTTGTCATTGCCTAACAGCATTTTCACGATCACTATTACCAAAATACTAGACCCATAATATAACTAAACCATGGGTAGATTTGAAGAAATAATTGAAAAGAATTGATGTACTATAATAACATAGTAAATTACTATGTGTGAAGTCTTCTACATCAATCAGACAAGCAGAAGGACTATGAAGACAACAGGAAAAAACTGATTGAGCATTACCAGACACAAGCAACAGCTTAATTTTCAGTTTTAAGAAATCAGTATTGCAAGTACAAATTACAGGAAAGATTAAATGCCATAACAGTAATATATATTTAAAAAATCATGTCAAAAATCTATATTAATACTTGAACATTTTCATCATATTTTTCCAGTTCAATTTTGCATTAAACATGGTAGGTTTAGATGTGCCTTATTGTTAGTCACACCAGGCAATTTCACTTGAGCCTGTCTCTGAACACTAGGGGAAGCAAAAGTGTTGCCATATTTCTGTGTGTTTTATGTTCTATGTAAAAAGTGTTTATGAATGTATGGCTGTAGAGCAAAAATTGGAGACTGTTCCAGCATTCACCCAGATGATTGTGCAAACCACCAGAAACTGTAATCAGGGTGGTGAGTTTGTGCAACAAGTACCTGGGACTATTATTTTTACCTTTGTTCAGTATAGCAGTACTTCAAAACATATAGCCAGTTTCAGATACTAAAAATACGCCCTTAGTTTTAAATTTTTAGAGGCTTCTATAATCTCTTCTGAATGATTAAATCTCCTAACTTACAACATATGTACACTACTTATTAAATATTATGAAGAATTTAGAGAAGAATATGATAAAAATATTATAATATTATATTTTGTGTATTAAAATAAGCTTAATGAGCATATCTTGGAGGGTAGTTTTTCTTTGTTTTTCTTTTTTTAGAATTCTTGTAGTTGATGACAACTTCTCCCCTCAGGATTTACACCCTATAAATGTCAAAGTCATTAGAGGCAAATTAACGACAACCATCCCAAATATATCCAATATCATCATCCATAGAAAGTGAATTTGGTAACAATATCACATCACTGATAAAGAGATAAAAAATTATCCACTGCAGCTGAGAAACAAAAACATTACTGGAAGCAAGGCTTTTGTAGCAACTCGTGACAAAGGATGCAGTGTGAAACAACCATGCACACTCAAAAAAGATGAAGTGACAGGAAGAGAGATGTAAACAGGAAACAGAAAATCTGCTTGAAAAAAATAGGGGGACTGACTGCATAGATATGAAACACTCTTAATACAGAATGAATCTGTATACAAACAATAAAAAAATTAAGTGCAGTAAAACTAGGAAATATATATCAGTAAAACCATGAAGCATATGTTTTAAAGCAAGGAGAAAAAAAAAACAAGGATAAGAAAAGTGAAAATATCAATTAACAGATCTGGAGGGAGAAGGACTCTGGCGAGTCAAAATAGAATGGAAAAGGGAGTCTGAACAGATAAGTAGCTGCCATTCCTGGACATTTTGGTAAGATGGAATTCAGATGGTATAGTAGAACATGGAGTAAATAGGAAACAATCCAAACCAAGATATACTCATCATGCAAAGCTATCAATATACAGCTCAATGGAATTTAGTTTTTCAGACCTACTGTTCTGGGCCAGTGTCATCTGGGATGTACAAAGTCTTTAACTGGAGCTAAACTATTTGCTATGTACAATCCACATGAATGGACACAGTGAAGCGTAGAACTGCAGTGCCTTTTGCAAGAAACAGAAGAGGAAGTCAAGGGAGCTAGAGGCTGAACAACCAGCCTTTTTACCATAGGGTGCAGCATTTCTTCAGTCAACATGGGAAGGAATTCGGTAGTAGTTATGCACAGCACAGTGAAGAGAGATAGGTTTTATTTTTAGGCAACAAGAATGCTAGCCCAAACAGAAGTATACTGAGACTGTTTTATCTCATGAAGATATCGTAAACACAGACATAGTATATCAACATAGCATGGTATGGAATTAAGTTAACAGTCAGTGAAGATGGAGAAGATAGAGCTGCCTTTTTTGCCTATTGCTTTATGCTCCTCGACGTCAAGGACATTAGAGGTGGGAGAGGATGGGTAGGAGGGGGGGGGTCAAGGAACAGTGTAGGATATTAAAGCCTTGTACATTGATATATGGACTATTGATGAAGTTGGGTAGAGAGGAATATCTTTGAAGAAAAGAGCAAGCAGAGAAATATTGCATCCAACTGATGTGCTCTCCCAGCGAGGGTTCTGAGACTGTTTTATGCAAAATAAAAATACACAATATTTTTGGTATCACCTTACCTATGGGAAACGGTAATGAAACATTAGCATACCAATGTTTGTCTTCTTCACTATCCTCACACATCATTAGGCAGGGGAAGGGGGTACCAAAAACTATATTTGTATTTTGTGCTGTAGCAGCCTTTCAAACTCTAAATTCAGGAAGTGGTGGATTCAAGGTTTTTTTTTTTTTTTTGCTAGCATGTATGAACAATATTAGTAAATTAATGAATTAAAATTAATTTACTATTATTGTTGATAATAGTGGATGCACTTGTGCCCACCACAAGTGCATCCAACAAGTGGGTGCTTGGATGGTCACCCCAAGGATGCTATAAAATTGAGAGAAAGAGGTGATATTTAGTGTATGAGTTTAAGGTATGGTGGCTGTTGAAATGTGTTCTCTCCCAACTCATGTATTTCCAATTATCTGTCTCCATCTTTTTCTCTTATCTTCTTATTCATTGTCTGACTTATCCAACATCTTTCGACTTCTGTCAAACATAACGAAAATTTTTTTCATCTTTGGAAGTAGATTTCTAGTGCGAGAAATTAAGTTCAGATGATAGTGGAAGAATTTAATGTATCCTACCAAACATGAAATTCTGCATTTTTCATACAGAAGGAAATCCTCTGTATTCTTTGCAATTTCTTTAGAAGCACCACCCAAGATGTTACAGAATATGCATGTTTTGAACTCTGAAATTTGAGGGTGCAAAACATATTATTATTTCCACTCTAAAAGGCAGAAGTGTTACTGATGTCCACTTATACCATTATATTTCATGCAATATTGTAAAGCATAGACATTAAAAATATTAATTTAAGTATTCTGAAAATTGTGTAGATGATTAAATATTTTTGCTTGGTATCAGTGATCAATTGCATTTTGTCTCTCATTTCTCTTCTAATGAATAGTTCCTTAGGAAAACATCAGTTAATAATTCCTTACCCTCCAGCTTTCAGTTTATCACATTTTACAGATGATTTAGATTGCCTGCATAACATCTAAATTTTGATGAAATTTGTTCAATTTAGTGATCACCATAGTTAAATTATTTTCAAAATTCTCACTTCACATATAGTTTGGGTGATTACTTTTATCTGCTATTGTGGCAGATCAAGGATTTTGGTTTGGGAGATGCTTGATAGAAAAGGTCTTCAAAATTACAATGTCAGGGGTCTACCACTGATCTGCAGCATATGGGAGAAGTAGCTTTGCAATCTTATACATATAAAAATCTCATGTCACGATGTTTGTCTAAGATAAACTCCGAAATTACTTAACTGATTTTGATGAAACTTAGGTTACTGTGTGTAATTTGGTCCGGCTTAAAAGATATCTCAAATATTAGCCTCAATATTTATTATTGCGAATTAAATATACATTAAATGTTTGTCATAGGACAATGGTTTGTAATTATTTCTAAGTTCCGTAAGTTCGAGCGGTCTGGTGGCTCAATGATTCAGGCGTTTGACTGGAGATTGAAAGGTCCTCGGTTTGAATCCCTGTCTCAGCGGGGATTTTTATAGGCACTTAAACCAGCATTCACCTCTGGTGCAGCTTGCTGTGTAATGTGAAGTACGCTAGGACAGTACCATGGTTCAGATTCCACGTTAAACTGGAGGTCCCCTGTACCTGGCACGGTTGGCAGGTTACGTTAAGGCGGCTGCAACAGGAGCAGAATGTGCAGCCAATAGAAACCCTGTCACCTGGTCATTACAACCACAAAAAATTATTATTATTATAGTACCATAAGTTTCTGACAGATGGCAATGTGTTAATTTATCGACACAGCACTTGGTTATCTGAGGTGGATAACCATCCGGTAGATGGTGTTGTGTTTCGGTTTCTTTATGGTACAGTATATTCAGCGCTATATTTGTTTATGTGGATAACATAACTGACTTTCTTGATTTTTTCATGTGTTATCAATTTTATAAGTGTGCTGTGTATCTATACAAATATTATAAATACAAAAAAGTAAGTATCTGTATCTATGTCCATTTGTTACATTTCTTAGGCTAAACAGATAATCTGACTGTGATAAAATTTGACGATGGGATGCTATTTGGCATTAGGATGGAGATAGCATAATTTTTTCTGTATAAAGAGTACATGTTGCCATATTATTGTGAAAAATTACTGAACGGCGATAGACAGACGCATAGGATGTATAGGTCTCTGTACAACCTTTTCATATAGCATTCTGGTAGCTCAGTGGTTAAAGCGCTTGCTTTCTGACATTTGGAGTGTGGTCTGTGGTTCAAATCCCTATGGAAGTAAAGATTTTTAAAATTGTTTTTGAACATATGAGTCACACCTGGAACATTAGGTATTTGGATTGCATGTTTAACTGTAGGTATCATAAATTTAAGAGTGCAATATGAGACAAATGGTAGGTAGTCTTGCAATGCTGTAGGTGTACACTTTTTTATGTTATATTGATTCCTCAGGATCACGCAATCAGTGCGTTTGTATGTGATCTGCACTAATAATACTATAAATGCAGAAGTAAGTCTGTCTTTTTGTTACTTTTTGATGACTAAATGGCTATACCAATATTGATGGAATTTGACAAGGAAATACTTTGTATCTGTAGGAAGGGCACAGGACATATTTTTCGGTATGAATAAAAGTTGTAGTCATGAAAGTTTGAGAACTTATCGAATGGTGACAGAGAACAGATGTGTGTGTTAGTCTGTCGGTTGCTCAAGCTCTGCTTCTCGTGCATTATGTTAGTGTATGATTTGTTAATAAATTTCATTTCGATTTACTCTGTATTTTTACTTCGTGTCTGCTTAAATGTTTCTGGCATCAGTTTATTTTGCCTTCTTTTTTGACATGCCTTGCAGGCGTAAACTGGCCTAAGGTAAAGCTCTAGCAGAGCACGAGCAGCTGAAGTTATTAGAATCCAAGAATCGGAGGAGGTTCATGCTGAAGAAAGAAGAAAAGACCAAGTTTAAATTAAGCCGCCTTTAGTTAACTCAGGCTTAGATCACAGTGGAAGTTGTAACTTTTAAGTGTGGTATTTTATCACATGAGGTGCGTCAGATCTATGGTTTGATTCCACATTGAACTGTAGGTCCCAAAGGAAAAGATGTTGCCATCCTGCCAGTGACACAAAAGCTTGGAACACCTTTGGGATAATTTAGTCAACCTTTGGGATGTGGCTTAGGTTAGAATTTTTAATTTGTTTAACAAATGGAAAAATATCATCTACATTTGGTTTGCAAAAAAGAAACCACTCTTCTTCTTACCCCACCTCCTCACCTTAATTTTTGCCAATGTTGTTCACACAAACCCAGCTTTTAATCCATCTTTGATAGTACTTACCACACGTATGCAACAAAATGGTCTGTAGCTGAATAGTTAATGTGATTGCTTACGGAATTTTCTGTATTAGGCCAAGGTTTAAAATCCAGGAGGAAGCATGAATTTTTTAGGAGTTGCAATTGACTATCTGAACGACGGCAGGAAGTTCTGTGGTTTAGATTCAACATTAAACTGTAGGTTTCAGAAGAAAGGAACTGTCCGTTATAAGACATGAAGGTTCATGGGGTGCTAACAACAATGCTTTGTCTCAGCTATAACTGTGGTCTACCTTGGATAACCTCAGTTTTTTTTTACTACATTAATTTGGCTGCCACCTGGCTTGATTTAAACCCCAAGCTAGGAATGGTTATTGATTATGAAAGTCACAGGCATATTCTGTAGATAGTCACTATATTCTTCAATGTTCAGCAAAGTCAAAAAACTGAATTGGCATCAGACAATTTTTCCAAAGATAAAATTGCAGTTTCAATTAACTGATTGAGCCAAACCAAACCCCATTGTGCAAAGCACAACTAACCTTTTTTTTTTTTTTTTTTTTTTTGTAACTGCTTTATGTCTCTTTTTAACATCGAGGTCTTTAGAGACGGGAAAAGATGGGGGGCAAGGAATGGGAAGGAATTCGGCCATGGCCTTTTGATGGAAGCATCCCGGCATTTGCCTGGAGTGATTTGGGGAAACCATGGAAAACCCAAATCTGGATGCCCGGACGGGGATTCGAACCGCCGTCCTCCCAAATGCGAGGCGAGAACTAACTGATGCATGAAAGCAAATAAAATTTCATCACATGCCCTCACAGTTTAATATTTCTGCTGATGACTGATACTTAAGTTATACTGGCACACCACATGGCATAAAATTCTACCTCAAAGCAACATAGTCACTCTCTAACTGAATCGACAGGACTAGGCTGTGTCTACATTGTGCCAAAATGGCACGCCACAGAGCGTGGTGTTCCATTAAACTGTTAGCAATAGACTGGTGGACTGGTGGACTGGGGCGAGGAAAAATCTGGGCTGCTATATATAGAAATGCCCATGGGAAGGCAAAGACTTCTGGGTTCTCACCAAAGTAGATCAAATATCAGTTTCTCAAGCTTAAAGTTTGCATCAGACTAATAATCTTGATGACTTAAAATATTCCTATCTCACTGAAATTTTGACATTGGCTAGAAGTGTTACTTTTGATCCATATAAATTTTTTTGTTGGTTCGATAGTTTAGCTGTAAAAAAATTGTTTTCCGAGCTTCCCAAAACGTGTTAATAACTTTTACAATTTTGTAGTTATGAAACTGAAACAACTTTTATTTTACTTTTAATTCACAGCACTTTTATTTGATATCAAACAAAACATGTTTTATATTTTCGAAAGTGTGAAATAAAATTCATCTACTAAAATAGAATTTGGCTCATTAATGTTTCCTAAGTTATTAAAGCTAATGATTAAAAGTGATGTTAAACAATTATGCACATTTAAAAATGCCTACTGAGCGATTTTGAAGTCGCTACCTGCTTTCCCTGATTTATTATGAACTTTAGAATTATCGCTCCAAGTGAATTCTTGAGAATAATGCAACAGAAAATACTGCCTTGTTCAGATACTTTCTCAGAACTGTAAAAATCTGATTTATAGCTTGATAATTTAGTAACTGACTTTATAAATGATATTCACTTTCATTCAATTCAACTCCTGGTTCTGAGAACAAATTTTGTCATGTAGTTACAAAATTATTAGGTTACCTTACACCATCCTGCCTCTGACATAATGGGTTAGTACACCTCCTTCGGGAGGATTCAACCAACCTTTGGGTTGTGGAATAAGTCAGTTTCTTTATTTTTAAGCAAAGAGAAAAAAAATACTGTCTGCATTTGGTTTACAGAAAGCTAATTGCTCTCCTCTTTCACCCTCCTTAATTTTTGCAAATTTTCTTTACGCAAACCCACTGTTTGTATCTGATTTCGATGGAACTTTGCAGATGTTCACTTTAAAATGATGAGAAAAATATTTCCCACATTTGGTTTACGAAAATCAACCATTCTCCCTTATGAAAATTTACAATTGGAACTAATCAGTCTTTGTGTCTGTTTTGTATATTCATGCCTACTTAAGAAAGAACAAGAAGCATTGCAAAGCATGCTGGGTGAAGCTAGTTTTATATAATGTCATGTATTATGCCCAGCTTCCATTTGACAATTCCAGTTATTCTGATGAAGAAACTGAAAGTTGAAATTATTACAGCAAAATAATTTACACCGTTAAGACAAAACTGTTTGTCAGTAGTAATTTGGCATCAGAAGACATCTAAATTCAAATATTCCCAGTCTGTGAAGCATAACAACAAATGAAACATGCCCAGTGGAAACAATAAAACAGTTATTAGATTGCGTTTAATTTTCCAGTGATTCAGTGATCAAATTTTAATTGAAAAAAAATGATAATACTGTATTTAATCTCAAGGTTTCAAAGATATACTAACAAAAACATATGAGTGAACATATCTTGTTACATTGGATGTAAACAATGTTTTTTATTGTAATCATACAATGGGCACAGAAAGAAACCATTAATTGGCGTTACAGATGGTGGAACACTGGGGAAACAGGCCTACTTATCCAGGGCACAAAAAATTAAAATAAAAGGAGGAATCAGGTGTTGGCTGCATACTGCAGTAGAAGAATAAATAATGAAGTTAAGGCTCCTGGGGATAAACTAAATTCATACTCAGATTATGGGGGATTAAATTAATCAGGTGTCAACTGGACAGGAAATAATATTAATAACACAAGAGAACAGAGGTTGACAAATACCTTATAAAGGGAAGAAGCCTTAACACATGTGGTAGAGCAGAGCACAGTGGACCAAACGTATCGGATAAATTCCTAATAAAGCCTGATGATGACTTTGTGGAATCTTAAGTAACTGAAAGAACAAGTGATCATGAAGCTGTTCTGATGAGAATCACAGGGTTTAGTAAACCAGCAGCTAAAACTGAAAGTTGTATATGTACAGTTATAAAAAGGCACATATTTCAGAACTAAACAGATATTTCAGGGGACGGTTCAGTATACAGAAGGAAAATGAATGTACAATGGAGTCAGAGTGGGAACAGTTCAAGAATATAATAAGAAAGGGGGAAGCATTACCATTCCAAAACAGTAAAAAAGAGAAGTAATGATCTTATAAACCATAATATGGAAGTGAGAAGGCTAAAGAGGTTGATAAGAAGGGAACACAACTGCGTTAAGAGACAGCAAGGCAGTAGGGAACACACAAAAAAATTAAACATGGAATTGATAGCAGCAAAGAAGAAAGCTAAAGATGGGTTTATGAAAAATATTATAGATGCAGGGGTACCACTGAATAATGCATCCAGAAATTTCTTTGGCTGTTAGAAAACTGAGGGGAAGGTGTGAGGGCAATTATGGATAAATAAAAATATTGTCACACATTAACAGAATCAGGCCGTGAAGAATCAAAGACTGTTGTCATGTAGTGGTTACATTAAGAGAGTGTGGGACTAAACGTTGTGGGTTCGAATCCAACAAGTCCCAAAAAATTTTAATTTCTTAACTTTGCGTGAACTGTTCTGGAATATTCTTGTTGTAAATAGTATTAAAGTTCTAGACTGTTCTTCATTACTATATAAGCAATACTCCCTTCTAGCCGGAGTCAGTTCGCTCCGTGCTCCTGTACTGTATGAACTGTTTAATAAAGCTTCGCTGCGTTAAAGTATGTGTGTTCATCAACGACCCTGCTACGCCCAAAGACCCTGATCATGGTTTACTATGTGACATTATTCTGGTGGAGATCCTTGTGACTGCTAGAATCTATGAAACCCAATCAGACCATGACAGAGCCGTCGCTTACAAGGCGAGAAGCTAGAGTACGAGCCATATTCGACTGAGTGGAAGCTGTCAAAGGGAGAAAAGGAAGTAAGGACGACGATGACGCCGACTGCCTGCCAGCACATACGTCATCCAGCAGTATTTTCAGGCGATGACTGCCAAGATCCGGGCAACTAACTGAAAGGCTACAAATGTATCATTAAATTCAACAACTTTGATGATACAGTGTGCGTGGCAAATGCATTTTTCTACCTCAGAGGAGCTGCCAAACAATGGTATGAAAACAATGAAAAGAAACTGATTAGCTGGCCAGCATTCCAGAGAGAACTGCAGGAGAGTTTTGGAGATACACAAGGGCAGGGATGCGATGCCGAAGAAAAACTACAGTGTAGAGCGCAGCGCCAAGGGGAAACAACACAGTCATACATACAAAGTGTTTTGGGGCTGTGTAAAATAGTTGTCCCCAAAATGAAGGAAGAAGATATAGTAGCACACCTTATGAAAGGCATCGTTGAGGACTTGTACCAAGCATTGCTTTTGAAGGAAATTTCCACAACAGATGACTTTATCAAGTGTTGCCAATACATTGAGACGATACACCAGAAAAGGGTTTTGCGAAAGAAGTTTGAAAGATTACCAAACGTCATATCAATGGCCACTGTGGAAGAGGACACAGGTATTAGCGACATTATTTGAAAAGTAGTGAGAGAGGAAGTTGAAAGGGTGATGGAAGTGTTTATCGGGCCAAAAACTGAGACTCATGAGGAAATAATAAGGGAGGAAATGGAACAAATGCTGGCACCCATCTCTTACTGTGCAGCCCCAACAAAAACTGTTAAACAGCCAAGGCCAAAGAGAATTTACGCCACTACGACGCAATGAGAGGATCCTGCAAACATTGCCAGGAAAACCGACATCTGGAGAACGCAGGACAACCAGCCGGTATGTTTTCACTGTGGGCACCTGGGACATGTAGTGTGTTACCACCGAGAGAGATGGCAGACATGTAATGATGCCTGCGAAAGGGGATTCAAAGCACATTTCAGCGGCCGAAGACCCCAGGTCGACAATGAAGATCAAGACGTAACTTCTGGATGACGTAGGCTGGTCGCTTGAGAGGGCACTTGCCGAAATGCTGATCAGGGTCTCCGTCACCCTTCCGATGCTCCAGCCAGTCACCTAGCTGCTGCAACCTGGAAAAATAAAAGTTGCGACCTTTCTTGGAGGTGAGGCCGCTCTAGGGAAAAATCCTCCGCCACCGATCATTACGAAAATATTGGCAAATTATGTTGAAATCCTCATGGATGGCCGACCAGCTCATGCTCTTGTGGCCTCTGGGGCATTTTCTTCGGTTATTTCGGAGAAGTACTGGCCCCAGTTGCGGAAGACTATTTTCGTCGACAACAAAAATGTTTTGCTCAGGGTGGCTAATGGTAGCCATGTACAGCCTACAGGTAGGTGCACTATTCGTGTCTCTATAAATGGCCACAAGCAGCCCTTTCAGCTCATTGTGTTACAAGAATGCAGTCATGACATCATTCTTGGTTGGGACTTTCTGAAGGCCTCACAAGCCTGTGGTCGCTCGAAGATTTTGCTAGATAATGTGAGAGTTGAGGAGGGGGGGAACAGTCATTCCCATGCCTGGAAAGTTTGTGTGCTGGATGATGTCGTAGTTCCTGCCATAAGTGCTTCAAAGGTAATTGTCATGTTTCATATGCCACATTCTTGTATGGACCTCCTAGTGGAATTTAATAGGAATTTACCCCTGGAGAAAGATTAGTTCATCCCGGCCTCCACTGTCTCATTTGAGAACGGAATTGGTGAACTGTGGGTAGTCAACTGCTGCTAGGTGCCACATATTCTCCCAAGGCGCCAGTGTATAGCATATGCTAAGACATTAATTGAAGGGCAGCTGAATGTCATGGAAACCTTTCACGAATAACCCATAAGTGTGATTGTAATGGAAGCAACGAGGCAAACAGTCCCGACTCTCGCCAGATCTGACCAATGAACAACAGGTGAAGCTACTTTCAGTTCTTCAGGAATTCTATGAATATTTCAATCCACAGATGAAGAGCAAGTCGAACCCATTGAAGGTACAGCATCGAATTGATACTGGTGATTATAGACCAATCAGCCAAAGAGTGTATCGACTTTCAGCAGTAGAGTACCGAATAATTCACCAAGAAGTAGAAAAGATGCTGAAGGCCGACATCATTCAGCCATCTCAGACCCCATGGTAATCACCGGTAGTGCTAGTAAGAAAGAAGTACGGTTACTGGCGGTTCTGCATCGATTATCAACAACTCAGTAAGGTGACTAAAAAAGATGTTTACCCTCTCCCACGAATTGACGATACAATGGATTGTCTGAAGGGAGCTAAGTTTTTCTCAACTATGGACCTGTACTCAGGATACTGGCAGATAGAAGTAGACGTAAGCAATCGAGAGAAAACTGTATTTATTACCCCCAATGGCCTGTATGAATTCAGTTTGTGTAATGTGCCAGCAACATTCGAACGTATGATGGATAATCTTGTAAGTCATCATTTCTTAACTTTGCGTGAACTGTTCTGGAATATTCTTGTTGTAAATAGTATTAAAGTTCTAGACTGTTCTTCATTACTATATAAGCGATACTCCCTTCTAGCCGGAGTCAGTTCACTCTGTGCTCCTGTACTGTAATAAAGCTTCGCTGTGTTAAAGTAAGTGTGTTCATCAATGACCTCACTACGCCAAAGGACCCTGATCATGGTTTAATATGTGACAATATTGAGATACCGAGCAATTGATTTAATTAGACAATTTGGGACTATCATTCAGGGATGTAAGGGAGTTATTTAGGGGATGAGTGCTCCATATAAGAGGAAATGAGCAGACAATTGGGAATAGATCTTGAGGACATTTATGAGGGAAATAAGAAAGTTAAAAAAGTGTAAAGGGGCCAGTGTAGATAAAGTTACTACAGATCCATTAAAGATAGCATGCTATCGCAAATTATCTGACTAGGAGAGGATCAGAAATTCATCTCAATTATTTTGATCAGATTTTGCATAAGGATTGGTGCTTAGCACCCTCTGCCACCCACAATGTTTGTGATTTACAGAGTATGGATGTAGATGTAGATTCTTCATTATTAAGAAATTTCTTGCATGCAGCTGCAGGTTGCAAATATATATGTTTTTTTTTTTTTTTAAAAAAGGATTAGCTTTTGGGTTACAACTAAGGAGACTCTTTTGGCCGAGGTGGATTAATCGAGAATTAAAAATTAGTTTTTTTCATTAAATGTGGTATGGGAATTAATAATTTTAGATTTTTTTTTTTTAGCTCAACTGTAATTACTAGTTCTTAGCAGCTTCAATTAATTTCAATATATGTCCTCAGTCCTGCAGTCAACATGCTAACAAGTTTAATCTTGGCAAGCAGGTTCATTGCATGTGGTCGAATTTATATTTTTTCTTCAGTTTTTAGGTTTTAAGAATTGCTACAAATTCTATTAAGAGGGTATTTTTAGCTGGAATAATGATTAGTGAATTACTTCTAGCTGTAGAAAGCATCGAGTAAAATAAATACTTAGAATTATTCAGTAAGTCTTTATAGCTTGTTAACATTGAGGTTTTAGAGCAAATAGTGGAAAATGTTCCTCTCACTTTCATATGGTATCAAGGACAGACGTGTATTGGAAGAGCTATGTATACCATTTCTTGTATCTATAGTATGGAAGGGGAAGTAGCATGTTCAGCACCACACATTGACAATTCCCGTGTGCCCTAAAGAGTTTCCTGATTTTTACTCATATGACAGCAGGCTGAGGGAACCTAGGGTGTTGTTCCTTACGTCTAGATTTTAAGAAAAATGGGCCATGGCATTTTGAATAAACCACTGCTGGAGAATTTTTTGGAAACTGGAAAATCAAAAATTTGAATGGCCGGGCCAGGGATTGAGCCAACATCATCGCATATGCCATCATGGAAGTAATCTTCACAGTTTTATTAAATGCAAGTCTTAAACAATTAATCTGCTTCACATTCATTACATATTTTGAGTTGATTTCATACTGGTAGAAACTAATCATTATAAAAGTACTTGAAACAAAATGAATAAGTCACTACAAGTGTCAAGAAAATAGAAGAGTGGTGCCTCGTGTGCATTTTATATGTTAATTGTCCTTGAAACAAATGTCAAATTATGATGTATACCACATCTATGACAACATGTTGAAAAATTTTGGGATGATAATTGATTGTGTATGAAAAAATGATATTTAATTGCATCAAACATGTTGGTTTTTTTGGCCTAACATCCTTAAATGCTATCATAAAACAAAGCAAAATACTAAATCAACAACACAAAATCTTTGGCTCCCAGTGGTTGTCAACAAGAAACCCCTATATTCAGTCCATACTTCATGCAATCTTGAAAAATAAGAATGAATGGCTAACAACAGACAGTTTTCACTCAGAATCCATAACATCCAGTAGCTATCAATGCCATCTCCCATGACACCAATACTTGTTTCATGGTCTGTACTATCAGAGTCCTCCCAAATAACAGCAGTTCCTCTGAACTCAGAAGTTGGGAGCTTGCCTAACAATACAAACTGGGCACAAGGCAACCTCATGATCTCAATTTGAGATAATACCCATTCAGTACTTTTCCTTCCCTCTATCCTCTCCTTGCCTCCATCCCCACTGTCTAAATGGAACCACTACATATCGGAGGGGATGTTTGACTGCATAGCTTCTTTAATTTTTTTATTATTTTTTTTCCTTTTTCTATTTTTTGTATTTATTTTCTTTTGCTTATTCAGATTTATTTTGTGAAGATTTTATTGTATTATTCTGCTCTTATTGCAACAATTTTCATTGCTCCGATACTAGCTCCAATTCAATTTTCCCCTTTCCTGGTATTCTGTTTAAAATTACACACACCATGTTCCTGACTAACAGTCATTCTGTGAGTCAGTGTCCTACATCATCCTCCCTCCTTACTGTTGACAAATGGCAAAGACCCAAAATATTTAGTTATTCATTTTCTTGTCTTTTTTATGTGTTCACGTCATGCAACCATCATCTGAGGTAAGTAGTGGTCCATTTTGATATCCTTTTTTGTAATATAGGGCACTGACGATTTTTTAAGACAAAACACATTTGTCATAAAATGCATTTCGTTAGTTGCAAGATGGAAGACTGATAAAAAAAAATTAATTGCATTTGTTATATCTTATCATCTTGTGAGAACCTTGCTTATGCTCGGGTTGGGCGTAAAGCTTAGTCTCAGCTTTGACTGTAGTTAATAATGTTCAGCTATGGTTTACTAGATTGAAAGGCTGCCACTTAGCTTGTGTAACCTCAAACTAAGAAAAGGTATTTCAAATAACGTTCACAAGTCTGATGTTGGTAAAAATCAGTATATTCTTGAAAGATTATGAAAAGTCATTAACTGAACAGGCATCAGACAAATTCTTAGAAGTTATATTTGCAAGTTGGATTAACCGATTCGAGCCAGACCACACCCGGAAGTTCAAAGTACAATAAAGATCACTTGAAAGTATGAAAGTAAGCACATGGAAAAGATTGCACCAAATCAGTTTTAACTCAACAGACTTAATTTTCAAGGTATGGTAAAGATTCATAAATTGTTCAGCATAAAATAATATGCAACATATGGAAAGATAGAGTCAATAACTAATAGGAAAGTATGTTTTTTAGAAAATACAACAGATTTTTCTGACTTTTCAATTGAGATATTCTGAGTAGATATGTGTCTGAGGGCGTAGAAACCACATTCAAATTGAAGAGAAATTTTTACTGAACTTATAGAGCGATTTTTTTAAAAGATTCCGATAATATTTAAGCCATAAAAGGGAAATTAAGATTTAAATGTAATAGTGGCTGCAAAGCATCAGCATGGAAACAAAGGATTAAAGAAAATAGATGATGGGAAATAATATCACCATCAGATAGAGGATTAAATTTAATAAAGTTTGATATATATTACTGATTGGTAGCACTCATATTATTGGAGATAAGTGACATCAAAGTTTTTAGCTGACTTTGCAACTATAATCAGGAGTAGATTTTCACTATCAAATACATTTTGGATTAAGCTATGTTATATGTCAAAAGTTGATGACTTTTTTTATAGAATATTTTCACAGAAGAATCAGTTCACAGATTCAAGAATTGTGGGAATGATGACAGATTTAAAGACTCAGGAAATTTTAGCTCAGAAACAACAACTCCTAGAAGAAAGACTCTCATAACTAAAATCGACATTTAAAACATGCTTCAAAAATATATCAAAAGTTCAGAATGATAAGGACAAAAATAAGGTTTCCCTTAAGGTTTCCCTTTGTCAAATCACGTGTATATTGAGTCAGATATTTATAAAGAGAAAATGCTGGCCACGAGCCATAGCAGTACTCCAGCAGAAATTGAAATTGGAGGACGGTATGTTGGTGAGATGTAGAATGGAATTTTAGTAGTGATGCAACAGCGGTGTGGTCTCACTCTTCCTTCGAGACATCTAGGAGGAAGTTACTTACTGTATGTGGATATTTTAGCCTGTAATCATTTATTTCAGACAGAAGTTTATTGCTTTTCTATAATGCTGGTACAGAGTTTATGTAAGAGTATTTTTGCAAAATATATAATTTTCAATTTACCAGGAAGTCTTAAGAATTTTATTTCGGAAGGATACCTTTATCTCTTGGGGTAATTATGAGGGATTGATGACCACTAAACAGAATCTGTTAAGGTACCAGACCATGATCACAGTTTAGACAAAGTGCTGTATGCAATAACTCCTCATCAGGATTTTATAACATATTTTACTTCCAAAATATTTTACCCAGGAAGAAGCCATTATTCAATATGTAATTTGAGATGGAACCCCTTTGGGACTTAAAAGCAGTGGCTTCCCATTGCCTACTGCATCCCAATGGTATTGATCATTTCTGGTTCAACCGCCTTTAGGGGATGTTTTCAATCCCAGGGCAAGAGGGTACCCTGAACCAATCCCCGCTCTTCTGTCCTGCAATAAGGATGCTGTTGGCAAGCAGTGAATGATTCTTTATGCTTGGAATCATTCAGTTGTTAGAGCCTCATTCATTTACACATTAGCCGTTCTTTAAAAAGTGCCTTTGAATCATTTAACTGTAAGGTAATTTTAATATTAAAGTGTAAATAATACATAAATTGTAGTTTTTTATGTTTTTTATATTAAAATATGTTTTTGTTAGTTTTAAGTTCCAATAAAGGCTAATTGTGTTCATGCAAACATTATCAGTTGCTATTTAACTTCTCATACGATATTGCATAATGTCTTAGTATTAGTAGAAGAAACACTTATTTTAAGGTTTAACATTAAAATATTAGTAGAAAAGACAAAGAAAATCAAACTAGGTCACAAATTTATTTTCATGTTACTGCTGAAGGTAGCGTCAATTGGTGACTGAGAAATTTACAAAATATTTGACTTACAAACTAACTAGAAGTATAAATTAACTTCATCCCATAATTAAAAATATATTTCAGTCCCAAAAATTTAAACTCCAATTTATTCTTAAGTATGGTCAAATTAATTTTTTTGCTACCTCTTGATAATGAAGGTGAAGAACCATCTGCACTTCCCTGTTGACGTATTCTATGCCTGGAACTTGGACGACTAACTGATAAAGTCATCAAAGTTTGCTGGTGCTGCTGTTCATGTAACTGCTCTTGAAGAAGCATTGTTGAAATGGGCTGCTGATCATCTTTATCTTTTTCTTCTTCCTCTTCTTCTTGACGTGAGGGTAGATCAAGAACTGCAGGTGTCTGATTTTGGGCTTCAGGGTCAGGTGGTGGAGATGTCTCTTCCCTGACAGCATGGCTCCGCACAAGCACCTTCATCTTTGAATTAGACTGAAATATATTTACAGAAACTTTCTGTAACAGTGAATAAACAATTATGAAAAACATATTTCCCTTATTATGTAATAATTATTTATCATATTACTTGAAGCAGGTTAAAAAAAAATGAAAATTTGTTCACAAGTTTTTACTTGGTTTATGAGTTTGATCGAAAGTGTGTTTTGTGGAGATATTAATATCTGATAAAATGTGAAATGTAGGTTGGAGATCATTTACTTTAGTTTAGTGGTCTTCAGTTCATTTTTGGACAATTTTAATTCTTTAAAACAGCCACTGCAAGTGGACATTTTGCATATTTTGATGAGACACACAACTTGTTGCCAGATTAAGTTTACAAGGTGGCATGTTGAGATACACTATATACAATTTTGTTAGTTAGCAGTTAAGTGACATTTTGTTCAGTATATTTCATACCTACTAAAAAGACACAGTATAGATCAATTTTGTAGACAGTGGAAAACCATTTAATCCATTTCTACAGTGACATACCTGACATTTATCATGTTGTATCCTGGGCCAAAAAAATGGTGGTAAAATGTTTTATTGAAGTTTGTGAAAATGTAAACTATTGTTGATACAACCCACATGCAAGTAGTGGAGATGAAGGTTCCTAAGGTACTTGACTATATCTAATAAGTAATTTGTAGACCTCGGAATTTCAGGCTACAAAAAATCTTATTTTGTCTAAAATAGGCTGCATTCCAATACCAGATAGGTTCTAAAAATTTCAAAATAGGCTATCAAAATTTTGGTCATATTTAAAAAATATCGTTAATAAAAATTTGTTAATTTAAAATGTAATGTTTAGAAGCATAATTTAGTGGAAAAAGTAGTATTTTTAAAAATAATACAGAGTGATAATAAAAATATCCTTTGTTTTGTTGTTTCAAGGCATCATTTGCAATAAGCAGAAGAAATATTTATATTCCATATATATTTCTTAACAGTGGAAACAAGCTTATTCAAGACGATATAAAATCAGTTAAACAGTTCATGGAATAGCTAGACGAGTTTTTTTGGAAAAGGATAAGACAAAATATCTTAAGAAATTTGACAGCAGCAATGATTGAGCAAAACCTGTCCAGCATTTATTTTGATCAACCATATTGCAGCACATACATACAAAAATCAGCTTTTTGTAATTTAGATTGTTTAGCAATGTAAGTGGGAAATGTTAAATTTTCAGATTTTTCTTAATTTGATGTTTTTCTGATATAAAAGCACCATCTTTTAATAATATCAAGTTAATAGTTTCAAACTACTGGCCACACATTGGCACAAGGGCTACTAGACATTAGTTGCTCAGAAGTGAAGTTCACATTTGCTATACTGTCCTAGGAAGCCAGTCCCATTTTTCATTAAAAATTTAATAACCATACATGTGCAGCAATTACACTGTTAAATTATTATTAATATCATGGTGAGAACTGTTTGACACACTGTTACATTTTACTCACCTATTTGTTGCAGATGTCACAATACATAATGTTTCCATTCATTTAGAAATTGGGAAACTTTTTGATCTTCTGCCTAGTTAAAGACTATTTGGAGCTTGGCACCTTGGACATATTGCTGATTTACGAGAAAACACGTCTTTTACAGTCAGGGACTAAGCGACAATGATCCTGTAGGTATTCTCTTGAATTGTTGCAAATAAATACTTAAGAAACTTTTTGTTTTTCTGATTTAATAATGCTTTTTTGATGTGCTAAATAAATATATGTTAAATAGGAAAAAATAGGTCCTAATGACAATTTAGGCACTATAAAACCACAAATAACAGGCATAAATATCCATCAATAGTATATATCTAATTTTAATTTCATGTATTTCAGTCAGAAACAAAATATGTTTTTGCCTAAAATCTGTGGTCTAGTAATGGGGCAGTAAGAGAGGAGTTGAAAATACATAATATAAAAGCAAGAACAGAGAAATACAGAAACAAAAGGAGAGGCTATCTTTACAGAAAGAGTGATTTGAAATTCCTGAAAGCAGACTAAATGGTAGGAGGGACATAGGCAGAGCAGGTAAAAGGTGGGAATAATTACCAAAGCCACAACAGGTCAACAGGCAGAAGAAAAAGAATTGAAATGGTAAAGGAGCTGTGTTGGAAATAACTTGAGTACAATATAACTATGATGGCAATGGCATACATTGATGTGAGGCATCAGTAAATACTGGGTGGAAATTTCAGAAATCAGTGGGTGGGAAAGTAACAAAGTCAGGAAATGTAATAGGCTATAAGACAACGAAAGACTGTAAACTAAAAACCTAAAAAAAAAAGCATATGGAGGTATGCAAGAAAATTTCTACCGAAGTTTAAGAGTCATTACAATTATTATTATTATTATTATTATTATATTAGGTTTATCTAACCTAAATAATGAAAAGTAGAACAATAGTAACTTGATTATTATTTATTAACTGCTTACTTGAAAACAAACCATCATCATCACTTTTGAAAATTTCCGCTATACAGGGGGATTCATAATAACGTGGACAAAATGACATGGTAGATCAGTCATACAATAAGAATCAAAAATCGCATGGGAACAGAGGGTAGCAAATGTAATCTGGAGCCACTACAGGGCGTCTAAAATAATACTGACACAAAGAGAAGAAACAAAACCATTACAGATCATTTTATTGATAATAACTCACTCACATGCGACTAATGCAAGCCAAATGTTGAGCCTACAGCAGATACTCAAAGTTTTTGCCAGATGCATTGAGACAAGCCCGGCATCTCCTTTGCATTGAACAGTGCACCTTCTCAAAGATACCAGGTGTATCTCAAACATATCCGGCTGCTGCAATGGCTCTTCCTATCAAATCTTCTGGCATTTCAACAGGTGTTTCATACACAAGTCCTTTTAAAAATCCCCACAAGAAAAAATACAAGGGACTGTGTTTGTATCGCAACACCCTCGTTTCTCTAGCGCCCTCTACAGGCGTTTGTGACCCTCTGTTCCTATGCAATTTTTTATCCTTATTGTATGACAGATCTACAATGTCATTTTTTTCATGTATTTTTGAATCACCCTGTAGTGTGTTGTTCACCCACCTGCTTTTGACACTTAAAAATTTTAATTTTAAATTTCTCCAGCATTTTTTATAAATTATTTATCATGTTCAATGATGATTTATACCAATCCCTGACACCTTCACCCACAAAAGAAAATTTTCTCACTCCACTATGCCTAAAATCGAGTGCCAGATTGTACTCGTGGTCATCTTTTTCCTTCAATGCACTGTTCCTCATTCTTCAACCAATATCCAAGCCTCATCACCAAGATATAACTTGTACACCCCCAGAACTGTCTTCTCCCTCCTCGTGTCTTCCAATGAGTCCCAGTCTAACTCCTTTATCATTTCTGTTACTGACTGGGTATAGCCATAATTTCCACGAACAAATCTAGCTGTTCTCCTTTGCATGCCCTCCAATTGCATCTCCATGTTCAAGCAATTGTCTGACTGAAGTTTTGTATCTCAGTTCCCTCACTTCTCTGGTACATCCTCTCACCACCCTCCCCAGTGAATGAAGCATTTATTACAAATGTTATGCCAAGATATTTACACTTCAAACCTTCAACAAATAATTTTGTCCCTTCCTTTTAATCCAACCTTTAATTTTTTTTATTTGTGTACTTAATAAAATGACATTTCTTGGCATATAACTTCATTCCATGTTGACCTATCCAATTATATATTTTGTTCACAGTGTTCTCCTGTTTGAATCATATTATATAACATTATGTCATTAGCAAACTGCCTAAATTCTGACTGTAAACCATGAAAACAATGATGAATAGCAATGGTTCCAATACACTACCCTGCAACACTCCCATATTCACTTCCATATCATTTGATACCACATCTCCTATGCTAATGCTATGCTTTCTGCCTTTTAAGTATTTCTCTTTCCAGCAAGTCACCTTCTCAACCACTCCAACAGTTTTCAACTTATTTAAAATTATTTTATGTATCATTGTGTCAAATATCATAGAAAGATTTACTTTCCCCTTGTCTAATTCATCTGAAATATCTTGCTTATATCCCGCCAGCAGAGATTGACATGAGTATCCTTTGCCTAAATCCTTGTTGTCGATTTTCAAACCAGTTTCTTTCCTCACAGACATTTCTGATGGAGTTGTAATTATGCTCTCAATAATTTTGCCTTCCACTGATGTCAAACTAATTGGCCTAATTTTCAACCTTATTTGTCACCCTTCTTTTATAAACTGGCTGTACTATCACTCTTTTCCAGTCCTCTGGTAAGCAGCAAGACTTCAGACTCAACCTAGAAACAAGGGAATTTGGTTACAGAACTTTCATTAGAACATTGCTTGAATATGATGGTGTAGTATGGGACCCACATTTTGGGTATCAAATACCGGAGTTAGAGAGAGTGCAGGGAAGGGCTGTTAGATTTGTCTCTGGAAATTACCACAGAATACAATCAGTTACTGATATAATAAAGGAGACTGGAAGTAAGGTGAAGGTAGTGATGGGAGTGTACAAGGCATACACTGGCAATGAGCCATGGAAAGATATTGGTGGAAGAATTAGAATAGTTGCATGGAAGGGAAAAGATGATCATGACTACAAGCTGAAACTCTATTTCAGGCATAAGGGCATGGGAGTATTTAATTTCATAGATAAGTGGGTAAGGGATTGGAATAATTTACCATGATAGATGATGAATAATTTATCAAAAAAAACTGAAGGAATTTAAAGTTGAAATTTGTAGGGGGCATAACTAGGCAGGTACAGGAAAGGGGAAAATGGGTGCATAGTGGAGTTCCCACTAGTGTGTGTCCTCTATAGCAATTAATATTTTAATGTAAGCTACAACATCATATCTTGGTATCTTTAATATAGCTGTAGTAATATTATCTTCACTGACCTCCCCTGCACTTTTATAGTTTTCTTAGTTACTTTATAATTTTCTGAGGACATATTTAAAATTTTGTAGTTTGCACATTTTTTGTTATATGGTGACACTCCTCTAATAAACACAAGAGTTGGAAGGTGTGCAAGGAACAGCACCTAGATTTTTTTGTGGAAATTATCACAGTAACTGATATGACAAAGTAGCTGGATTGGTAGTCACAGGAAGGCAGGAGGAGGGTGAAGAGAGTGCTGGGAATATAGAAAGTTTGTGTTGGTGTGCTTCAAAGTATATTGGTCAACAATTAGGAGTATTTCATGGAAGGGATAAGATTACCATGGGCACAAGTTGGTAATTGATTTTTATGCATAAGGGAATGGGAAAATATTCTTTTGTGAGTAAGGGTTTGAGAAAGGGAAGTGATGAATAATTTTTTTAAAAAAGCTAAAGGAATTTAAAATTAAAATTCGTAAATAACAAAAGTAGATGGGAGAGGAATTTATCACTGATAGTATATGAGATAACAATAATAAACAAAAAAACATGTAATTGGACGATTAGAGAAATTACCACAGGATGGTGTGCTCCATTAAAATTCAATTCAAAAGCAGAGAAGTACCCATCTTAGCCATACCATCCAAGGATGATAGTCCCTAATGGACTCATTAAGCCAGTCACTCAATATCTCTGCCATTTTCAATTCATCAGTAACTTCTTCTCCATCTTTATCTATAATTGTCTGAATACCATCCCTCTCCTTCAGCTTTCTAACATAGGCATTGAAATTTATAGATTCATCATTCAATGGTCCCCCTGCACCAATAGTTCATTCAATCAATGTTTAGTTGTTTCAAATATTCTGTAGTATGCTGCTGTCTCTTACCTCTGTTGTATTCTCTTCTCACTAACCTTTTTGACTTCCTCACCTCGCTACTGTAGTATGTATGTATGTTCTGTATAAATCAAATATTTAAGGTCTTTTATAGAAATTTGAAAACATATTCAGTTGACAATACCAACAATGCAGTGCACTAAAACACAGTTCTTGAAAAAAACCACGCACACTTGAAACATTAACTCCAGGCTGACACAAGTAAGGAGTCTAACAGACTGAAATTTACACACCCAGGAGTTAGAGAAATTGAGTTTAGGAGAGGCAATGCTATTCATAGATGTATTCAACTAATGCAATTTCAAACTTTGTGGTCACATGTGGACTAGGAAATGTTGTCTTTTCATCACACAATTGACTCGTACACAATATAATAAAGTTTGAGCAATTCACAAACTGTGTCATTTTGGATTTAAATTTTGAAAATGTGTGTTTTATGTAAAGTTTCCATTTTTGTCTATAACTACTGCATACAAAGTATGAAGCAGTATCATTATAAAAGAGTATATATACTTTTAAAAAATTTAGATGATGACTCATTATCATTAAAAGATTATGGTCACCAAGTTTAGCAGTGTATGATGTTTATAATGATTTATCACAATTACAGATGTCAAACCAAATGAATCATTTCATATACTGCAACTACCCTAATCTTATTGTTGTAGGCATAGTCATAATGATAGCAATGGAAGGAATACATTAGATGAATTTTGGAATAAGTATTCACCTGATCATTAAAAGCATACTTTGGAAGATCAAAGAAGTTCATCGTGTATTGACAATACCTTCTTGAAGCATCCTGCTTTATATAGTGATATAAAATGAATGTTAAAGCTATTACCAACATATTCTGGAAGTAGTAGTTAATAGACCACACATGGACAAAAATAAATTTTGAAACACTGTTGGCAGAATAGAGAATTTATTTCATAACTATTTTGGAACTCCTAACATATCCTAATAAAAATGATATGCAGTAAATTAATGTCAACTTACTCGTGTTCTGGACGGAGGTGGAGTCTTTGTCTCCTGGCTGGGCAATGATTTCTCTGCCCCCGGGCCCTGCTCTATAGAATTAGTTGGTAGATCGTCATCTGGTTCTTCAACCTCAGTCTGTAAAATTTTGCTTCTTTTAAAAACATCAGATAACACAAAATAAATTGGCAAGTTCTTTATAAAACATTGTAACACTATTGCTTATATATCGAAATTTTTGTCATCAGTAAAAAAATACTGCTAAATTTTTTATGCATCCTTGAGCAAATACTGATTGAGTAATGCACTTTTTCCAAACTAGAAGTATTGTTTAGGCAAAATAATTTACTTGGACCACATCTATGGAAGTATAGTTCAATATTTCTGGAAAAAATCTTGGAATTATGTGATAATTAAAACTTAAATAAAACCTATACTTCTCTTTGAAGTACTGTAGGATATTTAAAGTAAAAACTGGTGGATAAGCAGAGTATCATGAAATAGAAGGAACATGTTTTAATTGATAATCGGCCTCTTGCTTCAAGCTAAATAATTGAGCAAACACTGGATTATCAATGTCTGCAGTAAAATTGATTATGAATGAACATTTAGCTGTGAAATAGTTCTGTTCCTGATAAATTCTGCATAATTTCATCAAAGCTAAAAAAAGAGGCTCATCTCAGTTGGTGTAAGGAAATGCTCAAAAATTTGACCAATAAAATCCAAGATCCATACAAAATACTATAACAGGAGACAAAACTTGGATAATTTGGATCAGCTGGAAACTAAGCAACAGTTAACTGTTTGGGTGTTTCAAGAAGAACTGAATTCAATGAAAGTAGTTCATTGTGAAGTGCTTCCAAGAAAATGATCGCTATGTCATACTGTCACAATATCTTTGATAATATCTACAATATGACCTATAAAGAAGCTTGCACGCTACTAGCCAGATAGTAAACCATTTGTGTAATGATTTGCTTGATTATAAAGCACTTTTGAGAAGTAAAATCCATAAACATCGTAAGAAAATAAAATTTCATAAAGTCATTCGAATCTGCAATTCTGCATTCATTTTCACAGGTAGAATATAAAATTACAATCAATTTGAGATTAATATGAACAGTCAGAAAATTTTATTTAAACAGTTATAGTAAAATTTCTGATAATGGCGACATGGGGGGGGGGGAGGGGGTTTGGAATAAAATCTGTACCATAAAGAAACATATCTCAGTTTTCAAGATACCATAAAGTTTGATATTTCATCAGATTCAGAATGAGCAGGTGTAGCTTATATATAAAAATAGACTTTGCATGTAAAACAGTTTCTTTAGGTAAAAATATATACAAAATTTTGTAAAAAAGTTAAGATACAGGATTAAAAATATTTTCAAATTAAAGGAAAAATATTCACTGATTACGAATGTCATATTAGTTTTTCAATTAGATCAAAATTTAAGGGCTAAAAGTATGATCATAGGTTTTATCTTCATGGCTCTTTTGTTAAGTGTGATTTTATGGGGATAATGAAATATTGTCAACACGTGTTGGTACGAAAATGATAAAGAAGCATGTTAGGGATCAGGAAAAATACAAGGAGAAAGGAGAATTTTTCCTAAGGAACCTAGTGTTCATCCCATGTTGAAGAGAGCAGTAGTTCAGGAGGAATAAATTCCAAAAGATTTAGGCAATTACAAAGTTACTTGTAGTTTTACACGAATTTTGGCCAAAGTGCGAGACATATTTCAAATGATTAGGAAAATTTTGAGAAGTAATTTGATTCTAGAATCATTGCATGGGATTGAAAACTTTAAGAATAATTCAAGATTTTGTGTTATGATTATAATTTAATAACTTTTAAACAAACCAATTTTGGACATTAGTATTGACGGAACAAAATGATCAGAAAAATAGGGGCTACAACATATAAACGTTTCAGTGAAGCTCGAGCAAGTTAATAGACAAACAAAGTAAGTAAGTACAGAGGTCAACTATAGTGATCCCTAGATAAAGGACTGGGATTTTCAGGTAAAGGAAGCAGTTTTCATCAAGAAATCAAGTCAAGAGGATATGTGTTAGGAGCTCTGTGATAGGCAGTGAACCATATAGGCTAGGAACTCTGAAAAAATTTTGAGTAGAGGTGGAACAAGGAACTTAGAATAATTTTGAAGGACTTAAAAATTTTCAAGATGTTATGAGCACTCTAGCAACAATCATGATAGTGGGCTTTCTTTCTTTTTTGTGATGCCATAGAATGTCTTTCATATTTTGGGGTTACTTATGGAAGATTGCCTGCAGTGAGTGACTGAGTGAGTAACTTAAACCTGGAGTCTAAAATTCATCGATCCAATAGCTTCAATGCTTTATCTTATCTAACATACTGGTAACAGATTTGGAAAGAACAAGTTTCAAGAATATAAACTTTTGTCTCAGAGTGAACTGTTTAATTTTCTGTTACCCTTTAACTATTTGTGGGGTAGTTACAATAGTTTGACAGACATCTTAATGAACTATAACAATCATCATATGGTCAGAGCTAGACATACTGTTTATATACAAATCTCCAGGCAATAGTAGTTCAACAGCTAGTTTCTCTGGTTATCCTCCACATGTCATGACCATTGCTTTAGAGCAGGTATGGGCAACCTTCGCTTACCTGAGGGCTTAATTTTGGGACTTAATCAGGTTGCGGGCCATAGGTAAGAAATAAGTAGGTATTAGTGAATAAAAAGTGCATTATTTGAAATTTCTGAATCGCTCACGTGCCGGATTTAAGCAGGTGGAGGGACGGATCCAGCCCGTGGGCCCGGGGTTGCCCACATATGCTTTAGAGAATCAAAAAACATGTTAAAAATTAATTATTTGAGTGAGAGAAATATCAAATTAGTGTCTCATTGCTCATATTATCACCTAGCAGCTCCTTCTTGTTCCCGAATGTCAAACAAAAAATGTGTGTACAGCGATTTTCATTAGTCAACAATCTGTTGAATCCTTTCAAAACCATGTTTTGATTGCCAAAATCAGAGTGGGGAAAAAATGCTTCAAGAATTCCTTCAAATACATACAATATTGTATAAATCTTAAAGGCAAATTCTTTGAGATGAACAAAATGATTTGTACAAAAGTTTCCTTTAATCGTTTTTATAAAAACTTTAAAGGTAACCTTCATAGAACAATATATGGTATTATTATACAACAATAAAGACATTAATTTTGCTTCTTTGATATAGAAAAACTACAAACTTAGCTGTTAATGTTACACTCTACATTATTTACACAATTTTGAAAGGAAAACAAACTACATTAGTGATAATTTCAATTTGAAAACCCAAATTCTGGGTTTCTAAAAGTGTATTTTTCTTGATCTATATACTGAAAGTAGAAGTTACAGGAAAGACACATTCCTGTTAAACTGAAAGAATTAGATTTAGGTGTTGTTCAGTCTGCCAGTAAAGGCCCCTGCCAGGCAGACCTCACACACAACGCGCCTGCACGCCGGGATACATATACGACTCCAAACAGGCGCAGAGGCATCAAAACAAACCAGGAAAATACATAGAATCATCTAGAGGCTAAGTGGGACCTTTTCTTACAGAGGTCGCTGTACTACCACACAACGGAATTCCTGCGCCAGGCCGCCTATATAAGCGTAGCCGGCAGCTCCACCAACCAGTTCCAGCCTGACCGCAGAACCAGCGTCAACTACAGAAGACCACCGGAAGTTCGCCAGAAGTAGAAGCCGTCACTCTACCCTGGATCAGGACCAGGCTAAAATTCTCGACGGTCATTTGATAACTGTCTCACCTTTGTTTATGGTTTACCAGTTGTTTTGTGTACAGAGTAATAAACCTCAAGGAACCGTTAAGTGTAGTTCACTTCAGTGGCGACGAGGATGGGATAAGAACTCTCGACCATCATGGCTACGCCAGCAGCACCTACGGAATGGCAACAGTTCCTCCAAGGACTTCTACATCAGTTCACAGCAATATTCGCAGAATCTCAGAGACAACTGATTGCGGAAGTCAAGAATCTCCGCCACCCCACGGCCCCGCCTCCGTTCCCAGCATTCAACGACGACGTCGAGGAATGGGAGACCTACGAGAAGCGCATAAGACAACACTTCGCAATTCATCACATATCCAAAGAAGAAGACCAGCGTGCATATTTCCTTTCCTGGAACCAATCGAAGATGTATGTCTTGCTCACCAAACTTCAGCCACAAGACCCCGACACCCTCACCTTCACGACCATCTGTACGACACTGAATGCATACTACAGACGCCGGTACCATGTCGTCGCGGCCCGCGTCGAATTCTATCAATGCCGGAAGAAGCCCGATCAGACGTATCGCCAGTGGGCGGCCGAACTCCAAGGCCTTAGCAGAAAATGTAAGTTTCAAACTCGTTGTTCCCACGAATCCTACGCCGACGACATGGTGCGTGATCACATCATACAGGCTGCACCAGATGCCGCATTCCGGCATGACGCCCTCAAGTTAGAGGACCCATCCCTGGAGCAGGTCATCGAACTTGCCTACAAATTCGAAATATCTACGGCCGCAGATCGCCGCCTGGAGTCCTGGGCGGATGTGGCCGCAATCCGAACCGACGTAGAGGACACGGAGGACGTCGCCGCCATCCAGAGCTCCCAGTCGCGCTCTTCCCGACACCACAACCGGGGACCGCTTCCTCAGAAGGACATCGAACCGGCCCGTTCCGGCCGGGGTACCAAGTCTCGGCAGCAGCAGCGGATCCCGCAGCGCCGACGCCGCAGCCCGCTCCGCCTGCCCTCCTGCCCCGCCTGTTATTCAGCACATGAGAGGGAAAATTGTCCGGATCGTTGGGCTGAATGCTCACGTTGCGGCAAGGAGGGACACCTGGCGTCCGTCTGCCGCACCAACACCACCAATGCCAATCCCGGCTCTCGCCGCCCAAGGTCTTACCAAGACGGGTTGAGCGGCGCACCTATGGATATCAATCAGGTAGACACTTCCACAGCATCCAAACTTTTTTCGACGTTACGGTCAATGGCAAGCCTCTGTGCCTACAAGTCGACACAGGAGCAGCAGTCTCATTGCTTAATTATACTACTTATGTGCAAATAGGCTCGCCCCCCCTCTCGCCGGCCCCCAAGCGCCTCCTGACATACAACAAACAGGAAATAGCACTCCTGGGACAATTCACAGCAAACGTCATGTATAAGTCTGTACATCGTTCAGTCCCCTTTTTAGTAGTTAACAGTTCTCTCACAGCAGACTTATTTGGACTGGACGCTTTCCGCTTATTCGGATTTTCAATTGAGGATAACATACACCTCGTATCTCAGCATGTTCCTTTTCCTGAAGTGGACGCCCTTTGCACCGAGTTTCAGGACCTGTTCTCACCAGGCGTCGGCTGTGCAAAGGACTTCGAAGCATCACTCCAACTCCGGCCGGACGTACGGCCTCGATACTTCCGGGCACGCCAGGTACCCGTAGCGCTTCAACAACCACTTCAGGAAGAACTTCAACGCCTCCAAGACGAAGGGATCCTCCAGCCGGTGCGGTTCAGCCCCTGGGCCACGCCGTCATAGTTCAGAAGCCAGGACGCCGCTTACGTCTCTGTGGTGACTTAAAACCACCGTTAACCCGCATCTGCTGGTAGATGACTATCCACTTCCGAGACCGGACGACCTCTTCCGTAAACTAGCAGGAGGTACCTACTTTACAAAAATTGACCTGGCAGAAGCATACCTTCAAATCCCTTTGGATATCCAGTCCCGACAATACACAGTCATCAACACTCCCTCTGGCCTCTTCCAACTCAACCGGCTCATGTTCGGCTTGGCCAGTGCTCCAGCGATTTTTCAACGGTATCTCGAACAACTTCTCCAGGATATTCCGGGATGCATCAATTATCTCGACGACATAGTCGTCACAGGACCCTCCGCTGCCGAACACATGACCAACCTCCGCCTACTCTTCCTCCGCCTCCGTGCAGCAGGTTTGAAATGCAACCTTTCCAAGTGTCAATTTTTTCAACAATCCATTTCCTACCTGGGTCACATCATCGCTCAGGAAGGCATTTCCCCAGCATTTTCCTATGTGGACGCTATTTCCAACTTACCTCGGCCTCAGGATCTACATCAGTTGAAATCTTTTTTAGGCAAGATTTCATACTACAGAAAATTTATACCCTCGGCAGCACTAGTGGCAGCACCCCTGTACCACCTCTGTCGCAAGAATGTTCCGTTCCGTTGGACCCCAGCTTGCGAGACCGCATTCCACACCCTTAAACAGCAGCTCAAGTCCGCAGCATGCCTCATGCCATATACTCCAAACCTCCCCTTGATACTTGCCACAGATGCATCCGATTACGGTGTGGGGGCAGTTCTGTCTCATAAATTACCAGATGGCACGGAACGCCCCGTAGCTTACATCTCCAAAGCCCTATCGGCTGCCCAGCTTAAATATTCTCAAATCGAGAAAGAGGCGCTAGCTATTGTTTTTGCCTGCTCCAAATTCTATTCCCTTTTATATGGGATTTCTTTTCATCTCATTACCGACCACAAGCCACTCCTATCACTATTTGATCCGTCCACACGTCTGCCTACCAAAACATCCCACCGCATCCAGCGTTGGGCACTATTCCTGTCCCAGTTCAGATATACCATGCATTTCCGTACCACCTCCAGGCATGCCAATGCAGACGCCTTATCCAGACTACCGCAGGGACCAGACCTTGCCTTCGACAATTCGGAACTTCTTGTGTTCCAGATCGACGATGACATACAAGAAGCACTGAAGACATTTCCAGTTACGGCCTCAAAAGTCGCTGCAGCCACAGTGGAGGACCCCCTCCTCCGTGTCATCCGACACCACATCCAACATGGTTGGCAAACACGTTCCCCTCCACGCCATCATCAAGACCTCCATTTCTACTACTCCATCCGCCACCAGCTCTCAGTAGTAGAGGGAGTGCTTCTCCGCACAGAACCAAATTCCACCCCGAGGGTCGTCGTTCCGAGATCCCTACAGCCGACAATCCTCCAAACTCTCCACCAAGGACACTGGGGAATTGCCCGCACCAAATCCCTTGCCAGACGCCACGTATTCTGGATCGGCCTTACCACGGATGTCACGGAGATGGTGCGGCGCTGTACCATCTGTGCCCGACAACTGCCCCGCCCCCCTCAAAAGTTCCTTTCCTGGCCGGCACCGTCCGGACCCTGGGAACGCATTCACCTCGACTTCGCTGGCCCATTCCTAGGCCACCAGTGGCTCTTAGTGACGGATGCCTTTTCCCACTTCCCATATGTCGTCCGTTGCTCCACAATCACCACAGAGGTCACCATTTCAGCCCTCACGAAATCTTTTCCATCGAAGGATTACCATACGCCATCATCACAGATAACGGACCGCAATTTCGAAGTCGGGAATTCCTATCCTTCTGTACCGCCAACAATATCCAACACCTCCTCACCCCGCCCTTCCACCCCCAATCTAACGGGGAGGCGGAACGGTTAGTCAGAACATTCAAAACCCAAATGACCAAATACACCACAAGTCACAAACTCGAAGAGGCATTGACACTCTTCCTCAGTTCCTATCGAACCACTCCAGTGGGGGCTAAAAGCCCGGCGGAATTGCTGCATGGCCGCCAACCTCGCACTCTCCTCCATCTCCTCTTACCCCCTCCCAAAATACAGGTACCTTCGGGCCCATTCCGTTTCACCCCGGGCTCCCTAGTCTGGGCCCGCGGGTTTGGCTCCCAGGCCGGTTGGCTTCCGGGGGTCATCCAGCGGCCCCGGGGCCGCCAACTGTTCGACGTCAGCCTGGATGGCCGGGTAGTGCGACGCCATCGAAACCAACTACGACCCCGCTACCCCACGGCACCGTCCTCTTCCACCACGGCACGGCCATCCACTTCTTCCTCTCCTTCCCCGCCCCCTCCACCACTCCTGCCGTCTAACCGTTGCTCAGGGACAGTTACAGCGCCACCACCGACGCCACAACCTGTCGGTCGCTCCGACACCCTTCAGCCGCAGCCTCTCGACCACCTGCGGGGACCATCTTCAGCGCCCCCCGTACAGCCCCCGGCCATCGACGCCGACGAACCGATGCCGTTAGCTCCACAGGTACCTCCATCACAACCTGCACCACGACGCAGGTCGGCACGCATCGCCAGGGGAACAGCTCCGTACTCCCCCGGAGGTAGCCTTCATAGTCTGCTCCAGGGCGCCGCGGCAGACGACCTCGCAGACGTCGCAGACATCGCTTCCCCCCCCCCCCCCCGGAGGGAGGTATGTTCAGTCTGCCAGTAAAGGCCCCTGCCAGGCAGACCTCACACACAACGCGCCTGCACGCCGGGATACATATACGACTCCAAACAGGCGCAGAGGCATCAAAACAAACCAGGAAAATAAATAGAATCATCTAGAGGCTAAGTGGGACCTTTTCTTACAGAGGTCGCTGTACTACCACACAACGGAATTCCTGCGCCAGGCCGCCTATATAAGCGTAGCCGGCAGCTCCACCAACCAGTTCCAGCCTGACCGCAGAACCAGCGTCAACTACAGAAGACCACCGGAAGTTCGCGAGAAGTAGAAGCCGTCACTCTACCCTGGATCAGGACCAGGCTAAAATTCTCGACGGTCATTTGATAACTGTCTCACCTTTGTTTATGGTTTACCAGTTGTTTTGTGTACAGAGTAATAAACCTCAAGGAACCGTTAAGTGTAGTTCACTTCAGGTGTATTATCTTATATTTCATATTTCAAGTTGTTATTGGACTATAAATTACTGTAAAATTGATTCTGTTGTTCTTGGTTTATTACATGCTTAGCTAGGTTGTGGACAATATAGGACCACTACTCTGTACGGACTTTACATATGTGGATCATGTGGGTATAGTTGATGGGTCTTCCTTAGGCTTTTTGTCCACTGGCACCAAATTTGTCTGACCAACTGTTTGGCCGAATATGACCGAATAATTCCGGAACAGGTAAAGGGATTGTCACGCGTCCACTGGACACGATCTGCTCAGCCAAACATGGCCGAATGTTGGACTGATCCCATTGAAATGGGATTAGTTGGATGTATATGGCTGAATGGCAAACACATGTTGCACTCCTAATAAATAAGTCTTCATATTTTATCTTTTATTTGATCTTGATTTGTATTTTTTCAAACTCTATCATTCACTGTGCTGGTATGCAGTCACTCTGAATGGTTTAGTAAAAATATCTACAGAAAGGACAATTATTGCAAGTGCATCTATGCAGATACATTATTTTATTAAAAATTTGTACAGTATAGACAATTGTTTGAATTTTGTAGTGGGATATCCTCAAACTATTATGAGATATCACTCTTGTTGGGACCACATTTAGGCATAGGCTATATATGCTGCAGCCTATGAGCCCGCACCACAAAAAAAAAAAATATATGCCCGTTTCTTATATTCTTCTTTTTGTATCTCATTCTTTCTTGTATGTTCATTTATTTTTAAACTTTGAATATTGACTTTTGAAAAACTGGTAACATGGCCATAACTCTCTACTTTGAATTCTTTTTCTTCTATAATTGTTCACAGCAATGTTAATAAATTGTATTGAATATCTTAATGATTTGCAATTATTTTCATTTTATCTCAACAATTCTGTATTCTTCTAGATATGATTTAGCAAAATATTCTACAGTTAAATAATAAATTTAAAATTTTTATTATACAATTTTGGTTTGAAACTAACTATAAAATGCGAGGTTGAATTTCAGAATATTTGCGGGCAGGGCGCGCAACACAGGTTCAGCTACACATCCCAAATATGGCCCTGACTCTTGTAATATTTTGTGAGGGCAACGTAAAGCCTATTTTTACAAAATTAAATTAACTATACATTTTATAAAAATATCCTGTTCGCTTGGTGTTGAGCTGACATTGATCGATCGGCAATATGTTATTCGGCTGCAGTGAATGAGGTTAATCGGATGAACTGGTCAGCCATCAAATCAGGTGTTACTTGGATGAATGTGCTTCAGACAAAATTCGGTTCCAGTGTATGACCGACCTAAGGATGAGTGATTTAGCGTAGAAAGTTACCCGTATCGACTGGATATACAAATGAGGGTTTTGTGGAAGTTTTCCAATGCCATGATCAGCTCAGGTTGAACACAGCTGTGAGGTGTGTTAAAAAATCTAAATGTGGTGTCACTGACAGCCTTAAAATCTCAGATATACATTGTGCACACCTGGTGCATTTGGAAAATAGAGCTTTACTAAATATGGACTATACATGTACATAAAGAGAAATTTCAGATTAGTATAATAAATAGCAGAAAATTTTAAGGGGCCATCATAACCCATGGACATCAAGTGTTAGAGTTAGTATTTTTCTTTTCTTTTCTTTTTTTGGTGGGAGGGGAGAGGAGGGAAAACATATGACTCGTACCTGCTTACCAAAGTGGATGGATGAATTAACAAAATGAGACCACAGTGCAGAAGATTATTTCATATTCAGATGTGGATATAAAGTGGCTTTAATAGGAGAGGATCTAAATATACCAGCTTTTAACGCAGAGTGGATCAGGTAACAGAAGGGAGTAGAGATTCATACATGTTTTATTGAGGGAAGAATAGTTTATATAAATGCTAGAACAAAATAGGGGACACAATACGTTAGATGTTTTCTTAACAAAACCTGATGTAAAAGGTGTGGAATCCCACATAATGTGGTAAAATGTAATCAATAGACATTTCTGAGTGACATAAGGAGGTTCAGTAAATCGGTAACCAAGGAAGAGGGAGGTTACAGGCATAAACATAACTAAGGAATTATTTTAGGAAGATGTTCAATGTGTGGTTTGAAGGCACTGGTGAAGTAGAAAGTAAGCAGATACATGGGAAGAGATGTTTGTCCCACAATAAAAAATATTGAGGAGCACAGAACCTACATACTGCAGTTGCAATGTGAGAAGACAAAAGAGAGATTGGGGAGAAGAGAATATAATAGAGTGAAGCAGCAGCTTGGCAATGATGAATGTATGAAACAACTAACCAGGTAATTAATAGCAGCAAAGAAGGATGCTAAGCATACTTTCATGAAAATATCATAGCTGGGCAGGAGCACCAAATACACCAAATGCTGCTAGAAGAAAATTCTATAGCTATATTAGATAAATAAGGAAGTTATTTAGGCAATAATAGAATAGAATGGAGAATACATTATACTTAATATGAGAAAACCTGATACTCTGAACAACTACTTATCTCATGTCAGTGAAAATGAGCATGCTGGGAAATCATTAATCAAGTCATGAAATATTAGGTGTAGTTAAAAAAAAGATAATATAATCACACATTTATTAAAGGTTTGCAATGAAACATGATGAAATGCTTGTTTATGTACCCTTTTTCTACCACCTGCCCAATGTGCTCTGTCAAGTTGAGTTTATTATCAAATGTTATTCCAATATATTAATACCTTAAGGATTTGGCAATCAATTCTAACCCCACCCTACAATCATAAACAATCTTAGTTTTTTATCTGTGTACTAACAAACTGACACTTCTTGGCATTTATCTTCATTCGATGAGAAATTTACAGATTTTCCTGTTTCAGCTATATTCCTGTATCAGTTATATTCCATACAGTTTTCATTTTATTGCCTGAATTCACTATTTTCGTGAATACATAAATATTTTCTGCCTTCCTTATTACATTTTTAGTAGTTTAGAATAACCTTTATAATGAGCTTTCAGAGTATAGTTATCTAATTCTCTTACTTTTATATATAGGTACCTTTACATTTTACTAGATACTGCAATACACTTTGTAATCCTTTCCATGCCCAGTTCACTGTCTGGCATGTTAGCAACTACTTCTTAAAAAAAAAAAATCCTTCAAAAAGTGTAAGAAATATGTTTAGAAAGGAATAAAATTTTGTGTTAGTACCTTGTGAAGTATATTCATCTGGCCATTGAACACTATTTAAGGAATCTATTAAACATTTTATATTGTTTTCATTAATATTTCTTCTGTACATCCAACTTTTCTTAAGTTCTTAAGTTCACAATGCTTCTGGAATTGATACAGAATAGATGGGCATCGTGATTGGAGATATAATTTACTACGGAGAGTATGCTGTAATTACTGTACTGCGAGATATCGTGAAGAAAATTATCAGTTGCAGTGCTGCTATTATTTTGTATTCTTGCAGAGAAATTTACAGTGATCATTAAGTTAAAAGATATCATACAGGCTTCCATATCTAGTCTCTCTCTGCTATGATTGAGAAAGTCAACACTGAAATCTCCACATAATACTGTTTCATTGTTATTTGTAAAACATAGTAGCAATAAATCTAACTGTGATAAAAACAGGCTGAATTTTCCTGAGGGGGCCTTATAGATTGCAATAACAATGAATTTTTCTTTATCATACTCCAGTTTTCTAACGGATTATTCAAGGTGGTGTTCTATGTGAGGGAGTACCCAAAAGAAAATAAACTGATGTTGCAGAGGTAGGAGTTTTTCCACTTCTAGTTTTTGCCACTTGGAGCACGTATAACTTCTGTCCCTGAGCCAATATGCCAATTGTCATCACAAGAGAAAGCTGTGTTTGGCTGGTGTTAATTTTTTTGTGACTGCTATTTTGTGTGTTCGTTGTATGTGTGAAGGTTGATTTTCATGAACAGTGTGTGGCTGTAAAAATTTGCATCCTGCTTGTAAAAACTGGCACAGAAATTCTTGAAGTATTGAAGACAGAGTACAAGAATGTTGGTATAAGGAAAACTCAAGCGTTTGAGTGGTTTTACCGTTTTAAAAGAGGAAAAATGTCAATTGATGACCAACCTCATTCTAGATGGCCTTCAACAGCCTGAACCAACAAAAATGTAAAAAAAATCATCCTAAAAGATTGAAGACATACAATCAAAGAATTGTGGAAGTGTCTGGAGTGGTTTGGAGCTCAGTTCAGCACATTTTAAGTAAAGATTTGGGTACGAGAAGGGTAGCTATTTGTGCCTCAACTACTGTAAAAACAAGATGGAAGCATGCTGCACTTTGAAGGAAGAGCTATGAAATGACCCAAACTTTCAGGTCATCACAGGTGACTTATTCTGGTGCTATGGTTGTAACCCTGAAATAAAGCAATAATGGCAAACTCCCAAACTCGCCTCATGCCAAAAAGGCAAGACAAGTGAAATTTAACATCAAGAAAATGCTGATTTGTTTCCTTGATGTGTGAGGAGTTGTCCATTCAAGGTTAGTTCCATGGGGTCAGACAGTTAATCAAACCTTCTTCCTGGATGTTTTGAAAAGACCTGCACAACAATGGGTGACAGAAAAGGCTTGATTTGTGGCAGTTAGAACTAGTTCTTCCATTATGACAGTGCCCCTGCTCACATGCTCACACAGACCTTTCTGCACACCAATTTTTGTCATTAATTGCCATGATCCCTGTTCCCGAATCCCATATTAACCAGACCTTGTCCTCTACAAATTCTTTTTATTCCTAGAAAGAAAAGAGACATGAAAAAAAAAGAAGTTTTTGCAATGTATATGAGATACTGTCAGGCATCTCTGAAGGAGGGTATAAAAAAAGTTTTCAACACCAAATTCAGCTGATATACTGCCAACTTGTTTTACATTCGTGAGTGCTACAATTTTTTATTGGTTTTAAACCGTTGTGACTACATTTTTATCCTGGTTCCTATTTTTTTCCGGAAATAGCCCTAACTGTATGAACATCTTCCAAGTAATCAAAAAAAAAAAAAAAAAAAAAAAAAAAAAAAAAAAAAAAAAAATGCCCACATTGGTGTAATTAAAACTGATTGCATGATACAAACTAATTTTTTTCCAGTTCTGTAATTGCCACATCTTTAGAATATATTCTTAAAATAGCCTCATCCCCTTTTTGCCAGCAAGCTTATGTTTCATCCAGTCAAGAGGATAATTTTTAGTGTTTACAACAGCAAACTTTAAAGCTAATTTTATTTATCATACAATAGTTCATTTTGATAACAGAAATAACGTAACTGACTAATTTAATTTCTTCTCTAGTTAACACTTTTTTAACATCATATTCTACTTTGTATTAAAAATGATCTTCACGTGAAGCTTTGAAAGCAACAAATTTTCTGACGAGTAGCAAATTTCGCACTGAGCACTTTGCAGGTCTCTTTAATTAAAATTCATTACTTACGGGATGTAGTCACAGATTCAGTTGCCATTTTTATTGACTTTGGATTAATGAGGTTTCTTGATTTCACTTTTACTTTGCAGTATTTTAATGTAAAAAAGAAAAATATATAATATCATATACCTATGAGCAGTGATCCATGGTACATGACATTCTTTTGATCAGAGGTTCACAATGGTGCATATTTACAATGAAAATAAACTATTGTTTCAAGATTAAGCATTAGGTATTAGTTATTATATTAGGTTATTATACCATATTACTTACCAAACACACTATTTCATTGATACAGTGACTTCAGACAATACACCCAACCATAACTATAGAAAAATTGTTATTAACTTAAAATTTTGTTACTTTGGCACTGAAAAACTTATTTCTTTTTTCACTTGAAAACAACAGCCGCTTTCCATACATTAACACTGCATTCTGACATGTACTGTGTTAAATGTTTCAATCATTGTTGCACAGATAGAGTCACATATCAAGAATCTATAGGGTGATCCAAGGTACACTATGATCAAGGCACAATGATCTGTCCTATGATAATAAAGAATAAAAGTATATTAGATATGAGTTATCCATGTTTTATTTCAAGAAATTCTTCAATGGCACTGTTAACATGAACCAATATACACAAGGAAGTAAGAGGGGAAAAATATGCAAAATGAGGCAGAGTAGGCGGACAATATATTTAAAGTATTACATCTCTTGATGGTTGTAAGTATGGATGGATGCAAAAATAACTTTTGTTTTAATTCTATGTTTTAGATGCTGAATTTATGAAGTATTTGCTTTGAGCTTCTATTTTTTCAGCCTCTTGTGATTGCTTGAAGCAAATACCCAGACAGTAAAAATTCAGAGGCAGAGGACTAGCTAACTGAGAGTATTTCATATCCTCCACACGCTACAGCTTAGGGAACCAAGGATATCAGTGTTCCAATCCAATTACCATATTATTAAAAACAATAATGTCGCAAACAGTCTCTGCCAAAGACATGCCAAGTAGAAAGGGGTTTGGCTATGCCTGACGACCTCCTAGTTATAAGTCTGTAACTCAATTAACAGGGTAGGATGTTGTTCAGACATTTAGACATGTTCCAGATTCAATTATTCTCTATTCTGTATCAAAGCAGATTTTAAATTTTTCAAGACTTATTCAGTATGAAAATACAATATCTCAATTGGATAAACATGTCTTTTAATGAACTTAAATCATTTCTAATTCCATACATCATAGGAATTCATCCAAACTCCCAAGTAACAGACAGATGTCCAGAAGCTTCTAACCATGCAAACAATATTTCTCATACTTCAACTACATCAAATCATTGTGATGTTTAAAAATAAAGATGTTTAACACCAATATTTTGAGACACTCCAGAAATTGATTATAATTATATTTTTCTAATAGCACTGGTAGGATAAATCACAAGTGACTTTTTTTAAAGATGGGTGAAACAAGAGTAAATAAAAAGAACCTGAGCTAGAGAAAGAGTTTATTAAACAATTATCATCATCATCCAGAAGCAGCCAGCTTGAAACATGTATGAAAATTTTCCACCTACTTCTCTCTATCCACCATTATTCCACCATTGTTCTCATCCAGGTTCCTTCTTTGTATACTACTTTTCACTGCATTTAACTACCTAACACTGGGCCTACATCTTGCTCCTTTTTCCTTCAGTCGTAACTTCAATTATCTCTGTTTGGTATAATCTTGTCATAAATCATCTTGACATCTGCAAACTATCTAAATTTATTCTTCTCAATTCCCTTGCTCACCCTCTCACCTCTAATCTCCATTCTGACAACCATATTTATCACTTTGTCTCACATCATCTTTCCCAAAACGTTTTTCAAAATTTTTGCCTAGCCTCATTGTATTTTAACTTCCTCTTTGTCATAGTTCAAGTTTCTTCTGCATGTATCAGAAAGGAAAGATTACTTCCTCAGGTTTTATTGGAATTTCCTTCTTTCATATCAGATTGCTTGTACTCTGAAATAATAACTTTTCATGTGGCACCTTCTTGCTGACCTTGTAGGACCTTGTATCTTGTATTAATTCAGTTCCTAAATATTTGAAAATATCCACAATTTCAAGATTTCATCCACCATTCTTTAAATTACCCTTTCCATCTCTTTCACCTGTTATCATCACATAAACTTTTTTTTTTAATTCTCAGAACATCTAAATTTTTATATTAGTACTTCAGAACCACTCTAATCTGTTTTAAATCTACTAATGTAGCATTTCCAGAACTTTCAGTGGTTTCTTTCACCAAGCGTGGTGGGTGAGTGGTTACGCTCTGGCCTCACATTTGCGAAGATGTGGTTTCGAATCCCCATCCGGGCATCGAGATTTGTGTTTTCTGTGGTTTAACCAAATCACTCTAGGCGAATGCAGAATGCCTTCTTCAAAAGACCATGGCCAAATTCTTTCCTGTTCCTTGCCCCCCATTCTCTCCCACCTCTAATAACCTCAACAAGGAGTAAAGCCATCACAAGGATTCTTTTCAGCTTTCATAAAGTGCACACACCCTTTCATATGCTTGACCTAAGGTATTGTCAGGGTCGAAGCGGGATACGGGGTTTGGTATCGGCTTCATCACCTGAGCTAGAAGTCTTCCGAAAATATTCTAAGTCCTGAAAAGTTCTGTTACCGTGTTGAACCAATGGTATGCTAACTGTTAAAGTTGACCACAGTCGCCACTTACAGATTTAACCTCCTGTAAGAAAGGTGCTATTGTAGAAATGAAAGTCAAAAATTGAATAACTGAATTTATATTCTTGAAAATCTCACATCAAATATTAAAGTTCACAGTTAGCAAAAAGCAATCGGATATAATCGTTCACCAAAGATCACAGATTGAGAAACAGAGCAAAACCGCACAAAACCCCATGAATGAATTTGAAAATTAAAGTCACATTGCCAAAAATGTTCGTCTGAAAGTTAAAGTTGCCGAATTTCCAACATGGCTGCGGTCAAGCGTGACTCAGGCCGGCCATATTAATACCTAAGATGGCAGCTATCGGTCAAGTGGCCATCATGTTGTAGACTCGCTTCCCGCCTAAGCCACCCGGGGCTAGCCCGATACGTGCTCACTCTTACACGCTTGAATTGAGACTGAGATACCGGCGTATGTATGCCCCCGCCTATCTGGCTTATATAGGTTTACCTCACGTGAGGTGGCGCTCCGGCTAAGCGCCTACGCGCGCTCACATAATCACATATGTTTAATTTAATAACTTAGCTGTTAAGTGCTCAATTTAAAATCTGGAACTGGAAAAGTTATTGGAGTTTAAGGGTGTATTGTTTGATAAAAGGTTTTAATTTGTTTAAGCTTTAATTCTCATATCTGAAAAGATGACCAAATATGGTCAGCTTTGAGGGTGTTTCAACACGAGTTAGCTTTTTTTGAACTTTTTTAAATCGGCTTTAATCACAAACACGAAATTAGGCTCAAATTGTGGGCCTCGATTTTAGCCTCTCAGAAAAGTAAACTTTATTTAAATCGGTTATGAGGTGATTGAGTTATTGCAAAAACAGTGATTTCTAACAATCCGACATGATTATTATTTATGTTTTTAGGTGTAGTTCCGAAAATATATTGATTATTAAGCCTGAAAAATTACCAATGTGTAGCCTGAATTAAACTGCGTATTTTAAAGGTTATTTCATCTCTGTAAGTGCTGTATCTCGGACACAATAAATTATTCTCTTATTTACACGTGTGCTATTGCCGAGTGTTTTTAGAAAAGTTCACTAACCTCGGTGTTATGGCTTTAAATGGCATGAAATTAATCTGTATGAAGCTAGGAGAATGGATCTTTACGACAAACTACTTTTTTAACCCGGAAAATAAGTAGGCTTTTAAATGAAAAAATGTTAAAGTCGAGTGATCTATTTTATGTGTTCAGATGGCATTTAAAAATACTTAAATGGCTGAAAACTACAGGATTTAGATGAATTTAATTCTCTTTATGACTGTTTTAATTTATTATTTACTTTATATCGAATGACAATGTTTAAAATCAGTGAAAAAGCATATTAAGTGTACTATGCCACAGGCAAGTTACTTCAAAATTGGATTAACAGACAGAAGGTCAGTAAAATTTTTTTTATTGGTTATAGAAAATTACTTATGTGTGTTTACTAACATTTACATGTTCTTAGCGCTTTTGAAATGGTTTAATTTTATCGGAATTAATTCTAAAAGTCTCAAAAATTTAATCGATTTACCGGCTTTCTGTTCTTACTAATATTTCATATTTTACGGATTGAAACTACTTGAAATCTATTAAAACTGAAGGATAAAATTATTTACTGCTTGTTTAGGGGGCATCCACAAATTACGTGAGGTGTTTTTCCGGATTTCTGGACCCCCCCTCCCCCCTGGTGAGATTTCGTGAGATCTGGCCGGACCCCCCCCCCCCTCTGGTGAGATCTGGTCCGTGAGAACCCCCCCTACAAATCGCCCTGGAAACTTTTGTAGACCTTTTTTTTTAGGTCACACCCTAACTTTTTTGACGAAATACCCTCCTAAAATCGACTTTGGCGCAAATTGTAGACCTTTTTTTTTGCTCTACTGTCCCCAAATTTTTCTCAAAATCTCACGTGAGATTTCCGTAGACCCCCCCCTCCCCCCTGGTGAGATCTGGTGAGATTTCGCCGGACCCCCCCCTCCCCCATTTCACCTCACGTAATTTATGGATGTCCCCTTATCAACTTTTTAAATCCTGAAATTACTTAAAAGACCTAAAATTATTTATGTGAACTGTTTAGGAAAATGAGTGATCAAATTTCTTCATAATTACTTCTTGTGAGTATTAAATGCTTGAAAACTATCAGAAACCTGTTAATTATCCTACTAAACTGTCTCAGGCATTATTCTATTTACTTTTAGAACTTTAAACTGGTCAAATTCCATCACAATGTGATATCTTCATACTGCTTCAGTCTACTATTCAATCATCCTGTTTATTTCTTTAAAATGCCTGCTAAACTATATTTAACTGTAAAGTTATGGTTATGGTGAGTCTAGGACTGGCTATTATTAGTTCTTTACACTCTTTACTGTATAAAAATCTCTCCCGAAATACCAAAATCTGGTATATGCCAAAATTTAGGGTTGGATTTACTTTATATTGGAATTATCTATTTATCTCAGGAATAATGCTTAGTAATCATGATAAAAGGTTTATTTAGGCACTATATTTACTATTATTTACCATTTACTTCTTTTAAATCCGTCTAGAATATCTCTCTGACTAATGTTAGGATCTGTTATTGGAAGTTTACTTTTATGTGGGATAACCTATTTCCTGCTGAAATATCATGGCTTTATTGCATTTTATGGTTTATTTATGTTGGTTATGTGTTATTTATTCACTCTACTGTACTAGAAGTGCTGTTAACTCTATTTAAACTGTGGTATCGTGTATTGAAGTTAACCTTAAACTTGGCCGGATCTAAACGAAATATTGAAAATAGAACGAGGGATACCTTACAGTACGTCAATTCAGGAAATGAAATTTGATCCATAGTTCTTTGTGTGGTATAATTATTTGTATGTAAATATTTTTTTAACCCTTTGACTGCTGTAGACGCGTTAACGCGTGTGGCTACTACTGCGCCCAGGTGCTCCAGACGTGTATACACGCGCCGCCTTGCCGCTCTGTCTCTGCTCCAGACGTGTATACACGCGCCGCCTCGCCGCCCTGTCTGTACTCCAGACGTGTTAACACGCTAGCCTCTTAGCGGCCTGGCTATGAAGCCATATTTCCACCCAGGGTGGTTAGTTGTTTTCCTCATTCGGCCCTTGAGCATTGGCAGCTGCGATCTAATTTGTGTTGCTCTTTTCCTTTTAGTTTTCGCTGAGAAAATGGCATACAGTCATTATTTTTTTTAACTGCTTAACGTCTCTTAACAGCGAGGTTTTTAGAGATGTTAAAGAATGGGGGGCAAGGAATGGTAAGGAATTCGGCTATGGCCTTTTGAAGGAAGCATCCCGGCATTCACCTGGAGTGATTTGGGGAAACCATGGAAAACCCAAATCTGGATGCCTAGACGGGGATTTGAACCATCGTCCTCCCGAATACGCCGTCATGTTTGTACCGCGGAAGAAATCATGGAGATTATTACTAGAAGCGACAGTGAATATAATCACTTTAATATGGATGACAGTGATAACCCTTCGACAGGATCTCGATGTAATTTTCCTAAGCTGTGTACATCAGCTAGTGGAAAATGACCATTTTTCAGAGTTTGAAGCTACAGATTGTTCGAGCGAAATGTGTGGAAAAAGAGAATGCTTTAGTGACGTGTTTGACAGCATGTGCTTGTCGATGAAGCTGCAGGACACAAGTGTGGATTACGTTAACATTCCAGCAGTTTGTCATTTTTCCTCATATTTCTAACGGAATATCATATGATATCTAATGCTGATGAGACCAACAGATACGCGAGAATCAATTCACACTATATTTTCAGTATGAAGTGGTTTAAAAACTTTAGATGTTATATTAACTGTATTTATTTTGTATCTACGGTTTCAAATCGCAGAGCGACAGCAGAAGAACTCCACACACAACGCTCCAGATGTATTCAGCACACAGCGGTCCGGTCTAATGCGGCATTCCAGCGCAGGTAAACAGCTTAGGCATAAACAAAGCCGCACTCAGCGAGGGCTCGGCCGGCCGAACCGTAGCAGTTAAAGGGTTAATAGTTTTTTCTGTTCTAATTTTTACTGTAGAGAGAGAATTAAAAGACTACTAATCTAACTTTATCAATAATTATAGTGCCTAATAATTTGATTAATTAACTTCTCTGGGAATATTTATTCATTTCCAAACTTGAAAATATATTCTGAAATCAATCAAAGTGTTAAACATACCTGTTTTGACAGCATCCTCTGAGATCGCATTTTAGGGCTTCCGGGGGCACTGTTTGATCCGTTATGAACCACTATGCTGGGAACTGAAACAACAAAAACAATTAAAGGATAAAATCACACAACATTCTATATTTGCAACTATTATCATTGAATGTTTTGAACTGTTTCATAGGTTTATTAAGTAGGTAATTGTGGATTATTGTCTTTATTGCATTATTGCAGTTCACTACATCAGCTTTACTATGACCAGAGGTCAATGAAACGAAGTATAGAGAAAAGTAAGTAGCAATATTAAAATATATGTGAAGGTCATCAAATAACTAGGTTTCCATACTGTTAAGAAAATATCAAGATTAATTTCATAACTTCAAGAAATTAACTTTTCTGATGCCCTATATTATTCTAAATATTCATATTCTTTCTCTAGTACTGAAGTACCAGTTTTTCAATACCATACTTATATTGTGTCCTGTAAGGTTTCTACACCCAAGTGAACATTTCAAATTTCACTAGATACTCATTTAATAATGTTTGGAAAGAGATAAAAACTCATGTAGGAAGTAAAGGCGAAAATCACTCAGGGCAAGCCATAGTGATATTCTGAACATCAAAAAATTTGTAGTGAAGTTCCAGGTGATTCAATATGACTTTGAATGAATGTATTCATGAAAAGCAAACACAATCTAATTTATTGTTAATCAATCTCAATTGCAGGATACAGATGCCTAGCAATTTTCTATGATAGTACCACAATAATCTACTCTGAAAATGATACAGACTACAGCATTACTACTATCAATGGTCTCTGAAGATTCCACAATGGACTGTACTCATTTTATGACCTTGCTTGTACCATGATTATCACTTTCATTTTAAAACATCTAACAGCAGTATAACCTTATCCAAAAACATTGCCTCTTGAATGAGTCACACTACTTTTTTTTCTTATTATTTGTAAAGAATTTATGATGTCACTTAGTAAATGACCAAACTTCCACTTAAGAAGTAAATTTATGATTAAACCCAATATCATAACATGCCAAAGCAGGAAATAATGTTTGAATGGCCAGTGGATTTTTTTGCTATTTTTGTGCAAAGTCACTTCATATGAAACATTTGAATCTTTATTTATTTGACTGCCCTTACATATAAATTATAATATATATCTGACATGGAATTATTACTTAGTAATACACAATACTGGCAGAAACAAAAAATGCAGTCATTTACCATACAAAGAGAGAAGAAACATAAAAAAATAATAATTTTGAAAGGGCTTAATTCTTAACAATACCTTAAAAAAAATTTAAGACCAGTTCTGAATGTTGAATGGTTGTGTCCATTGTTAACATGAATGTTACAAAACCATTATATATCCTACTTCTCAGCACCAAGGGTAAAACCAAATTTCAGAATACAAAAGCAGTAATAATTATGCATGTTTTCATAAAAACGTGATTGTCAAATCCACTGAGGGATGCAGCCACTGAAAGCTACAAGTACTGGGTGAACAACACAATATACAATAAGATGGAAATTGTTGCTAACACCATTTGCATGTGGTAATTTCTGCACTGCATCCAAAATGATGTTGACAGAAAAAACTCAATAACCCAAAATTACAAACTGACTGATGTACATCACACTTCTATATTAATTTAATTTTGTTGTTTTCTAAATTTTGTTATAATATGAGTAAATAGGCCACATGTGTTATTAAGTTAAATTAACTGGGTGGTTGAAAACTATTGTAAATTTTGAGCTATGTAGTATTTGTTTGTGATTGACTTAATCTTGGTAACCATTCACAATTATCCCAAGATTAAGGATATACCTTCCTCATTAATATTTCATTGTTTAAAAAGTTAACATTAATATATACACCACTCAAAAAATTAGCAACCAATACATGAGACTCTATATTCATATTTGCATCAAAATTGTTGTGAACAAATGATATGATAGTAATAGAATTATTAATAATTAAAAGTATTTCTTTCAGTGTGGCATAGACAATCACAGAGCTGTGTAAATGTTGTTATATTGCATGTCATGTTTATGAAATTTTCTCACAGCAATGGTCTTTCAAAGCAGTTGGCAGCTCTAAAAATATCAATTACATAATTAACTATGAAATTCATATTTTGATCTAATGTTTAGTATACGGTACATTCATTGTTTGTTGTCTCTGAAATCTGTGCTATGGTCTTGCTACTGGTTGATGTTTGATTTTTGTTATTTCTGTCATTTCCATTGATGTGTTACTTCTACAGTTTGATCTTATCATTTATTGGAGGGAGAGGTGGGGATTTTTTCTTTTCTTCTTTCCTCCATTTGTGTATCTTTTTTATTAATCTCAGAAGCTATAAATTTTACCTAAAGTCAAAACTGTGCTACTGGTACTGTGGGGGGTAACTATAGGATGCTCTTACACCATGAAAAAATAGTAAAATCAAATCAGTGCTTGAACTCATTTGTTTCGATGACAAATAAGAGGGAAGACATGGCAAAATTAAGGCCACATAAGATGTGACTAAAGTGGCGAGTGAAAAGGTCAAATTGGGTGCAATCATGTCAAAACAAGTAGCTATTAAATCAGAGGCCACACTGCAGAACCCATCTGGTGAATTCGTTGCATCAAACACAATGTACTCGATGCATAAAAAGTTATTTGATCCCAGAGGGCCCAAAAATTTGATGTAATTTCACAACTATATTCCCTTAAAATGGGAATAGATTCTGTTCAGTTGGAACCTTACACTGTTCATCTGACTGGAGATCAATTGGCCTCCGTTTAAATCCCAGTCTTGGTTGGAATTTTCAAATGCGCTTAACCTGACCTTTACATATAACACAGCTCGTTGTGTGATGTGAAGTATGCCAGAAGACTTCCATGGTTCCAATTCCAAATTAAAATATAGGTCCCCTCTACCTGGTAGGATTACCAGGTTAGGTCAGTTAGCTATGACAAATCAAAAACACTGTAACATTATGACCGAACAAACTTTCAGGACCTTCCAGACAGCAAGCCAATACTGTGACTTGATTTATGCTGTTAAAACAGTGCATGAGCAAATAAAGACAGGCAAGATAATTTGATAACAGAGTTAAAGGGGTATATTGGTGCCATAAGCAAACAACAATTTGGTAACTTCCAAGAGACCATACTGGCAGAAAGTAAAATTGAGATGACTACCGAAGTCAGAGTTGTTAATGTTGTAATGGAGGAATTGTCTCTAACTAAAAAAAGTGACAATATCAGTTGTACTGTTGCTAGATAATGAATTGTAAATTAATATTTGTGAGCAAGAAATAGAATTGTTTCTCGAAAATTCAAAGAAATTGCATTTTAGTGATGGATTGCAGATGGGAATGTATGGTCTGAAACTAGAATCTCTTCTAAGCACCTCAGAATTTGTTCAAATTCTACATTTCTTGGCTGCAGGGTCTAGGGGATGGTGTAAGCTCCTCAGAAGTTGAAAATTTTAAACCTCATTGCTACAGGATATGGGGGACGGGAATCATACAGAAGCCGATACTGCAGCTTATTTCCAAATATAGGGCGATTTAAAATAAAAAAAGTAATCCGACATATAATAACAGCCTTATACAAACAGTTAATAATATAACAGTAAACAACCAGTAAACTCACCGAAGTCATTGCTATCCTTAATAGTTCAGCAGGTAAACACTCGATTTTTGTTGCATGACAACATCATCATTTTACAATAGTTTTTGACGTGGTAAAAAGAATTAATAATAATAATAATTAAATAGTAGAAACTAAATTTTACAATATTTAACTGGTAATATATAGTTTAAAGCCTTTTAAAGTAAGAAAACACAAATTTTTAATAAACTGGCACTTTCGAAAATTAAATGCAACACATTTACAGCATTTCGGATGGTAAACAATATGGTTATTACAACTTAAATTCTTTCTGAACATTGTGTTAAACTTTTTGAGAAGTTCTGTACAGTAAATAAATTTTGACAGGAATTTTTAAAAGACACTGCATCCAAATTCACATATTGCCGGCCTATATAAATTTTTTACATAGTCAGGGAATAAAATTACTTTCAAAAGATGTATTTTATGCTGAGGAATACCATACTAAAATTCATTTTTTGATATAGGCCTTACTTTCAGTGTTATTCACAATAAGATTTCCTTTATTTTTGTTTAATTGGGATTTTTAACATGGCAGGCTACCCAGGGACTACTTCCACATATGAACATGCTGGTAGTCCAGTGTCATCGAGGCTACTACGCAGCAACAAGTGGGAATTAATTACAGCCAATCTATAAGGTTTTCGACAAAAGTTGAAGAGGGGTAAAATAATTGTAATTTTGTGTCTAAATAATACTTAAATTTGAAATCCCTACTGCAAGTATCATGGGTGCACTATATCCTAGGTGTCACATGGTTTGGGCAATTTTGGTGCCCTATATAGAGCTTTTCTGAGCCAAGATTGCCAGTCTGTCCTGGAAATCCATGTGAGTAAGATCTACGTCACTTTGGTGCGTGAACTGGAGGTTGGCATGCTTGCCAGTAGCCATTCTCGTGCGTTGGTGGCCGCCATCATGGAATTTTGAAATTATGCCACAAGGTCGGGACAGTGAATATGTAAGTTTTTCATGGGGTTTTCTGCTGTCTGTCTTCGACTATTCATAACTTGCAAACTTTAGAAAGAATATCCGATCGCCTAATCAACTATAATTGTGAACTTTTGTGTTTTGAGATCAGAAACCTTTTAAGTGACTTTATTTTCATAGTTTAAACTAAACCCTTTTCTCTCTGATGGTTAAATAGGGAGTTGCGACCATGTTAATCTGTAGTTGATTTAAATTCCAAAGGTGTATTCACGGTCTACAACTTTGAACATTTGGAACTCTAATGTAATATTTCGACAAAATTTATTTGGAAGTGCAAGTTACTAGTTAAGGTGATTGAACCAATACTTAAACACCAGTATTGGTTATGTCCCTTACACCCTAATGAGGTTGACACAGTGCAAACTAATCATGATAAAAAAAATGCACTTGTGCACTTGATCAAGTCATACCATTTGAAGTTAGTCGAGATCATAATGGTATGTTTAAAAGGAGGCGCCAAATGTCAAACTGACAGTCTTTTGCAGAGAATGAATAGATATGCCACAAATTAATTTTCTGGAAATGGAAAAATTTCCTGTTAGGGGATAAGCCGTATACCGGGGTACGTATCGGCTTGTACACCTAAACTTGAGTTCTTCCAAAATGTTACCAAAAGTTCGAGAAAAGTTCTATAACCGTGAAAAACCTTGGAGCATGCTAACTGTAATGATGAAGTCGGTCACCACTCACAGAATTAACCTCTTGTAAGAAAGGTACTAAAATAGAAATGAAAGTTGAAGTTAGAATCACTAAAGGATATATTCTTGAAAATTTCACTGAGTTTACATAAAAGTCACAGTTAGCTATGGCAATCGGAGTAAATCATTAAGCCGAAGATCACAAGTCATGAAACAGAACAGACCGCTCCACCCCGAAATTGAAAATAAAAGTTCACATTGATGGATCACATGGTGGAAAATTTCAAAGTTCTACGGTTGGCTACCCTGACGGTCAGCCATGTTTGTTTCCGGTCTCCCAGAAGCCCATGCGCCCAACTAGCGCTGGATTTGTTCTACCACTAGTAGCATCCTCACCAGACCAAGTACATCAACGAACTGCCTTGGGTCGAGCGACCGGCCTACCTTTATCAGAAATGCCCTACTACCCTAAACAACAGGCTATCTAGATCAAAATTTTGTTAACGGAGAACTTGCAGAAAATCACAAGAGGTAGAGCATAACAAAACGAGTGTGGTGTGGTGGTTGGTTTTGTTCTCAGAGCTTCCAAATGGTTGTAAATGATTTTTGAAAGTTGGTGAATAGGGATGGTAGCCAACTTTAGTACTGCAAAATGTCACGTCCAGAATATGAATTTGCTAAAGTTTAAAATATCAAGTTTATACTATGTTTAAGTGTTCCCCAGGCTCTGCTGAGTTCAGTGGTGTAAAAATCTTTTAAATCGGTTAAGGATGTCAAAATTTATGGAATTTCTAAAATGTGCTGATTATTTGGTGTTGCAAGATTTTATTCACTTTTTATTTACAGTTAATTATGGCCTGAAACTATTTTTAAAATGTTCCTTTATTTTATTTAAGTACTTTAGAAAAGTTTTTGGTACATGAAATATGTTTGCTAGATTGAAATTCAAATTACAAGCTGGTTTCTACGACGTCACAGGATAACAAATTTTAACTTATTTATATCTTCTGTTTATTAGTTGATGGCTATTAGAAACTTAGAGAATATTGAATGGTCTGTTATTAAGTTTGTTTCAATATACTTTTGAAGCTCTGAAATTACTTGTCTGGACTAAAACATTTAATTGAAATTAGCACATGGTGTAATGTTTTAAAAATCATATTTACTGCTCTAAATCAGTCTGGAACTGCGAGTTATTGGTGAATTTAATATAAAACGGTAAAATTATTATTATACCAGTGCTTTAGTGCATCTAAATGTGTGGAATATTAGTGCTATGGTTGTTTAACCAAATCTGTTTACTTGCAATTATGGAAACCTATGGATTATGCTCATTTAGGTAAGTTTTACAATTTATATTTTATTAGCAACTGTTTATTTATTATTATTATATCGTGTTTATTTACTTTTCTGAACCTGAAGTGTTGCTATCTCGATTTCAAACTATGGTATCATGTATCGAATGTTAACCCCAAACTTCATCGAATTTTAACTGAATATTGAAAATAGGGAGTAAGGTAGCTTACAATCCATTACCCTGGCATCTTCCAAAATCTTTTCAGCGGTACAGGATTACTGGAAACAAGTTTATAATGGACAAGCATGGAGCAGGATTTCATGGTTTGTTAATGAGAATGAAAGTGCATTTAGTGAAATGTCAATAATCCAGCCAGATTCTACAAACAGTTCCTACTGAGTAATCAGGCTCTCTATGTGGGATTGGGCAGCAGCACCATTTATCATAAACAAAGTCACCTCCTGTGTGAAAAATTTGTGATTAATAGGATCAACTCTTCGAATTTTAGTACATAATATCAGAAGTGGGTTTAAAGTGTACACCAAAAAATGAAGATTCTGTAGATATTTTTTTTTTTTTTTTTTTTTTGCTTATAGTTTTAAACCTTTTTAACATCATGTCAAGGTTATTAGAGGAGGGAAAGGAATGGGGGGAAAGGAATGGGAGGACTCCACCCATGGGTTTTAGAAGGAACCATCCCAGTATTTTCCTAAAAAGATGTGGGAAACCATGGTAAACCAAATCTGAAAGGCAGGATGGGGACTCAAACCATTGTCCTCCTGAATGCAAGGACAGAGCATTATGGCTCACCCACCATACTTGGTGAACTGTAGTGAATTCCACTCCATTGCAGATTAGGCATTGCAATGACACAAATTACAGATTCTCCTATGTATTATGATGTCAAAAACTTAAAGGATAGGTAAGTCTCAGGACGTCACTCAAAACTTTGGAGAAAATAAACAAGTAGTGTTTAATAGACAGAGTTTAAATGTGCATTATAATTTTTCCTAAGAGGGACCTTCCTTTGGAAGCTGGAGATCTTATAGTCTGTGTGTAATATTTTAACTGATACTGGCATTAATGATGTTATTCAAAACGATATCGAGAAATCAACTAATTGCAAAGAGTGATGAAAATATAAGGAAAAACTTTTCTAAAATTTTCTCAGCTTATCTGGGTCTAAAGAAGTACAGGGTGTCCACTATGAACCTGAAACTTTTCATTTGGCTGCAAAAAATCAATGAATGGAAGTAAGTTAGTAACATGCATTTTAGTATGTAGAGAAACTGTGGAAGTTCTGTTGACTATTTTTGAAAACCCGTGCAGGAGGCTGTAGGTGGCACTGTAGTAGCTTAACTGAAAATGGCGTCACCGCAAGAGTGAGCACAAGCTATTTGGTGGTATGTAGAAACAAATTCAGTGATTCAAATACAACACAAGTTTTGCCGCGTGTTCAAGAAAGACTCACCCGTCACATAACACCATTGAGAAATGGAAACAGTGCTTTTTGGCAACGGGTTATGAAGAAATTTCATGGTGGTGGTAATGGGTGTGTATCAGAGGAGCATGTAGCAGCAGCGAGACAGGTATTTGAATGAAGTCCACGCAAGTCCATTCGACAAGCAGCACGAGAACTGCAGATGCCGAAGTACACTGTACATAAGGTACTGCAACACTTTCTTCAGTTTCATCGACACAAATTGTAGTTGATTCATGAACTGAAAACAGATGACAGTGATATGAGGCAGGCATTTGGTATCAACATGTTACATCACATTGATGAAGATGTCGGGGAAAGTGGGCTGGGGTTTAGTTTAATGAAAGTTGTAGTTTCTTGTTAAATTGGAATGCATAAGTTTATTTCTGCTGATTGTACATAATCAACCACCAACTTCAACAGATGTGACCTCTTACTAAAGTACACACATCACTTAATTTGACCGTGGATAAGGCTAATACAGACTGGTCGCCAAAGATACAGATCCGACTATGGTAATGTAGACCCAGGCTTGAGCAATATGTTTTCCCGATCTAAGTCAGCGCTTCACTTAAACAGTTCAACTTCATGTATAGTTCTCCAAATTGCTTAAAACCTTCACTACTCATCAACTATAACAGTAAAGTTACTCTACTTGTCTTTCGGGAGCTTAAATTGCCGTCCCACGTGCATTACGCTACATACACCAATTCACATGCTTTCTACATCATGCGCCGATCGGTCTCCACTGACTCTATATGCTCACTGCCGGGCCTCCTTCTACCGAACCGTCTCATTGTCGCTAGACTAAGTCTTATTGTTACAATTACGCTCTGGCAGTTTGATGACCAATTAATTCTTATGCATTAGCTTTTCCACTCTACTCTTTTAGTACCAAATTACTGTCTCATCACAAAGACCCAAAATTTTTAACTCTCATTGCTTTCTCTGAAGAGGCCACATTTCATTTATCGGGTAAACTCAACACACATAATGCACATATTTGGGGATCACAAAACCCACACAGCATTGTGGAACAAATTTGTGATAGCCCGAAATTAAATATTTGGTGTGGATTGATGCACAATTTGAACAGAGGCCCCTTTTTCTTTGTAGAAAAAACAGTTACAGGCAGTATATACCTTGACAAGTTGGAACAATTTGTTATGCCTTAGTTAATGCATTTGCAGCCAAATGTCATCTTTCAACAGGATAGCGTCCTTTTGCATTGGAGACTGACCATTCGAGAATTTCTCGACACCCAATTTCCTGGTTGCTGGATTGGGCGTGGTGGACTGACAAGTTGGATGCTTTGATCACCAGATACTACCTCTCTAGACTTCTTCTTGTGGGGATATGTGAAGGACAAAGTGTAGACAGACTGAAAAAATTTGTGATCTTCAAGAGCTTCGAGGCCGCATACGAGATGCTATCACTTCCGGCAGGAACTTGAATTCAGGCTAGATGTTCTTCGTGCAATGAGAGGATTCCATGTAGAGGTGTACTGATTTTTTAATAAAGCTTGTTGAGTTGCTTTTGACCTTGCATGAATTATTTTCTTTTTACCATAAGCAGTATGAAATATAATATGTAAATTATTATGGAAAATGGGACAACTGATGTTGAGACAATGGGATTATTGCATAACGGTAGAATTATTGCAGGTAAATAAAGTCCAGGAAAGCAAAAAGTTTAGTACTGTAAAAGTAAAAAGAAAAATTAATATGACGGTTAAGTGATGACAAAAAAAGGAAAGTAACACGTTTTAAATACAGAAAGATTATAACATGATGGAGTGATGAAAATACTTCATATTTCTTTAATAAGAATCCTCGAGGTGAAATAGAAGATAGATAAATAAACAAGAAGTCAAGGGATGGAATAATACGGAAAAGGCCAAATTATAAGACTAAAGTACATATTTTATTTTCTGAATCTTTTAACATGTAATTGGGATTATATGCACGCCAATAATTTGTGTGTTTTCCCTTGTTAGAAGTAAGCAGTTTCACAGTTTCACTTTGTTAGGCATACTTTCAATCATATGGTATCTTTTGTTGTTGTCACTGTCATTGAAACTTTAGGGAAAATTTGAAACAATCAGCCCAATATTAGTTGTAATGGTGGTTTTCTTACAATACAATATAATACAGTCATTCATTTTCCATAGATCCCAATATTAGAGTCTGTCCCTGTGGGATACGAAAAGTTGTTGATTTAAAGATAAAAAAAACTGCATAACAAAATAGGTGTATACATTGTCAAAGAATAACATATAAATGAATTATGTCAATCAGATTTACTCGAAATACTAAAATTATTTTGTAGCTACCTTTGAAATGAATTCTTCAATAGAGCAGGACTAGTTATCAATTAAAAATTATTTAAATTTACTACTGAATTTAAATTGTCTCTTGCCATACATTCGAGATGTGTTGTTTTGAATAAATGACAACAACTTATAATCCTTGTGAAGATCATTTTTATTTGTAATGTTATGATGGTGTATTTTTATATTTGATTCAAATAGATCATAATTGCTGAACAGAAAGGACATTAATGTGTATATATACTTGGCCACAACTGTTAAAATTCCAAACTTCTTGAACAGCTTTCTGCATCAATTTCTACTGTTGGCAACCACCCATAATTCTTCTTATTCATTTCTGGTCTCTGATTTCTTTGTCTCCGAGTTGGATTGCCCAAGAATACTATTTAATATAAAATTGAGGAGTGCAAATGTGTAAAATAAACTAATTTCTTCAAATGGGGAATACCTGTTGCTGAAATTGTATGATTTGCAAATGTGACAGCACCCTATCACTTCAGTGAGTCAGAGGTATGCACCCTCCAATTTAAATTATGATTGATATGCAAATCTATAAATTTTACACACTCTACCTCTTGAAAAGACTGGCATGCAAATTTTATGTCTACATCTAGTGTTAACCTGTGTGATGTAATGAATTGTATATCTTGAGTTCTATGAAGACAGGCCAATAGCTGTGAACAACTATTAATATAGTGAAAGATATAATTATAAATACGTTTGGTACAGAAATCTATATTATTCTTAATTCCTATGTTTCTGACATCTAAAAATAGAACACTTTTCATGTGTAACACATGGTAGACCATTTATATATACATTTAAAATAATATTAGCTCTAATATAGAACCCTGAGGTACACCACATCTGATATATCCTAACTCAGAAAACAATAAATCACATGATGCAGCATTAAAATGTTCAAGTGATGCTTTTTATTTATTAATGTAATAACTAAGTCATTTATTAACAGTGCCATATATACCATAATACTTTAATTTTTTTCTCAGATTTTCATGATCAACACAGCCCAATGCCTAAGAAAAGTAAATCCTGTAGGCAGTAATTTATCATGTATGCCTTCTAAAATATTGTCCTCTTAACAATAACGCAAAAATTCTCAATCAGGTTCATGTGTTGGCTATATCCTTGCCATGAGAGCACCAAAAGGGTTTTATCACTAATGAACTGTGACTTTCTTGGCCCTATGACAGGTACACCATCATGTATGAAGCCAAACAGGTTTTCAACAAACTAGTCTCTTATCTGAGGTAATAGATGTCTCTCAAGGACATTTAGGTATCAGTCCTGCTTCATGGTATCTTCTACAGTGTATAATCTTCCAGTTCCATACACAGATAACACACAACTGACCATAACCTTTGCTGGATGTTTTACCATCTGTTGTACACTTTGAGGATGAAACTCTTCTTCTGGTCTCCTCTGAACATACTGACTAGTTTTTTCACCAACTTCAAATATGGATTCATCACTGAAGCATGCCTAGAGACAATCTTTTTTTTTTTTTTTTGGTGTATAGTGTTATGCGTAGTAATGGAACAATAATAGCAACAAGTTTCAAGTGGACATTCTTATCTATGATAAAAATAGTTTTCAATGGATTTATATGATGACTGTTTTATTTTGATGTCACATTCTTTCTTCCAGTTGTTAGTGGACCAATCTTGCACATTCCAATCTCTTTTTTGTTCTAAGTGTGGTGATTATTGCTTCCCTTCTAGGTCACCTAAATTTCAATCCACCATTGTACAATGTTCTTCTCACAGTTCTGGCAGATGTTTCTATGCCATTATAAGTTAATGTATTCCTTAGAATAATGCTATTAGCTGAGTGATGCCTACAGAAAATTTAGATCAGTTTTCTTGTACATCTTGCACTCGACTTACTGTTCGTACCACAATTTCCTTTTGATTGTAACATTGATTTTTGTGAAATACTGAGTCTTGTTGCTAATTTTAAGGGTGTAATTGGGTATTTTAAAAGAATCTTATAACAGAAAAATTGTTTTAATCTGAAAGGACTTTCATGTGAAATCTGGGAAGTCCCAGTTAATTTCAGGGCAATATTTTGTATTAATTTGTAGAGGTTAGTGTATACACTTTGACAATAAATTTGGCCGCCGCTGAAAAATTCTATCACTCTTATTTTGAAAAATCTGACATCAATGTCATCCCAGGAAACAGTAATATAATACTAGTAAGCCAGTATTGCGTTACTGTTTCTTAGGATGACATTGGTGTCATATTGTGCAAAATAAGAGTGATAGAATTTTTCAGCGGCGGCCAAATTTATTGTCAAAGTGTGTACATTTTTGGGCCAGATAATTTGAGGCTTAATTTGGTGACAAGGAAAAAGTTAACCATAGTGGTTTCAAAAACAAGCCTTAATTGGAGAATTTAGGTCACACAGTTGTTAGAGGGTTGGCCTAACGAGCACACTGTGAGGCAGGTAAATGTGGAGACTGAAATGCTGCTTGGAAAAGGCGTTGGTTATTTCTTGGGGAAGGGGGTTCCTATGGACACCAATGGTAGGTGGGGTTTCACCAGGCATTGCCTACACCTAAATAGAAGTAGTTACTTTCTGAGCTGTCAGCTAAATCTGTAAGGGAGCCCACTTCCTGTTATGATGATATAAGGAAGTTTAGAGGTTGCTGGTAAGGCGATAAAAACAGGTTACCATGGATACTGAATGCAGCTGCATGATGGAAAAAAATAAAGAACTAGTAGAAGCTGAATAAATAATAAAAGATGGACTCACAATTTGGAAGGTGAAGTGTAATCCTGAAAATACAACATTGCCAGCTATCAGAATGATACTACTGAAGTGTAGGAGTATAATGAACAAAGTAATAGCATTTGGTAGCTTAAGAGAGATACATACTGTACTCAAACCACATGAAGTTATAGGGGTAGAGTCTTGATTAAAGGGAGGAATACTAAACAATGAGGATTTTCCTGATGGTTATAGAGTATATCACAGAGACAGAGGAGGAAGTAGTTAAGTGGGGGTTAATACTGGTTAACAAAGATTAATGTAGTTCACTAGTGTTTATGGATTATAGTTATGAGTTACAAGGGGCAGAATTCTGGGGTGCAATAAAAGGAAAAATTAGGGTCTTGACTGCCTACCTTAGTGGAAGAATGAGTGATAATGATGAGGTGCATAGGGAGAAATTAAATTCATATTCAGAGTTCAGAGGTGAGCATAGAACGCTCATTATTGGTTGGGACTTAATTTTACTAGGATTTGATTGGCAAGGAATTAAAATAAATAATGCAAGGGAACAGAAGTTTGCAAATATGTTAGTGAGGAAGAAGGCTTATCATATATAGTAGAGCGTAGCACAAGGGGAGAAAACATATTGGACATCATCTTGATTTATTTATCTTATGGCCATGCATAAAATCAATAATACAATGTAACATTAAATTATATTTAAAATTCAAAGTCTACATGGTGCAGCCAATCTAGAGCTTCATTTGAAATATTAATAAAGTCTATTGGTGATCCCCTGAAGGCTCGAAGTGGGAAATCAAAGGTCACGTGACGGATGGTTTGTGTTTCCTCACCACAGTCGCAGTTTGGCCAATCTCTCATTCCCCATGTGTATAGAGCTGAAGCAGATCTCCCATGACCAGACCTAACACTGTTAAGAACTGCCCATGAGGAAGATAGAGTCCCTTTATTGCCTGTTGACTGTCAAACAGAGAGTGCCATTCTGATGGGGCTGCGGCTGTCCACTCCAATCTCCATGCTTCTATCCCATTAAAATTATCAGATATAAGCTGTTTAGCAGTTTTTAGGCTTGGGCATCTTGATTTAAGTTTGAAATTGATTGTCCATGTCTTGGTGGATGGGCAGAGACAAGTTATGACAGATCTTATTATATTGGGCAATTAGGCGATTCTGTCGTCTTATCATGGGCAGTTCGTTGTTACACAAAACGGGTAGCCAGTACAGTGGAGTGGTCTTGATACATCCACTAATTATCCGGATTGTCTGGTTCAAAACTGTGTTGATCTTTTTAATATGGGGTGCTATTCATCCAGACAGATGAGCAGTACTCAGCTGCAGAATATACAAGGCTCTGTGCTAATGTGCAAAGTGTGGATGCGGATGCTCCCCAAGAGGTGCCAGTTATCTTCTGCAGATTATTATTTCTGGTTCTTAGTTTTGCTGCAAGGTTGTTTAGATGTTTATTGTACAACAAGGTGTGATCCATTATGACTCACAAATACTTGGGGGGGGGGGGGGGGGTTGTGTCGGAGGAGAGTGCCATCAAGAAGAACATCAAGCGAGAGATTCGCCACCCGATTGTTCAGATGGAAGACACTAGTTTCCGACTTGCTGGAACTGGGTACGATATGCCATTTCTTAAAATAGTTGCTCAGGGTTTTGAGGTCTGCTGTTAAACTATTTTCAATTTGTTGAACGTTATTGGATTATGGTACTACTGCCAGATTGTCAGCATAAGAGAATTGTCTGGATTCTGTTTGAGGAATGTCAGAAATATATACATTAAAAAGAAGTGGGGCAAGAACTGAGCCTTAAGGCAGACCATTATTCACTCTTCTTACTTTGCTTATCTTATTATCTGAGACAACCTGGAAAGTTTGGTTAGCTAGCTTGATATTGATCAGACAAGTGATTTTTTTGCACTTCAAAATGTTCAGCAGTTTGTATACCACACCCTCTTGCCTCACCGTATCATAGGATGCGGTAAGGTCAACAAATATAGCACCAGTCTTCAATCATCTCTCGAATCCTGCTTCTATGTGAGTTGCCAAGGCCAGGACCTGATCCTTGCACTTCTTGCAGGTCTAAAACCTGCCTGTTCAACAGGGAGATTTGCAAAAATAATTGGACTGATTCTATTGTAGATGATCCTTTCAAATAACTTGTAAGTAGCACTTAGCAGTGAAATAGGTCTAAAATTCTCTGGAACATCGGGGCTTTTTCTAGGCTTCAGAATGGCTATGATCTTTGCCCATTTAAACTCCGCAGGGATGACACTTGTCTATAGTAAAGAGGCGGGCCGGTAATTATTTGGTATGTTTCCCACAGTGGGTGAGGAACTCTGGGTGAACTTCGTCAAAACCTGGAGCCTTCCCATTCTTCAATTTTTTGATGTCCCTTGCCACCTCTATATCGGTGAAAAGGGATGAGAGGTTTGTAGGGGCAGAGTACATTCTTTTTAGATGGAATAATTGCTTTTTCACTTTATGAGTATGATCATTATCGGCACTCACTCTAGACATGTTGGCAAGTCAACTTGCTATTTGACTTGATGCTTTGCCTGAGGGTTATGTGGGGTTGCACATAGCTTTTTAAGGAGGTTCCATGCTTTTCGGCTGGACTTCTTGAAATTCAGGGTTTGCACCATGTCATTCCATTTGAGTTTATGGGCATTGTCCAGGTTCTGCAGCAACTCGTCGGCTGCTTCTGTACGCCCGTTATGTTGGAAATCATCATATAGCATTTTGCATGTTTCATTCCAGCATGGGATATTTTCTTTTCTAAAGCCTCTAGGAATAGACTTCTTAGCTGTTGCTATGGTTACTCTGACAAATCTATTATAATTCTTTGCTAATGGAGGTAATCCATCTTAGGTTTTTATCCAGGTTACCAGCAAATTCTTCCCACTTTGCTTTCCCAAAGTTCCATCTAGGTAAAGGCAAGGATCTAACTATAGGAATTTTTAGACCAACTTCTAGCAAGACTGGTTGGTGTTGACTATGTGGAAAGGCTTGTAGGACTTGCCTTGTAGTTGATAGAGTGTGGCCTTGATCGTCACGTGAGATGAAACATAAACCTTGGTTGGTTTCGGTGTTCCATCTTCCTGATTTAAAAGTACCTCCGTCTTTCGGGTTAAAAACTAAGTTCATGTTATTTGTTGCCACCCATTCCTCTAGCCTGATTCCATCCTGGTTGTTTTCTGTGTGCTGGCTGTTGAAGTCACCAATATACATAACGGGATGTTGAGACTCTGGTAGAACTTCACTCAGCCATGAGACAGAAGGAGGCTTATACACATTAATAATTTTAATATTGTTCACCACTGTGGTAATAATGACTAGTGATAAATTTATGGGATATAAGTTTAAAGAAGGAATAAGTTGTAACGTAGTTGGCCTTATTGGCAACTGAGAAAACGAGAAGGAAGAGTGTTGGGTATCGGTTTTAATAGGTTACCCAAAATAAGATTTCCCCCAAAAGATAACACTAATCAGGTGTAGAAGAGAATTTAAGACTCACATTGGTAGTAGTACGAATTGGCGGAAGGAAGTTATGAGCAATCTTTAAGTCCGAACAGAGACGCTTTGTGACAGTGATGACGCAACAGCCAGCAGATTCATAGAAGTATGAAAGAATGGTAATAAATGAATTAAGATACCAGGATGAAAGTATCAAATCATTGTTTAGAAGTACAAAATATGGTTTACAATGAAAGTTAGAGTAAATATGACTAATTTTAAGGTACTTTCTCAATAAAGAAAAAAATAGTAAGTCGAGGATAAAATAAGTAGTCAAAAGAAAATTATGTCTGATTAAAGGCCTTCCTGTGAAAAGATGATGACAGCAGTTTGAGATCGTTGAGTTGAGTATGTTAAAAGTAATTCCAAAGCGAAAGCGGTTAAAGCATCGTAGCTATCCAGGTTGTCGAGAATGGGTAGAAATGAAAGTTAACAAAGGGGGAAGAAAAAAACTAGAAAAACATCTGGGAGGCAACCTATTTTTATGAAAGTACAATTTTTTTAAGTAAGTTTGGCGGAAAGTTTTATCAAAATAATGCACTCTCAATATAAGATATTTAATTTCAAAGTATTTAATTGGGATTCCATGATGGCTGACGAGAAGGGATGAAAACTTTGAGAGGCGATATCTTTTTAATTAAAGGGTTTTAGAAGGTAGTGAGATACACCAAATTAATTGTCAAAAGCTGTAGAATTCCTGAAGATTAGAACACTCACGCTAAAACAAATAGTTGGGATACTAGATCTAGAAAATAGGTTTATTTAACTTCAAAAATTAATAACAACAAAAGGAGAGCAGATAGGAAAAATTTTACAAGGATAGAAAATGATTAGGATGAGGAACTCTACATTATCACAAAGTTTCAGGAAAGCAGAAAAACTTGGGGGGAAAGCCTTTGTGAGCGGAGCTGGGAGAGAGCGCATAGAGACGCTAGATGAGTGGGAATTCCCATCAGGCTTGGGGTAACCTATATAAGAGATCTGAGGCTGGACCTCGACCGCATTAGTTTCGAACTGGTTAGAGGGTGAAGGTGTGAAGTGTGGGCGGGCATTATGGCAGTGTCGCATGGTGTGGGTGTCGCGTTAGAACAATCATGAATAAACGGACTTGGAATATTTGTAGACGGCAACTATAATTTTTGAAACAGATCATTAATTTAACAAACTTCTTTTCCATAATTTAAATTTTGTTTGAGGTTTCAAGTGGAGTGAACTTTTTATTGTGTCTTAATGGAGTGTATGTAATTATCGTGGCATTAATCTGCAATTTTCAGAAACGAAGTCTTTCTGGTAACAATTTCTGTTGTCAGAGTGAATATGTCTTTAAACGTTGAACAATAAAATACTGGACTTTAAAATCTGTGTTGAGAACAATCTTTAGATATTAACCTTCATTGAAAAATCCCATTATTAAAACCATTTGGGTTGGCGACCGTTCTAATTAAATTAAATATTGCAGAGAAGAAAGTATAGGAAAGAATTGAGTTTGTGAACATTGGGGACTCCACTCCACCCCAAAAGAGTTTTTTTCCTACAAAGTGATCATGAAGCAGTTCTAATGGCTAGTAAACGAGTGGCAAAAAACTGATGGTAGTTACAGGTACAATTATAAAAAGGTGCATGTCATAGAAGGCGAAAAGATACTTTGAGGAAAGGTTCAATATGTGGAAGAACATCAGTAGAATGGAAAGGAGTTGGGAAGAGTTCAAGGAGATAGTAAGAATGGGAGAAAAATATATTTATTCCTACATAAAAAATAAAGAAAAGTACAGAACCTGTTTAATGTAATAAGGAGGCAAGAAATATAAAGAGATCAGTACGAAGAGAACACAACAAGGAGACAGCGAGGCAGTAGGGAAAACCTAAAACAACTAAACAAGGAATTAATAGCAGCAAAGAGGAAAGTCTGTGGTAGGGACAGTTATACTCGCCATGGACTCCATCTGAATCTCAGAGGTAACAGGAAGCTTTCGCTTCTTATTGCTGATGAGATCAGGGGATGCCAGGTGAGTGAAAGAGGTATTCCTGTGATAAGTGGTATTAAATCGCGTCCTTTTTTAGGGTAAATAAAATAAATGTATTAAGATGTCTAAAAGAAATTAACGTCTCTCCTGATCAAAACTTATCGAAATTAGAAATTCCATCTGACATACCAGTATATACTAATAAAGTAAACAATTTAAATTCATTGAATCAAAGAGTTCAGACCACTATTCTCCATCAAAATATAAGGGGGATATTTAGTAAAACTGATGACATTACCTTATGCCTAGAAGAGATTCAAAATTCCAGAAATTTTGATGTAGATCTTTTGTGCATATCTGAACATCATTTGTCTGACACAGGAATATCTCAGCTGTCCATCCTAAATTATAAACTAAGTTCTCATTCTGTATATGTAAAATGGAGAAAGGTGGAGTTGCCATTTTTGTTAAAAATAATATTCAATGCAATAGTGTAGCCATAAGTAAGTATTGTATAGAACAACACTTTGAATGCTGTGTTACTAAACTAGAATATGGTAAGGAAGAGCTAATATTAATAGCAATTTACAGGGCCCCCTCAGGAAATTTTAGTCTGTTTTTATCACAGTTAGGGTCTTTGTTACTATGTTTCAAAAATAACAAACAAAAAGTTTTATGTGGAGATTTTAATGTTGACTTTCTCAATCAAAGCAATGAGAGGCTAGATATGGAACCCTTGATGTTGTCTTTTAACTTAACGGCACTTGTAAATTTTCCTACTAGAATACAAAATAATAGCAGGACTGCAATTGATAATTTTTTTATGGATATTTCTCAGTACAGTAATTATGACATACTTCCAGTAATAAATGGTATCTCAGATCATGATGCCCAGCTGCTATGCATCAAGTCCAGAAACACTATTAAACAGATAGAGAAAAGCTGGGTTTATAGAAGAAATATTAATGAAAACAATATAAAACATTTCATAGATTCCTTAAATAATGGACAATTGTCAGAAGTGTACAATGCACAGGGTGTTAATGCAAAATTTGATTCCTTTCTCAATATATTTCTAACACTTTTCGAAGGAAGTTTCAAAAAAAGGAAAGTTGTCAATACTCCAAACAATGAACTAGGTAACGGCTGGATAACAAAGGGTATTAGAATATCTTGTAAAACAAAAAGAGAACTGTACTTAAAAGTAAGAGAATCAGATAACTACACACTTAAAGCTCATTATAAACTTTATTCTAAAATACTAAGAAATGTAATAAGAAAGGCCAAGAACAGGTATATATCAAAGAAAATAGAGAATTCAGGCAATAAGATGAAAACTATATGGAATATAATAAAAACTGTAACAGGAAAATCTGTGAATCACTCTAAAGACATAAAAATAGAACAAAATGGATCTGTCCATAGTGAAGTAGGGGAAGTTTGTGAAATATTTAACAAACGTTTTACTACAGTTATAGAGAAATTAGGCATAGAAAAGCAGTCCCCAAATAGTGCCCTTAGGCTTCTTCAGACTGCTTACCCAAACAGATTTGTGGAAATGCAATTGCCACCAGTAACAGTCTCAGAAATAAATAAACTCATTAAACAATTAAAACCTAAAAAATTTTCCAGCTATGACAATATTTCAAGTAAATTACTAAAAAGATGTTCAGATTGTATCGATCGTGTACTTGCCCACATTTGTAATGAATCGTTAATTCAAGGTGTTTTTCCAAATAGACTAAAATATGCAGCCGTAAAACCGTTGTGTAAAAAAGGAGAATCCACATGTGTAGATAACTATCATCCCATTTCATTACTTTCAGGATTCTCAAATATTTTTGAAAAAGTCATGTATTGTAGAGTAATAAAACATGTTACGCAAAATAATATCCTCACTAAATCCCAATTTGGCTATATATTCTTTTTTAAATAACACATTTGAGGAACTTAATAATAAAATGAGCCCTGTAGGAATATTTTGTGATCTTGCAAAAGCATTTGACTGTGTAAATCATGAACTACTTTTGAAAAAAATGGAATACTATGGTATTTATGGAATCGCAGGTAAATGGTTTAGATCATACATGGAAAGTCGAATGCAAAAAGTGTCCATTTTTGATACTAAAATAAACAAAGATGCTTCATCAGTCTGGGAAAAATTAAAACATGGAATTCCACAAGGTTCTGTCCTAGGACCCCTCCTCTTTTTGTTGTATATCAATGACCTTCCTGGACACTTATCTGACAAAGTTAAGAGTGTTTTATTTGCAGATGACACTAACCTGACTGTGAGAAAAACACCAAACAGCAATCTAGAATTTAATGTATATGAAGTACTTAGTGAAGTAGCAAATTGGTTTAAGGAAAATTCATTAAAACTAAATTTTGAAAAAACACATTATATTAGGTTTAAAACAAAAAATTATGCACAGCCAGATTTACAAGTAAGCTATAAAAATAACACAATATTAGAAACAAAGAGTATAAAATTCCTTGGTATTAAAATAGATGAGAAATTCTGTTGGCATGAACATATCACTTCACTATTGAAGAAGTTAAGTAGTGCCACCTTTGCAATACAAACACTTTCTCTACAAGCAGATCTAGAATTAACGAAACAGGTTTACTCCTCATATTTTCATTCAGTAATGTCATATGGCATAATTTTTTGGGGAAACTCTTCACAAAGTAAAAAAGTTTTCATAGCACAGAAAAGAGCTATTAGGATGTTGTGTAGGGTAAAACCAAGATCTTCTTGCAGACAACTTTTTAAGAAACTCAATATTCTTACAATGTATTCTCAGTATATATATTCTCTCATGAGCTTTGTCATAGAAAATTTTAACCTGTTTACACCTAATTCACAGGTACACAGTTTCAATACAAGAAACAGAAATAACTTGCATAAAACACAAACATCTCTGTCATTAGTACAAAGACGAGTTAATTATTCTGGTATACATCTGTTTAATAAACTTCCCAAGGGTATAAAACAATATGCAGAAAATAAAGATATATTTAAAGAAAAACTGAGAGATTATCTTATTGGCAACTCCTTCTACTCCATTCAAGAATTTGAACAAAACAATTAATTGTATTCAATATGACTTTTGCAAATCACAGTTGTAAAAATTTGTTTATTTTATTGTCTTTATTTTTTCTTTGTAACATATAATTGTTTTTTTACTATGATTATGACTCATATTGTATGTATGTATATTAACCATGATATGTTTCATATCCCAGAGGTGTTTCCTCAGCAGGGATCCATGAAACAAGATTGATAAATAAATAAAAATTGTCTGATTTTATGAATTTATTTTATCTTGCTTTCCACTATTGTAAGAAAATGCTGGCTTATTTATCCTATTTTACAGTAAATTATTTGACAAAAATCTAAATTTAGCCCAGACCAAAACTTTTAAAAGCTTCTATTCAATAGGAATGGTTAATCTTGCAATCAATGTTTCACCAATTTGCCAATGTCTGATTGACTTGAAACTGTGCATCCATTCTCATTCCCAGTAACAATACAATATTCAATAATTATTATTACTAATTTTAACTAACTGCTCAGTTAATTATTGAAAATTAGGTAAATTTAATTACTTTTCACAGTAAATGTTTACTGGGGAAATGTACTGCATAACAAAATCCAATCCTGTAGGCCTTCCATATTGGTTCATACCTATGTTTGAGAGGGTTCTTGTGAATAGAGCACATTGACATGATATGCTTGCAGAATCATTCAACTGGAAGTGATGCTATTGCTTGGCCATTCAGTGTTAAATTTCCAACTTGCTTTGGGTAGAAGTGTTGCTTGCATATTTTGCAAACCTGACTACAGAATTTTTTGATAGCTTTGCTGAATGTTGCTATGTTTGTGTTAATCTATGTCCACCATAGGGAATGTTGTATGCAGTGTTTTTCCATGCATGTATGATGTAATTCAATTGTTATGATGGTATAAAAATAGAATTCCACAAAGAAATGTTGCTTATTGAAGCTTCAAGATTGATTGTGAACAGAATATTAGGTCGCCGTACTACCACACAACGGAATTCCTGCGCCAGGCCGCCTATATAAGCGAAGCCGGCAGCTCCACCGACAGTTCCGACCTGACCGCTGAAACAGCGTCAACTACAGAAGACCACCGGAAGTTCGCGAGAAGCAGAAGCTGTCACTCTACCCGGATCAGGACCAGGTACAATTCTCGACGGTCATCTGATAACTGTACCCACAATTGTTTATGGTTTACCAGTTGTTTCTGTGTACAGAGTAATAAACCTCAAGGAACCGTTAAGTGTAGTTAACTTCAATTACATAATGCTACTTTCTGTAACGCCATAAAGCATTTTCAGACATCTTCATATGTGAATGGAAATTAGAAGTAACAAAATATTGGTCTTGATTTTGGACTGTCAAGCAATTATGACAATGACCAATCTTTCTAATGAATTGAAGTGTCTCTCTGTAGTGTTGCTACAGACAATGAATTAGTGAAGCAAAGATGTGAAGATCATTGTCGATATGGTGAAACGTCCATCTACCCGGTAACTAATTGACAGCCAGCATGACTTGTTTTCCATCAAGTTGTTTTGCTGAATATAATCCAAGAAGTAACAACTTCAGTTACTTTGTCCCTCAAGGACTTGCTAACTGTATACAGCTGCCACTTTGTTTTTTAGGAGACCCTTGACAGTCTATTGCAAATCTAAGAGTACAGAAGCAATGCAACGCAGGTGTGCACCTCCAACGAATCACATTCTAGAATATTGGTGAAGATAGCATATCTCTTTAACTGTGCATATTGATGTAATTATCTCAATAAATCCTTATGATGAGGATTGAAAAATAACTCAATTCTCAGATACAGTGAAGGTGATACTCAGTTTAAAGTCAAAAATATTTAAATGCATTTTTTGGTTCCATACAAAAATTTTACTGGAACACAAATTCTTCACCCCCCCCCCCCCTCCCCCCATACCTGTCACTAAGTTTTTATTTACTGATAATTTTGTACACTGATAATACCAGATAGTAATGTATCTCAAAGATGGAATTCATATTACAGCAGGTAGCATTTTCTACAATGTACAAGCAGAGGTAATAAATCATTAAGAAAATTAGGTTCTAGCCAATTTATCCACTCTAAATGTTAACATTTAAATAAATACAAAGTAGACTATATATAAAAAATGTTAATAAAAAGAATACAGAAGTAAATGCAGTCCACTTAAATACAGTGAAACAGCAATGAGAGGTTAGTAATATCTTACTGAAGTACAGGTTAATCCAATAATCCTGAACAATTCATAATCTGACAATTATACCTGAATAGAATTTGTGCATGCAGTTTTTTTTCAAATACTTAAGTGCACCAAACTACATGAAAGTTAAATTCAGAAGCAGCTAAAGTTGGGAATGGTAGAGAAAGACAGAGAGTGAGAAAGAGAGATATCTACACTTTTTAAGTACTGAATTATTTAAAATGGAAAAATACTGTGCTAGCTAACATCTCAAATTCTAAGAAAAACAGTTGAAGGAATGGTAGTCCATTTAAAACATATTTGAGGAAATTTGTTACAAAAGTTACTTTTAAAATCGCAAAAAAAGTATGTGGATGTACTCACTTTCAAGTCTTGCCATTTTAATGGTGGATGGATAGTATATTGCAAAAATATATATTTAGTTTAGGATTATGGTAATTTACATGGGGGAAGTTGATAATATGGAATGGAAAGGAGGGGGTTTTTGACCAAATTGGAGGTCAACTATGAGTATGTAGCACTTGGAACCAGTTAGTTGAGCATTCCGCCTAGTAGGGGCAGGGCTGGGCAACACTCGATTCCCGCTCCAAGCTATCCAACATAAGAGAAAGTAAAACCAAAATTACAAAGAATAGAAATAAGAGAAATCATATTCTTTTTTTTAAAAAAAAAAAGAAAAATCATGCCATGAAAATAATTATACACTGGAATCTACTTCTCACTTATGTAACTATGGTAAGTATTCATTCATTCATTCTCAGGTGTATAAAACAGAAGCACATTCCTTAGAATATTTAAACCTAATACCACTACATTAAAAAAAAATAATTTTAAGTTGATGTACTCTTCGTCTGGGTTTAGGAAGATATACCCTAAACAGAAGTTAAAATCCCTTTGAATTGAATTTAACTTGTACAAAACATTTAAGAACAATGTTTAATTTGCCCTGTGCATGTAGGGCTCGAACAGGAACAGTTTATGGTTCATACAATCACTTTTCAAATAAGACGGGATACTTTTTTCATGTTACTTTAGAAATATTCATTGTGTTTTACAAGAAGATCAAACATTTGATGTGTATCATTATAAGAACTTCGAAAATGATATGATTTTGGCTACTTGTGTATCTTACTAGCAGCTTGCACCAAATCACAAATAATACTCATCTTCCTGGAATGAAAATAAAAACTGAGGCAATATTTGCCAATAGAAGAGTTTAGAAAATGTTTCATGGAGTAACTGTGTAAAGATGGCCAATGTTTTGAAGTATGTAGAGTAGGCCTATTTTATAAATGACTTGATAACATTCACTGATCTTTTTAAGCACCAACCTGCAAAATTAGTGTTATCTCTTAATGAAGGGTGTCATGTAATGATAGCTTATGATGTAAAACCAATGGATCTAGTTGATACTTGCTCTCTTTAACCCATATTCCAATGCAATGGAGAAATTTTTCAATTTGTCAGTGACCTATTTCCACACATCCATTAAAACAACGATGATTTTTCCACGTTTTTTCCAACTTTTGGTTGTCTCCTCCATCTTTTTACCTTTAATAATACTTTAAAAAACCCACACAAATGGTATTTATTTAGTAGTTGTGTTTCTCTTTGTTGAAGTCATAATTCAGTAGTTGACTGGTTGAACACTTTTATCAATAAATAATGATGAATAAGAATTCAAGCAGAACTGATAATGTCTAATACTTTATTGCAGGATTGTGTAAAAAACATAAAGCCTTTCCACTAACATTTGTAATGAACAGAACAGCATAAATTATCAAAATGATTTTTTTTTTTTACACATTAAAATGGCTCAAAACATTTTAGCAGTTATTGAACAAAAGAGCTACAATTAGTTCTTTTTTTAAAAAAAAAAGAAAAAAAAAGAAGGGAGAGAGAGGAAGAAAATGAAAAATTGCTCTACAACACACTGATCATTGCCTTCCATAAGCAACTTTTTTTTATCCGATTGGCAGAACAGATTTAGGAATAATAAATCAAGAGTTTCTATAATGCTTAGGTCTCTGTTAACTCATTCTCAATATTCTCAAGATGTTAACAAGAGAGAAATTACCACTGGCTTTTCATTAGTAGTTATAAAAGTTGATGATAATTCCAATTTTTATGAAAAAATTAAAAATGAGTACAGTGGAAGGCACCATTATCTGCCAAAGTAGGGTCACATAAGCATACAAAAACTACACACAAAGAGAATGGAATTTTTGTGTGCTCACACTTATTGGCATAACAACATGTTATTCTTGGGTGGGATTCCACAAGTTTTCCCTGAACTTCCAGTCTGTCAACAACATGTTCTTCAGCTAATGAAGTAATTTAACATATCTATGAGCTCACCAAAGGCATTTCTACTAGCTATTCCCAGTAGTTACATACTTTGTAGTTCGATTTAAAAGTTGTTTTAGTGGAACAGAAATTTCAGCTAAAGTAGTATTCCAAACTTAACAGATTTTGTTGCATTCATTCCCACTACTAAAACCCATCACAAGAATCATTTTAAAGTGTATTCATTATGCCTGGAAAAATTTAGTTTAAGAGATATTCAATTTGTTTACGTTTTTAAGCCATGTGCTCAGTGGGGAATAATGTGGAATCACATAAAGTTACAACTGATATTTTATTGTCAGTTATAATCAGCACCTTGCAGAGTGTTTTTAACATAATGTCAAGTAATTAGGCAAAACATAATTAGGACTTTTAATTAAGATAAAAAAATTAAACTAAAAAGATAAAAAGAAATTTATATCAGAAAATAGAGCAAATTAAGAGGGTTAAAATATATATATAGGTTTCTGTAGAAAGTTTAAAGCATCCATGAGATAAATGAGATTTTGGAAAGGAATTATTATAACTGTTAGGAAAAGGCACCTGACTGAGGATGTAAGAGAATTTAAAATTAATTTGATAGAAACCTTTTTTAGGCTTAAACTAAGTTGAAAATGATATACTCAGATTTTAGGAAGCCCATGTACGAATTACGAGTGAAACTATTAAGTACTTTATGAGATATTAAATTTTGATGGTTTTTGCTGATGTCACAGAATTTTCATATTCGATAAGTAGAAGGTAGCCATAGTGGGGGGCGACCAGTTTCCAGCAGATTTCAAACAGTTTTAACTTCTTGTCCTATTGTGCTGCTGACGGAGTGAATGGCTCCACATGATTTGTGGTTGTATATTTCAAAATGCTGTACTTGTACTTTCATCTAAGTCAGGGGGCTTGATGAGAGTTTGTCCTCCCCTGTGAATGTGCTTTACCTGCAATCTTCTGTGGAACTGTTGTCTGATTTGTTTTTATCAAAGTTTCTGGTACCGATATTGTAAAGTGGAACTTTGGAAAGAATATGCCCCTTTAGTCACTTTGAAACTGTGTACTGTGAGCTAATTTCTATTTCTCTTTCACGTTTGAGGGTATATCAATTGTGTGGCAGCCATGTTATGAAAATATTATAGGTACCAGAAAGGCTAATGGTCATGAACATTATTGTTCACAGTTAAGGAAGAGTATTGCTTTGACCCTGTGCAACTTTATGCCTTACAGTCAGTCTTTTGTGTATGTGTACACTTTTGGTATGTTGGTATTGACTGTTGTCATCTTTAGTAAGTGGTTTTCTTCCTTCCTTTTAACTTTTTAAATTTGTTAATCAGCAATTTTTTCTTCCTTACTGGGAAAATTAAATGATTATTTGTCACAGATTTCCTAAAGATATTAGCAGAATCCTATGAAAGATATTGGAGTCAAAGTATTGAACTAAAACCAAAGGGATCCACACTTGGCTCCTCCTTTACTATGTGCTAATGATACAGAATCTCAAAGTTTGAAGAACTTTCTTTTCATTCTGATCAATGATAAAGATTTTTCTTTCACTGTCATTAGTTTCTTAACTGGTTTAATACCTTCCACCATCTCTTTCCATACTGTGCCAACCTCTTCATATCAAAATATGCCTTACAACCTATATCTTTAGTTACCTGCTTCATATATTTTAATATTTGTCTAATTCTACAGTCCTTACCTTCGACTGATACTTCAACTAATAAAATGTCTTGAAATGTGTAACACTCTTCACACAAACTACTTTCCTTGCCCATCATTTCGAAAACATTTTCATTTCGTACTTTATATGTTAACTTTATTTTTTGGTATCCTTCTATTGCACCACCTTTCAAATGCTTCAATTTTTCTTCTTTTCAGTATTCCCACAGTCCACACTTTGCTACCATAAAGTGCTGCATTCCACACATAGAGTTTCAAAAAGTTATTTCTAAGACCTAGGTAAATATTTGAAACTTCCAAATTTCTTTTTTTTTTTAAGAAGGTTGTTTTCTCTAGTGTGTTCTGCTTTCAACATAATCCCTGTTTCGGCCATCAGTTGTAATTTTACTTCCTAAGTAACAGAATTCACTTATTTCTCCTATTGTATCTGATACTACTTTTATATTTAATCTACTATTATTATCATTTCTGCTACATTTCTTCACTTTTGTCTTGCTTATGGTTTTTATTTGGTCCAAAATCTTTATTCAGAATTTTTTCCAAGCTATTCAGTAATTTCTCAATGTCCCTAGTCTGTTGTTCTAAAAGGATAATGTTATCAGCAAACTGTGGTATACTGATTTTTTATCCTTTAACACTTATATCACGTTCATATTTTATTCTACTTCCTTTATTGCTTCCTCTACAAACAAGTTGAATATTAATGGGGATAGACGATAACCATGTCCCAAACACTTATTAGCTGATACATGTCTCTCATGATTCTGTACTATTATTATAATCTCTTGATTGTTACATAAATTATTCTATTATCTTGACATTTTGGACCTGAACTATTTAAAATTTGAATATCATGACCCACATAACATTACCAAAAGCTATTTCTTAATCAATAAAAGCCATAAAAGTATCTTTGTTTTTCTTGATCCGCACTTCATGTATTAATCTTAATGCCAGAATTGCTTCTCTTGTACCATGTTTTTTTTCCTAAACCCAAACAGATCCTCACCTACTATCTCTTCTACTATCATTTCTAATCTTCTGTATATTATTCTGGTCAGGAATTTTGAAAATTGATGTTAGACTTATAGTGCATTTGCCAGATTGTGCTTTCTTTGGAAGTAAGAAGATAGTTTTATTAAAATCAGTATGAAACTCTCATTTTTCTTAGCTGTTTGATATCAGTTTGAATAATCTTTGAATTATATAAGAATGAAGTTCCTCTCCACATTGAGAATTTATGAAATGCTCTCAGGTAACTAGCCGAGTTAAGGAATTTTTATCATTTGATATTTCGGCAATCACATTCACTGTCGCCATCTTCTCGTGAAGTGCCAGATGAAGCAGAAAGGCTGAGGTCTTTATAGCCTGCTCAGCAGTTAAGTGTGTACAATGTTGTTGAGCACATTCCTGATTGGCTGATGCGGGCACTGCCTGGGTGACGGGGTGGGGATAGTTGATAATGTTTTAGTAGCCTAGGATATAAGTAACAGCTAGCATATATGTTGAAGGGAGTGCCAAGCATCTGTGTGATTCCATATGTGGCACAAAAAAAATGTTCAGTTGCAAAATGAAGGGGAGAGGGTAGTGTAGCATTGTGTAGTGTATAATTAATAATGTTATTTTTAGTCAACTAGGATGCAAGTAATAAGTGGTCAGCACATACCTTGTTCTACAATATTTGCATCTTTGAAATTCAGCACAAAGTATATGCAAAAATAAAAAAACAATATAAACAAATATCCATAGGATGCACATAATAGTATTAGTATCTAAAGGTTAAGCTAAACAAACAATTTTTTTTAAAAAAAGTAAATCAATATTGCATTAAAGAATGCTATTGTCTAAAATGTAAAAGCTAACATTAAGAAATTGAAAAAGCGGGGGGAAGATGTCATCAACAGAATGTCAGGTAACATTTGCAGTCAACTCCTTGGAGTTGGCAGGAATTTCATGCGCTCCTCCACATCCGGCACTTCACCAGAAGATGGCGACAATGAATGTGATCCCCAAAATTTCATGTGATAACACTTACTTAACTTGGCTAGCATTTAATAAAATCTTTGATTTCCTTCTTCTCTGCGGAATTTCAGAAGTTCTGCTGAAACCTCATCATTTTCAACTGCCTTATTTGATTTCAATTCTTCCAAAGCATTATCAAATTCTGTCCTTAAAATAGGATCATCAGTGTTGACATCAACTTCTTTTTTCAGTGTACTGTTGTCCAAATCATCCCCATCATACAGTTTCTCTATATATTCCTTCCATCAGATAGCTCCATCTGCTGAGCTTAATAGGTGTTTTCCATTAGCAGCTTTAGTAAGTATACAACTTTTCTTCATTTCTCCATATTTTTGTCAAATCCTCCCATAGGCCACAACTACTTTACCTATGACCATTTCCTTTTCTACTTTGTCACACTTTTCTTGCAGCCACATTTCCTTTGCTTTCCTGCTTTTCCTGTTTATTCTATTTCTTCCTGCTTCATTCTGAGCATTTTGTGCCTCCTCCTCAGATCCATCAACTTCAAAAAAAAATTCCAAGATCCACAGTTTTTGGGCAGCTTCATTCCTAAAGCCTAATGTTTCTTTTCCAGCTTTGAATATTGATTTGATCAGTGCATTCTATTCATTCTCAGTTGAACTCCTTACATAATTATTTCTTAGACCCACACATATCATTAATGCAATTTTTCTCTCATGTTAGAAAGTTTCATTTTGTTTCTCCTCCAGTCTGTTCCAATTGTATTGCTTCTTTATTACCTTGAATTTCAGGGTGTACTTTAGAACTATCAGATTGTGGTCAGAGGCTCTTCAATCCCTGTATTTACTATGCAGCACAGGTTCCAAAATTGGGATGCATATTCCCCCCTCCGAAAGGGGCAAGAAAAAATATCAAAGGAGGCACGGTGTTTGAAGAAGCTTCATTATGCATATGGGAATTACCCTAATTCTAAACCATTGGATATGACATACTGTCTCCTTCACCACCTCTTAAATGTTAAAAGCCTTTATTCTAACATCACACATTCATTGAGTTTCATCTGAGAGGTCACTGTTAGTACTCAGAAGGAGCAACTATGAAAATGTAAAATATCAGCAAAGAGCAAAGCCTTGTAATTAAACATTGTAGTACTTCAAGAGCAAGGGGAGGCCTTTTATAACAGCGGTGCGGGAACGAACCAGCTTCCCTGTTTCCCATGAAATCACAGAATCTTTTTGGAATGGCTTTACTTCCGAGTTACTTGAAATTTTTACAGCATGTAGTACTACTCCTAAATATCAAAACTGATCCAAGTGACAATCTTTGTATCTCCAATATTTTTGCCATTAAAAAATATTTGTACTGAATTCTGAAATGTATCTCACGCTTAGAATATTTAAATTATCAATCTGAAACAAGTTTTAAAGTGACTCACTGAATTATCTTATGATATACAAATCTACCTGTTGCCTCTAACTTGGTTCAATAGAAACTTGTCAGGGACTTCTTCGCCGTATCCATACTACTAAAGTTCAGTCATGTTGGTGGGAAAGAAAAAAAAATATTCGAAGTCCATCGGCGAAAACATGTTGACTGAGAAAATTGGCGATAGTCGCCACGTCAGGTTGAAATGAATGAAGAGAGGTGTTCTCTTAATAAATGAAGAGTCACAATGTAGGACTCAAAAGTCATATATTCTTCCAAATTTTCACATGAATGTTATAAAACACTGTTAGCACAGGCAATCGGATTGAAATCGTCTCCAAAAATTACAAGTTGCGATTCCAGAGCAACGCGACTTTAAAACCCCCAAAAACTGAATGTAACTGACTAGTTGCCTGGTTAGTAAATGTTCACCACAAAACTACAACATGGCTGCTGTTTCTCGCGTTCCTTCATCCTTGGCTGGTTCAAGTACCAGCCCGTTCCGCCAGACCGAACGGAGCTCACCCTACGTGTTTTCACCACCGCGTTACAAATGACACTGAAGACTGCCGACCAAATTCCCGCCTCTTAGTTGCCTTATATTAACTTGAGATCACGTGGTACATTGGTCTTCAACAAATTACCAAATATGGATGTGTTAGTTTGCCTACCACTTAAGTCAGTGTTCAATTATATTCTTATTTAAAATCGGCTTTAGTAATTCTCTCGAAATTATGTTTAAAATATTATTCCTGATTTTAGACTGTCTCTCAATGTGAATTTCGTTTAAATTTATTGAGTTATGGGAAACCGAAAAAATCTAACAGTCAAATGTGGCTATTATTCATGTTTTTATTTATAGCTCAGAAAGTTTAAGTCTTATTGCGCCGGAAAAATTATCACAGTGAAGCCTGCCTTAAACTGCATCTTTTAGTGCTTATTTTATCTTCGTAGCTGCTATACCTGAGATACCATAAATTATTTAGTGATTTACACGTGTGTTTTCTGCAGCGTGAACTTACGAAACCTATAACGTCGGTGCTATGGCCTTAAATGACTTGAAATAATTATGTAGGAAGCTAAAAGAATGGATTTTTATGATAAACTAACTTTTATCCCGGAATCAAAGTAGGCTTTTAAATGATAAATTGCCAAAACTGAGTGTTCAATTTTTACGTGTTCATTTACTGTTTAAAATTACTTAGAGTGTTGTAAACTATCAGATTTATGTGAATTTACATAGCTTCCTGTCTGTTTTAATTTATTCTCTACTTTATATTGTGTGGCAGTGTTTACAATTGGCGTAGTAGCATTTTCTATGTGCAGTAATTTTAGCCAGTTACTTTACGATTGGATTAACATAAAACAGGTTAGTGAAATGTCTTTAAATGTGTCTAGAAAATTAATTATGTGTGTTAGCTAGTATTTAAATGTCATTAGTGCTCTTGAAATGGCTTTAAAGTGCTGGAATTTATTCCTAAAAGTTGGACAAATTGATCGATTTACTGGCGTCTATTTACTCACTGATATTTCATATTCTACAGACTGAAACTATTTAAAACCTATTAAAATTGAAAGATTATTTTATTTACTGCTTGTTTTTCTACTTTTAAAATCCTGAAACTACTTAAAAGACCAAAATTATGTATGTGAACTGTTTAAGCAACATGAGTATTAAAAATCCCATATAATTACTTCTTATAGTTATTAGATGCTTTCAAATTATCAGAAATCTATTAATTTATCTACTAGGCTGTCTCAGGGATTATTATTGCTGCTTTTAGGAGCTTTAACATGGTCAAGTTTTATTACAATGAATTATCTTCATTTCTGCTTCAGACTGTTATTTTATCATCCAGTTTATTTCTTTAAAAGTCCTACTAAACTATATTTAAATGTTAAGTTATGGTTATGGTGCATCTAGGCCTGTGTAATATAGGTTCTTTATTGTCTTTACTGTACTGACATCACTTCCGGAATACTAAAACTGGAGTATGCCAAAATTTATGGGTTAGGTTTTTCCTTTATTGAAATTACTTATTTATCTCCGAAATAACGTGTATTACCCATGATAAAAGGTTTATTTATGCATTTTACTTGCAATTATTTAACACTTACTTCATTTAAATCGGTTCCCAATATCTCTCCAACTAATGCTAGTGTCTGTTATCGAAAGTTTATTCTTATGTGAAATAACCTATTTCCTACTGAAATATCGTTGATTTAATGCAGTTTAGGTGTTATTTACATTGTTTATGGGTTATTTATTCACTTTATTATACCAGAAATGCTGTTAACTTGATTTAAAGTGTGGTACCGGATACTACAGTTAACCCAAAACTCGGCCCGATTCTAACCCAATATTGAAAATAGAATGAGGGATACCTTACAAACTACTTAAGTTGAAAAATCAATCTCTCTTAAAGTATTAAAGTTACAGGTCTGAAAGATGCTTTAAAAGTTTCTACATACAATTTCCAATAAGATAGTGATCCTCTTTAATTGTAATAACCATTATTTAACTGCTTTTTTCATGTAATTTAAATTTCCACCTAGTAATTTAGTTGAATCAGTTTTCAAACGGCTTCACCCGGAAGTGAGCTATTTCTTTCGAAACTCAGATTACTTTACTTTTTTTCATTCTGACAAAAATACTGCATGGATTTTAATAAAATTTACTGCAAAATGCTCAGGATAAATTGTAATTTCTTTTGAATATAGTCTCCCCCTCTGAATTTAGCTGTATTCTTCTACCTAATGGCACTCCTGTCAGACACGTTTAACGATTTTCGCTAAATCTACTAAAAAGAACTCTTAAATTTTTCCTTTGTTTCTGAAACTTTTATATAATGTGTAGTCATGTTTTACACATCTGTTGAGCTATTAATTATCCTCATAACTCGAAAACTGTGACTTCAGGATTTTTTTATCCGATTTCTAAAACCATAAAGTTGAACAAATTACAAAATGCAAATATCTAATCAGAGAAAATTTCTACCTGCCAAGGTTCATACTTCGTTCTACTCCTTGTGTTCGAAAGTACCTTTGAAAATGAATGTAATGTTTTCTACTACAAAATAAGCAAAACGCTATGTTGTAGCTATGTTTACATTAGTTATGACCTGATATCACTATTTATCCTTACCTAACCCTTGAAATATTAAAGAAAATGGATTTAAATATGATTTGTAATAGAATTGGTGCTAACTTGATGTTATTTAAACAAATTTTGTTACTGAAATGACAAAATTTAGGTTATATTACAATATTTGGTTGAAAGATTTTAGTACAGCTTTTCTCAAATTGTTACATTCCATGCTCAAGATAGGCAGCATAAAAAAATATTGATCCAATATGCAGTAAAACACAAATCCTTCCAACATAATATTACATCAAAACTTCTATTTCCTTGGACAAGAAGATATTGATTTATATTTTAGTTCACCAATTATACAAGATGATATTTGGATGAACCAGTTCATATTTAAAAGTAAAAGTAAACTGTAAGAAGTCAACAACAGAATTCTATAATCTATTTCATGTTCTGTCCACTCAGATGTTTCATTATAGCTAGTATGGTTTTAAAGAAAGATGATGAAATGCAATTTCCCTTACTAAAAGATCCACCTCTACAGTTTTAGCTAAAATAATATTTCACACAAATAGTTTTTTGTAAGTATTAGAAAATATTTTACCATTTTCTGGTCAAGATCAACAAACTATCAAGTAATTTAAAAGATTCAAAACAAGACCCCAATATTACTAAACAGGTGAAAGCACTAGTGATGTATAATTTTTAAATGAAGTGGAGATTATTTGGGTCATATCTAAAAAATAATTAATATGTAACTTGTTACAAATCTTATTAAAACATTTTATTTATGTGACAATCTCCTGCATAACTAAAAGGTTCAGCCCAAAATTTCAAGTGATTTAGTTCATTGTCAAGCCATTAAACACTTTTAGTAAACTTTTAGTAAACTTTTATCTACTTTTCTATTATCTCAAGCCTTATTTATACTTCTATAAACACATTTGGCCTTCTGGTGAAATTGAAAGTTCTATTGTTGTAAAATTTTCATCTAAAATAGAATAGCTTATCAAGTATTCTAATTATAATTTGATCTATTTTATTAAGAGTTAATGCATAGTGCAGTATAATTTACAAGGCAATTTCATGCTTACGTGGTAATTTCAGTTTCATTAAATGTTATCTCACTCATGAAATTTACATGTACACTATCACCATAACAAAGAAAAACTAATAAAGCATTCAGACATAGCTGTTGACAAGTAAATAATCTATTCAGACCATTAATAACCACAATCAAGAGCATTTCATTTCCTTTTTAACCTACAAACATAGCACATGTAGTGTTTTAGTTACATTTATGACAAATACTAACCAAACAGGTTTCTGCAAATATTTTGGTTGTACTAAGTTTTTATCTCAAAAAATATGTTTACTGTATTTAATCACAAACATAGGTTTACATAAAAACTGAAAAAACTATGATCTTTGGTTGGAACAGAGTATATAGACATTGTAATAAGTCAAGGCACATAGGTGATGTGCACAATTTTGTAAAAATTTCAGCTTGCTGTACTATCAAAGATGATGTTTCCAGGAAACTTACATTTGATTGGCTAAAGTTTTCTAAACAGGCTAATTAAACTAATATTTATTTTACAGTTGTGCAAATGAAATAAAGGTAAATTAATAGACATATATTGCAACATAGAGACAGCAGAGAGCAGCTGTGACGTAAGTGTACCTTCATCCATATCTGCAGGAAAGGAGAAGTTCTCCATCTCTTTGTCAAGATGTGTGCTGCTCCCTACTATCTAAAACCTGGTTGGATCAACAGTGGATGTGTTGTGAAGTTGCTGGGAAATTTCAATGAGGAATTTAATGAAAAATATAATGAATGTTCTTTACAAGAGTCCCTTTTTTCAGGACACATTCCTCATTGATGGAGAGGTCATTAGAGGCAGGAGAGGTATGGTGACAAGGAATGGGAAGGAATTCTTCCATGTCCTTCTGATGGAGTCATCCTGGCATTTGCTTGGATTTTTGGGAAACCGTGGAAAACTGAAATCTGGATGGTCAGGTCAGGATTTTATACCGTGTCCTCCTAAATGCCAGGCCCAGGCATTACCACTCAAACACCAGGCTTGTTACAATGAATCCCACTCTTTCATAAAATTGCAAGTCTACGTAACACTAACATGTTCCCTAGCAGTGTTTTACCACAACTACTTTGTTATTTACCCTTACATACCACAAATGGTTTTTATAGCTTCGAAACCAAATTTTGGCCAATCAGTTACACTAAAGCTTGAACTTCATTACAAACTGAACAACACTTATTATAGCTTTTGCTATGGCGCTGTTGGAAGAAAATTTTGTCACGACCAGAAACATGGAAATATCTGACCATGTATGTGGATAAATTATGAGGAAGCACAAAAAGTTGAAATCAAGACAGCTGTTGTGAATATTAGAACTGAGTTATTCTAAATAGTAGTATAATCACATAACCTATGGGCGATATATCTTGATATATATATATATATTAGTTTTGTTGTAAATTTTTAATACAATTTTTATACATCTTGCTGTCATTACAGAAGAGAGAGGACTGTGGCAATGAACAGGTAAGAATTTTAGCATGGCCTTTTGAAGGAACCATCCAAGAATTGGCATAAAGTTATTTTATGAAACCAATAAAAACAAATCTAGAGGCCTGGATGGGGATTTGAGCACACATTCTTTCAAATGTCAGGTCCAAGCATAACTATTCAACCACCAGGCTCAGTTTAATATAGTTACTTCCTTTTCTTCTGTGAGTGCCATACCTCTACTGAGTGTAGGCCATTAGCAGTGACACCCAATGGTGTCACACCATGAAAATTTAAATTCAAAGTAAAATATAATATCCCATAAGTATAAAGTATGATTTTAATAAAAAGTGGTTAAATAAACATTTATTGTTATTTATAAATATATTTTATTAATAAAATTGAAACACTAAAAACATTTAAAAGATAAATAAATGAAAAACAATTGCTTTCACAATTTCTTCGTTCTAACTTTGACGGTTGCAAACTCAGAAATCTTTAAACATTTTGAGTTGGTTAATGTTCAGTAGTCAACATGGCAAGATTGTTTAGTCTCGTATTGCTCATTGTTTACTGAACGTAATTTTTGATTAATTTTAATTTACTAAGGCTGTGCTCACACATAGCATCTCATACGTAAGTTGTCGTAAATAACTTTAGAGCGGTCATAAGATTCCACGATGATTTTTAAAAAGTCCAAAGCTCCCCGGTCATCTGTTAATGTAAAGGTAAATGGCTTTTCTTAAATGCCTTCTCATCTTTCAAGAGGTTCCGATTCACATAATTCATCATGAAAACCACAAAGTTTGAAAACAGCTATTTTTAATTCTTCCATGATCGTCGAAAGCAAATTATTTTTATGTATAACCTCAAAAAATGAAACTAAATCTCAAACTAATTTTGATCTAATTTGCAGTTCGGTGATGAATTGTCCAAGACAGTCCAACATGTCCTTTTGATTTTCAGTTCTCATTTTGAGTCCAGCAGCAGTGCCTATTTCACCTATCAATTATTTTTTACAATGAGTTCTTAGTTGTGTTGGAATGTCGCAGTCCTGTGGTTTTTCGTAGCAAGATCTGTTTGCCCCTTGTGTAATATGACACCGCTTTTCTTGAATATAAAGATGAAATGCCTTTAATTTCATCATTCATTGTTCAAGACTCAAGGTTTTATTTTGCAATGCAATGTGACAATTTACTTCTATTAGTACAATATTGCAAAAGAAAAGGTAACAAAGAAAAGTAAAATTACAAACGGTAGGTATAAGATTATGAGCAGCACCTCTGGTGTCTACATTTTCTTGTTGATCACATAATTCTTTAATTACAACCATAAAATAACAAAAAAATTCTGTTAGCAATTTTACTGTAGTATAATTAGCACTCCACCACATTGCTGATAGTTTTTTAATAAATGATTTGCTGTGTTTATTAAGCACTTTCCAGTGGTTGAAGGACACAAAGAAAAATGTAAAAATAGTTTCTGCGGTTCAGAAAAATGAAACTCAAGATGCATTTTGTGAAAATGAAAGTTGGTTACATAAGTTAATTAAAGGACCAGCACATCTAACGTAAACTGCTTTATGTCTTTTTGCTTAAATAATGTATTTTTTTTCATCCATATTATTAGCTGCATTTCCATAACCTTGAAAATGACTTGTCACATAATCCAAACAGTCGCAATAAAGCTTCTTATAAATGTCATTCCTTAGATCAACCACTCTCTTTCCCTTCAAGAGAAAAAATCCAACAAATATTTCATCAACTTTTATGTTAGTTTCCACAAAACGATTCCCTTCACACATTTGATCAATGTATGAAATGTCCGGTGTGCTATCAAACAGTATACTGAAATATTTCACCAATTTAATTTTGTTAATGAGCTCAGATTTTACATAGTTAGATAGATCGCTTATGAATTCATGAATTCATTTTGTGTATCTGGTAGCAGTTATTTACGAGATTATGTTCCAAATCGAAGATGTGCTCTTTCGGCACTACATTATATTTTGAAAAAGGTTTGATCAGATATTAGGGTTTTTTTTTTTTTTTTTTTTTTTTTTTTTTTTTGTAACTGCTTTACGTCTCTTTTTAACATCGAGGTCTTTTAGAGACGGGAAAGGATGGGGGGCAAGGATGGGGGCAAGGAATGGGAAGGAATTCGGCCATGGCCTTTTGAAGGAAGCATCCCGGCATTTGCCTGGAGTGATTTGGGGAAACCATGGAAAACCCAAATCTGGATGCCCGGACGGGGATTCGAACCGCCGTCCAGATATAGGAAACTGTAATTTACAATCATGTTCTTCACTAGGCTCACAACATGCTTGCTTTTGTTTAGCCAGAAACAAAGTTTATACGATAATTTTAAAAAAAACCTTCTACTTCTGCTGTTCAGTATCAGTTGATGGCAAGGGTGTGTCACCTATTGTTTTGAGTGGCCTGGTGGCTCAATGTTTAAGGCATCTGACTGGAGATTGGATGGTCCCCGGTTCGAATCCTTGTCTCGGTGGGGATTTTCATAGGCACTTAACCCGGCCTTCTCCTCTAGAACAGCTCACTGTGTAATTTGAAGTACGTCAGAATGCTTTTGTAGTTTGGATTCCACATTGAACTGCAGGTCCACAGAACCCAGCAGGTTTGTCGGGCTAGGTTAAGGTGGCTAAGATAGGGGCGGAATGCGCAGCGAATAGAAACCATGTCACTAGGTCATTACGACCACACAAAATAAAAACATAATCTATTGCTTTGTGGAATTTTAGCTTTAGTTTACCACTTTTCAAGATTTTCCAGGTGAGCATTTGTAGTTTTATGGTTTGTCAGTTTAGAATTTAGTTTCTGCCACTTCTGAAATCGTGTCACAAATGTAGATCTAGCATTAGCGTAATAGCCAGCAAATAAACGACAACAAAAGCAAAGCACATTGATAGTGATTGGTGAGTAAGCCATACATGAGCACAGAATTACTTAGACATCGCTTCATTGAGCCATCCTATTGAAAGGTGTCGACATGCACTGCTTCTTGTAAACTGTTGCGTTTAAGCAGTGCTAAATGGTCATTCTCGGTTTTGGAAATAATCGCTTACATTTTTAATGATCTCAATACAGAGAGTACCAAGAACTAGTACACCCCAATGTGTCATATCTCACAAGTACTATAGATTGTTTCTTTAGCATCTTGTTTGCTTCGTGAAGATGAGCTGACTTCATATGTAGCTTGCATTAAGGTGAGAATCAGTTTCTTTTGATGAGCTTTGTATGTCATCAGTTTTGTTATATAATTCAAGATGGATCCACATATACTCTGAACTGCATCAGTTTTAGCATTGTTTTGCTGTCCTCTGCTAAAATCTATGATTACTCTTTGATATATGAATTACTCAAGTCATATTTAACTTTTTGGTAAAACCAGCTAAATAAAATGTAATCCATTAGTATCACGGAGATAATAATTTATTTATTTGTATGTATGGTCTTACTTGTTAGTAATAAATATGAATATGTTTTAAGAACGGATACTTTCCCGGAGTATGCTTGAAATGAAGTCTTCACGGGTGGACCACCGGATAGTGTTTAGAAGACACGATATTTCGATGACTAGCTCCGTCGTCTTCAGGTGTCGAGACATCTGCACAGGTCGGCTGACCATCGCATACTGAGACAGCCCTGGTGCCGCACCTCCTTATATAGGCCAACGGCTCTCTCCAACACCCACGACAGTTGTTCGTTGCGGGCCGAGGAAGTTAATATTGGGCCATTTGTGGCAGTTGCTGAACATGTGTAGAGTTGCCAAGGCTGGTTTCCATGCCTCGCTAAGATATAGCCCACTATCTATGTTGTAGGTATCAAACAATCAAATTTCAATCGCTTCTTTTACTATGGAATCCCAAAAGTATGAGGTCCTAGCCAATATCGTAATATTGTTGAAGTCAACCCTGTGGCCATGATTGTACACATGCTCGGCGATTGCTGACTTGCTATACTGTCCCAGGCAAAGATAGCGTTTCTGTACTTCACACCGGTTTTGTACAGTGCGGATGGTTTGACCGATATAGCACTTTCCACACTCGCACATGATACTGTAAATTCCAGGAACTCTGAGGCCAATATCATCCTTAACTGAGCGGAGGTAGTCCCGGATTTTAGCAGGTGGTCGGTAAAAACATTTAATTCCATGCAGTGCCTGAATTCTGCCAATTTTCCCCGAGGTGTTTCCAGCGAAAGGCAGAAAAGTGGTGGCCTCAGGTGTTTCTTCCTGTTGGACTGGATTTTTCTTCGGGTTGCGATCAATTGCTCTTCTTATCTGTCTTTCGGTGTAACCATTCCGCCTAAAGACAGTTCTTAGACGTTCCAGTTCCTGTGGTAGGTTTTCTTTGTCAGAAATCACCCTAGACCTGTGTACAAGCGTATTTAGAACAGTTTGACGTTGCACAGGATGTTGAGAACTTGTGGCTCCCAAATATTGTTCCATGTGGGTTGCTTTTCTGTATACACTATGTATACACTCATTTAAAGCCTTGTTGCCATGGAGCCACAGGACAAAGGTGTCATCGACATAGCGGAAAAAACATGTCGGTTTGAGAACCACACTTTCCGGAGCCTTTTCTTAGAAATACTCCATGTATAGGTTGGCGACTACAGGAGAAAGTGCCGATCCCATGGCAACGCCGTCCACTTGCTCGTAGTATTCCCCTAAGTAAGTGAAATATGTGGATGTCAGCACATGTCTGAAAAGTTCCACGATGGCTGGTTCAAATTGTTGGCGTATTAGCTCGAGCGTGTCCTTCAACAGGACGCGGGTGGATAATGAAACGACGTCGAACCTCACCATTATGTCAGAGTCCTTGAGTTTCATGGTCTTGATGTTCTTGACAAATTCCATGGAATTATTGACATGGTGGTCTCAATGGCCAACCAAAGAACTTAAAAGACGGGTCAGATATTTTGCCAGAGGATAAGTCGGAGCTCCAATATTGCTGACGATTGGTCACAGTGGTACGCTTTCTTTGTGTATCTTCGGCAGACCATATAGCCGATGTGGTCTGGCTGGACGAGGTCTGAGTTTCTTGTTGATCTCAATTTACAGCATCCCGTGCGAGTGTGGAAAGTGCCACATCGGTCAAATCATCCACACTGTACAAAACCTGTGTGAAGAACACAAAAGCTATCTTCGCCTGGGACAGTATAGCAAGTCAACAATCGCCGAGCATGTGTACAACCATGGCCACAGGGTTGACTTCAACAATGTTACGATATTGGCTAGGACCTCATACTTTTGGGATTCCATACTCAAAGAAGCGATTGAAATTCGATTTTCTGATACCTACAACAGAGATAGTGGGCTATATCTTAGCAAGGCATGGAAACCAGTCTTGGCAACTCTACGCAGAGAGCGTGGCACGCATGTTCAGCAACCGCCACAAACATCCCATTATTAACTTCCTCGGCCCGCAACGAACAACTGTAGCCCCTCCCACTCACCGCCGGGCGCGGACGTCGGAGAGAGCCGTTGGGCTATATAAGGAGGTGCGGCACCTGGGCTGTCTCAGTATCCGACGGTCAGCCGACCTGTGCAGAGGTCTCGACACCTGAAGAAGACGACGGAGCTTGTCGTCGAAACATCGTGTTTTCAAAACACTATCCGGCGGTACACCCGTGAAGACTTCATTTCATGAATATGGTTTGTTAGCAATGACGTAATCTTAGTGAAAAAATTAAATTTCTTTTATGTGTGACGTGAAATTCAATTTTTTTTTTTTTTTTTTTTTTTTTTTTTTTTTTTTTTTTTTTTTTTTTTTTTTGCTGGTTTTGAGTTTTATTGTTTAAATAGTCAAGAATTAACATTCAAAATTATATTCATAAGCACCTAGAACTATATTATATTATTTTTATTAATCATTTGACAGAAAAGGCAGGTGCACCAATTGTCAACACACTAAGAATTTTTGTCCATTTTTGAAGTCTCACACCATACTATTTAATAACTATGAATTTTAAAGTTATTTTATACTTCTTGCGCATTTCTATTTTATCATTTAGCAGTATAACAGTTGTTGGAAAATTGTGAGTGCTGACATATACTGTAAATTATTTAAAAAATGAACCTGTGCGTCAACTCCTATAATCGACAATGAATTAGATAGGCTCCCAAAGTCAACAAATTTTGCTTTTGTAGTCGATACCCTTCCAGTAACCATAATTTGCCATCAGGGTCAGAAAAGAACACAATTTCACCAAAGGACATAGAGATGAAAGTTAACAGAAGTGGCAATGTCCAACATGAAACAATTCCATACCCAGATGAGGTTGCATGGGCGCAAATTCAATACCGGTGTCCCACAGGTCGTGAATCTCTGGGGGATAGTATCAGAGAAGAAATTCTACATTAAATTCCTTCATAAAAAAATATGGCTAGATAAAATATAAAAATAGCTTAATTAAAAAAATAATAAACAGCGGGCAAGTTTGTATAAAAACATGCATTTGCAATATATGCCGGCTTTACATGGAGTACTAAGCAAGTGATGTATATCGCTACCTGTCTCAGACATAATACGCTAATGTATATGGTATTGTATGTACCAAGACCGACACCACACGTAAATTTTAGGTCCCCAGCGCCACGCCATAGCATATAAAACAATATTGTAAACGGCTCGAAGATTCGTTTAGTTTGTGATTAATGCCCAATTTTTATTGAGGAACGTAAGTTTGAAATCAATGTCAATTTAAGCAAAATGTAAGGATTTAGGTACCTATATCCAACAGAGATTTCCATGCTAGAAATATTCTTCTCATCTATACTACGGAATCATACATTTATTTATTTTATTCTGATCACATATGCATATTCTCGTTCAGTAGAAAGCAAAGCTAACTTACATACACCGAGAGTTAAAGTACTTACTGATGTGCGATTTTGCTAACAAGATACATGCTTCTGATTTTGTTAAGCACACGTTGTACAAAAACTGTTCACTAACGACAGATAACACTGACTGCTTGGACCATTGCAGTGTTGATAATTTTATGCACAGTTTTCTGAGTCATTACAATTGCTTAAATTTGCACTATATATAATTTCACATCGACTATAGGTGCACTGTCACAATAGGTAGGTATGCATACCTTACTAGCGGTTATGAATAAACAGTAAATTTGATAACTCGAAGTGTAAAATTTACATTCTTTCTATAACTACAGGAATCTGTTAGATGATAAATTCAAAATTACGAACCGTAGAAAATACATCAAGGTACTCGTGAATTTTAGTTTGAAAGCCGATTGAATTATAAATAAGCAAAACAATTAAGAAGTTGAATTTAGTGCCACGCATAAAACGTCCGAGGTTAATTGATGACCGGACTATAGAAATGGAAGCCTAGATTGGACTGTGGAAATGGAGGCCAAGACTATGCATGTTCTTACATTCGCTGATTTTATCATTTAGTTTCAGAAGAAAATACAATATATTTCTTTAACTAATTACGAGAAGTTACAATTTAACTATCTACTTACCTTTATTTTAATAACTTTAGACATCTGTCCTTTAAATTCAAACTATCTCAGTTTGATAAAGAATCATCCAAGAAAACTTGTAGCCAACGCCATATCTATCAAACAAAATAACAGTGACTGATGGCAAGTATGATTTCCTGTGATTTTTGCAGCAACCTGACCGGTCAAAAATTGAACTTCACTGTAACCAAAGTGCACTGAATTGCATTTGAAAAAAAAAAAACCATGCTAGATCAACTTAAAGGAATTTAAAACAGTAAAAGTATGAGTAGTTGAACACCAGAGGAAATGAAAAAAAAAATCCTTTCTTGTATCATACTATTTTCGATTATTTCATGTCATAAATTTCGGGTGACTCCCCCAAAAGGGGGACACCTGGGACGAACTGCCCCCCCCCTTTTAGCAACACCACCTGGCCATTAGCATTGAGGATGTTTACCCCTCCACGGTAATATCCTGGAGAAGATGAACTGAGGTGGTTTCCCATTACAGTGTTGTTTGTGTTGTGGATGTGAGATGAAAGAAGGGAAAGGGTTAAACCCAATGCTGGAACAGTCAGGCCTACTCTTCTGAAAGGTGAAAGGCACCTTGGGGGAGGGCTATCAAGCTTAATAGCCTGGTTCGATGGATGAATTATCATCAATGTCATGTGCCATCACTCCATTTGTAATATGCACAGGTCTGGGTTACAACCACGGACTTTGATTCACAATCTGGTGATTGGAAATTGTGCACCACTACCGCTCCCATCCTGCTGGCCAAGTCCTGTTGATGAAAATATCTTTCCCTACCAGCACTCAAACCAGCTAACCCCAACATCAGTCTCACCACTCAACAACTGTTCTACAGGATGAATGGCCACAAGCAAAAAGGTTTTACAGCCAACCCAGACCATCCAGTGGCAATACATGCCAGCTCACATATCTCCAACAATCTTAACACCTGTTTTACAGTTAGAGCTGTCAAAGTTTGTCCAGACACCACCACCTCTTTGGAACTCTGTAAATGGGAACTTGCCTATCAACACATCCTAGACTCTAGATATATCCCTGGCCTCAAACCTCACTATACCTGTCACTTACAATTCTACTAATTTACAGTCAATTTGCAATTTTAAATATATATTATGTTATTTTATTTTATTCTAGGGCGGCCACATAGAGCAGGGGTAGAGCATCTGACTATGGCCCAGATGACCGGGCTTTGATCCCCGATGAAGCTAAACTTCTGGAATGGTCCCCCATGCCCACTCAGCCTGCTATCAAATGAGTACTGTAGAGGAAACTCTGCGGGAAGATAAAGAAAAAGGGTCAGACCCCATGTCACTGACCGTGGCATGTCCACTCTAGTGCCTACGGTCAGAAAATAGAATTTGGAGCTCTACTTCTGCTAATCCTCCAGGAATATGGATTGAAAGCTACAGAAACCCACCTTTAGGTGTTTAAATCATTTAAGATAAAATAGGCAGTTTTATTTATTTACTCTTATAACAGCTCCAAATAATATTTAAAACATATTTTATCTCATCTGATGATCACAAAGATTTATTCAGTTTCACAAGTATTGTTGGTCAACTTTCTCCCCCTACCACTGGTTCAATCCCCACCCTCATGTTTCATCTTTGGTGCATTAATGTGGCAGGTCTGTATGTGCACACATATTTCCCCCTGCCAAATCTCTTGATTCCTATATGACTAAGGTTATTAACCAAAATATTATGAATAGTGTTTTTTCATGTTTGTCTGACACTGCTGCCTTCATGTTTGGCAAGTGAGTGATTAATTTCCCTACCCTATCTTATTTTAAAAACTCAGTTATACAATCAAACCATCTGTTTCAGATCATGATGCCCAATTATTAACCATTAACAATTTAATAGGAACTAGTTACAAGTGTAATGTTTTAAGAGTTAAGCAATTAAAAAATCAAGTAACCAGTTAGTTATTTTAGAAATTATTTTAGTACCACAAATTGGAATCATGTTAACAGTACACAAGGTATGGAGAAAAAAATACATTTTCACTAACATTGTCTTAAAATACTTTGAAAGTACCTTCCCCATGAAAAGGTGTCATGCTTCTGAAAAAGAACAAAACCCATGAATAAATGTTGTCATTAGAACATCACAAATTTCTAAAATAAAGTTATATATTGTCTCCAAGAACAGTCAGAATGCTAACATTAAAGCTGATTATAAGTGGTACTGCAAAATACTGAATAAGGTTATTAAAGAATATTGATATAAATTTAAGATAAAATTGAAGAAACCAGTTTTTCAATTGCCGATCTATTTAGTCGAATTATTTTATCTGTTGCTGATAAGTTGACTATCAGTAGTTCAGTGACTAACAGTAAGGAATTTATTGATACAGGTTTGCAAGAATTAGGGTAGACCGGGGGATTGCCGCCACCCGGGGCATTGCCGCCACTCCCAATATGTTAGTCAAGGACATCGGTTAGCCGGCCTGATAGCTCCTGACCTCTAGCGAACGATGCTACAACTAATGCCCCGAGTGGATGGCAGCCATTGCGCGCGTTGTTTTGCTTTTACAGTGACGAACGTTGTTTTGAAGAAGTTCGATCTTATTTTTCCACTTTGATTAAGCTGAGGTATGTACCTTTAGATGTTACAATGCCTGCATTTACTATGAATAACCTTTAACTAGATATTTTAGCCTACATTTTAATCAACAATATTGATCACTTCCATTTGTTTTGATGTCTTTAAATCTACGTTTCTTTCATCTTGTCGGAACGGGGTTATGCCGCCATGGTGGCGGCATTACCCCAGGACGCGCCTTTCCACTGTATAGGTCAAAAACAATTTTTTAAAGGAGCGAAAATGCGCAAAAGTAAACTGTGCTTAGTAAAAGCTTTCTTGTAAATCTTCGAGGGATTTAGGAGATAGGATACTTTTTATTAACTTACCAAGAAACATTAAGTATAGCTTTGAAATGTTGATATTAATTTTGAATGGAAATAAATTTTGTATCTAGTAATTTGGTTCCTTCATTGCGTTTTCTAAAAAAAAATGTTGGATGAACATGATTCAACAAATATGTGTTTTCATGAGGTGTCATTTAAAAACTTTAACTCTCAATAAGAAGAATTTTAGTTTAATTTAAATTTAATTATAATATCAATGTAAATTAACTAAAAACAGTTTTTTCTTAATATAATTAATATTGCATACGATTTATTCAAATGAGAATGGGCTTTAAGTGATCTTTAAATTTGAAGTTTCCAATTACCAACTATTATAATGAACTAATTGTTTTATGTAATTTATGAATGCACCAAATTTAAAACTTTACATATATTAAATTAATAATTTTTCTCTTAGTTTTCCGGTAAATAATTTTAAAAAAAAGAATAAATGTTTTGGAATAAGCCTACTAAACGTTTTAGTGTGTGATTAAAATTTTAGTTTTTATGCTTCTCATTATTTTGGATAACTAACACAATTTTTTCGTTTATTTTCTAGATGCCTAGAGTTCATAAAAGGTTTACCGATAAGGCTAAATGGTCTGAGCAAGATTTGAAAGCAGCTTTGCAGCATGTGTCTGAAGGGAAATCAGTGAAAAGTGTTGCTCTACACTTCAATATTCCACGATCGACTCTTCGTGATAGAATAAAAAATAATAAAACATCGACTCCTACCATGGGCAGAAACCCAGTTTTTAACAGGGAACAAGAAGAGATATTGAAGGACAGAGTTTTTACAATGGCAAGCCTATTCTATGGAATTACAATCACAGAATTAAGACGTATGGCATTTGAGGTGGCAGAAGACTTAAATATCAAACACAATTTTAATCGCACAACAAGACTGGAGGATTGGGTGAATGGTTTTCGGAAAAGAAACCCTAAGATTTCTCTAAGAAAGCCCTCTGCAACAAGCATGAACAGGGTAATGGGTTTTAATAAAGAAGAAGTTGATATTTTCTACCATAATCTAGAGTCTCTAATGGATAAGCATAGCTTTGAACCGACGCGCATTTTCAATGTGGATGAAACGGGAATATCTAGTGTTCAAAGGCCTGTTCATGTCCTTGCACCTAAGGGGAAAAATCAAGTTGGAGGAATCACAAGTTGGGAGAGGGGCCGTAATATCACAGTTGTTTGCTGCATGAGCGCGTCTGGCTCATTCATCCCTCCATTGTTTATCTACCCACGGAAAAGAATGTCACCATTGTTGGAAAGGGGGGGACCTGCTGGTTCAGTATATACCTGTTCCCATAACGGCTGGTCCAATGAGAACATTTTTTTAGACTGGCTCAAGCATTTTCAGAAAAACGTGCATTCCTCGATTGAAGATCCTGTTCTACTTATCCTCGATAACCATGGGAGCCACGTGTCCCTCGAAAGCTATGAATTTTGTCGTGAGAACAATATTCACATGCTCTCAATCCCCCCACATACCTCACATAAGATACAACCACTCGACGTCTCATTTTTTGCACCTCTGAAAAGAGCATTCAATAAGGAGTGTGACAAGTTTATGAGAGCAAGCACCTACAAGAAAATCACTCCTTATGACATAGCATCAATCTTTAATGGCGCTTATATGTCAGTTGCAACAATAGAGAAGGGAGTATCAGGATTTCGCAGCACTGGGATCTTTCCAGTAAGCTCAAACACCTTCAAGGAAGAAGATTTCTTCCCTGTTCAAAATCTGGAGCCAATGTGCATCGATGATCCAGATGACACAGAATCTGAAAATCAAGAACAGGCAGAAAAGATGATCTTAGAAGGAACTGGTGAAGAAAATAATCTTGTAAATGCGAGCAACACCTCTGAAGTTGGGTTACTGGATGTAGAACCTTGCTCATCAAAGACCGTTCAGGAAGTGCCTCAAAAAACGTTTCTTCAATCGCTAGAAAAGTTTTCACCAATTCCAAAATTGGCAGCAGAAAGGGTAGCGGAAAGTTCTGAAAGAAAAGGTCACTCGTCAATTCTAACGGGAACCCCAATGAAGGCAGTTTTGGAAGAAACAGTAGCTAAAAGAAAGGAAAGACATTGAAAAAGGAACAAGCCGAAAGAAAATCTGCAGCTAAGGTTTTGGGAATGTCCATCAAAAACTGATCCAAGAAAGGAAAGAAAAAGCAGTGACAACACGGCAAAGGAAAATGAATAAATCTGTTAAGAAAAGGGGCAGCGACTTTTTAGTTTTGAAAACTCTTCAGATGAGGAGGACATCGACGTCAAAAAGTTGTGTGACGACAACGATAATGATGACCTTTTGATGCGATCCAAACGTTCAACTTTGTGCCATATGCAATGAATATGGAAGCAACGAACTGTGGTACAGATGCACTTGTTGTGGCAAGTGGGTGCATTCAGAGTGTAGCGATGCTGAAACAGCTGAAAACTACATTTGTGATTTTTGTAAATTTTAAGAAATCAGATAAATTTAAAATACACTGTTTTTTCACTCGTATAAACTAAAAATGTCTTTTCTATTGCTTTTCAATTCCTACATTGTAATGCTAATTTCATATAAGATTTTCAATAAATTTTCCTTTTAGTATTTTAGTCATATTGGCTAGTGGTGTCATTACCCCAGGTTCGTGGCGGGATTACCCCGGCTCCCTGGGTAATACCGCCACAGTGCAGAGGTTAATAAGTTAATTTTTTGTGACTATTTCCTTTAAAGATTTATTGATAAAAAAATTTGTATACATTCTTAAGATTGCGTAATATGTTCCAAAAATTTATCTAGCTCATAAATACAATTTTTGATGGTGATAAAAATTGAAGTTCCTTAAGGTGGCGGCATTCCCCGGTCTACCCTAAGCGTATGCTTTCGTATTTTAAACTAGAAAAATATTTCCATTATCCATAGTCTCTGCATCGAATACAGGTACCTAAATTCCTGCGTGTTCCTTAAATCGACAGGGGAGGTGGATCCTCACTAAAAACTGAGCTTTGAGCATAAACTGAACGAATGTTGTATATCGTTCACAATTAATTATTTATACCCTACGGCGCATCGCTCAATACATATGATATATTTACGAGCTAGTAGCTAAGTATAGACGGTTAGTGAAATATGTCACTTCGTAAATACTTCATGTAAAGCCGGCAGATAGTGCAGAGGGATGTTGTTACACTATTTTTTTCTTCTTTATGAAGTTGCTTCTCTGCAGTTATATAATACTCCACGTTCTCACGACTTGTGAGAGCTGTGTTGGCTTCATTTGGAATTGCTTCCACTTGGGCCAGACACCCTATGTGAACTATCTTTCCAACATCCCTTCGTCAACACTTGTTCTTTTCTGACCCTGATGCTATTTTAGGGTTATGGAAAGAGTGTAGACTACAAAATGTGTCCCCTTTGGGCAGGGGCGGATCCAGGATTTTGGTTTGTGAGGGGCTTGAGCGGATTTTGGTTTTGGGGGGGGGGGCTTGGCTTGGGTGAATTTTGGTTCAGAGGGCTTGCCTTCAGTGGATTTTCGTTTTGGGGGGGGGGGGAGCTTGAGTCTGCCATGGGGTAGTCTTTATAGCATCTACGGGCCTCAAATCCGTAGAGCTAAAAGGTCTCAAAAATTACAATGCCGGGGGTGGACCTAGATACTTTTGGGGGGGGGGCTTGAGCCCCCTAGCCCTCCCCCCCTGGATCCGCCCCTGCCTTTGGGAGCCTGTCTAATTCAGATTGTCGACTATAGGAGAAAATTTATAGGTTATTTTTTCTAAAAAAAGTATATATTTTTGCACTGACAGTTTACTGGGCAATGGAATACAGATATTCAGAATGCAGAAAATGACCTTAGAATTATTAAATATGGCGGTCAGAGGCTTCTAAAAATGAAGATAAATCCTTAACATTTCAACAATTAGTGCGCTTACCTTAAAAATTAAAGAAAAAAAAATCTTCAGTAAGAAAAGGCTTTCCGCGCCTAATGTAACTGAAGAGATAATACTGTTGTCTTTATCTAATGGGTATTTCATGCGTTCGAATATGACGGAGTTTTTGGAAGAATATAATCTTCTTTTCAGCAAACTCAAGGGTGAAAAACGTATTTCGATTTCGCCCAAATAAGGTTATGAAATTTATAGGTTAAGGATAACAATTGATACAACCAATCTGCTCGTTCAGGGCTATACTGACACGGCATTACGATTTTGTATTTTAATGAAGTTAAGTTGGTTAGAACAAGTTAGGGCTTGGTGACAGAATATTTTGTCCGGAATCTGCCAGTACCCTGTAAACAGCCAATAAGCGTCCCTGAAATGCTATCACATCGGTCGTATCAGAGTTGTATTGCAGGTACTTATACCTGTGTACATCGTAAGTGTGTGTCCATAGACCACGTGACTTCATTTTGGCCTTCCTTGAATCCTCTCCTTCTTCCCCCCCCCCCCCCCCCCCGTAGCCTTACGTGGCTTTTACTTCGAACCTCTCCTCCCCACCAATCCCCGTGTGGCACCGAGCCTTTTTCCCTATTAATTCCAGAGGTCATCTTGTACTATTTTCGCTTAATACACTATCGTTAAAATTATTACTGATATTTGCGTTATGTACTTTTCTATAACTACAAATATTCTGAATGATTCTTGTAAATGATAAATTATTGGGAAAACCTCTTCTCAGGTACATTCAGTACAGGCAGAGATTGTCATTGTTCATTAACCTATAAAATAAAACAAAATATACTTGTCGCGTAAAAAAATAATTTCTTTCTACATTACCATTCTTTGATATACTTAAAAGAAAATTCATTGGAAAAACATTTTCGACAAGCCTCGTAATATTTATTATACAGCTCTGCTTCATGCCTCACTTTGAACTTGAAATAACACTTCAACGAGCGCTATTATTAAAGTTACCCTGAAATTCATTCGATAGAACAAAAAATTATTGTATCAACGAGCGGAGTGGTACAACGCAGGCAATCCTAATCAAAACAGCTTTATTTCAAACTACCACAACAATACGAACTGTCACTGCTTTGGAAAACCTCGGATGACATGTGTAAGCGCTTTTGAGTCTAGGTACGGCGTGTCTAATTTTTTAGTTTTATTTTACAAAAAATGGCATTTGGCCGTGTTAGCCATACAGCCAGCTCACCGTATGTGTTTCTTCTTACAATGTTTACATTTCATTTCAGTGTGATTAATTTCCATCAAGTGTAAGGACGGCACAAGACGAACACAATATTTAATTAAAACCACCCATGCCCTCGGCCGGACTCGAACGGACGACCCTACGATGTCGCGTCTAATGTTTTTCGAATCGTAATCTCGGATAAATTAAACGCGCCTGCCGCATGCATCCTAGCGCTATTACTTCAAGTCACACGCAAGTCAGTGTATCGGATATCTAAATTATATACGGAGATAATTAAAGGAATGAAATAAATATCCGCGTCATGTTGTGTGTTCTGTGCCTTATTTTAATTGTGACAATAATATCAATGAAAAGCTACGTGGCTTGGCTCGAATATTACCCCTTCCCCCACGCAGCCCAGAGTAGCTTTCTACCCAGTTTCCCCCTAGACCGAGCCACCTAGTTTATGAATGTTTCCTGAGTAAGCTTGTTAAATCCGTGCTTTAGAACTAAGTGAATATTTGATAAACAACAATGAAATTCAGAGATAATTAAATAACTTGAATATTTGCTGTTCGTAGTTAAATATCCCTGTGTTATCATCAACCAAATGAAGAAAACAATCACAACACTTCAAAAAGAAAAATCTTCACTGGTATTTTACTGTTATTAACTGGGAAAGCTTAGAGCGAACGCTCAAGGTAGGTAATGTGCACAAGGTATATGTCCACACTTAAAAAATTGTTGCAGAAGTGATATACAGATGTGCAATCCTTAGAAATTTAATTGTAATGAAAGCTGTTTCCGGGCATGGTTATTTATTAATATGCTTAGCTTTCCACACTCCAAACAACTAGTTATTCATTTTTATGTCATGCAGAAGAAAAAGTACATCTGGTGATAAAATAAAAAAAATTCGCTGCGGACAGGATTCGAACCTGTGCGGGTAGAACCCATTGGATTTCAAGTCCAACTCCTTAACCGCTCGGACACCGCAGCTGCTTGAAACTCCACGCCTCTTAAAACAGATACAGTTGCGTTCCTGGCGTTGAGCAACGGATAGGAAGTGTTATGCGTTACGTAATGAGTTATTAATTTATTATGCATCTAGATGAGCCTGATAAAAAAGTTCCACCAGATAATATATTCGTTGCTTATATACCGTAATATACGGCCGAACGTACATTTCAATCAGTGATCTGTAAGGCTTAGAACTTAATTATAAAGAATTTGATTTTAATACCTGGCTTACGAAATGCGTTTAAGGTTTTTAATTTACATAAGGAATAGCGAGTTAGGATAATAAACATATTTTTTTATGGCTGACATATTTTTCGCCGTATTGCAAATGTTACAATGCAAGGATACACTTAATTTTTAAACTGTAACTTTTGTAAAACGTACTACATTTGCTCGAACTTAGAGATAGTGCGTAGTAATTAGTTCTAGATCCACTACTGGAACTAATAACAAGGAATTCATTCTAGGAATTCTACTAGCAAATCACCATCGTGATAAATTTTTTAGCGACCTCGTGAAACTTGGCTTCGTTGAATAGTTCGTCTGTGCTTGCAGGTAAGACCATCACTATGAAAGTTACGAATAGTGATAAGTAATGAATTTTGGAATATCGCACTGTCGGATATAGGTTTCGCAATTCATAGGCTATGCTAGTAGGTGATTGGTCAGATATATAGATGTAATGAGATATACGTTGCTTGCGGATTTTAATTGCGTCTGTTGACAAATGTACGGTATGTTTTGCAAACATTATGGTTCAAAAACTAAGCGTAGGCCTGCTTTGTCACATTTTACCATTCGGTGAAAAATATGTCAGTCATAAAAAGTAAATGGGTAGTGTCCAAATTAATTAGTTATTGTCTTCTACGATCTTTTGTAATGCTTGTGTTTAGGTTGAAATGCTGCCTGGACCCTAATTATTACTTCGAGCTTAGAAGTATATTGTCTCTTACGAGTTTTAATTTTAAATTATTTTAGTTTCTTTATCACTTCCCCAGGTAATTTATTCCAATTACTGGCTCCTTTATGCCTTAAATCGAGTAGGATACTAGCATTACCCTTAATTCTTCCACCAATAACATTCCAAGCTTCATAGTTTAGTTTATTTCTGTTACTGCGTACCACCTTATTAAGTAAAATTTTGAGTTAAAATAAAGCAAATTAGTACACTTATATTTCGTTTTACAAGTTGGCATCAATATATTGCATCTGCCTCCGCCTGTATTGCTACCAGAGATTAAAAAAGTTCTTGAATAAGAGAAAAGCAATTAAAAATTCCGGCGGAAAACTAAGTTAACTCCAATTTGTACTATTATAAATCGGAATCTGGCTGTACCTGTACACTGATAAAATTAATTGGATCGACTGTTAACAGATTCTTGAAGCAAAAAACTTATCCCCATTCTCTTTGCGTGTGTCTGTTGCGGCGTTTTCACAATTTACAATTTAAGGTCTGACTTAAAATCTAAGGTACCTGCATCTGTCATCAGTTTGAATCACTTGGTGGCGGAGCAGAAAATAAATTCTTTTCTGAACTTAGGACTTTTTAACTGTAATCTGAGTTAACTTATAAACTACTTAACGGATTCTCATGGAGTATTCACAGTTTGAAAGTTTAGAAAATGACTTAAGCCGACCTCGGTCACTGGCTCCGCTTGCCGAAGGTCACCGGTTCGAGTCCGGTTGACGGCATGGATGTTTAAGTGTTTTACTTGTTGGTGTTATGCCCATCATGGGTTGTCTATCGGAACTAATACACTTCAAGCGTCATAATCACAAAGCAGCCGAATGCCATTGGAAAAAAGATTTAAAATCTGAGGTATGTATCATCACGCTATCTCACCTGCGTACGGACAAGGAAGCTAAAATCTCATCAAAAAAGTAACGAGAAATACGAGGGTAGGTTGAAAAGTAATGCACCCATGCTTGTAGAAATCGGACAAAACAGTTAGAAAGATCGGACAAAAAGTAAATTAAAGTACAATTATTAAGCTTCAGAATCATATATTTATTTTTCAACATAGTCGCCATTAAGACTAATACATTTCTCCCAACGTGCAACAAGTTTTTTCATTCCGTCACTGAAAAATTCCTCCGACTTTCCTCGAATCTAGGACTTGATGGCTGATTTCACTTCATCGTCGGGGTGTAATGTTTACCCTTGAGGTCTCTCTTGAGTAGAGGAAAAAAAAAATCGCTAGGCGCAAGATCGGGGAATAAGGAGGGTGTGGAAGAGGTTCAAACTTCAGCTTTCTCATTGCCTCTTCAGTTGCGCGCGTTGTCATGATGCAAGATTATTGGCTCCAGGCTGCCTCTGACACGACATACTAGACGTCGGAGGTGTTGTAGAGTCTGTATGTAGTGAGAAGAATTTACCGTTGAGCCTCGTTCCAGATAGTAGCGTTTGAACAGTCAGCGAGTGCAGTAGCGTATTTTGTTGTTGTTTTTATATGTGTAGTGGTGTTGGTATTTGAATAGTGTAATCTCTCTGAGTGTTTACATTTTGTAAACAGTGGTCGTTAGTAGCGTTTGAACAGTCAGCGAGTGCAGTAGCTATTTTGTTGTTGTTTTTTATCTGTAGTGGTGTGGGTATTTGAATAGTGTAATCTCTGAGTGTTTACATTTTATAAACAGTGGTCGATAGTAGCGTTTGAACAGTCAGCGAGTGCAGTAGCGTATTTTGTGTTTGTTTTTATATCTGTAGTGGTGTGGGAATTTGAATAGTGTAATCTCTGAGTGTTTACATTTTGTAAACAGTGGTCGTTAGTAGCGTTTGAACAGTCAGCGAGTGCAGTAGCGTATTTTGTTGTTGTTTTTACATCTGTAGTGGTGTGTGTATTTGAATAGTGTAATCTCTGAGTGTTTACATTTTGTAAACAGTGGTCGTTAGTAGCGTTTGAACAGTCAGCGAGTGCAGTAGCGTATTTTGTTGTTGTTTTTATATGTGTAGTGGTGTTGGTATTTGAATAGTGTAATCTCTCTGAGTGTTTACATTTTGTAAACAGTGGTCGTTAGTAGCGTTTGAACAGTCAGCGAGTGCAGTAGCGTATTTTGTTGTTGTTTTTTATCTGTAGTGGTGTGGGTATTTGAATAGTGTAATCTCTGAGTGTTTACATTTTATAAACAGTGGTCGATAGTAGCGTTTGAACAGTCAGCGAGTGCAGTAGCGTATTTTGTTGTTGTTTTATATCTGTAGTGGTGGGGTATTTGAATAGTGTAATCTCTGAGTGTTTACATTTTGTAAACAGTGGTCGTTAGTAGCGTTGAACAGTCAGCGAGTGCAGTAGCGTATTTTTGTTGTTGTTTTTACATCTGTAGTGGTGTGGGTATTTGATAGTGTAATCTCTGAGTGTTTACATTTTTGTAAACAGTGGTCGTTAGTAGCGTTTGAACAGTCAGCGAGTGCAGTAGCGTATTATATCTGTAGTGGTGTGGGTATTTGAATAGTGTATCTCTGAGTGTTTACATTTTGTAAACAGTGGTCGTTAGTAGCGTTTGAACAGTCAGCGAGTGCAGTAGCGTATTTTGTTGTTGTTTTTACATCTGTAGTGGTGTGGGTATTTGAATAGTGTAATCTCTGAGTGTTTAATTTGTAAACAGTGGTCGTTAGTAGCGTTTGAACAGTCAGCGAGTGCAGTAGCGTATTTTGTTGTTGTTTTTTATCTGTAGTGGTGTGGGTATTTGAATAGTGTAATCTCTGAGTGTTTACATTTTGTAAACAGTGGTCGTTAGTAGCGTTTGAACAGTCAGCGAGTGCAGTAGCGTATTTTGTTGTTGTTTTTACATCTGTAGTGGTGTGTGTATTTGAATAGTAATCTCTGAGTGTTTTACATTTTGTAAACAGTGGTCGTTAGTAGCGTTTGAACAGTCAGCGAGTGCAGTAGCGTATTTTGTTGTTGTTTTTTACATCTGTAGTGGTGTGGGTATTTGAATAGTGTAATCTCTGAGTGTTTACATTTTGTAAACAGTGGTCG